>LT669791.1:10618818-11304777 GCA_900128785.1 Arabis alpina
TGTAATGCTCTTCCAACGCTTATCATAATGCTAGGATCAGAAGATGTTGCAATACATTATGAAGCGGTAAGATTCATATGGGATCTATTATCTTGTTACGAGTTTATCTACTTTGTGGAATTGGCATCAACTTAACCAGTTCGGTTTGATTTTTCAGGTTGGTGCTATTGGCAATCTAGTACACTCATCTCTAAACATTAAACAGAAGGTCCTTGATGCCGGGGCGTTGCAGCCTATCATTAATCTTCTCAGGTATGGGAAGACTTGCCATTTTGATTTACAAGGTTAAGCATAACGTAGTTGCTTTTACTCCAAATCTGCAGTTAATGTAATTCTCTGATGCTTTTGTTAAGCTGCTATTATGCTTCTATACTGCTATCCTCACGTTTGTTGTGGTTGCTTGACGTCTTTTCCTAGCTCTTGTTGCCCGGAGAGCCAAAGGGAGGTAGCTTTGTTACTTGGCCAATTTGCTGCTACTGATTCTGATTGCAAGGTGCCATTTCATCTCTGATTTTATATTCACACTTCTTGTATTTTTGTGGTTTGATTTTAGTCGGGGTGTGTCCTAGTAATTGATACTAAAAATTTAGTATTATATTCTGTCCATGTTCCATGCATATTATTTGCTCTTGTTAATCTGTAGAATATACATTCCCAATCTCACTTAGCCAATCTTTTTCTCATGATTTATAATTATATGATCTCTAAGTGATAACTTTGCAGGCACACATAGCGCAAAGGGGGGCTATCTGCCCGTTGATCGAGATGCTTCAGTCACCTGAAGTTAAGTTGAAGGAAATGTCATCCTTTGCATTGGGGAGACCGGCACAGGTTATTATTTATCAGAATTTTTTGGTTCAGTCTTACGAGTTGAGGATTTCCCTTTCGAACATTGTAAACTCAAATTCTCCTCCTCCTCTGAACTTTGGACCACACTTCAACAATCATAATTTGTTTTTATAAAAAAAAAGTTTTTTTTTTCTTATAAACTCTTACTTAATGTTACCAATAAACATTCAAAACCTACAAAAATCATATCAAGTGTTAAAAAATAAATTACTAATAAAAATAATACTACATTAATCCAAATAACACTTTTTTTGGGTCATTGATATTCATGCTCTAATATTATCTATCTAATACTTTGTTTCAGCTTCTCTTCTACTAAAGTGATCCAAAGAAAATAAGTAGCCATACTTAAAGCTAGATTTCTCTTTTCTTCAACTCCTTGTTTTCCCTTCTCTGGATCAAACATAAAACAAATGAAACAATGTCACTCAAATATACTTGATGGGCACACTAAACCTTGTGGTTCAAATCAGAGGGTTACGATCTGAAATAGAGATATCTCACTAAACATTTGTTAGACGCACTGATTAAGTGATTAGCACAACTCGTATGATCAAACAAGACTTTTAAACGTTTACAAATAAAACAATCAGTCATAGTTTTATTACAAACAAACAACCCATGTTAACTTTGTTTGTGAGTCTCTTTTCAACATTCTCTATTACCAACACATCAATTCTCAACCACAAATGAATTGGAATGTTGCATTTGGATGAATAGTTATTAGATTTACTCGCAAGTACTTATTCCTGTTGTTGTTGTCCCCTTCAACACTAATTTTCACAATTTCAAGTCATTTTCAGTTTTCTCAATAAATGCCTCATTTGTTTCCTCTCTCCAAAACTTCCTCCATATCCTGAAATCTCTAGCACTCGGATAAACAACACATCCCCTTCTTCTTCTTGCTAATGCTATAGTTAATGCTACAAATTTACCTTGAGCTACTCTCTCAAGTTAAGAGATCAATTGTGGCAGGAGTCGAATCACTGAGAGTCAAATCAAACGGTAGGATAAATGACTTCGAATTGAGGTAAGCAAATAAAGTAAAGTAAAAGCAAGAAATAATTCAAAAGCAAAGAAAGTTTGTTGGTTTTTAAGAATTCAATTAAACAAAAACTAGGTTTTCGGGAAATTTGCAGGCAAATATAAATTGTAGAATTAATGAACTGTCAGGATTTTAATGAAGAACCGTTCTCGAACTTGAAACTCTAATGTAAAATTAAACGACTTCGTTGAATTAATTATCTATGCATAAACCCTAGAAATCCAAATTCCTTTGTAAAATCAATCAATTTCTGCAAGCATTAAAGTTCAGGTTTCAATTTGTTCACAAAATCCCTAACCAAATTCCTTTGAGAATAGGTGATTTTTCTCATCTAAGACTATGGTCAGATTATCAATTGATGCTTCCGCTTCTAATTAATCAACCTAAGATAGCTAATTAAGAGTGATCAATCCTAAATCAGGGTTATAACAATCTAGATGAAGAACCAATAGATAATCCTAACATGAATTCAATTCTAACAATCCATCTTAATTCCTTTGAAAAACCTTAAACCTAACAAGTAGATTACTCAGACATGGATGTAAAGCAAATCACAATAGCTGAATAATACTGCATTAAAATAGAGTAAGAAAGAATTACAGAAGGGTTCGAAGAAATCTGAATAGTCTGAAAACTTGTCTCCCTAACTCTCAAAATCTCTCTGAATCTCTAGGTCTTTGAATAATTGAAAGCTTCATGAAAACTAAAAGAAAACTGAGTATTTATAGGTTAGGATTCGGGCTGGGCTTTATTTGTTAACTTCTGGAACTTCTAGGATAAAAAGGAAATCTTCAGAATTGGAAAAATCCTTTTCCTTCGCGACTTAACATCTTCCGTCGATCGACGCTAGGATTCTTCCGTCGATCGACACGCCAATCTGACGGCAATTGAAAATCTGTGCTTGATGCTCATTCCTTGATGCTCCATAATCACCAATTAAGCTCCATTCATACACGAACCTGCCAAGACTCTAAAACACTAGAAAAATACCAAAAAGACTCGATAAAACCGGGTTAAATCATGGCCAAAAGATGGTAAAAACCATGATATATCAACTCCCCCAGACTTAGCTTTTGCTTGCCCTCAAGCAAACTAGAGACTAAGAATGAAGTCGAGGTTTGAATATCGCGGGAACTCACTTATCCTTTGGAACATTGCTTTCGTGTCTTTGACTCATTCGCTGCATATAAACAAAATACCTTTGGTGGTCACGAATCTCAACCATCATAGGTTGGGCCTCAAATCTTAACCTACAAACCCATCAGTTTCACATTCTCCTAACTGTCGCACACTTGATCAAAGTGATGATGGAATTCTCTCCAATGATATCAACCAAGTAAAAGGCTAGGTGTGATGTTAAAAGGCTTTTGGTGTTTAAGTGGAGTTAAGAGTGTTTAGGGTTATCATATTTTATTTGGTGGATGCAGACATTATGCATAATCACAAGAAAGAGACGGGTCCAGTTGATGTCCACTGTTTCTCATCCACATTGCACTCTCTCCTCCAAAACTTTATCAGGAACCAAATACCATCATAAAGTATAAAAATAACATGTTCCACTATCCACATCCATCTTCTCCATTCCTTGGGACTTTTGTTGAAGCTAGAGACTTATAAGATGATCATTTCCCTTTCTCTTACTATATTTTCGAAATAAATTTTTTTTTTAACCTTTTTTTTTAACCTTTTTTTTTTTTTTTTAACTATAAAGGGGGAAATTATCTTACAAAGATGTTAGTCTCGATAATTACCATTATTGTGCATAAAATCCCAAGGAATGCTTAACATTGCTGCTCTCTTTCAAGTATGTTAGTCTAAAGGGGGAAATGATCTTACAAAGATGTTAGTCTCGAGAATTACCATTATTGTGCATAAAATCCCAAGGAATGCTTAGCATTGCTGCTCTCTTTCAAGTACTCCAACCAAATCCTCATCCTGTGCAATTTTGTGAATGAAAAACTGCGTCGGACCTCTTTCTCTCCGGAGTTTATACACATGCCTGCACATAAAACTAAGGGAAAGAGATCGCATGAGGCTTGAAATAAAGGTGCAGGCTAGGGGTTAGTACCAACTAAAAAAGAGTTGGCCATTCAGGATCAACAAAGAGTGGTAAAGTGAATAAGAACTCTTGAATGTTAGATCGATTACTGTCGTGATATCATCAAAGAGAATATAGCGAGATGGAGATCAAGTGTACTAGTCTGGAGTATGATCTACTTTGTTCTGCAAATCGCGAATAGAGGGGAAGCTGTACTATCATTTGGTTTCGAATTCGCTCCATCCAAAGGCTTCGTCGCAACAGCTAAAAATCGCAAAAACTGAGTGTCTGTTCGTAGGAAAGGTCATTATCCCCTACAAGTTTTGACTCAATAAAACGACTTTTTGACTCCAAAATAGAAAACAATATTAGCAACTACCTCTCCCAGACTTAAACAACACTGTCCCCAATGTTAATTACGCCTGAAATTGGTGAAAGAAAATAAAAATAAAAGTTAGAAATTGTGAAAAATAATCGGACCTCTGAAGTGCCCGTCGATCGACGCACAAGGCGTACCATCGATCGACGCTCTTGTCTGAAAAACGATCGTGACTTTCTGGTTTTCTGGCTTTGGAGTTCCATCTAGTCACGTCATTCAATGGTTATGACCTGTTTAAAGTACTTAAAACAGAAACGATCAAAAGCACCAACATCATAGCATCCAATCAAGTTCACAATTTTGAATTTTAAAAACAAACTGACTCAATAAAAAGAAAATAAAAGAGAAAGAAAAAGACTCACATGTGGGTTGCCTCCCACCAAACGCTTGTTTTCAGTCATTAGCTTGACTATGTCGGGGCTTAGGTTGGAGGTGGATCTCTGAAGTGCACTCCCCCAGACTTGTAGGGCACAATACCTGGAAAGAGCTTCATAGTATTGCTCACCATCTCTTGGATAAAAATCTCTCCTTTCTCCCTCAACTCTAAAGGTATGACAATTCTGATCTTGTAGAATGGTTTCGAGGGCTTTCTGCGCTTGACTTTGGGGATGCACTTGGAACTCGCAGGATTGTTGGCTTCATGATGTGCAGTGGAAGGAGCCAACTTCAGGACTTTCTGAACCTTCTTTGTCTCATCTTCAAAACCCAGCGTATCTCTAACATTGACACTCATACAAGAAGCTGATGTGACAAGAACTGAAGGATAAAAGACATTTTTGTTGATGTTCGAGAAGGAGATTCGCTTATTAGGAAAATCCACCATTACTCCCACTGTTGCAAGGAACTGTGCACCAAGAACCAATGATTTACAGATATTATCCTTTCTCTCAATGATGTAGAAGTCCGTAGGAACAAGACAATCTCCTATTTGAATCAATAAGTCAGGAATGAAACCTTTAAAAATTGTACACGATCTATCTATGAGCTCGATATAAGTCCTTGAAGGTTGTAACTCCAAAATTCCTAGCTTCTTTGCAACAGCCTCATACATAACATTCACATTAGCTCCTGTGTCACATAGAGAATCCTTCAATTCTACACCATTGATTGAACACGGAACCACAAACATCCCCGGATTCAACAACTTTGGTATCTTCCTCAATGACGTTGGAGCTTGTTTCCCTTTCTCTTCAGGTGCTTTGTCACTGCCATGTTTGATAGGTAAAGGATATGAGCTCCTTGGATACGGAATCTTGGGCTTGTAGACTCGTTCATGGCTGATTGTAGACTGTTCTTTGGCTTCGCTAATGACAGAACACGAATTCTGTCTGTTTTTACCTAGCGTCAATCGTTGCACATCCTTGGCGTCGATCGACGTTACGTCTTTTTCGATTGCCGTCAGATTGGCGCGTCGATCGTTGCAAAATTCTTTGCGTCGATCGACGCTGGGGTCTACAAATTCACATTTTCTTCATGAACCAAGAGAAAATCCTCATCCTTACACTTCTCAATAGCTGGAATTACCAGTTCTTCACTCTTCAATGTGATAGAATCGGAGAAGTGCTTTGGGTTCATATATGTCTTCCCTAGAAGATAACCTTTTTGTCTCCTCACACTTTCAGCAGTTTGAGCTACCTGAGTGTCCAATTTCTTCATGTGAATATTGAGGGCTTCTATCTTCCCATTTAGATCAGTGTAGAGCCCATCAGTCTTCCCATTAAGATTTTCTGTTAGTGTTTCCTACCCCCCAAGAAGCTGTTCGAACATACCCTTTACGTCATTTTCTGAAGATTTATGGGGAATTGGCTGGTATGATGAAGATCCATAAGTCCTTTGGTTGCTGTTGCTGCCAAATGGTTTCTGAAAATTTGACTTCTGAGCATAGCTTGGAGAACCTGGAGTTCCTGAGAACGAGCTCCTCTGGAACCCTAGTTTTAAAGTTCCCATTACTCGAAGCATCTAAAGTCATCTGATGCCTCCAATTCATTCCCCTGTAGAAAATACCTAGCAGCTGAACCTCTGTAAACCCGTGATGAGGACAGTCTCTCTGATATCCCTTGAATCTTTCCCACGCAGCCTTGAAAGATTCTATCAGATTCTGAATGAACGTGGAGATCTTAGCTCGTAGATCCTCTGAACGCGACTCATCATAAAAGTGACTCAGGAATGCATTCTTGGTATCTCTCCAAGTAGTCAGTGAGCCTGGCTCCAACTGCTTCAGCCAAGAGGCTGCTTCTCCAGCAAGAGAAAATGGGAAGAGCTTACACATAATGTAGTCTTCAGATACGTCGTTAGCCTTAATACTCGACGCAAGATCCTCGAACATCTCAAGATGATCCATGGGGTGCTCTGATGGGTGCCCATGGAACTGATGTTGAGCTACTAGAGAGAAGTAAGCTGGCTTCAACTCAAAATCCCTTCGTTGAAACCTGGGAGGTCGAATCGCTGCCCTGTTGGCGTAGTGTTCTTCTGAGCGGTAATAGTCTCCCAAAGTGCGTTAGTCAACTACGACCTCCTGAGGTCTGCGATTCGCTCGAGCCAAACGCTCAAACTCAGCCCTTTGACGATCTAGCTCAGCACGCTCTGCTGCAACCGGATCGTCAACCTCGATGACGTTACCAGCTTCATCAATCCGGTATCCCAGATCATTGTACCGATTACCATCTCTATCGAACAACTCTCCTTGAGCGTTCGGAATAACTACCAAAGCACGATTAACCATCTTAGCTTGCTTTGCTTGTCGTCTGTTTTCTCGTTCCAAAACACCTAACTCTGGAACAAAATCTGCTAACTTTTGATCTTTGTTGCTTCTGGTTCTGCTAGAAGGCATAAACCTGAAACACCAAAAACAAAAGAAACGAAATCAAAAATAAAAAGAATACTTAGTCAGAATTCTAGATTCAAAATCCTATGGAAGATTTTGACTCCCCGGCAACGGCGCCAAAATTTGATATGCTCAAATTTACCCTGAGCTACTCTCTCAAATTAAGAGATCAATTGTAGTAGGGGTCGAATCACTGGGAGTCAAATCAAACGATAGGATAAATGACTTCGAATTGAGCTAAGCAAATAAAGTAAAGTAAAAGCAAGAAATAATTCAAAGCAAAGAAAGTTTGTTGGTTTTTAAGAATTCAACTAAACAAAAGGTAGGTTTTCGGGAAATTCTCAGGCAAAGGTAAATTGTAGAATTAATAAACTGTCAGGATTTTAATGAAGAACCGTTCTCGAACTTGAAACTCTAATGTAAAATTAAACGACTTCCGTTGAATTAATTATCTATGCATAAACCCTAGAAATCCAAATTCCTTTGTAAAATTAATCAATTTATGCAAGCATTAAAGTTCAGGTTTCAATTTGTTCACAAAATCCCTAACCAAATTCCTTTGAGAATATGTAATTTTGCTCATCTAAGACTATGGTCAGGTTATCAATTGATGCTTCCGCTTCTAATTAATCAACCTAAGATAGCTAATTATGAGTGATCAATCCTAAATCAGGGTTATAACAATCTAGATGAAGAACCAATAGATAATCCTAACATGAATTCAATTCTAACAATCCATCTTAATTCCTTTGAAAAACCCTAAACCTAGCAAGTAGATTACTCAGACATGGATGCAAAGCAAATCACAATAGCTGAATAATACTGCATTAAAATAGAGTAAGAAAGAATTACAGAAGGGTTCGAAGAAATCTGAATAGTCTGAAAACTTGTCTCCCTAATTCTCAAAATCTCTCTGAATCTCTAGGTCTTTGAATAATTGAAAGCTTCATGAAAACTAAAAGAAAACTGAGTATTTATAGGTTAGGATTCGGGTTGGGCTTTATTTGTTAAGTTCTGGAACTTCTGGGGTAAAAAGGAAATCTTCAGATTTGGAAAATCATTTTCCTTCTCGACTTAACATCTTCCGTCGACCGACGCTAAGATTCTTCCGTCGATCGACGCGCCAATCTGACGGCAATTGAAAATCCGTGCTCGCGACTTCAGATGTTCTTTCCTTGATGCTCCAAAATGCTCCATAATCACCAATTAAGCTTTATTCATACACGAACCTGCCAAGACTCTAAAACACTAGAAAAATACCAAAAAGACTCGATAAAACCGGGTTAAATCATGGCCAAAAGATGGTAAAAACCATGATATATCAGCAAGCGCATGCGTCTCCTCATCTACTATGTGCACAAGACCCTAAAAGCACAACAAACCAAAGCAATTTTGACAATGTTTTCTTTATACAAGCATGTCCCCTTTTTTTACCCTCGATATATTGGTCAATTGTCTTGTGCAATCCTAATCCCGAAACGAGTTTACATAGTCAATCAAACTTACTCTTATCGTGTCTAGAGACACTTTTGAATGAAATCAACATTAACTTTAATCAACACAAACCAATATTCTCTTTTGTCTCGGTGGTTTGCAAATTGCAACCTTAATTAAGCCATTGTCCTTTACGTCTTACTCTTACCCATCGTAGTATAAGTCCATTTATTTGACTTTTTCCTCTTCTACATTTCAAAACAACTTAATTGTTAATATACAAAAGTTACCCATTTCGAGTTAGAATTTGAGTTTGAGCTAGAAAGAGTAATGGTTAATTTACTATTTCGAGTTGTGTTCTGCAATACAACCAAATTCATCTAGGTTATTCCCTAAACAATTCAACACTTGAAACAGAGAGCATTTTCAGGCCAGCAAATTGTGTAGAAGTTTTAGAACGCATACACTTAACTTGTTCAATGATATATCATGGTTTTTACCATCTTTTGGCCATGATTTAACCCGGTTTTATCGAGTCTTTTTGGTATATTTCTAGTGTTTTAGAGTCTTTGCAGGTTTGTGTACGTGTTGAGCTTAATTGGTGATTATGGAGCATTTTGGAGAATCAAGAAAAGAAGAGTTGAAGTCGCGAGGACGGATTTTCAATTGCCGTCAGAATGGCGCGTCGATCGACGGAATCACATGTGCGTCGATCGACGGAGAAAGCTGTTCCGCGAAGAAAGAGGATTTTTCCAATTCTGAAGATTTCCTTTTTACCCCAGAAGTTTCAGAAGTTAACAAATTAAGCCCAGTCCGAAACCTAGCCTATAAATACCTAGTTTTCTTTTAGTTTTGATTAAGCTTTCTTTTAATTCAAAGACCTAGAGTTTCAGAGAGATTGTGAGAGTTAGGGAGACAAGTTTTCAGACCATTCAGATTGCTTTGAACCCTTCTGTATCTCTTTCTCTATCTTTATTTAATGCAGTATTATTCAGTTATCATGTTATTCGTTTCCATGTCTGAGTAGTTTGCTTGTTAGGTTTAGGGTTTTTCAAAGGAATTAAGATGAATTGTTAGAATTGAATTCATGTTAGGATTATCTATTGGTTCTTCATCTAGATTGCAATAACCCTGATTTAGGATTGATCACCCTTAATTAGATATCTTAGGTTGATTAATTAGAAGCGGAAGCATCAATTGATAACCTGACCATAATCTTAGATGAGCAAAATCACTTATTCTCAAAGGAATTTGGTTTAGGGATTTTGTGAACAAATTGAAACCTGAACTTAAATGCTTGCATAAATTGATTGATTTTACAAAGGAATTTGGATTTCTAGGGTTTATGCATAGATAATTAATTCAACGGAAGTCGTTTAATTTGACATTAGAGTTTCAAGTTCGAGAACGGTTCTTCATTAAAATCCTGACAGTTTTATAATTCTACAATTTATCTTTACCTGCGAATTTCCCGAAAACCTAGCTTTTGTTTAATTGAATTCTTAAAACCAACAATCTTTCTTTGTTTTGAATTATTTCTTGCTTTTATTTTACTTTATTTGCTTAGCTCAATTCGAAGTCATATATCTTATCGTTTGATTTGACTCCCAGTGATTCGACCCCTACTACAATCGACCTCTTAATTTGAGAGAGTAGCTCAGGGTAAATTTGAGCATATCATTAAACTATTTGAAATGAAGCTGTTTGAGCACACGTTGCACAAGTTTACACATAAAACAATTTGATAAAGCTATGAAATGGTCAAACGAATATGTTACCTTGCTACAGATTCTATTGGCGCAAATTTAAGCTTCGAATTCGTTGTGTTATCCTCGCCGGTGCTCTTCATCGTAGGTAGATTGCTCGAAGAAACGGAGGATGGCCAGACAAGACGGAACCTCCAAACCAACCTCAAGATGCTAACTTGAGAGAGAGAAAAAAAACAATCTAACGGAATCATTGTTTCAAAAAAGGGAAAGTCAACAAAATTTAAAATCGGCCCCAATTTCGGAATCTCCGAAGATATGTGAATCATCCATAATAAGACGAACAAAGTAGAAGATTGAGCAACAAAAACCCTCGAAACTGGAATCGAGTACGGAAACAAACCTGAAAACTCCCGAGATACAATCGTACGCTAAGAATCTCCCGCAGTGTGACGGGTTTATGAGATTCTGAGTCCCAGGATAAAACCACAGACTAACCGTGTTCGCAAACACTCGAACAACGATTCTAACGAACCGATTACTACGATACTCTCGACGAAAACTTACTATAAACGAAAGGAAGATTGTTGTTGTTATGTTTCTGATAGAATTGGTGAAAGTTTATGTGAGTGTTTTTGATTTTTTTTCAGAAAGCGTAAGGAAAAAGGAAGAAGACGAGTTCCTTTTAAAAACTGACAGAGAGACGGTTTTAAAACCGTAGGGAGGTTATCTCCGGTTGGTTTTCAAAATTGTCGTCGGTTTAGCGATTTCCGGTTTAGCGAAACCGCAGACGAACCGACGCAGCGTTTTGGGTCGAAAACGAGATGGGCTTTTATGCGTTTGGGCCAACGAGATGGGCTTATCTGCTCATTTAGTTGGTCCAAAAAGATATTTAATTGGGCTGGCAACGGCCCTTTAGCCAAAGCCAAAGCCAAAGCCAAGGCCCGAGCCCGAGCCCGGCCCGGCTCGGCTCGGTTTGGTCGGTCATGTGGGGATTCCCCTCCTCTCTCTCATGGTGTATAGCCTTTGTTATGTTTTGAACAAAGGTATATGTGTGGCTCCTTATATACCACTTGAAAAATTCTCAAACTTTAGATGTGGGATTTTGCATGTCACTCACTTAAACCAAAAGGCTTTTCTCATTCACTTTTCTACCAAATTTATGTTAGACAAATGTCCAATACAAGGCCCATTTGTTTAACCAATAAATTGGTTCCAACAACAGTCAGTAGATGTCGTTGCGCGGCTTCATCATATCGTAACGAGTGGATATCCGGTAGTGCGGTGATGCCTCCTTGCTGTACTAATTTACCATTCGACGAAGAGGATTTGTGTTGGTCGAGATAAACAACAATGACACTTATATCGTCATGGAAATGTCGTCGGATTCCTTTAGCGATTTTCTTTACATCTCCGTATCTCATTTCTCTCTTCTTTGCAGCTTCTTCTAGAGCTGCTCTTACAAGTCTTCGCGCAATCCCCTGTAGAGATCTCAGAGAGTTAGAAACCTTAAGTAGCTAATAGAAAGAGAGAGAGACTGAGATGTCTGAGTTTTTTTAAGGCAAACTTACAGTTCTCGGGTGTTTGAGGACGATTTCTACAGATACTTCGTCGCTAAGATGTTCCCAAAGACCATCTGATGCAAATATCAGAAACAAGTCCCGTGGTTTAAGTTTCCTTACTATAATGGATGGTTCATCTGTCATCGCGGGTCTCCTCAAAGGAATCGGATTTCCATGTCATTGGAAAATCGGGTCTCTGTAAACCTCGGGTTTCTTCAAGTATACATCCCCGATTGATCTCGATACCTATAACCAAAGCGCATATAAAAACACGGTTCAGCTGAACTTGTATCGAAAAAAGGCTCAACATTCATGGAAAGGTCATGATAACTAAGCTTAAAAATGATGACATGGATTGGTTAAAAATATGACATGGCTTAATCCTCTTCAACCATTGGATAATTAAATAATTAAAATATACATATTCCTCTAATTTTATTGTGACAAAATAAACATATCTGTGAAGATAAGAACTTGATGAACAAGTTTATTCAAACCAAAACAAGGATAAGCTCTAACTAGAGTTAATGTAAGTTAACTTGGGTCAAGTCAAGGCTTTGCATTTGGGACCACAAGTAACAAATGTAATGGTTTTGGAGCACAAGAAAAGGACAGCTTGTCCATTTGTGTCTAAGCTCCTATTGGTTGAACGAAAAGCGGAAGTGTTCTTTAGGTTTTGAAGGTTGCACATATATAAAGGCTTAGTGAAGCCTTTGGAGAGAGTTGAGCCGCACAAACAAGATCGATAGAGAAAGAGGAGAAAACTTGATATAGTATTAAGCTTTACAAATTTTTTCTCAATACATAGGGATTAGCTTGAATGTGCACCAAGTGCTAGTGAATGGTTTAGGTGTGTTACATTAAGGATCTCTATTGTAATCTCTATCAATCTAGTGGATTCCGAGCAATAGTCTCGGGGAGATGTAGCGACCCTCGTTAACGGGCGTGAACTCCTTAATTTTGTGTGTGCTCCATCATCTTCTTCTCTCTTTTTCTCTTCATTGTCATACTCTGTTTTCTTTGTGCATTACTCTGTTTTTAGTACTAGTCTTGTTTCTAGACATCAACAACTTCTTAGCTTGGTCTGAGATAGATTTATGCTCTTAAAGGTAACGACTTTAAAGCCTCTAAATCCTAACAATATCAATTCCATTAAAATGTACTCCCTCCGTTGCAAATTAGTTATCATTCTAGGTGTTTTCACACAAATTAATAAAATAATTAATTTTTTTGTTTTATCCCTAATTAATACACTATTTTGTTTGATATAAATAATTATTAAACTGAAAATTAAAGGTAAAAGAAGGAAAAATGGTGATAAATTTGCATTGGAAATACAAAAAGACAAGTAATATGAAATAAAAAATTATTGTTAGAATGACAATTAATATGCAACAGAGGGAGTACATTAGATTATTAATTATCTTCTCTAAGATACGTCTAACCAACTGTATTGCTAAAAAAACCTTATGCAAATAATTAAATAGAAAACTAAAATTACCCATATAATTTTACCTAAATCGCTAAAACCAAACACGAATATTAATATTTATTCAAGATTGATTCTAAATAATTAGTCTACTATATTGTGAAATCAGATCATGTATTTACGTGATTCCAAATATAAGTAAGATTATGATAATATTTTCATTTTGTAGGATTTACAAAAACTTTGTGTAATTTTATAAAACAACATTGTAGGTGAACACTCACATCAATCTCCACCAACGATAATTTCTTAAACTAATCAATTATGTGATATTTTATCAAAAAAAAATATTAACCTTCATTTGTTTTTTCCTATGTAACCTTCACAATGAAGCTCCGATCATCACCAAACAAGAAGAACTCAAATGTTACGGGTAGATCAAGAAAAAAAACAATTCCAGAAGTTAATCATAACTCTACCAACTTAGCTGTAATGAATATGAATTCAAAGGTTTCACCTCCTTACCAAAAAAATGTAAGTGTTCATTCTCATTCTATGTACACAAATAAGTATTGATTAACTTTATTCTAATATATTATGTATTTATAGGTGGTAGACCACTAAAAGATAAAGTTAAAGAAACCGCTGGATCATCATCTAATTCCAATATTCCTGGTTCGACAAAATTATTCCCCATTCAAAAATCTTACGAATTTATTGGGAGAAAAGTCACATAATCCAACAAAGGAGCTAGAGAGATTTTTTTTGGTAACACAAATACAAAATGTGACTATAGAGAAAACATAGATTTTGTTCCACCAAGCTTTCAAGTGGAAGATCATCGAGAGGTTAGTTATTAATTTTTATTACATACAAAATTGATCAGTTTTATTATATTATATGATTTTGATTAACATAGTACGTTTATTAGCTTACAACCTTAGGTATGCTATGAAAAATGAATATAGATAAAAAAAAATTTAAAAAAATCGGAAACTAAATTTTGTGTTGGTGAATGTTCGGGAAATATACAACCAAACTCAATTTTACAAGAACAGGTTGATTATCCCTCGAACGTGGTAACTACCACTATAACATCACCTATAAGAATTCAAACAGGGAATCAAAAAATTATGTAAACAATATTTTAAATTTTTAATATCCAGGTTATTGTGATCAAGGTGATGCAAAATATAATAGGGATTTTCATGAAATGACACCACCCAAAAAATGCTTTTTTTTTTAAATGCTACATTTTTGAGATTTTTTGCAAAGATGCCACTTTTTGAAATATCATTTACTCAAAATATCATTTGTATTAATGTTAACTATGTTAAGTTAGAGTTTAGGGTTTGTTAGGATCATAACCTTTTTAGAAATTTAAAATTCTATGGTTTAAGGTTTTAATTTTTTCAAATTTGTGGCGTTTTTGAAAATGGACAATTCACTTTATCATTTTTACAAAAAAAATAATTCAAATATGATTAATTTTAAAATTCCCCCAAATATAATTATGTCAATTACCGAGTTTATATGTGGTATGATGAAAAAATAAGGAAAAAAGTAAGAAAACTACAACCAATCTTTACTATGTGTTGTAAACGAAGAAAGATAGTCTCCTGCTTAGGAAGCCACCAATAGAATTATTTAATTTGTTATGCAAAGGAAACGACTTGAGCAATATAACAGAATTTTATCTTATTTCACTTGTTTCATTATTCATCATACCATTAGATTAGGTATGTAAAACTTTTTCTTTATTTTCTACATGCTATGATACTTAAGATTTACATAGTTCACAGTATATTATATCTATAATATTACTATTACACATGTTTGAAATAATAATTATACCCGCACATTGTGCGAGAAAGTCACCTAGTATCATTTTAATTGAATAGTCTATTATGATAAAGCATCCATTATATTGCAATAATCAAAAACTTAATCATAATTTCAAGTCATTTAAAGAAAATTTTACCTAAAATAAATTTCTTTCTATAAATTAATATTTATCGATAAATTAATATCTCTCTAAATTAATAATATTTTAAAATCCCAACATTATTAATTTATAAAAGTTTTACTGTATATACAACACCAAAGACTTGGAGGCCAAGCTCTCAACTAGATACGACGATCAAAACTTGTCTAATTACAATGAAATCTATAAATGATAGTAGTTATTAATAAAATATACATTGCCATAGTCAGAAAAATATTGCTTCTTTGACACGCTAACAATTAATGGAGAAACTATGATGAAATTACATTTCATTTTACAC
The DNA here is from genome assembly GCA_900128785.1 of Arabis alpina. Classification (NCBI taxonomy): domain Eukaryota; kingdom Viridiplantae; phylum Streptophyta; class Magnoliopsida; order Brassicales; family Brassicaceae; genus Arabis; species Arabis alpina. Next base: position 10,634,370 of record LT669791.1, read on the forward strand.
AGAAAACGCTCAGTAGCAAAAGTAAAAGCCATTCATAGAAGCTGTGAAGCTGCAAACTAATACCTCAAACTTGGTTCTCTCTCACTCGCCGAAGCTTTCTTTAACCTAGAAATGGGAAAACAGAGCAACACGTAAGTGCACGTTAGGAAGAAAATATTTACAGGAAAGGAAAGTACAATCATAAACCCTAAATCCAAGCTTGACTCAGAATCCATTGATCCTAAGTCATGCAATTTCTCCAAAACTCTCGTAAATTCGCTAGGATCTTAAAACCCATTTCTATCCCCCAAGCTAACCTCAGATTCATCTCCTCTGTTTCGCAAAAATCCGCTTCCTTACAATGGCGGAACCAAGCGTCTACTTCTTACTCTCCATCACAAGGTACTTACTTTTTCCCATTTTCAGATGTTTGTTTTTAAATTTATTGTGTTTTATTAATTTATAGAGTTTTTACCGTAGTTGAGTTATTTAGGTGACCATGTTTTGTAGGAATGGATAGATGCAATCACTTACATAGCTACTTGTCCTCTATGAGCATGTTGATTCCTAAATCAAACTTTTTCGTCTGAAGCCGAAACGCCTTCTGGAAGTGGAAATCATACAGGTTTGCTTTGTTTTGGAATTTACATCTTGAGCTTACCAAAATGTTTTCTCATTGCATTTCCTCTGCTTTGCAGAAACTGTCAAGGAATTGCATGATAAAATACTTGATTCTCTCCATGTCTTGCATAGATAAAAAAAACCAGATGCTTTGTTGTGGTCGGTGATTAAAACTGCCAGAATCAAGATGACATTAGTCTTCTCTTTGAGAATCTCCACAAATTTGTCAGTACTTAAATGCACCTTGTTATATTTCTTATACTCATTCACATAGTGTAATGTATGGTTACTTTGCTGTTTTTGGATTGCAGAGATTATCTAATTTTCCAATTCATGTCAACTTCAATAGCAATATATGCCAACAAGTTGCTAAGACTTGTGTACGTGTTGGTGCAATTAGTACACACATTTTTTGTTTCTTTTTAATCACTAGGAGTTTTAAATATTTATTCTGCAGTTCTTTGTGGTTCCAGGGAAGAAGACTTTGTGGAGACATAATGTTTACGGTTTGAAACCAAGTGGTGTATCTGCACACTTTCTATTGGTATTGCGTGCTTATAAATCCATTGGTTGTTTTTTTCCGGTACACATAGACTTTTAAGACGTATTCTGGATTTGATTTCATATAGTCACATGCACTAGAGAACAAAGATTCTGAACTCATGGAAGAAGTAATGAAACTCGTGGAAACGAATGACGTGCATCTACGAGACTATAAGACAACAGAATTGGTTTTCAGGTGTGTAAAATTGTTTTATTGCTCTTGTTTCCATTGTTTGTCATGAAACGAACTTTAACTGAACTTTTTTTGTAGGATTTGTTATGATACAGATAAGTGGGATCTACTAGTCAAGTACTCGGAATTTTTCCCTAAAGCTGGAGTTAGATTGTGGTGGACCGCATTCGATATATGGATGGAGTTTGCTGCCAAGAGAGGTACACTTTGTGTGTATTTAGGTTTTCTACTCCGATGTTGATTGCTGATTATGTCAATCTTGTTGATTAGGGGATACAGAGTCGTTATGGAAAGTAAATGAACTGAGATCGAAAGAATGGAAATATCAGTCTATCTCTAGTTCTTTTTCTCGTGCAAAGGTTAACACATCTCTTTCTTGGTCTTCATTTTGTAAGCAAATGTCGAAATATTCGTTATAAAATATGCTTGTTTTTCGCAGGGTTTCTTACTAGAAAATAAACCTGAAGAAGCTGCTACCGTACTCCAGGTTCTCGACCGGGTGAGTCCATAGCCTCCTCCGTAATATCTCTTCTGTTCTGATATAAACGGTGGTTTTTGAGCTTTGATAAAGTGTATGACTGACTATGCAGAAATATAGTTATAGTAAAATGAAAGTTTCAGTACTCTCAACCGATTTAAAGGAACTGGTAAACGAGTGGCCTGTGGATGTTATCAGGCACCAAAACGAAGAAGATAAGAAGGTTAAAATCTCTCTCTATCTATTAAGTAAAACCCTGAATCCAAAACTTCTCCTCTAATTATGTTGTATACAATCCTCCTTTGAACAGGCTCTAGCTGCTTCATTGAAATCTAGCATTGCTTCCATGGTTAATTCGTTGCTAAGCTCGGGTTTGAACGGGAGTGTGGATTTGGATGAGTTATACAAGAACGAAGCTTTTCTCAGCTAATTGATTGAATCAACATTTACAATAGCATATCCACAGGTTTTATAGTTATTTATTTCGTACCGAATTTGATGTGATCTTTCTTTCCTTTCATGAGAGAAAAGACACATTGCTGTTCAGTTTCTTGCATTCTAGGATCACTCTTTCTCTCAAAATTGCCCTTTACCGAATTGTCTTTTTATTTTGTTTGTAAGCCTCAAATTGAGTCTCTTAATAAAATGATACAAAAAAGGTTCATTGATTGTAAATTTGAATCATGTTATATAGTGAGTGAAAAGAAAATGATTTCCGAAACTTCGAATAAATGGTCTCACCATAAAAATAAACGACATTGAAAGCAATAGACAATTGCATGATTGTTGATAATGACTTTACATAACACAAACGACAAGAAAACATAAACATCATACTTAAGAAAAACCTTCTTCTTCTTCTTCTTCTTCTTCTTCTTGTTTTGGTTAAAATGGATTAAGGAAGCTTAATAGCATCAAGAACAACAAGGATCACAAACACAATTGAACCAACAAGGGAGAAAGCAACCCCAACAGCATTTTGGTGACAAAATTTTCCAAAAACTCCACAAACTTTTTTCCACATCACATGTTTGTTCCCTTGAAGACCCATTAGCCCGATTGCTCCCGCGGCTCCCGTGCTGGAAAATTGCAAAGCCACCATCAATAGATCTCCGAGCAATAGCAACATTAACAAGTTTCTTCTGCCTTTGCTCATCAGTAGAATCACTATCGAAATCGCGGTGTAACCACAAGCTATAGCGTTTGTAGACATGTTGTACCTACATTATAAATATTTCATCCGGTTCATTATAAATATCGTTTTAACATTTTTTCGAACATAACTCAAGAAATTATGTAAAATTCTATCATACACTTTATTAATACATTATATAAATTTATCCTTTTAATCAAAGTGAAGTAATAGGCACAGAACCAAATATTTGCATTAAAAACACAAAACAAAATCTTTTGTACCAGCTTCACTTTTGTCTAGTGTATTCATACAAAACAACATTGATTGAGTAATATATTGCTTTATTTCTGAATTATAAGGCTCCTACTGTCTAGTGTATTCATTGTGAGTTTGGCAATTAATCCACGAAAATTGTGTCTCGTTTTTTAAGATTAATATATACTCCTACTTATTTATATACACACACTCTGTATTATATTGCTTAACATGCCAGCTAAAACAGTTGAACATTAACTCTAAACTAAAATAAGAGCTGGGAAAGGTTAGAGAAAGATTTTCTATGGACCAGTATCACTGTTGCGTAACAGTTTGGTAGTTGGACATTTATTATAGGACTAATTAACTAGGAAATTTACTGTATCTAGTCTATCTGTCAATGATTTTATGTTATTATTATATATGTATGCAAGTGGATAATTTTAAAATTATGAATATTATATACACGCACAAATGCAAAGGTTGAATCACTAATTAAATATTAAGCAGAAGATTAGTTAAGCAGTCCTTTTTACACATGCAACCAAAACCATATGAAAACAAACACCAAATGGAGGAAAAAAACAAAAATAAGAATTCTAGTCCTAAATTAAAGGTTGTGATATATTGAAAACAAAAGATCTAAAGTTGAGATAACATATCCACACATTATGGCATCAATAATTTTGAGTTTACGTTTCCGTTACGTTAATAAATACATCTAACGTATATCTTATTAAAACTAACCCATAACTATAAGATTTTTAAAAAATAGTTAATCGTAAATGAAAAACTGAAAAAAGTTCACATCTAACATGTTATATATTTTGAAAATATAGAGAAATATCAAACTAAGCGTATGCAAAAATCACAATTGAAACAATCGAGATCGTAATACATATGCAGCATAATTTTTTGATTTTTCATATGTTTTGTGAGAGAGAGAGAGATCTAGGCTTACACAAAGGCAGACAAGTAAGAGGATTTGGCTGTTGTAGAGACATCAAGAGGAGGCAAAGTTGGAATAAGCTTTATAGACACAATCTTTGTTTGTTTTGATACACCAAGTATTATTGCAGCAGCCATTGTTAAGACCAATGCCAACACTCTCAACGTCAACTCCATTCCTTTTTTCGATCCTTTCTCCTTTTTCCCTTTCTCCATCTCCATAATATTCATGTTCTTGCGTTCTTGTTCCATTTTGGAATCAAGAAGTTAGTGAAGAGAGTCAAATTTAGAGAGAGAGATATAGAGAGGGAGAGCAAATGTTAGTCTTTTTCATGCACTTGAAGTGAGTAGAGAGAGGTACGCGAGAGAGGTTTATATATATTGAATACCGATTTACTTAAAGAGAAAACTCTAGTGTGGATAGTAGTAAATGCAACGATGTTATGTATACGTGGCTTTGATTTTATGTAGAGAGAGAGAGAGGGGAAGATTCTTCAGCTTACGAAATCTTCAAGTAAATGGATATGTATGTACGGTGGCAAAAAAAAGGTGTGAATACATTTTTCATCCATAGTTGGGAAAAGACAAATTTGTGAAGTTTTGACTTGTTGAGTTCACTTTAGGCGTCAAATAAGGCAACTTTGGTATCTAAATTTTGTTTTTTTTATGTACGTCGGTAATCTGGATCCAATCCGTTTAATAACCTCATAGTATTAGCAAGTATTTTTTATTTCACCGGTTCATCATATTAAAAATCTATATCAAAATCCGAGACAATAAGTAATTCAGACGTAATTTTAATGTTCGACGAAAAAATAAATTTGGAATTTGTGTGTTTTAATATTTAGGTTGTCAATTTCCGCACCATTACATATAAATTAATCAACTTCCAATTAAAATTAAAATTTTTATTATATTAATTTCATATTGTTTTTGCATTCTTGTGTTTCAATAGATAATATGGATAATTTTAAAGAAAATCCATATAATATCCTTAAAATATGAGACGGGATAATCCGGAGCCTTGTGGTCAAGTGATAAGGAGACGGGCTTGGGACACTAACATGTTTCAAGTTCGATCTATCTATTATACGAAACTAAAACATATTGTCTTAGACACCCAGATGGATATGGCATTTCCTTTCGGCTCATTTGCATATCCGGAAAGAGGGTTTATCCATGAGCTCCACCTCTCTCACATATTAATCTGAGTTCCTCCATGGGCATGTGATTTACTCTGGAAAAAAAAAAATCCATTAAAATACACAAATTTATTTTGTTTAAATATATAGAATCTTATAAATAAACTAATGCATTTATAATTTTGTTATCCGTTCTAGTTTTATAAGAACGAATAGCTTTCTTCGCAACACATATATCCATTACATAAAAATTTATATGCATCATATCTACGGTGAATTGTTTTATTATTTTAATACATAAAATTACTGCGGACGGTTGTAACAATAATGCTTTTTTGATAGATTTAATATTTTTAGTTTTATAATAGATGATGTTTAAGCCTTTTGCATATATATTAAAAAATCATTTAATTTTTAAACTAAAATATCATTTATTGTTTATCTAAACACAATTCAACTAATCATAAAACAATTGGTATAATATAAATGGTCAAAACTAATAAAAATTAATTAATTTTACATAAAAATTGAAATCATTATCACCGGATGTCGTGGGCTAGTGGTTAAGCGCAAATGTTAGTTTTGTATTGCTTTTAGTTCGAACCCCGGTGTGCGGGAAGTCTTATGCCATGTTATAATAGCAAAGGCTGGTCCCGGTCCTTCCCCCAGACTAAGGCCCATGAGAACTCCTCCTAATTATAAAAAAATAAAATAATTGAAACCATCTAATTTAAAATAAAAATATTCACGTAAACACCATATATTGCGAAATAGAGGGAGTAGTGTAAAAATTGCATGCTCTAAAAATTGAACCTCATAAATTCAAGGGAGACTTACTAGAATAACCTTCTTAGATTTTGGTTTAACTCAAACAACCTTCTTAGATTTTAATTACTATGGCTAATTTCGAGTCCGTTTTACCCTTTTTCCTTTGATAACAAAAAACGTATTTACGAAAATGCCATTAATGAAATGCGCCGCGTAGGCGCGAAAGTTTCCCGCCTAAAAAAAATAAGTCTACCGCTATGTGATGGTAGACTTATTTGAGCTCTGGTAGACTTATTTTTTTGTCCGTAGACTTATTTGAGGAGCGGTAGACTTATTTTTGAGCGGTAGACTTATTGTGTCTCCTTTGGTGGTACACTTATTTCCGAACGGTAGACTTATTTTCCCGTAGCGGTAGACTTATTTTCTGCGGTAGACTTATTCTTCGAATGGTAGATTTATTTTCGTAGACTTATTTTCAGCGGTAGATTTATTTTTCTTCGATGGTAGATTTATTTTTCACTATTAGATTTGTTTCCTTTGGTGGTAGATTTTTAGTCATAGCAGCGGTAGATTTATAGTGATGGTAGACTTATTTTAGTAGCGGTAGACTTATTTTTTGCGGTAGACTTTTTTAGCGTGGTGGTAGATTTATTTTGTGTTTAGTAGTGGTAGACTTATTGTAGTAGTGGTAGACTTATAGTTAGCGGTAGACTTATTTCGTATTTTCGGTCAACGAAACCAACCGTTGACTGGTAGACTTATTTTCTGTTTGATGGTAGACTTATTTTCTGTTTGATGGTAGATTTATTTTCTGTTTGATGGTAAACTTATTTTCTGTTTGATGGTAGACTTATTTTCTGTTTGATGGTAGATTTATTTTCTGTTTGATGGTAGACTTATTTTATGTTTGATGGTAGACTTATTTTTGTTTGATGGTAGACTTATTTTCTGTTTGATGGTAGACTTATTTTTGTTTGATGGTAGACTTATTTTCTGTTTGATGGTAGACTTATTTTTGTTTGACGGTAGACTTATTTTCTGTTTGATGGTAGACTTATTTTCCGTTTGATGGTAGACTTATTTTGGTTTGATGGTAGACTTATTGTTGTTTGACGGTAGACTTATTTTCTGTTTGATGGGAGACTTATTTTCTGTTTGATGGTAGATTTATTTTCTATTTGATGGTAGACTTATTTTATGTTTGATGGTAGACTTATTTTCTGTTTGATGGTAGACTTATTTTTGTTTGATGGTAGACTTATTTTCTGTTTCATGGTAGACTTATTTTTTGTTTGATGGTAGACTTATTTCCTGTATGATGGTAGACTTATTTTCTGTTTGATGGTAGACTTATTTTCTGTTTGATGGTAGATTTATTTTCTGTTTGATGGTAGACTTATTTTATGTTTGATGGTAGACTTATTTTTGTTTGATGGTAGACTTATTTTCTGTTTGATGGTAGACTTATTTTCTGTTTGATGGTAGACTTATTTTCTGTTTGATGGTAGACTTATTTTCTGTTTGATGGTAGATTTATTTTCTGTTTGATGGTAGACTTATTTTCTGTTTGATGGTAGATTTATTTTCTGTTTGATGGTAGACTTATTTTATGTTTGATGGTAGACTTATTTTTGTTTGATGGTAGACTTATTTTCTGTTTGATGGTAGACTTATTTTTGTTTGACGGTAGACTTATTTTCTGTTTGATGGTAAACTTATTTTCCGTTTGATGGTAGACTTATTTTGGTTTGATGGTAGACTTATTGTTGTTTGACGGTAGACTTATTTTCTGTTTGATGGGAGACTTATTTTCTGTTTGATGGTAGATTTATTTTCTATTTGATGGTAGACTTATTTTATGTTTGATGGTAGACTTATTTTCTGTTTGATGGTAGACTTATTTTTGTTTGATGGTAGACTTATTTTCTGTTTCATGGTAGACTTATTTTTTGTTTGATGGTAGACTTATTTTCTGTTTCATGGTAGACTTATTTTTTGTTTGATGGTAGACTTATTTCCTGTATGATGGTAGACTTATTTTCTGTTTGATGGTAGACTTATTTTTGTTTGATGGTAGACTTATTTTCTGTTTGATGGTAGACTTATTTTTGTTTGACGGTAGACTTATTTTCTGTTTGATGGTAGACTTATTTTCCGTTTGATGGTAGACTTATTTTGGTTTGATGGTAGACTTATTTTTGTTTGACGGTAGACTTATTTTCTTTTTGATGGTAGACTTATTTTCTACTCGATGATAGACTTATTTTATGTTTGATGGTAGACTTATTTTTGTTTGATGGTAGACTTATTTTCTGTTTGATGGTAGACTTATTTTTGTTTGACGGTAGACTTATTTTCTGTTTGATGGTAGACTTATTTTCCGTTTGATGGTAGACTTATTTTGGTTTGATGGTAGACTTATTGTTGTTTGACGGTAGACTTATTTTCTGTTTGATGGGAGACTTATATTTCTGTTTGATGGTAGATTTATTTTCTATTTGATGGTAGACTTATTTTATGTTTGATGGTAGACTTATTTTCTGTTTGATGGTAGACTTATTTTTGTTTGATGGTAGACTTATTTTCTGTTTCATGGTAGACTTATTTTTTGTTTGATGGTAGACTTATTTCCTGTATGATGGTAGACTTATTTTCTGTTTGATGGTAGATTTATTTTCTGTTTGATGGTAGACTTATTTTATGTTTGATGGTAGACTTATTTTTGTTTGATGGTAGACTTATTTTCTGTTTGATGGTAGACTTATTTTTGTTTGACGGTAGACTTATTTTCTGTTTGATGGTAGACTTATTTTCCGTTTGATGGTAGACTTATTTTGGTTTGATGGTAGACTTATTTTTGTTTGACGGTAGACTTATTTTCTTTTTGATGGTAGACTTATTTTCTACTCGATGATAGACTTATAATTATACAAAAACTATATATATTATTATTTTTAAAAACACTATTAAACCCGGTTCGACCTATATCATGCAAGTGATGATAGATTTATATACAAGTGGTGGTAGATTTAGTATGTACTATATATTTTCATATATTTTTTTCTATATTTTCGTATGAACTCGTACTCGTGTTTGAACTCGTACTCGTGTTTTAAGGATTTTGTAATCGTTACAGAGACATTTCAGAAGTTATGTTTTAACCATACATGAAAATAAATAAATGTTGTCAATTCATTCATTACACTACAAAAAATGTTCATAAATGTCTACCATAATGTTTGAATCTTTTTGCAAAAAGTCTACCATAACAATTGTATCTTATATTACAAATCAGAACGTGTGTGTCTCATAAAAATCTACCATCTTCATGATCTTTTGGATGTTCTTTACAATCTTCATGCGGTTACGCATTGCACGTACAAAGAATACCTGTAAAGAAATTCATGGAAATTAGAACATTTTGGAAAATAAGTCTATCATCGAGTAGAAAATAAGTCTACCATCAAACAGAAAATAAGTCTACCACTGAAACAAAAATAAGTCTACCATCAAACAGAAAATAAGTCTACCATCAAACAGAAAATAAATCTACCATCAAACAGAAAATAAATCTACCATCAAACAGAAAATAAATCTACCATCAAACAAAAAATAAGTCTACCATCAAACAGAAAATAAGTCTACCATCAAACAGAAAATAAGTCTACCATCAAACAGAAAATAAGTCTACCATCAAACAGAAAATAAGTCTACCATCAAACAGAAAATAAATCTACCATCAAACAGAAAATAAATCTACCATCAAACAGAAAATAAATCTATCATCAAACAGAAAATAAGTCTACCATCAAACAGAAAATAAGTCTACCATCAAACAGAAAATAAGTCTACCATCAAACAGAAAATAAATCTACCTTCAAACAGAAAATAAGTCTACCATCAAACAGAAAATAAGTCTACCATCAAACAGAAAATAAATCTACCATCAAATAGAAAATAAGTCTACCATCAAACAGAAAATAAATCTACCATCAAACAGAAAATAAATCTACCATCAAACAGAAAATAAGTCTACCGTCAAACAGAAAATAAGTCTACCATCAAACAAAAATCCAGATCTGGAAAAAATCCAGATCGGGAAAAAATCCAGATCTGGAAAAAATTCAGATTTTGATCAAAACGTGATTTTACAAAAGTTCAACATACCCAAACGAAACCGGTTAGAATCAAGAGATTACCTCTCTACAACGCACGAAAACGAAACCCCAACACTCATCGGAACTTTTCTTCGCCGGAATTTCGAAACCTATGAACGAAGAACATATTGAAGTTCATAAATCCGAACTTAAAACACTCGTGAATGATAGAGAGGAAGATAACTCATGATTTGTTTCAAAACTAACCGTTAAAAGCAACGAATCTCGTCGCCGGAGAAGAAATCGCGATTTGAGTCGCCGGAGAGAGGAAGAAGAAGATGAAATCTGATTTTTTTTTTTTTTTTTTGGTTTTATGTTGGGTTTTTTTTCTGAATGGCATTTTCGTTAATAAACGAATTTGAAGTATTTTTAATGTCTTTGTAACCTTTTTTAGCTCAAAAAATAAAAGCTCAAAATTTAAAGGTTATTTGAGTAAACCAAAGATCTAAAAAGGTTATTCTAGTAATTATCTCTAAATTCAATGAGCCATAAAGCTTTCACAATTTTGACTATTTACTGTGTATAATAAAACAAAACGAAAAACCTGTACCGAAAAAGAAAAAAAAAAGAGTAAGTATTGGTAGTTTGTGTAGGGAACGCATTGAAGGTCACAAATAAAATTTCAATACTTAATGCAACCATGGCAGTTGGCAAAGTGTGGGCACAGACAGCTTTTCGTCTTCGAAGTTATAATAATACAACTCTTAAAATATACGTAAATACATCATACTAACAAAAAAAATTTATTCCCTTCGTTTTTTTATCATTGATGTTTTAGAGAAAAAAAATTATATCTAAAAGATTGATTTTTTCTTTTTTCTATACAGTTTTTATGAAATAACAATGGTGAATTGTACATTTCAAAACACATTAATTGGTTTTATTGAATTACTATTGGCTTACACTTATTGAAAATTGTTTTAATGAAAAAAATAAGACATTTATAACTAAGGGATATTAGAGTAGATAACACAAAAAAATTCTATAATTCACCTAATAACACATTTTACTGTGTTCGTCGAGAGTTCGTGTATATTCTGTATCTTGTACATTTTTGTCCTTTATGAGAAGTCAGCATTTTGCCTTTGGGTTAACTATTCCAAAATTAGGGTATAGTTTTAGGGGTAGGGTTTGGGTTTGGGGTTTAGGGTTTAGTTTTGAATGTTAAATTTTTGGGTTTGGGTTAACTATTCCAAAATTAGGGTATAGTTTTAGGGGGTAGGGTTTGGGTTTGGGGTTTAGGGTTTAGTTTTGAATGTTAAAAAACTTCAAAGTTTTTTAACATCACTTACAAATTCATCTATGTAAAATTACTACATAGAAATAATTTTGTTTATGTAGTATAGAACACAAATATATAGAGGATAAAAGAGACAAAACACCTAAAACCACATCACTCATTTGCTATTCTCTTCATTTTTTTTATTACATAGCTATTACCCTAATAAATTTATTAAAATGTGTTAGTTTCCTAAAAGTCCCTATAACTAAAACTAATTTTTTTTTTAATATGTATAAAAAATTTAGAACATCAAACAATAAAAAATAGAGAGAGTATAAGCATGTTCGTTTGGCAGCCGCATCGGCTGCGTCATGCGGCAAAATGTTGTTCGTTTGCCTGCCGCAGGTACCTGCGTCTGCGTCATGCGGCCAGACGCTGCGTCTTGCGTCAAGAATTTTTGGCCGCAGCTAAATTCAGCGTCTGCGTTTAAAAATTAGCGTCACGACTAAAAATTTTTCCGCAGCCGCAGCGACAGACAAACGTACAGCGACTAGACGCTGTGTCTGGTCGCATGACGCAGCCGCAGCCGCATGTGGAAGTCAAACGAACAACAATTACAACGTCTGGCCGTATGACGCAGCCGTAAGCCGCAGCCGCAATCGCATGCGGCAGACAAACGAAGAGGTCTTATATGTTAAATATATGAGAATCCGGTTATCGAAGACCATACACGGTAGTACCAACATACAATTTTAGCACACAAAAAAAAATACCAAGATACGGCGACACGTACAAATATTAACAAAATGGTAAAAAATGTTAGATATTTACCGAAATAGCTACATACTACAAGTACAACTATCCCAAGGATTCTTATGTTTAGAATCAACCTATATCTAAAATTAGGTGTTAATCGGGGCTGTTTGGGACCATCTATTAATGCTTAAAATTGACTACTTATTATCATTTTCATCTTTGTAAAATACTTTACGTAAACGTTATCGTTTGGTTTATTTAGAAAAAAACAATTACAATGAATCAACCAATTACGTAAACGTTATTTTGCTAAATGACCCAATAAAAGTAATGGTCAATTTGTGTAATAACCAAAAAAAATTATAATTCATAAACTAGCCAAAAAGCCTAAATCTAAGAGCATCTTTAATGGAGAAACTTTTAAAGAATTCGTTAGTAAAAAAATTAAAAAAATAACACAAAAACAGAAGAGAGAGGAAAGAGAGAGTCAAAAGTTTCCATCTGCAGAACTTTTTTTTCAAGATTTTAAGAACCTTTGATACCATTTGTCATTTCTTAATTGGTTGATGATTTTTTTAATAATTTAAGATTTAAATAAATAATTAAATTAAATGAAAAACAGAAAAATAAAATAAGTTAGAAACTCAATCAAAAGGCCAACGTTAAGGATGCTCTAAGGGTTGAGGTTTTGCCACATAGGGCCACTTTTGCTAGTTTTTAGGTTAAGGATAATTTTTTTGGTGTTATATAGCCAATTTTCCCTAAAAGTAAAAGCTAAAAAAAACTACAGAAAAACATTTCAAAACTTTATCTAATCGCATCCTTGTGTGTTTTCTGTTACCAAACGGTCTCCGTGTCAATTCGATTTTAGAATAATCCATATTATAATGGAAACGAAAATACGTAGTAATTCATCGTCAATAGTTTCATATTCTCTCTTATAGATTCAGAAAACTTTGGTCTTAGTATTTCCTCACAACATCAAAGTTAAACATTTAATTTAACCTAAAATGGAAGTTAAACGCTTAAACAACCACAAAATAAAAATTATAACTCATATTTCCATCCAAAACTGTTTAATGTCGGTTTTATGTTGACCAATATCATCTTAACAAACTCAACATAAACCAAACCGATATTAAACCGAATAACCGACCCAATTATACCTAATTACCCGGATTATGACCCGATTAAAACAAACCCACCTTTTTTTTTGGTCAACCATACCCACCCATTTGTATTCCCCAAATCAGAAATCCTCAAATTATAGAAATCTCCAAATTAAAAAAATTCCCATATCGTGAAGAACCCTAAACTCACTACAATAAAAAAAAATCCATAATCTATAATCAATAATTAATGGTTCGTGCCATTAAAGTTGTTCCTAATAATTCAACATAGGCCTCTGAATCTGCTGCAAATTTTGTTTGTTCCATTCACGAAGAAAGGAGGGACTTGGATCATATGATTAGTTAGTCTTTATATTTAACATTAGGGGAGACCCGCGCATGCGCGCGGGTTTTGTCGTTAATGTATTTTGCTTTTAGTTTATATTTGTTACCTAAATAATTTGTGACATATATTTTTAATGTTTTATGTTGTTTTTATTTGGCTTTATAAGGTTTTGTTTTTGAAAATATGTTTAAATCATATTTTTAATTTATATGCACTTATAGGAGAAGATTCAATAATTCATACTTAAATTGCATACGTAGTAAAAAATGTGTTATTTTGAAGCAATTAAGATAATTCAATTTTGTTTTTTGAAAATAAAATTGTATAACAACTTCTCTAGATCGATGTTTCCAATGAATTCTAATGTTTGAATGAGTTAAAAGGTTCGTTAATTCATGGATAAATTGTTTTTTTTATATAAAATAATTGTATTATTTTGAAGTAATGAAGATAATTTACGTTAATTTCTTGCAGAAACTAACAAAATTAGGAGAAACTAACATTAACAACATAATCTTCCCAAGTATAAAATAGAGAGAAGAATATGTGGATACTCAAAGACGATGAAAATGTTTCATTTCTCCTTATCTTAATACATTTCTTCGTCTCTTCTGATTGGTATGACGCTTAACATCCCCTCATAACCACCTTCTTATGTACTCCTCACCAAACAAATTGATGTGAACAACTCCGCGTTCATTATTTGTGTATCTTTTCTCTTCCGTCTTTTTTTTCTTCCTAGAAAAAGTACTACAAACAAAGATGTTGCGTCATGTTTATTTTCTTTCTTTGCATCTATCTTTCATAAATAATTTTTAATTCTTAAATAGATTCAAGTCAAATATATTTTCCAAACCTCTACTTGAAGATTATGAACTTTAAAGGGTTTAGCCCTAACAAACGTTCAACCGTAAAAACTAAATTCAAACATAACATAGTTAACCTAAATATAAATAATATTTTAAGTCAATTATATTTTAAAAGTGCCTTCATGAATTTATTTTTAAAATATGACATTGGCCCTGTTCGTTTGCGAGCCGCGTGCGGCTGCGGCAGAAACCTGCGGCTAGACGCTGCGGCCAGACGCAGCATTTGCTGTTCGTTTGGTAACCGCTGCGTCTGGCCGCAGCGTCAGTCGCAGGTTTGTTCGTTTGCGAGCCGCGTGCGGTTGTGGCAGTTTTTTTAATTTGATTTTTCTTTTGTCATAATTTAATTTAATTTTATTTTATTTTAAGCTTATAAATTTAGAAGCTTAACAAACAAATATTTGTAAGTTATTTTTTAATTTTAATTTTAATTTCACAAAAGTTTATAAACTTAATAAACAAATTAAGTTTCATACCGATCCGATTTTTTGTGATAATCATAAATTAAATTTAAACAAAAGCATTAAACTAAATTATTTAGTTAAAAAAATACACATCATAAGTCATAAAATTTCATTAAAAATTTCACACCGATAAGATTTTATCATCACAATCAAACATATATGAAATCAATTCGTCTAAAACCATTAAGATAAATATAATACAACAAGTTATAAATTAAAATATCTAATAAGGTAATCGTCGTCTTTTAGCAAACTCATTTGTGATGATTTCACGTAAATCTTCCATTGCTCTATCACCAGTAGGCTCATATGGGATATGTTCACCATGATTATGCTCAACTTCTTCTTCTTCCCCTTCTTCTTCCTCTTCCTCTTCCTCTTCCTCTTCCTCAATTACTTACATCATTAGCCATCTTTCTTGTTTATCTTTGATCTTTCAAAGTGATATTTCACCTTTCAAGTTAAACCTACAAAAACCAGAATGAAATTAAACACCAAATAAGAACAAAAAAAGGACATGCTAGACCTAATTAAACATGGACATTCTAATCAAAGTTACAAAGCCTAAAGCATAGCTAAGTTACAAAAATTTAACCAGGCATATGTACATCTACGAAGACAAACCAAACACTCTAAGAAAAACAGTTTTATTTTCCCATTTGTTTTATTGCAATCAATACTAAAAGACATGAGTATGGATGGATTCAAGTGATGAGTCATAGAGGAAATACGTAGAACACCTTATGTGCAATACTACCAGAACAACAAAATCTAAAATAAATCTCCAAGTAACCACATTTACATGAACACAATAAACAAATAAGTAATAAAATCTGAAAGCGCTAACTTACCTAGCACAAATAAGTAATGAAGTCTAAAACCAATTTGATTTACTCAAGAAGAGTATTACTAAGGCTTTGATACTAACCACCAACTTGCAAAACTGAGTAAATCTCCATCAACCTATGAATCTAGCTTGAAAATGTTAACCACTCTATAAAAAAACCACAGAAAAATCAGGCTTATTCATCAAATCATATGTGTTGCCTCCAATCAAATGTAACTATACGAGTTGTATATTTCGTCAACCAAGATGCAGGATGCTAACTTAGCTACCAAGACAAAAAAAATTCATGTATGTAATTGCAAGCATCATTGCAGTTGATAATGTCGTATAAGTAATAATGTAGTACATAGCATCACTGAGTGATCACAACAGTTAACAAGGACCTAAAACAAATACTACCAGAACAACAAAATCTAAAATAAATCTCCAAGTAACCACATTTACATGAACACAATAAACAAATAAGTGATAAAATCTGAAAGGGCTAACTTACCTAGCACGAATCTCTGTTTCTGTGTAAGTCTTGACACTATTCTCTGAAATTCCTAGAACTCTTCCTAAAATCTGAAATGATATAACAAAATTGTTTACGCATATAAAAATCTCAAAACTCAGTTTCATATCAAAACCCAGAAATCATCCTAACTCAAAACCAAATACAAGTTCAAGTTTCATATCAAAACCCAGAAATCAAACAAATTTATACGAACCTAAAGAGCTTCAGAGATTAAGATTAAACAAATTTCAAAAAGGGAAAATCGATCTTACAGCTTCAGGTGAGATTTTGGGAGATGGGTTTTGGATTTGCGAGGGAGAAAGAGAGGATTTCGATGAGAGATCAGTGAAGAAGAGATGTTAGTCGCAGAAAGAAATTTTAGCCGAGAAGAAGAAGATCTTAGGGTTAATGGCATTTTTTTTTAGTTAACAATAAGTCTAGGGCTAATTTCATCTTTTTATCGTCTGAATCGCAGCGTTCGAAACTGGGCCACTGAATTTCATTTGCGGCTGAAAATTGGAGACGCAAAACGCAGCGTCACGCCGCTGCGGTTGGACGCAAGTGCCTGCGGCTCGTAAACGAACATGACGTAGCCGCATGCCGCAGCCGCAAGTACATGCGGCTCGCAAACGAACAGGGCTATTATATAAAGTGGTACTTCTCAAAATTTTGCTTACTTCGAAGCATACAAATTTATATATATTTTTCGCTTATAGTTACATTTAAAATTTTATTTTAGTTAAATATAAATTTACAAAACACATAGTTTTAAAATTTGAATGAGTAAAAAGTTCATTAATTCATGGATAAATTGTTTTTCTTATAAAATAATTATATTATTTTGAAGTAATGAAGATAACTCAGGTTTATTTCTTGCAAAAAGCAGAAACTAACATTAACAACATAATCTTCTCAAGTATAAAATAGAGAGAAGAATATGTGGATACTTAAAGACGATGAAAATGTTTCATTTCTCCTTATCTTAGTACATTTCTTCGTCTCTTCTGATTGGTACGACACTTAACATCTCCTCATAACCAGGTTTTTATGTACTACTCACCAACCAAATTGATGTGAACAACTCCGCGTTTACTGTTTGTGTATCTTTTCTCTTCCGCCTTTTTTTTTCTTCCCAGAAAAAGCACTATAAACAAACGTGCTGCATCATTTTATCTTCTTTCTTTGCATCTATCTTTCATAAATAATTTTTTATTCTCAAATAGATTCAAGTCATATATATTTTCCAAAACTCTACTTGAAGATTATGAACGTTAAAGGGTTTAACCCTAACAAACGTTCAACCGCAAAAACTAAATTCGAACATAATATAGTTAACCTAAACATAAATAATATTTTAAGTCATGGATTTATGATTTTACTTTTAAAATATGACATTATATAAAGTGGCACTTCTCAAAATTTCGCTTACTTCGAAGCATACAAATTTATATTTCTTCTTCGCTTATTACATTTAAAATTTTATTTTTGTTAAAAATACATTTACAAAACACAGTTTTATAAAAAATTAAACTTATATTATATTTTGGTGTAGATACTTTTAGTATGTTACTTAACAAAACAATAATTGCTCTTATTCTCTTTTTTTCAATTTTGTTATATAATTGCAATTATTGTTTTAAGGATACCTTCATTGTTTTTTCTCTCTACTATATGTAAGACTTAACAACTTCTATTTTTACTATATGAATTTAGCTCTAGATAAATTTATTTGTTAAATTGTCAGGACATGTTTTTTATCTTAATTTATTTTATAGTACTTGCGATACAATATAACGTAGCTGAAAATATATAAAATTTGAAATATATTAGTATAATCAAATTTATTAAACCTATTATTATTCCAATAACTATATATACCTATCTATATTTACTTTTCAAATTCTTTTCATAATGTTAGCATCAAATATATAATTGTTAAATAGTACTTATGTGTATTGAATTTAATTTTTTTTTCTTCTAAAAATATGAAGTGGAAAGGATGTGGATGGTGATGTGTCTTCGTGAGAAGAGAGAAAAACTAACTTTATATATATATAGATTCTTTTGTTCTTCTATATGCTCTTCATATGAAGCATCAGAGAAGATTATGATGCTCTTTGGGACTGAACTATATCAATCCTCTTTATTCAATCAAATAAAGTGCAATTAGTCATTGGAGTATTTATATCATCAAATGTGGACAGAGACAATAGTGATCATTGTGTACATATGTTAGAACGAAGCTACACTTAAAATCCAAGAACATTTTAAAACCAAAATCAAGAACCAAAAAAGCACAAGAGCCTTTTGTCGGAAACGAATCAATGATGCTTTAGATAAAAATCTTAAGAAAGCTACACCTTCTTCTACTGCATCTAGGGTTTTAGTTTCTAAAAAGACAAAGATTCCTCCTTTCCTTCAACTTCCACTGCTAAATCTGATCGCCATTCTCGTTTTCCTCAAGGTTTTGAACTTAAATCTCACGTACTTTGGGATTTCACGATTTGGGTTTGTGTTTTGTAGTTGAATGGTGCTTAAAGCTCAGTCAAATTTGGGGATTTGGTGATATGGTTTGATTTTGATTTGGGTTTTGGTAACTGAATCTGAAATGGGTAGTGAAAGATCAGATGAAGGTGAGGATGATGATGATACATGCTGTCACGGCCCTATCCCGGGAATTCACTGAAAAACCTAACGTTTGGATCAAGAAACAATGATGGAAAATAATATTGGGATTAAGTGGTTAATTCTATGTGGACCAAAAAGAAAATATGAGTAAAAACCTTCTCATGATTAATTGGATTAGACCCAATTGCTAAGGCCCATTTGTATTTCACCTAAAACCCTAAATCTAACATCTCTCCTTACCTATATATATGATGGATTCGTGGTCAGAGGTATGGGGAAGAGATTTGTGACGGCGAAGCCCTGCCGGAGTTCACCTAGAGTCGCCGCCACCAGCCTCCGTGAACCACTCAAATCAGTCTCGTGGAGGTCTTTTGTGAAGGCTCTCGTGCTCAGGTTTGATGGACATAGTGAACGATCTCTATATGGTTGTATAGATCTCACTTCATAGATTCGGTAGCGCTTTTCCGATATAGATTCTGAGGTAAGGCGACTCCGCAATCTTTCTTTAAAGTTGGCTATTGATCATGGTTTTCTGATTCGTCAGTTTTCCAATTTCACAGAGCTATGTTTGGAAGCAATTTCCCGTTGATATAGAATGTTGCCGATTACAATATTGGCGTTGTTGGAAAGTTCTCTTGTTCTAGTTTCTGTAGCAGTTTTCGGACCTCAAATCCAAGGTAAGGTGCATCGGGAATTTAGACTCGAAGTTGATGGAAAAATCATTGTTTCTGAACCTAGATTAATTCTAAGTTATATTGGATCAATTCCAGGTTTCATGTTGCAGTATTTGGAAGATAATTTCCGCCATAGCAGAGAGGTTATATCCATGTCGTTGAGTCTTATGATAGAAGAAGTGTTAGTGAAGCCATGAAAGGTTCAATCATCTCTGTCGGAGTTGTACATTAGGCGTGGTGAGTCTTGCTTGCTGCGCAAGAATCAGCAGAACCACATGAGGCTGCTAGTTCCAAAATCAGTTCCAGTGCAGCTACTTTGGGGATCCGTTTGGAGGCTCATATCTAGCCCGATTGAGCTATACTTTTGTGGAGTTGTTCATGGCAATACTAAATTTGGAATCAACGGTGGGATTCGGAAATGGACGGTTAGTTTGCTATTTATTCATGTGCTTCCAAGCATGTTCAGTTCAGTTTTATTCTACGACAAGTTTATTGAGTTATGTCGTTTGATTGCACCAACGAGTTCGGAAAGAGCTGGATATTTGCAGGAACTTTATGGGCTAATAGAAAGAGATGTTTTCAAGGATAAGTTGATTAATTTCAGAGACTCCGAATACGTTAAGGCTAAGGTGAGGATGGGATCTATGTTACTTCGGTACTAGTTGCCAATAGGTGTTCATGCATGTTAAATCTAGGAATAGAATAGAATGTTTGACGTTGTTAGTTTTATATGCTAAGTCTAAGAATGAAATATTTGATGTTGGTTTTATGTGCTAAGTCTAGGAGTGCTTGATGCTTGCTGATTGTAACAATTCCTTGATGTGTGGAAATTGTTTGGTAAAGTAATGATGTTAAATATTGAAAAGTGTTGTTTGAGATTGTTAGTGTTTATGATAGTTCTGCGAACGATCGCGTACGTTAGCCCGTTGCAGAACTTTGCTTGTACGACTACGAACGATCGCGTACGTTAGCCCGTTGTAGTCCATGATGCCTTAGAGGGCCAGGGACGGGGAGGACAGACCCAAAACGCGAGAAAGGGGTTGGCTCCTCGTCAGAATATGAAAGTAAAGTAAAGAAATGGAAAGAAAAGTAAAGAATGTGAAAGTAAAGTAAAGAAATGGAAAGAAAAGTAAAGAGTCTGAAAGTAAAGTAAAGAATGTGAAAGGTTAAATGTTTAAGTATGAGTTAATGGTTAAGTAAATGATTGTGTTATGGAAATGTTAAGTAAGAATTTCATGCTAGTAATAAGTTGAGTGTTTTAGGGTCTATTTCTGGTTTGGTGTGTTTGACCATTTATTGTTTTCGAGTATCAGAGTTCCTGCGGGTAACTTCCTCACTGGGTAATTTAAATTACTCACCCCTCCTTTTCCATTTCAGTGAATGCAGGTTTAATTCCTTGTTGTTCAAGTTAGGGCGCGAGACCTAGGGCTCAAAGTGATCGGGGTTGGGGCTTTACAATTGGTATCAGAGCCTAGGTTAGCCAAGCCGGTTCTGACCCGGAAGGCTGTCCTAGGGTGTTTAAGAAAAAAAAAAAAAGTTTTAAAAAAATGTTTCCGGAAACGTCAAAAGTATTTTTCAAAAATGATTTATGGGATTGATCTTTGGGTATCTTTGGTCTCGCGCTAGAGTTGTCATGTCTTCTTGTGAGTCTTAGGATAATTGAAGAAGTCTAGGTTATTTGTGCTTGCTTGTTTTATTTAGATAAGTAGTGTCGGTCTATTATGGCTAGGAGAGTGTAGTTCAACATTTTGTTCAATGTCATAATCACACCCAGTGTGAGTTCCGAATTAAAAAATAAAAGGTTGTGGTTCTAAATGCGAGTCATCAAGAAGACAAAGAAGACTGGAGCTACATGAGCGGAAACGGTGAAATAATGAGAGAACTTCAAGAAGCTGCAAGCAAGATGCAAAAAGTGGAAGAAGAGAAAAGATAAATGACTTAGTGCTTAAGAAATATTAGGAAAAGTTGGAGCTAAGTTCATTATCGTCTGCAATGAAGCTATTTTCGAGGACAATGGATGTCTAGTGGAAAAAGATGTGGGAAGCAAAAGAATATTGTCAAGAAGTTTGTAAGGCGTACCACTTTGAGCTAGTTAGTAAGGACGGTAAAAGATATCATCTATACTAATTGTTCCGTCTAACGATCAAAATACTTTTTGTGGATTTTCTTTTGGACGTTAGAAGGTAGTATTTACAGTAAGATGAAAGAAAGCGTGAAACACAAATAAGACGGGACCGCTGTGTGGAGTTCGGAAGCTTAACGTCAGTTTTGGTGGAAATTAGTTATTGTGAAGACTCAAAGTCAATGGAGTTGGTTAACGACAAGGAATGAGATAGAGTAGTGGTTCAAAACCAAGGAGTTGAGAATTTCCTTTTCCATTTGAAGTCATTAGATGTATAGATTACATCTTGAGCAACTTTGGTAGACAATAAAGTATGTGAATATAATAGTTGTAATGGAAGCGCAACTCATATGATTAGAAGGATAACATGGAAAGATGTACATAAAGAAGACATGGACAACAGTTGGATAACTCATAGGGAATCTTAAAGGTTCGAACGGCATCCTTTGATGACATATGCTGGTTAAGGAGGTTTGTGGTGCAATTGTTGTAGAGGAAACAGAAGTAGTGCATGCAACGAGTAAGAAGTGGCGGTACAAAAAGAACATTGGAACTAAATTGTGTAGCGTGGTCAACCCAGGCATAGGATGTGGTAACACATTATTCAAACTTGGATGTTTCACTACAAGGTATACCAAGCTAGGACCACTTGTTACTACTAATCGAAATGTGAAGGACCCATTCTCGGTTAGGTTAGTAAGTCGAGGCAAAGGAACACCTACAAATTTTGGAGATTATAGATTATTTCTCAAAGGATAAGTGATATAATAAATGGATACGGAGAATGATATGCTTTGTAATTAACTTACATGGTTAAAAGTCTTAGTAATGGAACCTAGGCAAGAATGGTATAAGAATCATAAAGTTTCATCTAAACGCTTAGAATGCTATGAACTAAGACAATGAGATCATACTAGAATACTAGTGGACTTTCATGTTTGAATGGCTCCTAAAATGAAAATGGGATGCTCTTTCTAGAAGTGGTCTTCGAATTTTTGATATTAAGCAATGGTGGGTGTAACCAAGATGAAGTGATGGGTTGTCGGAATGTTTACCACATCGGAATGCGGTTATACTTGATGAACGAATCAAAAATTTAGGAAGTGGAAATAGATTACATCAAAGTAGGACCTTCGAGATATAATTTAATCAAAAGTGGAGAAGATAAGAAATCAACGGCTTCAAATAATTAGGAGAGAAGATATTATAAGAGGCAGTGGAGTCAGTATAGCTACTTATGAAAAAGAATGAGGTCTGTTATCGTCATGAAATCTTACTGGATAAAAATTGAGAGGACTTGAGAATGGATTGAAAGAGGAACAGTCTACAAAAAAAAAAAACAAAAAAAAAACAAAAAAAAAAAAAAAAAAAAAATTGAATAACGGCAATAGAGTAAATAAATTGGTATAAGGGATCATGCAGACTATGAAATGAGTTGAGACTATATCTAAGAGGGATTTGACTTCTCCATAAGTTGTAGGATTCTAGAAAAATAGTTGTATGAATGCCACACAGAGTAGTCATAATGCATGAATGGTCTTATCGACTTCAACACCGTTTTTGGAAGAGAATTTATTGGATTGAGATTCACATAAAGAACTTTAGTCCTAAGGAGATGAGGATTGAACAGAAAAAAAAGAAGAAGTTGCGGGCTATTTATGTATGTCAAGGAGAGTTAGAAACATACAAGTAAAGACATGCGAACCAAAATTTTGAATTGATGAGAATCGTCTCAGAGCTCTTCTTGGACTATAGCAGACTAGATATATGTCATGGATTCGAGGACGAATCCGATTTAAGTGGGGGAGAATTGTCACGGCCCTATCCCGGGAATTCACTGAAAAACCTAACGTTTGGATCAAGAAACAATGATGGAAAATAATATTGGGATTAAGTGGTTAATTCTATGTGGACCAAAAAGAAAATATGAGTAAAAACCTTCTCATGATTAATTGGATTAGACCCAATTGCTAAGGCCCATTTGTATTTCACCTAAAACCCTAAATCTAACATCTCTCCTTACCTATATATATGATGGATTCGTGGTCAGAGGTATGGGGAAGAGATTTGTGACGGCGAAGCCCTGCCGGAGTTCACCTAGAGTCGCCGCCACCAGCCTCCGTGAACCACTCAAATCAGTCTCGTGGAGGTCTTTTGTGAAGGCTCTCGTGCTCAGGTTTGATGGACATAGTGAACGATCTCTATATGGTTGTATAGATCTCACTTCATAGATTCGGTAGCGCTTTTCCGATATAGATTCTGAGGTAAGGCGACTCCGCAATCTTTCTTTAAAGTTGGCTATTGATCATGGTTTTCTGATTCGTCAGTTTTCCAATTTCACAGAGCTATGTTTGGAAGCAATTTCCCGTTGATATAGAATGTTGCCGATTACAATATTGGCGTTGTTGGAAAGTTCTCTTGTTCTAGTTTCTGTAGCAGTTTTCGGACCTCAAATCCAAGGTAAGGTGCATCGGGAATTTAGACTCGAAGTTGATGGAAAAATCATTGTTTCTGAACCTAGATTAATTCTAAGTTATATTGGATCAATTCCAGGTTTCATGTTGCAGTATTTGGAAGATAATTTCCGCCATAGCAGAGAGGTTATATCCATGTCGTTGAGTCTTATGATAGAAGAAGTGTTAGTGAAGCCATGAAAGGTTCAATCATCTCTGTCGGAGTTGTACATTAGGCGTGGTGAGTCTTGCTTGCTGCGCAAGAATCAGCAGAACCACATGAGGCTGCTAGTTCCAAAATCAGTTCCAGTGCAGCTACTTTGGGGATCCGTTTGGAGGCTCATATCTAGCCCGATTGAGCTATACTTTTGTGGAGTTGTTCATGGCAATACTAAATTTGGAATCAACGGTGGGATTCGGAAATGGACGGTTAGTTTGCTATTTATTCATGTGCTTCCAAGCATGTTCAGTTCAGTTTTATTCTACGACAAGTTTATTGAGTTATGTCGTTTGATTGCACCAACGAGTTCGGAAAGAGCTGGATATTTGCAGGAACTTTATGGGCTAATAGAAAGAGATGTTTTCAAGGATAAGTTGATTAATTTCAGAGACTCCGAATACGTTAAGGCTAAGGTGAGGATGGGATCTATGTTACTTCGGTACTAGTTGCCAATAGGTGTTCATGCATGTTAAATCTAGGAATAGAATAGAATGTTTGACGTTGTTAGTTTTATATGCTAAGTCTAAGAATGAAATATTTGATGTTGGTTTTATGTGCTAAGTCTAGGAGTGCTTGATGCTTGCTGATTGTAACAATTCCTTGATGTGTGGAAATTGTTTGGTAAAGTAATGATGTTAAATATTGAAAAGTGTTGTTTGAGATTGTTAGTGTTTATGATAGTTCTGCGAACGATCGCGTACGTTAGCCCGTTGCAGAACTTTGCTTGTACGACTACGAACGATCGCGTACGTTAGCCCGTTGTAGTCCATGATGCCTTAGAGGGCCAGGGACGGGGAGGACAGACCCAAAACGCGAGAAAGGGGTTGGCTCCTCGTCAGAATATGAAAGTAAAGTAAAGAAATGGAAAGAAAAGTAAAGAGTCTGAAAGTAAAGTAAAGAATGTGAAAGGTTAAATGTTTAAGTATGAGTTAATGGTTAAGTAAATGATTGTGTTATGGAAATGTTAAGTAAGAATTTCATGCTAGTAATAAGTTGAGTGTTTTAGGGTCTATTTCTGGTTTGGTGTGTTTGACCATTTATTGTTTTCGAGTATCAGAGTTCCTGCGGGTAACTTCCTCACTGGGTAATTTAAATTACTCACCCCTCCTTTTCCATTTCAGTGAATGCAGGTTTAATTCCTTGTTGTTCAAGTTAGGGCGCGAGACCTAGGGCTCAAAGTGATCGGGGTTGGGGCTTTACACATGCATCATTGATCTCGGGGATTTTTTTATATGAAAATTTGATTTGTAATGGATAAAATAACTAGATATTGGGTCGGGTTTTAATACCACTCGGATTTCGATTTGGATTAACAAAATCGAATTAATTGGTTTATACTCCGGTTATATTATTCGATTTGTTTATTCCACTGAGTGTAAGTCTGATTTTCCTCCCCGGCTGGATCACCTCCTTCTCAGGGAGAGCTAATGCTTCTTGGGTGATATTGTGGAAAAATACTACGATTAAAGTTTTCGAGATTTATCTGATAGGATATGAAATTATTGGGGGTAAATGGAAATAGAATCGAAGAGAATTTATTTGAATTATATATAACACAAAACATATTAACTGGTTGCATAATTAAATCATTACATTTAATTATCATAGACAAACAAGTTAAATAAACAAATGTCTCGAACGGACGTCAAAGAAGACTCGTCACTAGTTGTGTGATTTTGTCGTAAAACAATATCCGGATTTTAATTTTAACGTTTAAACAAAATACTCCTTCCGTTTTATAATATAAGTTGTTTTAGAGATTTAGTTTTGTTTCATAATATAAGTTGTTTTCAGATTTCTAAGCAATTTTTATCTTTACTGGATAATGTGTAGCCAATAGTATTATGCAATCTTATTTTTAATTGGTTGAGCTGTTTTATTATATATTTAACAAAAATGAAAAGTTTTTTTTTAATTTTGTGTTTTTAACCAAAACAACTTATATTATAACACGGATGAAGTATATTTTTATTGATCAAAGTTTTCATACAATTTCCAAGGTCCCTTGGTACGTAGCGGAAACTAAGCGACACTAGCCATTTCCAATATCGATGTTCGTTTTTTTGTTTTGTTTTTGAACAAATCCAATTTCGATGTTCACATTATGACTTTCCTGAACTATTTAAACATCTCCCTCTGTTTTTTTTGTTCGGTGTGATTGTTGCATTTTCCTTTTTCTTTTTGGAATAATCTTCAGTAACCTGAGGCACAAAAATTTGTTCTTTCACAACATACCTTTTAAACCAAATATTTGTTTTCGGTAAAGAAAACGTTCATCTTTCGAATCATATATGCTAATCTAGTGTATTGTATGAACTATGAAGGGACTATTGAAATCCTTTATGAATAATGTTTAGAACTTTATATGAAGATTAGTCGCGGTAAACGTTTAGACAACAAAAATACTATGTTCGATCTATATATCCTAGAAATTAATCTAGATTTTATGGTTCGAGATACCATTTCTATCACAC
Organism: Arabis alpina; assembly: GCA_900128785.1. NCBI lineage: Eukaryota > Viridiplantae > Streptophyta > Magnoliopsida > Brassicales > Brassicaceae > Arabis > Arabis alpina. The sequence continues at coordinate 10,661,266 of LT669791.1, forward strand.
ATACGGAAAAAAGCACACGTTGAAAAACTAGTTAGTTTTCAAAATTTTGATAAAAAGAATGTTTGATGCTAAATAAATCACATATCAACAAAGGATTAATTTATATAAATCTTTCAAGAATTAGAAGTGTCTTTTCGATAAAAAAAATGTGAATATTTCTTAGAGAAACTTTTAATAATTTTGAAAATCTGGATAATTTTGAATTACTTTAAGAACTTCTAAATAACTTAATTCATATTTTTTAAAACTTTTAATCACCTAAATGGATAATTGAGCGTGGGTAATTATTTTAGTCATACATTATATGTTATAATACATTATATTTATTTAAATAGATAGTTTTAGCTAGTCATAGTGTTAGCCATAAAATTCATATAGTTTGGATAGAACGGATAAGATTAGGTCATTTGATCCGAAACGGCAGATTTAAAAGAGACTAACTTTCGTTTGATAGTTTTATCTCTGTTGTAAACGTAGTGTAGAGAATTTTAATCCCCTAGCACCAAAATGAAATATATGGTGATCATCAGTCATGCAAACATAAACCAATTTCGTGTGTTAAATGATATTTCATAAAAAAAAAAATATCAACCACAAATTTGAGCCTAATAAATTCCACCTACTACTTTTGTGTCTATTAAGAAAAATGACAAAATGCACATTTTGAAGGTAGTATGGAAGAATGTAGTACTTCACTATGCGAATTGTGAAATTGTGATATCTTGCAACTAATGCATCCGTCACCGGATTAGATTTCAGATTGTACTCTGATATTTGTATTATATTTTTTTGTTTTTTGTTTTTAGTTATCTTGAGCTAAAAAACTGTTCACTCTTCAACTATAGAATAATGTAGTTTTCCTTTAAGTTACAAATTTTTTCAGTTGCGACTTGTAAAAAATTAGATATATCTGCCAATTAAAACGTTTGCAATAGTCGATAAATATTTTTAAAGATTTTTTGTAAATAGTGAGAATCAATTATTGACCTTAACCGCTAAATATGAGTCTTCTTTACACTCAACCAAATCAATGAGCCACACATTATTGGTAAGTACAAAGAGTTGTATTTTTTTGGTACAAGGAAAGTTATATTTTGTAATTGTAAATGGTGATAATCTACGGCACATTCATATCAATTCATCTAAGATGTAACAAACACACCAATGATTGATTTCACATCATTACACTTTCAAGCTAACTAATTTCTAGAAGTTTCATATCTTTATTTTAACTATATTTTCTTCTCCTATTAATTGCTTGGGACAGACGTATACCGGTACAATAATATCTAGGAGTAGCCATACAAAAACCATAAGAGAAGAAGAAAATAGGGTCGTGTACTCGATTTCCTTCACATCTTCCTTTCTTCTTTTTCTTAATAATTTCAGTCAAAAGTCATTGTACGTATTTCCATTTTCTCCATATATATCAAAGTGTTTCGTTGTCGTTTTTATGAGTTTTCAAAACTTTTCCTAACAAGTGGGATACTTTATTTTGTTGGATAACCAATATTTAATAAAAGATATATCATATCTCAGATTCTGAATTTGAGCTATTATTAGAGGTTCTTACACGCAATCATAAGCTAAAATCTTATTACAACTTTGTGTGTTAAAGGTTTGATTTTCCGTCGTTGACTCCAAGATACGTAAATAAATTAATACATTAAGTTCGTTTTCGTTCGTATTGAATAGTCTCAAAATATGGATTTTTCGTAAGGCTGTGATTAATCATTTACTTTCTCCGTCCCATTTTAAATGATTTTCAAAGTTTTTACACACAAATTAAGAAACTATTTAATGGTTTATCTTTTCAATATAAAACATCAATTCCAAAATGATTCACCAATGAAAAAACAATTTGCAACATTCAAACAACCTAAAACAACAAAAACACAATAAATTTTGCATAGAAAATTTAAAAAATCAACTAATTTGGGACAAATTTTTTCTCCTAAAAGATCATCTAAAATGGGACGGAGGGAGTACTATTTTGGAGGACATTAATCAACCAAAATGATTTGTGTTTAAAAATTCATTGAAGTGATTCATAAGTGGTTTATTAATGAAAAAATCATGTATAACCTTTGAAATAAAAATATTCATCTTTAAGCAATTCTAGGCTGTAAACCATTTGATATTAAACATGGTTGGTTGCAAGTTGGTTGCAAACCACAAACCAAAAAGCGGTTCATTTAATATCCTTTCATCTATTTTTTAGTTTTAACTACAATCATTTAAAAAAAAATATTTAATAAGTATAAGTAGGAGTGATCCGGATTTTTTTGCCATCAGTCTAATGCTTCAGAATAAGTATAACCGTTAAATAATTCATTTACAAAGTCTTCTAATGAATATTTAGTATGATACTATTTCGACTAGTCAAGAGAGTCGTTATCTTTTAGTACAATGTCATCTCTTATAATTTCTAAATGTATTGTCTTTTTACGAACCGGCAAAAAGCACCTTATGACCATCGTTTAAAACTTAGTCATCAATCGATCAAAAGAGAAGAAACAGTTCAACTTGAAGAGAATCATCAATACAAAACATAAACAACAAACAAAGATTCACTAAACACCTCGGTTTACAAATAAACTAATCACACAATTATACAAAATCAAAGAAAACATGACAGCACTAAAAGAAACTTCGACATATACCAAAGAAAAAAAAAACAACAAGATCAATATGCATGAATGGACTTAGTCGATCAGAAACAAAGCTAGAGACTGAATCAACGGATTCTCTTGTAGAGGGAGAAAATAGAGATGATAGATAGGAGGACAAGGATGACTGAAGCAGCCAATGAGACGGCGATTGCGCCTCCTGTATGACGGCAAAACTTGTCGTAGATATCACAGATTTTTCGCCACCTGACATCTTTGTTTCCCTTCAGACCAAGGTAAGCTACTCCACCTCCTGCTCCTGTCGCTGAGGCTACTATCCCAACCATCAACTGCCAAAACGTTTTCGTTTTTAGATTACATGTTAGTAAAGAAACAAAGCACTACATGAATTGTTACTATATTAGATGTTAGTGAGGAAACAAAACACCAAATGAATTATTACTATATATTGTCATTTCTATTTTATACGATAAAGTGATTTATGTCTCCTATACAAAAGTTCTATAGTAAATAGAGATGTTTTATTTGGTGTTTAGTTCGTTATTCACATACTATATATATTAAAAGCTAGACAATATGCACTAATTCATGGATTTCTCGCGGGATATTTACAAATATGATTTTCTCACCACATATATTTTTAGACCATTTAAAATTTTGTTTATCTAGAATATAAACTCACAAATGTTACCAGAGAATAGTCCAAATTAAAATTTTGTTTGGTTTCTAAATAATTAATTAATAGCAATAAACGCGATTTGATTCCTACATGGTTTTTAGCTTAACTTGGGATGTTAAACATTTAAAAAAAAGTAATTTACCACATCCATAATCGCAAGATTTAGCAAGAGAATCGCAGAGGAAGAAGGCTTCTTGATAGCAGAAAGAGTAGCAAATGTAGATAGAATACTGTAAAAGCAAGCCACCGATAATGCCACCACAAAGTATCTGCACATTAACAAAAAGCAAAGAGATTTGAGTTATTAAACATAAAAGACGTAATAATACAATATATTAAAATCTGATAATATGAAGATGCTTTTATTATCATCATTGAAAATTTAATATTTTTTAGTCCTTTTCGTTAACGTTATATAACCTTCGCCAACTAATTTTTGACTTTACAAAATCTCTTTTTCGAAACCAACTACTCGGACTTTAATCTTTCGTGCCCCCCGAATCCATATTTTAATCTGAAACATTCTCTTCTAATTTTCTGTATTTATTTTTAAATAAAAAACATGAAAAAGACTTAATTGTCCTTAATGAAACTTGGCAAAAGAAAGAGAAACACACGATTATTTCCCCCAAATCAGACCACGAAATCCCTAAAATTATTCTTGACTCTTCTCCTATTTGATCCACTTTCCAATCCGAGAGAAAGATCCAAGAAAGAAAGAGACATCACGTCTGAGACATCGCCGTCGTGCGGTGGCCGTCTTCGTCTCGTGTTAGTGCCGTCATCATCAACATAATTCTCGCCGTAGCCGTCTTCTTTTCATTTTTGCGAAACTCCTTCTCCACCTCCGTCGTCTCTTATTTCACCGGTAGAATCGAAGAGAAAGAAGAAGAAGAGAAAGAAGAAGAAGAAGAAGAGAAAGCAAAAGAAGAAGAAGAGGCAGAAGAAGAAGGTATTTTTCTCTTTTTCTTTATAAACTTAACGTGTATTTCATCATAGTAATGTCTATTCTCTTTGTTGAATTTACAGAAATCGAAGAAGAAGAAGCTGAGAAAGAAGAAGAAGAAGAAGAAGAAGAAGAAGAAGAAGAAGAAGAAGAAGAAGAAGAAGAAGAGAAAGAAGAAGAAGAAGGACAAATTGATGAAGCTACGTTTCTCTTTTTTTTATAAGCTTCACGTGTATATCATCATACTAATGGTTATTCTCTTTGTTAAATTTACAGAAATCGAAGAAGAAGAAACTGTTGTTGCTGCGAGTCCAACGAAGAGGGTATCACATCCATCAGTTAACAATAAGCATCCGTATACGGCAGAAGGTAAACATACGAAGAAGGCGAATGTGCGGAAAAGAAAATTCACCGGAAAGAGTACGAAGACTTCGAAGATACCGAAGAAGAAGTAATGCTTTTGTGAATGTTGGAATGATGTTTTTTAGGCTTTTGCGAATGTTGAAATATTTTTTTAGACTGTTTTTATTGACTTTAGGTGCTTGGAACAATTTGGTAGGAATGGTACTTATAAATATGACTAAGACTTAAAAATATATTTTCGTACTACTGATATAACTCATATAACTAGTTCAAAATGTTTGCCAATTATGTATACATATTCTCCAAAACGTGTAAAATGTATATTGATCATTAAAAAATTGAATATTTATGTCCCATATTAAACACATGCGCCGTCATTTGAATTAAAAAATATTAAAATGTTTCACATAGTTATATCAGTTATATAGTAGTATCATTCTACACACATTTACTTTTCACATATTGTTAGTCATATTTTGGTAAAATTACAGTTTTTCTAATAGTAATGATCCAATTGAACCATTTAAACGTATTTACTATTGTTTCATGTATTCAAATGTGAAAAAACTCTCTTTTTACTTATTTTACATAACATGAGGCATATTCTCATACATTAACCATGTGTATAAGCTATAGTGTTAGATAAATACTTTTGTTTTTTCTAATTTCAAAATATTTTGAGTAGTTCCTCACGATCAAGTAGAGAAAGATGTGTCAATAAGTAATACGTACATAAGTCTTATACTAAAGAAACAAAACGTAAAGAGAAAAACACAAATTATTCAACATAGTCATAATCATTCATACCAGTTATACATATTCATAAGTTATACGCAGTAGTAATTATGATACAGTTATATCAGTTATATCAGTTACATCAGTTGTATCAGTTATACGAAAACCCTAAAACTCTAATGTAACCCTAAACACTAAAGTTGGAAAATACGTAAATATCATACACATCTCTCTAACTGTCTAACGAAGAACATACTGTGATTTTATTATACCGTCCTAATTACCTCTGTTTTTGTTATCAAAGGTGAAGAAGTAATTCGACAATGACACGACGAGCGAAAGAGAGAGAGGAAGAAGACCAACAACAATTTGAGGAAGAATCAAACGATGAGGAAGCTTATAGATCCGAAACTTCCTCTGTTTTTGTTTACTTGTTCTTTGCCACTAAACGAGACGAAAGAGAGGAAAATAATGAACATAGTTGATGAAGAGAGAGAGAATAGGACCTCGTGGTTGATTCGATTATGTGTTTTTAGCTTCTCTGTTTCGTCCGTCTGTTGAGAGAGAGAGATGAACATGAAGAGAGTTATTGTTTGGTTGTTGGGAAGGTTTAATTAGAGGAAGAGAAGAAGAATTGATTTTTTTTGTACTTTGCTCTGTTTCATTAAACGTAGCAGAGAGAATGGAGGAAGATGGAGGAGCCACGTGGCGTGTTTATATTGGTTAAGATAAGTTTGGTTGTTGGTTAATTAAATTAGGTATTTAATTGATTTGTTTTATTATATTAATAAATAATGAGGGGTAAAGTTGCAAAAACAAATGATGAGGGGTAGTTAGATTTGTAAGGGATAGTTAGAATAAATTTTCAAAAATAAGGGTTTATGAGATTAAAGTCCCAACTACTCCCACAAATATAAAACATTACTCCGTATAATATCGGCCATTTGCATATAGATTATTTGTTCATTACTCATATTATTTGACCGACTATTTTAATGATTTCTACTAATGTTGTCACTATATTACACCATCAAAATTTGACATGACCTCCCTATAATTAGAATTTTAAAGAAAACCAAATTTCAAATTGGTTTTGGTCCCTTTTGGAAAGTTTTTTTTTCTGGATAAAATCTATTGGCAAGTTACAACGTTTGTTCTAAGAAACTACAATAAACCATAATTCCGAATAAATTATATGTATTGCATGTATATATACGTAATCTGACTATGAGATATTATATACAAAACACATCTTTAACAAAAGATATGCCAATTTCATGTAAGCTATTAAGCTTCGCCCCTTACCTTTTATGTAGATACAATCAATCAATTTCGAGGAAAACAATAGTGTATATATAGGAGGATCGATGAACTTACATTAGAGCCGGTGAGTTGGTGAACTTAGCAGTAGGAATACGAAAGGGAGTTCCAGGAATTAATATATTCTTGGTCTGTTTACCCGTAACCATTACTATAATTGATGTTAAAGTGGCTGCAAACAGAAAGACTCTTAGCACAACTTGAGTCATCCAAGAACACTTCGAGGTGGTGCAGCTTCCTGCAACTGGCACGGTTGGTTTCTCGGTGTCCACCTTCGATTTGATCTCATCAGAGCCCATTGTTTGCTAATTAAATCTTGAATTGTTAGAGGAGGTTTTTGTGTTATGAAAGGTGGTGCTATATTTTGGTACGTCAAGAGGGGGTTTTATATATGAGTTGTGTGTGTGTGTATGTGGAAGAAGAAAACATAGTTGAATTGTTCTTGTTATAATATTGTTAATTAGTATTATAATATAAGGTCGTGTGACTAATATGGTGAGTGTTTCGGACACGCTAGAGATATTTGAAAATAAGTAAGAGTCAATATTATGTTCATATATATCCGTATTAATAAAGTCATCTTCTGGCATGCACATCTTTATTGGTCTTATTGTTTTTGTTAATGTCAAGCTACGATAAACTGTATGTATGTATATGATTCCTGATGTGTATATATTAGACCAAAAGAAGCCAGTCGTAACCTTTTACGTATACGGATACGTTAGACCGGACTTGACATTTTTAAGTTATTTTCTTCATTCATTTATTTGTGAGATATGTTATTAATTATTGCCATTGCATACAGAGCTGGTCCAACAGTTTTGGAAGCCATATGCGAGAATTAAATGTGTGTCTTTGTACAAAAGACCAAAAAAAATCAAGAATATAATAAAACAAATAACAACTTTGAAAATAGAACATACCAACTCAACTCCTAAAAAAAACTAAAAAAACAACATAAAAAAAGCTCCAAAGAAATAAGTGAAATATATCATCAAAAAACAAAAAAATACTACTATTTGACCATCAAAACTAAATAGTCGAGATTTTCAAACATAACTCTTTGGAAATAGAGAAACCGTGTTCTTATTTTTAACTAAAAAATATATAAAAAATATTCAAATTTTCCTTATTTTCATAAACAAATTATATAAAATCCCATTATATTTTTTTTAAGCACTAAGCGGTGGCTTATGCCTTAATACGGTCCTGATTGCATAAATCGGTTAATAGTTTTATCAAAAAGATTTACATGCACTAGTTTGTATAAAAGAGGTGGATATATTTTCGTATTAATTAGAGCTTTATCTACGTATGTTTGTATAATTTTGGTCTTATAGTTTCCTTTTGCGAATGTAAATATCATTAGGAATGTAATGTTTTGGTGGTTTACAAAATAGCTTAACCATTTCTGTTGGTTTTAGTTTTAGGAGATACATTAAGACATATGTTGTTTTTGGTGATTTAAAAAATTTGTAAAGTAGGAGAAATGTTATAGCATGTGGACATGATTAAGTTTAATTAAGAAACTAATAATGTAATAGTTTTGACTGCTGACTAAGTTTTAAGTATTTGTTGTAAAAATGAATATGTATATTATGATCATATGAAGATCAAAGCCTGCCCTGATTTTTGGAGAACTATAAAGTAAAAAAGAAAAAAAATATGTCGTTTTGCATGTATTCATAGAAAACGGATTGTATAAACAAAATAGTTTTAAACTTTTAAGAGTCTAATTTGTGCTCAAGACCGGTCATGTGAAGATAATTACAGTTTTTATCCAAAACAATTTCGTCATCGAATATTTTTCTTTAATTTCTCGTGTTTCTTTAATTGACCATACAACGCCGTATGTTCATAACTGATGCATGTAACTTTGACCTATGTATATTTATATTTGGTAACTATATGTGGAAACAAAATTCAAATCTTTTCTTCTATAACACTACAAACAAATTTTGGAATTCCGCTAATTAAACGTTAAATATGTGAACTCAGTCAAATTGGTTTATGGTAATGGTTTAGGCAACAAAATGCCAAAAATTACTAGTAATTAATACAAATTGGTCAAAAACTTAGAAGTTTTATAAGAAAATTACCACCAGACCAAAATTAACCGGATTGATTAGATTGTTAATATTTTATTTTCAAATAAAAAGACATTTATGAAAGTACATGTATGAATCATGAATGACACATAAATCTATAAATATATATACTCCCTCCGTTCTTTTATGTTTGATGTTTTAAATAAATTTTTTTGTTTCATTTTGATTGATGTTTTCAATTTTCTATGCAAAAATTATGGTGATTTTGTTGTTTTTGACTGTTTGAATTATGCAGATTGGTTTTTTATTGGTTGAATTGTTTTGGGATTAGAAATAAAACATATTTTGTTTTGAGAAAATAAAAAAGTAAATAATTTTTTAATTTGTGTGTTAAAATTTTAAACATCAAACAAAAAAGAACGGATGGAGTATTATACAATTTATATAAAGAGTTAAAAGCACTAATTAAAACTTCTGTTTGACGAATTCCAACCTTTTCACCTAGCTCTAGATCGGTCTCAAATAATGCAAACTTGATAATTCTTCATATCTTTGCATATACAAGCCATAGGTTAACCGAATCTAAAATAAAGATAACTGATCCTTCAATTATTAAGGAAATTTTTTCTTAAAAAAAAAGAATTATTGATGAAAACTTTTATGCATGAAGAATAGTAACAATTAATGATACGTAAGGCCATTATTGTTTTAGTTTAAGTTTAAAATTAGGGAACAAGGAAGTTCACGAAATGAAAATAATTAAATCATTAAATGCAAAGCTGTCTTGAATAAACGAACTTTTCCTTGAAAGTTTTTTTTTTGAAAATTACTTTTCCTTGAAAGATGACAAAAAACAAAAGCTTTTCCTTGAAAGTTGAAAGTGTAAATGATAAGGCAATGATTACGACAGCTAAATTGATTGAATATTATCAATTTGTAATTTTGTATAAAGTCTTTGTCATCCAAAAAAATCTATCCACAATCTAAATTTTCAATTGTTCACATATAAAAATGTGGGCTTAAAATTTCCCACCAGACAAGAGTTATTTTCATATTGCAAACATCTGAAATCAGCAGCCGCATAATGAAAACAATACCTAATGGTTTCGTGTAAAATATCTCTTACTTGTTTCCTAAGTCTTAGTGGTTTCCCACTTTGATCCACTCTTGGTGGAGGTTCGAATCTTGTCATGCTAGTTTAAGATGACATGGGGATTGACTAATTATGCCTATTTAAATTCGGATGTTTTGATGGAATCCCCTAAGATCAATAGGTGACCAAAGATTAAATTGATTTTTATATTAGGAGATCTGGAGTTCGATGCCAAATATTATGATTTATTAACAATTATGCAGATTAGTAGATGCAATGTTACTGAAAATCTCCATCATTGTGAAATTAGAGTCGTTCGCCGTGATTCACACAGTAAAAAGTAGATGTTCATCATGCGCATAGAAGAGGAAAGTAACGTCTGTCATTGATCTAATAGAGTCACATCTAATTTTCTAATTTTCTGTAATAGAAGCGTCTTTATAATAGTTCTCATAATTTGTAATAAATAATAAATACATGCATAGTGTATTGATAAAACTAACATATCTTACAAATTGATCATTTCTAAAGTTATCCAAAAAATATATTTTTATCAACATATATTATTTTGTATTCCCTCATGGTAGTGAGATCCGCTAACAAGAGTGTACTCGGGCCCGAATGTCGTTTCCTGTGATCTTAGGTCGTTCTGTAGCAAATGTAGACATAGTTGTCAATTTAACTTATCTAAACCAAATTAAAATACAAAAAATGGAACCAAAATATTGTTATATGTTCACAACATGTTTCTTCTAACTTCTAAGTTCTTCTATATTTAGTGCTTAGTCTTCTTCGGCGAAGGCTGCATCGTCTTGATCAGCATCACCATCTCCATAATCGTTATGATCATCTCCTCCACCGTAATTTGCCACCGGAACAGCTTCGTCATCGTAGACTGGAGCATCAGGAATCTCCATGTCCTCCGTTACTTTCATTGTCGCCAAATTCTCTTCGCTGAAGAAATTGTTCAATGGCTTTGATACCTACACATCAAACCATATGGTTCCATGACAATGTTGCACAAAGATTCATACCTTCTACCATAAAAGAAAAGAAAAGATTTTTACTTTGAATAATCGGTTTCTTTGCTCAGCACTTTCAATGAGATTTTTCCAGAGCGGATCGCTCCTTAATGTTGCAGCTGAACCAACGACCTGATAAAGCGAAGTTTCAATGGAGAAATGTATCAGTGAGATAGAACCAGAGAGACAGTATATACATATATGCAGAAAAAGCCAGAGAATCGTTTCGATGAAATGTTTTTCTTTGTATGTCTTACCAATACAGAAGACTTAGCTCGTGTAATCCCGACATTCATCCGCCGAGAATTAGAGAGAAAACCGATTTTTCCGTCATCGTTAGCTCTGACACATGAAAATATTGCAACATCCTTCTCCCTTCCCTTTCATCGAAAAGAAGTAAAAAAATGACAGATTAATGAAAACTTTGTGCTGAGTTTTAAAATTGGTATAATGTGAGAAAGAGAGGAGAACAATACCTGGAACCCATCGACTGTGTTGATATCGACCACCTTTTCTGCCTCTGTACCAAACATATCCTTAAACCGATCCTTGAAAGTTTTTACTTGGTAGTTATACGGCGAAATAATAGCTAGCTGAGAACTTGACTTCAGCTCTGGGTACGTGGTAACGAGTTTGTGGTACATAAGAAGAACAAATTCCACCTCGTCTAGATTTACTCGAGAACCAGTTGCTCCTGGATGTTGAGACTCTTTCCCTTCATGTATATCAAAGAAGCAAAATGGACCAAAGCAACGGTATTTATGCCAGTCACGAGTAGTCTGGGATTCAATGTTAGCTCCATCTTCCAGTGCCTCTTCATAAAATTGCTTCGATGGAAAGCTTCTTATCTAATTTTCGAACAGAAGATAAAAGGTGAAATGAGATACAACAATTAAAGTAAAACTTAAGCTAACTAGAACCATTGACTGATCGAGAAATCTGACATTCATTGAGAATCCAGCTTTATGTGGATGCTAGAGAGAATATGTCCATACCTCTGGATGCATCCGGTATTGGGTCTTCAACATTTTTACTGGATATCCAGCTTTTTGAAGTCTCTCGAACATGCTTGTACCGTAGCTTCATTGAAGAAAGGAAAGATAGCAATCAGGTAGTGTTGATACAGTATACGCGAGAGAGACAAATAAACAGACAAGAACTTACCCAGAATCTTGAGCAACAGTTGAGATTACAGTAGCTGGGAGTTGTTTTGGATCCCCTACCTGATAAAAATAGATATGTAATAAGTACACCAAAAGCTATAACGAAGTTGCCTTTAACTAATCATTAACTCATAAACTTTTAGTGTTGTGCTTGCCACTCACATCTACAATTACAAGATACAAAACTAGAAATTCTTCAATTCTCAAGAAAGCTGGGGATGCTTAATCCTTTAAAGCTAAATAATCTATTTATATCTACTTGGAAAATTATTGCAATTTTGATAAATGAAAGTAAATTATGTTTGATATTTACCAGAAACACTTGTTTGCACCTAGTGGCCAAAGGAATAAGAGTTGCTGGCTCAACCTGGACAAGTACACAAAAGTAAATCTCATTAGCAATGAATTCTAACAAACATATAAAGCATTAACATTTTATCAATAAAAAGCTAACTTCACTTACATAGCAGACAACATATACATTTTAAATATAAGACGTATTCTGACTATGAAACAAAACTAGGATTAAAATTGCCTCATGCAAATAAAAAATAAAGCATCGTCTTTCTATCCACTTTTACCAATGAAACCATCAGACATTATAGTGCATGTAAACCTTAGCAAAACATTCGAGCATTAGTTCAAATTTTGTTAGAAAAGACTTACGGCTTGTGCAGCTTCATCTATTATAACGACATCGAAACCACGGCTAGATTTCGCGAGAAGTGCTGAGCCGCTGAAGCTAAGGGTAGCGAAAACCTGAAAGTGCAAAGAAAGAGAAGTGGATATTCAGGGGACGAAAAAGAAATAGGCTTAAATTACAATAATATGAAAGTTAATTCTCCATACAATCGCAGCCTCGTCCAAAATTGCAGTACGGATACTGTCTACATCAGTTCCTGTGGTTCCTTGTTTTGGTTTATCAATGGCTGAGCCACGTTTTTGTTTCACCTGCAAAAGCGTGCTTCTCAGAACAGCACTCAAGGACAAGATTTTTTCAACAAATTTTGCAATTTTGTTGTTTATTCTCAATCATGCCAAAATAAAGATACCTTTATTGACTTAGTGATAGTTAGATTCCAAGTTGAATATACTTTTTTTTTAAATTGATAATCAAGCAAGCAGAACTACCCCAGGACGAAAGGCAATCAAAGTATAAAAGCTACTAGATACGTACAAGGTGATCCAATGATACTGAGTTGACGGAGTGATGTGCCTTGAGACCAATTCGTACTATTTTGGGTGTGTATGTCTGGGCGTTTTCATCTCGGAGACCTGAATGTGCAGAACAATACTATATAAGACCATTACCAACTTTCAAATAATGAAACAATGTATGGAATAAACCACATACCAGTCGTAAGAAGCCGCAACACAATCTCATCAAGTGCAGAGTTTGATGGAGCACAGACAAGTACACGTATTCTAAACTTCCGATTTGTATTAACCACCTCTGGTTTCTGAACACAAAAGAGAATAAGACAAGTGGGGTTCCTATGAGTATCAGAATAAAATCTCCAGACTTACCAAGTCATTTCCTGAGGTTGGAAAAAAACCATCATCACCATCCTCAGGCATAATGGCATCTCGGGGGTTGATACCAAAAATCCAAGGAGAAGCTCGTCCCCAGTGATTGTATCTGCGGACAAAATATAAACCAAGGTAAGCTCGCCAAAAGGGATGTATGGTATGTGATAATTCACACCAAACTACTCAATAAATGTATTATTCTTTTTCCCATTTAGCTGCAAGCAACAGTTCAAATAAAACACTATATGATGTAGTTTTTTTGGGGTAAAATATGATATAGTTAATAGTAACATTTTCCAGATCATTATGACACATGTCTGGGGTATTTGTGAACTAATAGTCGAAATAATTAAAACATCTTAAAATGGAACAAAACCATACTTCTCCTCGATGGTCATCTGAACTCTGCGCTTCACTTCGTGCTCTATATCCCTATTATGGAGAAAATGAATATCCACGAAAATGAGAAGCATAAGAAAGCATAGTTATCATATATGAAGCCTGAATCGATGCTGCACAAAGTTCAGTGAACATCAGGAGGATATCGTACTTAGACTGAACTCTGGCTGGAGTCGCATGCATAATGGCACCAAGAAGACTAAGAATCGTCTGAGTTTTCCCAGTACCTGGAGGACCCTAAAGAAGGATAGAGTCATTAGTATCCGAATCAAATTAATCTGCTTGTCAATGCAATTTGAAAAACAAGTTTGCTATATCCCTCCAGACTGTCAATTTAATTTGATTAAGTAGTCTCTAATACCAAGTAGTCAATAAGGTCAAGATATTGCCAACTTAGTATATTTTGGGAGCCAAACATGCTGGAGAATTTAACTTCATGCAACTGAGAGAAATTTGCATCGATTCAGATTCAGTGTACTACGACATTCAACGTATAAACAAGTACGATATCTTAGAATGAAAATAAATGTCTTTGAAAAACAATAAAACAAGTTAGATGAAGAAGTCAACCTGTATTAAGACAAAGGATTTTCTTGATAGACCAACCTGCAAAATAAGATTTTGAGACAAAGAGCCCAAATTTGTGTTAAGTGAAACTGTAAAAGCCACTAAGGAAAGAGATTACATGGTACTAGACTTACATCAATTGCCTCCTTTTGGGATTTGTTAAGATTTTCGTTATAGAAATCATGCAGAGGTCCAGATATTTTCCAAGGGTCATCTCCAAAACCACAAGATTCTTCTGTTGCATTTAAGATAAAATCCTTGAAAGGGAGCGAATTGACTGATCGTAGTGCTATATATTCCCGAATAATGGTTGATAAACCACATAACTACAAAAATAAACAAACCATACCATGAATTTCTATCTAGAAAGGATATGTAACAGGTCAAGAACAATCACTTAAGTTCATGCAACAACCAACAAGGTATTCAGCCAGCTTAAAATGAAGAAGTCAGATTCTAGCTAGTATTGTAGTGTATTATCTAATTCAATACTAGCACAAAGCAACATGGACCTAAACATAACAGCTAAACAGAAACTGACCTTTAAACTGAATACCCTTTTGTCTACAGGGCTAGCAGACGATGTAATTAGAGACCGCATATTCGAGAGACCTTGGCTAAATGACTTTGTTCTAGAGGGTTTAATACTTTTAGTTATCGGCACCATGTCTTCAACTAAATACATCCGAAGACGAACACGATCGTGTGTACGATTTTCCACTACCGCAAACGCATAAGACGAAGGAAATGAATTCGCTTTAACCTGCAATCAATCTCAAACTAAATCCAACATACAACAAACACTATCAACGATAAGCAAGTCATATAACACAATGTACCTCTTCTTTTGATAGCAATAAAAGATCATTAGGAGCAAAATATTCGTCATTTTTATCTTCGTAACTGAGTAGCAGATAATGAAACCCGTCTGCTTCACTCCACTCCATTACCAATCTCATTCTACACTCCGATACTACAGAGACACAAAACTACTTCAGAGACTAAAACCATACAGAAACATGTTAAGAAACTACCATTATAAGGAACTAACCTTCTTCACTATCTTGATTCTGCAAGATTTGAGCTTTAACTTCTTCAAAGAGCAATGGTTCAAAAGTTTCAAAGTAATCATCAACATCTTTATAAGTATTCTTTACAACATTCAATTTCCTTTTAGAATCCTTCCTGTTTTTACTCTGTAAAGTGAACAAAATTCAGATTCGGACATTGAAGTTTAGAACCAAGATTAAGAGTAAGTTTTGAGGATAATGAAGAACCTCATTCTCTTTAGTGAGATGTTTATAATCCCAACCCAAAATTATGTTATAGAAACGAGTAACAGCTGATGCTTCGTCTTCTTGAAGCTTCACCTTGTCAATCGCCATTACAACACTAATCTATCTCTCACTGAACTTCAGTTTCTCACTAAGAAAAGATTGATTGGTCTCTCCGAGGAAGAAGACGAAGCAGAGTCTAATTTAGGGTTTTTAAAAATAGAATTACTTAAACCGATCGGTTTGATGTGTCGAACCGAAAATTGACTATAATTGCCGATCGAAAACCAGAATCGGAAACTCAAACCGGAATTGTCAATTTAAATAACCGAATTGATCCGAGCTGATAACTGAATTTAAACCGAATTTCTAAGATATCTAAATGGACCTAGACATTTTTAAACCGGAAAAAAACTCATTTCGATCTTTTTGTGGTCTAATAAAATAATTTATTGGACTAATTAGTTTAAGAAACTCGTTATATCATCTATTGTTAAACATATGAATTCAATAGGTAACAACTACAAGATACGCTTCACAAGTGAATTCAATAGGTAACTACAAAATACGCTTCTTCAATAGATAAAACTACAAGATAGGTAGCTTCATGATCATCAACAATTATAGTAGAGTGTGTGTCTCAGTGAAGATAGAGAGTGTCTTCTAGACAGTTTTGAAACAATCTATAGATGGGGTTAATGTTGGTGTTGTGGGACTAGAGGCTTGTAGAACATGGTAAACAATGCTCGTACAGGGTCATTTGGAAGCGCATACCGGTGCAATATCCACCTTGCTCCATTGAGTGCAGGGAGTCGTGGTGTAAAATATCTCCTCAAGTGACACTGCTGGTCAGGGTACTTAGAGATAGAGATAGCAAGTGGATACATTTCCTCCTCAAGCGAAATACACCTCCAAATACTTCTCAATCTCAATCGGAATCGCAACAAGATCTCGTCAAATCGCAAAATACACCTCCAATCAATCGCGAGATTCTCCACAAGAATCCTAGTAGCTCTAGCTCTCTGGACTAATTAGTTTAAAATCTACATTTTTTACGAAAGAATGATGGTTAAAATTTTCATTAATGAAACTCTTGTTTCTGCGATATTGAGAACTTAAAGTTTTTTTGTTCTTTCTTCAGAATTCAAAGCTTGTTTGGTTAACAAATAACCGGCCGGTTAAACCATACGAGTTTTAGTTTTTTTTATATGTAGGATCATTTGGGGAAAAAAAAATCTAATAGTTTTACAAAAGAGTTGTTTCAAAGCAATCGTTTAATAAAGAGTGACAAAATCTGCTTCACAGCAAAGCTTTTCACATACTACTTTCATGCAATACATGATAATGAACAAGAACTGTACAAAACTGATAGGTTTGAAACCTATCAAGTAGAATTAGAAGTTAGTTGAAAAGAGAAATAGAAGATTATAAGAAGAATCATATAAAATTAAAGGGAAGAAGAAGACGATCGATGAATATACGATGATTTTGATTGATTAATTCTTTGATGACATGTTTGTAAATACCAATATAGCATAAATATAGATCGATAGAGAAAGAATACATAGTCTAGCACATGTTAGCAACAAACTACACATTTTCAATACAACATCAAGATATTTCTTTTTGTCATGATACATCAAGATATTCTTAAATGTTATCCATGGGAGCAAAAAGATAACACAATTTTCTTATATTAATTTTTCAGTAATAAAACTTAATTTTTTTGCGTATGTTTATATTTTATTTAACATCTTCAAAAAACTTTAATGTGGGTGACTAGCCACGCGTCGACCAATAAAAAAAAACGCTCACACGCAGAAATCGCATTACACGATGTTGCACATGCCATTATGACCTACTATATCCGGTGACATGAAACCGGGACTAATATGTAGCTGGTTTTTGCAACCAACATCAAAAAAGAATCTCCTTTTCTATTTTTTCAGTTTAATTAATTAAAGTCGTCAATCTTACTAAATGAAAAGTTAAATATCATAAAGCTGGCGATAAGTATCGCTCTCGTTCTTGACGCCAATACACAATCTGCCAAAGCTTCAAACAAGTTTTAACGTATATCGGTACCACATTTTACATATTATTGGGATTAAGGTCAATATTTTAATTTAGGTTTTTCTTTTTAAGACAATTACTTAAACCGATCGGTTTGGATGTGTCGAACAGAAATCTGGGTACAATTGAGCTGCCGATCCTTAATTGTTAGGCATAAACCGAAAAAACCAAAATCGAAAACTTGAACCGGAATCAAATCGAAATAGGCAGTTCATATCGTTTTTCAGTTCCTTTAAAATAACGATCGGTTAGGCACAATGTTCAAAATTTCGCTAGAACGCTAATCGAGCGGTTGGGTTGGTCCTAGAGTCTAACAAAAAAAAATCGGAGATTTATAAGGGATTAATCGGTTTATTTTGTTGTTTTCTAGTAGAAATCATAGATTTATAGTTTTTTGGTTTATTTTGTTGTTTTCTAGTAGAAATCATAGTTATGTTCCATAAAATTCGATTCCAACGAAATCTTAGATAAAGTTTGATGTTTTCAAAATCATCTGAATTGCTTATCAATTGCCGGATTTTGTTAAACCACAGCGGTCATAACTCGGTGACTCGCCTACTTGCACCGGTTTAGACCAATTCGCCACGATAACTCACCGCCGACCGTAAATTCGGCCGCCGAATCGTTAATTCGGACGAATTTTAGAACAAGAGACACAACCAATGTGCAAAATTTCGCTAGGCGGTAATCAAAAAGTTAGATTGGACCTAGTGCCTAACAAGAAAATGAGAGATTTATCGGAAATTAGTTTTGTAGTACTTATTTTATAATAAATATATATATATATATATATTATGTAAGTATTGTAGAGTAATACTAATAACTAAAAAAAAAAAAATAAGCTAAAATGAAATAATTTTTTAATCTGATTTTCTCTAAGACACTCTCAAAATGTTACCATTAATCATGCTCTAATCTAATGGGCCTAGTTGATTGCGAACGTGTTGGGTCCGAATGTACTCAAGGTCACATTTAACTTATTTGTTTCGATTATTCTTTAATGAAGGGTAGTTTCGTCATTTCTCTTTCATCTTCTTCTTGAGAGGGTGCTCGATTCATAACCCTAATTTGCATAGCCGCCTGAAGGTAAACCTAAAACTCCGTCTCTTCTGGTCATTGGCCTCTTCTTAGAGTTATGAAAGCAATCTTTGAAGTGGCTGATGAGAACGGTGAAGAAGGTGGATGGGAACTTGAGGACTTAGAATTACCACCAGAGCTAGACACACCAAATAGCTATCTCCCTGAGCTTAAAGAGAAACTCAACGCTGGTTACAAAGCCACAACAACAGGAAAACTCACCAAGGCTCTACGTATCTTCCACTCTATACTACACACAATCCCTCTAGTTCTAGTTGAGTCAAGAAAAGAAGAAGTCAACGAGATCAAAAAGCTAATCATAATCGTGAAAGAATATGTTCTTGGTCTACAAATGGAACTCAAGAGAAGGGAAATAAAAGATGATGACACAACAAGACAACAAGAACTCGCTGCTTATTTCACTCACTGTAATCTCCAAACTCCTCACTTACGTCTTGCTCTTCTCAGTGCAATGAGTGTCTGTTACAAGGCTAATAACCTAGCTACTGCTTCTAGTTTCGCTACAAGGTTTTTAGAGACTAACCCAACTGTGGAAAGTCATGTCAAGGCAGCGAGTAAAGTTATCCACGCTGCTGAATGTAACATGACTGATGAAACTAAGCTAAAGTATGATTTTAGGAACCCGTTTGTGATATGTGGTGCGACTTATGTACCGATTTACATGGGAGAAAAGTATGTCTCATGTCCATACTGCACTGCTCGGTTCGTGCCAAGTCAAGAAGGAAACATCTGCACAGTGTGTGATCTCGAAGTCATTGGCGCAGATGCATCGTGATTGATCCATTATCTCGCAATCCAGTGGGTGAAGTAAGAGACACTCTTGAGTTATCTCTTTTGAACTTTTCTTTCCATCAATCTATATAGTTTGTAACGCAACTAGTACTAGCACAAACCAGATCATGTATTGGTCATTTACGTAACTATAAAGGTTCAAATCATAATTACATATATTTGTCCCAAACCAACCAATTTTGTGAAATCTGCAAACCCTTAGAAGTCAGAAGCAGAGGGAGGGTCCTTGTAAACGGATTAATAGTTTCTGATGGAGCTACTGGTACAAGGGGTATAAGCAAGATCAATGGTTGAGATACAAACACGCAGAACTTCGTGAACAACTCCTCGTTGAAGCACTCGTAGAACCGCATCTTCTTTCCCTGTTACAATATTAACTAGAGATACCTGACGCGAAATGGTTTCATCTCTCATTCTTCTGCCTTGCGACCATCGACCTAGCGTCAACCATTTCACCCAAACTAGCTGCTCTGAGATTCCACATCGCATAAGCGCATCCAAGATTTGCTCCCTCTATAGAAACATCGGGGAAATATGCCAAAGAAGTTGGAAAAGCAAATGATACCATACCAAATTTTCTCTATCGAAAAGATTGGTTTAAGGTGTTGTATGATAGAAACAACTAACCAGCGGTTTCAGGTGTTTTATGCAGTAAATGAGTCCAATAAGGTTGAGCAGCACACTCAAGTTTGGTTTGAAGAGAAATAACTCTACATCTTGAAATCCTAACCGCTTTGACCTCATGGTTTCAACCGCGTGTAGATATTCACCGGCCTCTAGAGGCAATGTAGCAGGCCATCGAGTCAAATATTTAATCACCTCTGAAGCTCTAGATGCCATTTCCTTGTGCTGCATCACGTAAAATCTTCTCCATTCCTACAAAAATGTTTAGAACATAGACTAATCACAAACACATAGTAAACCTCATATCAATCAAATTTCGATTAGAATACCAATCTCTGTCATAACAAAAGGCGATAAAAACGAAGTAGAAACTAGCAAAGACCACCTGTAAGTTCCATGTTCCTAAGCTATAAACCATCACAATCCTGTTCAGTTCAGTCTATAACCTCTTCATACAAAATTCTCAAGCTCTTGTATATCTCATACAAAAATAACATATAATCTTCTATATTACATGACCCATTATATGTCTCAATCATTTGTTTCCTCAAAGACTGAACAAATGTTCAAGAATTGATCTTCACCATCACAGTCAAACACATCAATCTAATAATAACTGCAATTGCAGCATAACTCAATCCATGGTGTATTATTATAACAAGTTCCAATTTATCCAAGTCAGAATCAAACATCAAACACAGAATTCACTTTAACAACATACAAACTCACCATCAGACTTAAAATATAACCAAAAATTCTAAAACAATTCAAAACAAGAATCTATGGAAATGACTCATTTTCTACCTGAGAATTTTCATCGGTTTGTGCATCAGGAAAATGAGTATTGTCTACATCAAAATCAAATGCAGACAATAAAGGCCATCTTTCTTTAAACAGAGGTTCCCATAAGATATCAGAACCACATAGCTTTCTCCAAAACCTTGAACAGCTACTAAGTGCACAAACATCAATCACCTACCAATCAAACACAACACAAGAAAATCAAGAATTAACCAAAAGGGGTCAAAAACACACAAATTGTTTTAGCAAGAACACAAGAAAAACAAAAAAACCTGAAGAGAAGAACTGATCTTTAGAATTATGTCATAAGGCAGATAATTACAAGAAAACAGAATCGAATTCATAGTGTTTATTATCCAAATTTTGAAAATTTCTTCATTGTTCTGTGGCTATATTGGTTTATAAGGTGTACACGTTAACAAGATGACTATTGCTGATGTGAAAGAGATGATGATTGTGACTCACCACATAAAAAACCTTAATTTGATCTTGTTGACCCAAACAACAAAAACAAAAACAAAAACAAAAAGAGACTAATTTAACCGAGCAGACAAAAAAAAATGTCAACTTTTGGTATCTAGCTCATTGTCAAGTGAAGTTATTGAGCTCTGAATCCATAAAAACCGGATTTTATTTAGATGTTATGGTGAAGGTTGATGATAGTGAATGCACACTAGTTGTTCGACGATATGCCTGAGAGAAACATGGTATCTTTGAGAAAACCAATGATTGAGAGTTGTTTATTTCTAAATTGTACAAGATACGTTTGATTTGATGCAGAAGCAAATTTTGTGGGAAAGAAAATTAACAAAATAATTAAAAAACGCGAATATAAAACGAATAATGGGGGCATTCCGAGAATTGAACTCGGGACCTCTCGCACCCTAAGCGAGAATCATACCACTAGACCAAATGCCCGCTTTTGAACGAAATGATTTTAGTAATATTGATTAAAGTTTTTACAATACCAAGTCCTAGGGGTGGGTAAAAATCCGAAACCAAATTACCGAATCGAATCCGACCCAAATCACTCGATCTAAACTCGACTCGAATTTATAAAATATCTGATTGGATTCTATATCACTAAACCCGAAAATCTGAATCCGAATCCGGACTGAACCGATAAGCGAACAAGTATCCGAACTATCACAAACATGAACTAAACTAAAGATATTTGGATGTAAAGTTGGGTATGTTCATGTATTTAGATAATTTTTTAATTTTTTTGGTTAATTCGAATATTATTGATTATATTCGGATAAAAATTACTAATTTATCAACATTATTTATATTTTTATAAAAAAATTTGATATTTTCTCGAGAATTTTTGGATAATTCATATAAAAACTAATAAAATCAAGTTCTTTATTTGATATCTATATTAATTCGAATTTTTTCTTTCAAATTTTGATCAATTTGAGTTCTCATCAAATTCATAGTTGATGTGTATTTTCAGAAAGATTGTACATTGGATATAATCCAAACCGGAAACCCGAATCCGAACCTGACCCCAATTTATAAAATACCTGATCTGGTTTCAAATCCCATTATCGAAATACCAAAAAAACCGAAATATCCGCCCCGAATCGATCGGATATCCGACCCAAAGCCAACCCTACCAAGTCCGTAACACTCTTTGCCAAATTATGTGTACAGTTTTCTAAAATTCTTTTGTTTCCATACTCTAGTTAAAAAAATTCTTTTCTTTGTCATCCGGATCTTATATTAAAGCCAAGTAATATGCGTTTTTGGAATATGGTGGAATCCTCTAAATATTATTAGGGAGGTGGTTTTTACAAAATTGTTTATGTGTTTCCTTCTCCTTCAAGGTTAGATAAAATAAAAGTCATGTCATATATGATATGGCTAATTAGAAACATTGACTAAATCATTAACTCATTCTACTTACCTATTAACAAAAAAATGTGGCTCATTTAATCCCTTTAAAAAACTCGCCCATTAACAATAATTACCATCTGTAATTCTTAAACCTAATTCTATTCATTACTTCATTATATACTTATTTACATAAATAAATACATAAAATTTAATCAATACTTTATAATACTTTCGTTTGTAACTTAGAAAAATGTATAAAAATTATTTTTTTTCACCATAAAGTTTTAAATTTTTTTTTATATAAATATATTTTCACATAAGCTTATAATAAGACTTACCAAGATTTTACTATGTCATAAGACTTATAATAAGATTTTATGCATAATTTAAGGGTTGTTCTGTGGGTTTTTGACTTGGAAGGTAAAGTCGCAAAATCTAGCCACTTTGAGGGTTTATTTGCAGAAAACCCTTTAAAAAATTCAGTAAATATCAAAAAATATACTTATACTATTATATTGTTTTCAAGTTGGTATTAAACTTTATTTCCGCGTATAACGCGGGAAGTCACCTAGTACGATATGAAATATGAAACCAATGTCAACAGAAAAGACATTGGAGACAAAGCCAAACGATCTAGCAAGTTACATCTTAATACAAACTTGAAACAAATTAACCAAACTATAACCGTGAACTACATCAAATCCAAACTAGTTATAGTCATCTCTGCAAAATCCTTTAAACCAAAGGCTAACGGGAGACAAACTCAAGAGATCAATACCACAAACAATGGTTAGCCGAAACACAAGAGTTGAAAGTGCTTAAGACTCACTGCCTCACGGACCGAGACTAGGAATAAACCAACAAGGAAGACCAATGCAATAAGAAACCACGATATAGAAGACCACCAACAAAAATACATGAACGGAAACCTATACACTCCGTTTCTTCTTCACTAATAAACTCAACCCAATATAAACGAGGGCTGTTGAGATGCAAACACAGTTATTGCAAGAAGATTTATTCGGATAGGACGAAGAGTAAATAACCTGAGTTGTTGGCCGGGGAAGAACTGACCCGAAGACATCTTCATCATCACCAAAGGAGATCAACGTGTTACACAACTCCACAAAACAACACTAATGTATACCAAAAGGAGAGAAAGCAAACCTTTCAAACAACCTAACCAGAGACGAATAACTTTATGGATATAGTAATCCTGGGAAGAGCATAATTCAAGACATATGTAAGCTTAAACAAAATAGGAGAACTACAGATCCAAAAACAAGAAAATCTGAAAAGGAGACCGAACTAGATATAGATTTCGACTTGAATCTTCAACGTTCGCAGTTAAACCGCACCGTTGTCGAGATAAATTATTGTAAATTATTAAATAAGGAGACATTTGGATTAAATTATTGTAAATTATTAAATAAGATGATATCTGATATAATTATATTTCACATCATTTTAAATTTTATATATAGTATATGTAGGGGTGTCAAAATATATTAAAAGTTTATGGATCAATCCAAACCATTTCATCCATTAATCCAATGGATAAAAAAAATTGGATCTTAATGAGTTAATGGATTAATGGATTAAATGGATTGGATTAAAATGGATAAAATATTAATGGATTATTAATTATCCATAACCAAACCAATAGAAATCTAATAGATTATTAAACCAAATTTATTTAAATCCAAATGTCTAAACCAAAGCTAATTAACCAATTTACAAACCAAAATTATGTCTAAACCAAAACTATTTTACTATAGTACACTAAAAATTCTATAAATTATGAAAATTATAGAATAACGTTTTTGGCGGAAAAGCT
The DNA here is from genome assembly GCA_900128785.1 of Arabis alpina. Classification (NCBI taxonomy): domain Eukaryota; kingdom Viridiplantae; phylum Streptophyta; class Magnoliopsida; order Brassicales; family Brassicaceae; genus Arabis; species Arabis alpina. Next base: position 10,686,099 of record LT669791.1, read on the forward strand.
GCGGAATCGCGTTTTTGTTGGAAAATTTACGGAGTTGCTTTTTGCAAGAAAATTTCATGGAATCACATTTTTGGCGGAAAAGTAAAAGAATCGCGTTTTTGGCGGGAAATTCTCACGGAAGCATGTTTTTACGGAAAATTATGGAATAAGGTTTTTGGCGAAAAAATTTCATGGAATCATAGTTTTGGCGGAAAATTAGGAAATCATGTTTTCGACGGGAAAGTTACGGAATCACGTTTTTGGCGGGAAAATTTACGGAATCACGTTTTTGGCGGGAAAATTTCACGGAGTCTTGGTTTTGGCGGAACATTTACAGAATTTTGTTTTCGGCGGGAATTTCACAAAATCATGTTTTTCGCGAAAAATTACGGAATTACGTTGTTTACGGGAAAATTTTGACGGAGTCTTGGTTTTGGTGGAAAATTTACGAAATCATGTTTTTGGCGGGAAAATTTCATGGAATCACGTTTTTGGCGGGAAATTTTTACGGAGTCTTGGTTTTGGCGGAAAATATACGGAATCGCGTTTTCGAGCAGAAAGTTTACGGAATCATGTTTTGGCGGAAATGAATGAAATCACGTTTTTGGCGGGAAAATTATAAAACTATGACCCACATATATATAAGTAGTTTGAAATAATAATTATTTAATTGTTTATTCATTTCTTTATTTATCTATTAATTTTAATGAGTTGATGGATAATCCAAATCATTTGCGTATTGGATCATTTGGATATGGATTGGATTTGTTTGGTGTATCCAACTTGACACCCCTAAATATATGATGGGAAATTGTGGTGTATAGCCAACAAAAAAACTATAATTAAAAACCTAACCAGTTAACCTAAATCTAATGAATAAGATTATGCCACATATGCTTATTTTGGTTAGTTCCCTAATTTTTTTTTTTTTGGTTATTAATCAAATTAGCCCATATATGATTGACTATATTTTAAGAATATTGGGAAAATTGTATATAAAATATTTTGTAAAGAAGGGGAGTATATTATTAGCTATTTTCTTACTATAAACTTAATAACATCACCAAAAAATAGAAGATACAATTCCTTAATTTCTAATAAATTACATTTAACAAGTATAGCTAATTATTTTCTTACAATTACTTCTGACTTAATTATCTTTTTATGTAGTTTATTACTGAAAATTTAATGTGTTTTCTTACACAAGACCCAAAATAGTCTTTAGCACACATGTCTTATTCTTTAATGGATATTTTTTTTCACATTTGTCTACACTGTACGTATATGATATATTGATATGTAAATAAATATTTTTATAAAAACTAAATTAAATATTTTTAAAATAAGAAAACACTATTTTCCCTTTCTTAAATAAAAATGCCAAATTAAGGAAATTTTGAGATTTTATTGGGGAAAAAATGAAGACTAAAACAAAATTTTCCTTAATGTATTATTAAAAATTTGGATATAATTACTATAAAAAAGAAATTAATTAATATGGATTAAAAAAGTTCATTTTGGAAAATATATTATCTATATAAGTCTTATATTTTATAAGTTGATTAACAAATTGCATGGTTTGTACCTAAAACTCTTTTTTGTGTAATGAAAGTGTTAGATTTCATAAAAAAATAAGGTGAAAAGATTCTAAGTAATTAGTGTTTCGTATTTTGAATTTGACTAGAGATGGGGGGGTCAAAGCAGTCACGAAAAAACAATTCTAACAAGTAAAGTATCTTTCCATATATTTTGTTCTTTAACATATGAATATCAATATCTCTACATGTAATTTGAATTAGATTTTGTATTTTTTGTAATAATTTTTTTATGGTGCTACACTTTTTTCGCTCTTAAAAAATTATCTAGTACTACAATAACTGTAGTGGCTGTCGAGTTGAAGATCCAGATGAAGAGTTTGAATTCTGCAAAAGAAATCAAAAAAGTTGTTTTGAAATTGGATGGTAAGAAAATTAAAATATCTTATAAATATACCTGAAATATAGCTTTATGTTGTAATATTTTTTTCTAAATGGTATGTGATTATTAGGAGTTAAAGACTGTGCAACGGATATGTATAACCAAAAACTTAAGGTTACCGGTGAATTCAATATGGAAAAACTATTGGAAATTCTGAAGAAAAAAACTGGTAAAACAGCTGAAATTTTGTTTCTGATTGGAAACAGTAAGCCTGATATAGTGAAGGAAGAAGATAAACCTGAAATCGTTGATGAAGAAGATAAACCTGAAATAGTTCAAGAGAAAAATGAAGCAATGGTCCAAAAAGAAGAAGAACCTGAAGCAAGGGGCCAAAAAGAAGAAGAACCTGAAGCAAGGTGAATTTCTTTTTGGTAGTTAATTTTTTCATTAGTTATTAAAGTGACAAGAAATTTTTGACTACTTGTTTAAGATCATTACATGTGTTTTAACTCTTTGATGTTTTTGGAGACAAATATTGGAAGTCAAGATCAATAGAGAATTTCTAGTCAAGCACGAGAAAGGTATCCAAAAGGTTATTTCCAAATCCGAAGGTATATATAATATATATTTCATCACATTTTAAATGTAATATTATTTTTACTTATATATTAATTATTTCTTGAGCATATGCATTAGATAGCTAAATTGTATTGTTTTATTTGCACAATGAGGGTTAAAAAATCCAGATAATAATTACTTCAAAATCACATGTGTTTTCTAGATAGTACTTATATTTGCACAACTTTAAAAAAAAAATCATATCATTTTCATTTGATAACACAAGTTAAAATACCATGTTATATGTTTAAATAATAATATACGCCAAAAGTGAATTTGTTACAATTTTGTCATTTTATGATATTTTTACACATTCCAAAAAATTATACACTTGATTAACCATCATTTACTTTGAATAATGTATGATTAGGGGTTGAATCATGTGTACCAGATATAGAAAAAACAAAATTTGTGGTTACTGGTAACTTTGATAAGGACAAACTGTTGAGAAAAGTTGATAAGTATAAAAAGTTAAAAGATAAAAAAGACAAAAGAAAACATATTGAAGCTGAAACGTCAAAGGGGAATGAAGAAGAAGAAAAAATGTTTGCAGAGATGCCTCACCAACCAAATAGTGATGAAGAAAGAGAAAGGGCTAAATATATGATCTTTAGTGATGAAAATCCTAATTGCGCATGTGCTATTTCATAATAATTTAATGTTGAGTTACCCTAATATTATATAAAGGATAATACATAAGTAGTTTTATTTTACTCTTTTTTTAGTATAAGCTATGCTTATTGAAAATTGAAAAATATAAATATTTATCTTTTGAAATTGTATGAAAAGTGTCTGTTGATTTTGAAATCATGGATTTGATTTCAAGTAATATTCATGGAAAGTCCATCAAGTCATGTTTTCATGTATAGTGAATGCCTAAGAAAAATGTGGTAACTTGGGAAAAGCCCATGATCAATTGTTTAATTTGATGTATAACTAGATTCTGTAGCAAAGAAGTTGGATAAAGTAATGAGAATTTTTTTTGAAAAAGAGGCATTGCCAGAATTGATGAATAGAAAGTTATGTGAATCAATTTTTTTTTCTTATTTAAGTAAAAAAATAATTATATTACTTTTGTAATATTATTTTATTGATTGGTTACACAAAAGATTGTATAAATGTAACAAATCAAAGCATAATATTTAAACTAATAAATAAGATGAGATGAAATCAAGTATTAAAATATTTGATATAATCATATTTTTCATATCATTTTAAACTTGATTTCTTTTTCTGTAACTAACATAATTGTAACATGTGTCGATCAAAATTTATATGACAAGATTACATCCTTAGATCATGTGCATTGCAGATCCATTAAGTTCTTATTATTGGGTCTAAAATATAAAAAATCATTAAACCCATATTATTGGGTCTAAAACCCATTTAAAGGATCTAGTATATGATCCATTTTGTATAATTAGACACGCTGACGTGGCCAATATTGATTGGCTAGAAAAAAATAATCAGAGACGAAAAATCAGGGTTACGTATTTTCCTCTTCCTCTCTCTTTCTTTGTTTTCTCCGACGCTACCAAAGGCGATTCGAATCGAAATTGCGATTCGATTCAGAGGCAAGAGAGATCGTCGAAGAAGAAGTGAGACGCGTCGTCGAACAGGTTAAAGAGCTTCACGACTCTGCTCCCTCTTTCGTTTCTTCTTCTTCTCAGGAAGAACTTTTGATTCTAGGTTTTCAAAAATCGAAACTTTTGTCGGTCCTCTCTTGATCAGCATTTTCAGGTAAACGATCTAGCTTCAGTTCTTGAGTTTAGTTTCGGTTACGATTTAGCTAATTTGACTAGGGAATTATTTATTCACTGTTGGGTTCTTGATCCTATAATCTCTTATTTACATTCAAATTTTGTAGTGTATTTCACAAATTGTAACACTTCTGATTCTAATTTAATATATACAATCCTTTCTAATTTGGTATAATTTTGGTCAATCTACTGTTAATAAGTGTTGTTAAGAGCTCCATGTTCTTGGTTTGTTGCTGATTTGACTCTTCCTTTGGTGGTTCCAGTCTTTCTGATGTAGAATTCGAGAAATTTGAGTTGGATTTGGTGTTTTTGGTTTTTAGCATGTTCTTAAATTTTTTGGTTTAAGCGTAGATCTATATGGTTAGAGTTTAATACTATGTGTTAGTATTCTTCATGGTAAAACATTGAAATTCATTTCTTGATAGCTTGTTCATGAGTAATATTTGCTTGTTAGGATCAATAAAGGCATTGAAATTCATTTCTTGATTTGATTTGATTTGGTATTTAATAGTACTCAATGGTTTCTACGTGATAGTATCATCCCACATGGCTTGTAAAGATAGCCAGCCATTTAGTCGCTGACTTTGCTTTATATGTATATTGTATATAAGCCATTGATTATACTTTAATCTTGCTGAAATATTTTTTTGAGCGTTCAAGTTCTTCAGTTGAGTATCTGCTTGTTCTTTATAGACTAAGCGAGCATGGCAACCATACACCTCTTTATAGACTTTGTGTTTGTTTATTTCCCGATGGCTCTCAGGTCTACACCGAAGCGTACACATGCCCCTGCATCAAACGCCACCAGTCTTTGTCTCGCAAAGGAAACAATGCAGCTCCATGAGATGGTTCTTCTCACTAAAAAGGTAACATTTTGATCTCAATCTTTATTGTACAATGGTAATTTGTAGAAACTGTTTGGTGGTTGCTAGTTTTAGATTAGGTCTGTCCATAATGTTTAATATATGCTTCTGATTTAAAAGGAAACAATGTTGCTAATGATGGATGGTTTGCTTTGTGATGGTTGTTGCTGTGAGGAATGGTTAGAGTTGTGTTGGTTGTGTCTTAATAAATGTTTGATAGATATAGATTATGTGTCTCCATCATATTTAATGTTTGTGCTTAGACTGAAAGCTTGCTAAACTATCTCATCGTTCGAAACTGTAAATACTTGTTAGAGTTAGTAAATGCTTAGTTGTTGCTTTTAGTAAATGCTTAGTTATTGGTTATTGAATGCCTCTATTAAGTAAAAGGAAAACTCAAACTTACAACTCTATAAATAAAAATATACCCTTAATCTGCTTTTTATCTTTCAGTCTTCTTCTCTTTGATTCGAGTTTTGTTTCAATTTTCTTATCTTCCATTCTGCTTCTGTTTCATTCTTTTTCTCTTTCCGTGTTCTCTTTCTGATATGGATTCGCCTAATCCATATAGTCAAAGGTCCAACTTTATGGACCTTTTACATGATCAACAACAAATCCATTACCCTCAAAATACTCCATATCGTTTTTCCCAATTTATCCCTGTTGGATCATCACAGACTCAGTGTCCTGATGATCCTACACTTAATCAGTAAGAAGTTAAAGAGAGAAAGAGATGGGGTAAAGCAGAAGATATTGTGCTGATTAGTTGTTGGTTAAACACCAGCAAAGACAGTATAAAGTCAAATGAGCAAAAGAGTGGTACGTTTTGGAATCGCATAGCAGCAATGTATGCTGATAGTCCTAGCATTCCAGCGGATGAGAAGAGAGAGGGCAATCACTGTAAGCACAGGTGGAGGAAGATCAATGATCAAGTCTCCAAGTTTTGTGGAGCCTATGCGGCTGCACACTCTCCTCCCAAAAGTGGCTATCAGTTGAAAGATTATGTATAGCTAGCTCATGAAATATTCTTCTCAGACTACAAAAGAAAATTCATGCTTGAGCATGCATGGAATGAGCTGAAAAATGAGCAGAAGTGGTGTGTCTTCTCTAGTGGTGTGGAAGATGTACATGGAGGCAGTTCAAAAAGAAGGAAGCTTGACGATGGTTCTACCCACTCTGGTAGTTCACAGTCGGTGAACAATGTTCAGTATGATTCTGCCCAAACAGCTGAGGTTAGACCTCCTGGTGTGAAAGTAGCAAAGGGCAAAATGAAAAAAACAGTGACCAAGACAGCCACGGACCTAGAGCAGGCCAAAAAGCTTGAGAGAATTCAAACTGTATGGGAATAAAACAAAAGGCTGCAACGATCAAACGTGAGCTTATGGATAAAGCATGCTTGACAATCTCTTGGCTAAGATAGAGCCACTCTTTGAGCTAGAATTAACTCTGAAGAACAAGCTAATTAGTGATTACTTATCCAAAACAACCTGATTTACTTCATCATGTTTCCTTTGTGTTTCATCATGTTTCGTTTGTGATATAGTGTTTCCTTTGTGTTTCTTCATGTTTCGGTTGTTGATTGATATGAATTTACTTCTTTCTATATATCGTGTGTCTTGTGATACAAATGATTTAAATAGTTTGTGTAACTTTGTGTTTCTCTATGTAAAAACAGAGCATAGGAGTTGTGTATGTCGGCAGGTATGACGTTCATTTGTGTTTGTCATATACATTATACTCGTAATTAATATTTAAGAATAGTTTGATGGTAATTTGTTTTAATGCTTATGCAGGTTTTTTGGTTGTATTCATGTCGGCAGAGACAAGTTTGATGGTGAAGACAACAAGTCACAAGTTCACATGTATAGTATAATTTGGTCGTTTGTGTTTTGTTCATTTATGTCAAAGTTTTGTTCATTTGTGTCACATGTGTTGTATCAAATTATGTTTTGTAGAATTATTTTGATCTTTCTTATTTATACGAGCCTTTTATTTTCTTCTTGTTTCAATTCATTTCTTCTTCTCTTATACTACAAACATCTTTTTCCTCTTCTCTTCTTCTAAAAACCAAATCTGTTTTATAAACCATAAATATTCAACCAATTTATACTACAAAAATGGCATCATCTTCCAATGATCCTTTCTCACGAACACTCGATGAAGAGCTTGATGAATTTATCGAACAAGAATTCGAAAATTTGTTAAATGAATACGATGATCTTGAAGAAGCAACCGAACCCAAGAAAAAGCGAGTCTACATCAACAGAGACCACGCAGAGGGACACATGCAGTTATGTAACGACTATTTCAATGACCAACCAACTTACCCGCCAAATTTATTCCGACGCCGTTTTAGAATGAACAAGCACTTGTTCATGCAAATCGTGGATCGACTGTCAAATGAATTTTCATACTTTCGACAAAAGAGAGATGCTACTGGAAAGCCTGGTCTCTCTCCATTACAAAAGTGTACAGCAGCAATAAGGATCCTGGCATATGGTGTTGCCGCTGACCAAGTTGACGAATACATCAAGATCGGTGCAAGTACAGCTCTTAAATGCTTGACCAAATTCGTCGAATGAATAATATATTTGTTCGGAGATGAATACCTAAGAAGACCCACACCAGAGGATCTTCACTGATTGCTTTATGTCAGACAGAAACGGGGATTTCCTGGGATGATAGGAAGCATCGATTGTATGCATTGGGAGTGGAAGAATTGCCCTACCGCTTGGAAAGGGCAATATTCACGTGCATCTGGAAAACCTACAATCGTTTTAGAAGCGGTTGCTTCATATGATCTCTGGATATGGCACGCATTTTTTGGCGCTCCAGGTACCTTAAACGATATCAATATTCTTGACCGCTCACCAGTTTTTGATGATATCATTCAAGGTAAAGCTCCAAAAGTACGTTTCTCTGTCAACGAAAACGACTATCATTTGGCTTACTATCTCACATATGGTATTTATCCAAAATGGGCTACTTTTATCCAATCCATTCCACTTCCACAAGGTCCAAAAACATCTTTATTTGCTGAACGTCAAGAATCTGTACGGAAAGATGTCGAGCGTGCTTTCGGAGTCTTGCAATCTCGGTTTGCCATTGTTAAAAACCCTGCTCTTTATTGGGACAAGGCAAAAATAGGAAACATTATGAAAGCATGTATCATACTGCACAACATGATAGTAGAAGACGAACGAGCTGTATACACCCAGTATGATGTTTCAGACGAACAAGCTCCATACACCCGGTATAATGTTTCAGAGTTCGTACAAGGAGAAGGAAGTTCACATGTAGATTTCACGTTTTCTACTAGTATGCATACGAATGTTCCCGAAATGCTGGCCGTTCGAACTCGAGTTCGTGATAGAAAGAAACATGAAGAGTTGAAAAAGGATTTGGTTGACCATATATGGCAACAATTTGGATCACGTCAAGATTAGAACGTACCGTGTTTTGTACGTTTATGATTGGGAAGATAATTTTTTTTTTATGCCATGTATGTTTCAAATTTTTTCCAACTTTTCAATGTTTTAAATGTTTTCTAGTTTAATAAAATGTTTAATAAATTTAAATGAATTACAATTTTTTTTTTTAGACCCTCAACATTAGGTGTCTACAATGGATGGATCATTAATCATAAGTATCCTAAAATTAAAAATTAATTAAATTTAATTAAAAAATCTTTTAGACACTCACTCTAAGTGTTTGCAATGCACATGCTCTTACAAATCAAATTTTGTTGTTTAAAAAATGAAATAAATGTTAAAATGCCAATATATATATATATATATTATCTGTTTACTTACTATAAACATAATATCATCTACAAAATAAATTACGCAGAATTTTCAATCTTTTGTAAAATATATATTATTAGCTATTTACTTACTATCTTCTAATATATTAAAGGAGAAGCATTTTTAGCTCATGTGTCATGCTCTCATTTTTTCACTCTATTTTATATTTAATTAAATCTTTAATATTACTCCTACTATCCTCATTCTCAAACACTATCATCCTCTATTATTATTCCTTTTATCCTCATTCCCAAATACTATAAAAAAAAACTAATAAAGCCAAACAAAAATTAATTCCAAGAAAATTAACTCCAAATAATTTTGTTTACTAACAAAATTACGCATAGAAACTAATTTTAACGAAAATTACTCTAAAAAATTATATTTTCAACAAAAATTAACATTGTTATTAAATTAGTTAATGAAATCTCCAATAGCATTATTATATTTTCTTTAGTCTTTATCGAATTACTATAATAACTATCAAAAATATCTTTGATTACCAATCCTTTGTTATACATTTTAATAAATATTTGCTATTATACAATTTTTTATGCGTTTCTAGGTTAAATATTTTTTAAACGCTTCCTTCTTTCTACAAACTGTTAGATTTATGTCATTAGTTTGTTTATATTATCATTTTTGGAATATAATATTAACATTGTCACTATGTGAGATTTGTTTATTATCGTTATACATGACATGAACTGAAAACATGCTTATGGGGAAATGATTTTGACGTTCACGGTTTTTTATTCAATACATTTTAGTACTTATATTTTAAAATTATTAAATTGAGATTTTTTACTTCCGAAAGATTTTAAACTTATATGTGGAGTTATCATCTTAGTTATACATGCGCAATATATAAATCTAACTATTGAAAAAAATCAAGTAATATTATTTCACAATACTGCATACTACAACAAACAAATTTGCAATTATTAAAATGATTGAAAATTGCATACAATCAATTTATTAAATCAGTATTTCTCATGTCTAATAATATTTACGGTTACATTGAAACCCGTGCACAGCACATGTCTTAACCTAGTAAACTTAATAACACCAACAATAAATAATTAATAGATAAAATTCCTTATATTCAACTCAATTCATATTTAACAAATATAACTAATTATTTCCTTTCATTTCTTCTGACTTAATTGGTTTTTTTTATCTAGTTTATTACTGAAAGTGAATAAGTTTTCTAAGACAAGACACCTAATAGTCTTTTGTTTCAAACTTGTTCAATTCTTCGTTTGTCTATATTCTACATGCGATATATTGATATGTAGAGAAATCTTGTTTCTTAATATTTTTTCGTATAAATACTGAAATGATATATTTTAAATTTAAAAGAAATGGTTGCCAAAAAAAAAAAATTACAGTTTTTCCCTTTAGAAACATTAGAATCAATAATTACATTAAATAAATATAAAAGAAAATGAAAAATTGAAATAATTCTGAAATTTTATTGGGAAATAATAAAAACAGAAAGTAAAGTGAGGAAAATAAGTTTCCATAATGTATAATTACAAATTTGGATGCAACTAATATTAAGATAAGAATTACTTTTTTTTTCTTTTGAAAATTTTGAATAGATTTATTAAGAAAGTTCTTTTTGGGAAGATGTTGTCTATATAAGTCTTATAATTTATGAGTTGATAAACAAATTGCATGTTATGTGTCTAAAATTCTCTTCTTCCTTCTGTATTGATTTAAAACAAAGTTTAAGGTGAGAATATTCTTAAATAACTAGTGTTTCTTATGTGGGATATGACTAGAGACGGGTGTTGATGGTCAATGCGAAAATACGATCCTGACAAGTAGAGTAACATATCTCTCTACATACCTATGTAATTTGAATATTTTTTTTGTATTTTTATATTTTTCTTATGATACTACATTTGTTTGCTCTTCGGATTTCTAGTGCAACAATTGTAGTGGCTGTCGAGTTGAAGATCGAGATACACTGTGAAAAATGTGCAAAAAAATTAGAAAAGTTGTTTTAAAATTGGATGGTAAATAAGTAAAATATATATATATATACACTCCATTTGATGGTGGTATAGGAGTTCAAGAATGTGTGACGGATGTGTATAACCAAAAAGTTATGATCGGTGGTAATTTCAATATGGAGACACTATTAAAACTTTTGAAGAAAAAGATAGGTAGAAATTCTAAAATTTTGATGAAAACTGGAAAAAAAGATGAACTTCAAATAGTTCCAGAGGAAAATAAAGATTCTCAAATAGTTCCAAAAGAAAATCCCGAAATAAAAGAAAATAACGATAAACCTGAAATAAGGTGAACTACTTTTTGGTAGTTATAGGTTTCCACTAATTATTAATGTGGCAAGAAAATTTCGGCTACTTTAAGATCATTTGGTTTAACTTTATTTGATGATTTATGAGATTAATGGAAGTCGAGTACAATATACCATTTGCATACAAATATCAGATATATATCGACAATGTTATTTCGAATCTCAAAGGTATATATAATATATGTTTCATCACATTTTAGTTTTTGTTTTTTAGCTAACTAATCATATAGATTCGACGATATTTGTCATTTATATTGTAATTATTGATTTTTCTTGAGCATATACATAATAGCCAAATTGTATTGTTTGTTTTTGCAAAAATGAAGGATAACAAACCATACACTAATTTGTTCAATATCCCATGTGTTTTTCTTAGATACTAGATGACTCCCCGCGTTAGACGTGGATTAATATCTTGTAAGAGTTAACAATTGACAATAATGTTAGAATTTGTTTTTTTTGTTCATTTTTGATCTTTAGGAGCATTTTTGAATTTGTTTATGAATAATAGCATCTAAAATTAAGCATATAGTGAGACGATAATATGGTTTCGATTCCTATTTAAATTTTGATCAAATAATTTTTTCTCAAATAGATTTAATTTTTAAATTAGTATCTAAATATTATTTATTTGTTAAAATATCCAATAAATTAGAAAAAAAATATATTTTATGATTAACATTTTTCTAATTGTGTTCAATATCCATTTGGTTAAGAGAAATTTTGCAAATGCCACAATCCAAATGCCACTTTTCAAAAATGCCACACTTTAAAAATCTTTGAAAAAATGCCATTTTTGAAATATCATTTACATAAAATAATTAATTGAAGAAGAACTATCAAAGTTAATGGGTTAAGTATGAAGGTAATTAATTATGATTCTTTATGAAGTTAACTAGGAGAGAACCCGCGCATACGCGCGGGTAGATTTCTAATTTGTATTGTATGAAATATATTAATTTTATGTATCAACTCTATCAATGATGCAACATTTGAATTGTGTTTACTTCTTTTTAGAACGCTATGCGCGAAAAAAGAGATTAACTATGGAGAAAAGAGAGCAAGAAGATCTAACATATTTAAAATAGACTCTTTTCAAAACATAGAAGTGAGTCCTAGAAAAACATGTTGGAGATTGCAGAGTTATGGAGCTGTAAGACAAAGAAAATGGCTCTGTTTCAACTATTATACAAACAAACTAAAACCTTTTAATAACAGTCTACCATAGACCTCGTCAATGGAGATGAAGAAATGCAACTCAAGATGGAGATCTCTTTGAGATCTTATGAGAAAACCAAACACATGATCCACTCAAGGGAATAACTTAAATTACAATGCAGTTATCTGAAGTCAAAAGGCCCAAAAAGAGCTCATAAATGACCACGAAACACGTAAAAGGAGAATTTTTGCTATGGATGATTACCATGAAATGGAGTCGGTAAACATAGTAAATGTTTACTTGTGTGAAACAGCAGTAGTGGCAATGAGGATGATAGAAAGATGAGAGGAATTCCAAAAATAACAACAAAGGAGTAAACATTTGTAAATTCTAGGCATAATAGTAAATATATAAGTTGGATTAGAGAAGCTGCCAATGTGCATAAAGGGCAGAAAGCGTTCTATATTTACAAATGGTAGCTAAGACATTTTAATGGTTTGTCTATGGTATGTCTTTGCGTGGGTCATAAAAATATAGAATTCTGAAACAACATGCCTTGCAAAAAGATGAGTTCATTGGTAAACATAGTAAATCGATAGAAAATTGATGTAGAGGATTTTTTTGGTACTACTCTTGTAACCCGAGTTATTGTGAAACCATGCATACCAATAGAATCATTGAATGACACTTCGAATGAGCTCAAGAACGTTGCGAGCAGTTCTTTTGGCGGTTGAGCCAAATTCAGCACCAAATATTTAGGAGACTTGCATTTTTAAGTTTCTTCAGAGAAACGAATTACCACAAAGATGGGCAGAAAAATGCAAATGCAAAACAAAAATTAATTGTTTTCTGAAAAAAGGTTTTATTATATTATTTTACCTTGAACCAAATGGTTTTACTTCAAAATTACATAGTTGTGAGGAATTTTAGATTATGAGAATAGAAATAAAACTCATGAAGCAAAAAAAATCATCTAAAACTAAGAAGTTGAATAATCTTATATTTAGCGATATAAGTCTTTAACAAAAAGCTAAAAAAAGAGAAGATGGTCACAATCTGTCTTTTCATTTACAAACTCACAAATGTCTAGAGTATACGAATAAGCTTGAAACCGGGACAAGCATACCAGTTCAAGTAGTAGAAAGCTTGAGCTCTCTCTGCAACTAATCTATCTGGTAAAGAATCAGTAACCGATTCAAACCAAAATTACCTCTGATTCTGTTTGGTAATGATCAATAGCAGCCATGTTCACATATCCAAATCTTCCCTCTGAACACTGGAAAAAGTTTTTGAAAAAGAGTTTGATATAGAGAGATATAAGAATCTTACTTGGACAAATCAGAACCCATGATAACGAAAGCTGATAACTATTAACTCCAAAATCTTCCATCAGATCCAAATGTTGCTATTGAAGTAAACAATCCAAACTTTTTTTTCTTTTTCTAGATACTTATTTAGAGTTTTGTAGCGATAAAATTAACAATCTATATTACATGTACATAATTAGAGTTAACTTACGGGATATTGATGGTAATGATCCATGAAGACTTTTCCGTGGCTTGCATCTGCGATTTTTCCAATACAATGACATGTCAAGAAAGGTATATAGACAGCAGTTAATGGTGACTTGAGCAACAAGAATGGAAACACAACCCTAAAGGTTTTAAACATTTTTTCAAAAAAGCTTCCCATAAGGTTTCTTGAGATCTAAGCAGGGATTGGAGCCAGAATATTAACGATCAATGAGCTGCTAAAAAGGGAACATACCTCGATACAGTGTGGAATTTTTTTCACCACCAGACAGAGACACCGCCACTTCCATTAGTTGTTGAACCATTTTCATAATTCCAACTTTGCGTGTGGAATAGAGGAGTTGTCGTCCACTTGACATATCATCTGGGATGTTAAAGCAGAACCAAATACCAAATTTTATAAACCTAAAGCAGGTTCACATTGAGACCAGATGTCCTTCTTCATTGTCTTCATATTGCTCTTTTTCATTGCCTCTCCTTATTTTTCCATACAATGTGGCCCAAATTTTGAAACATCAACTATAGCAATCAAGCACACCATTAGTAAAAAAAAAAGTGTTCAGAGATAAAAATAAATATGATAATAAGGCGAAATTAACTAATTAGCCTTCACGGGAGCCACTTTGATTGAGTTCTAGTTAGCACCATAACTCATACATCCGAGAATTGGAGGTTGAAATCTTATGAAACGTACAGGTGAGAACGGGGTACATATGATTTCCTAAAGTAGGCTTCATGACAACAAAGAGAGGAGCAACATTAGTATTTAACTGAAGATTAGTAAAAGGAAGGACAGAGGAGGGTCTAAGTTTCAAAAGCCTTTAGATAACCAACCTCACCAGTTCGATGGAACATGTGGTCACATTGAAGCAGAATATACGAATTTTGGCCGCCCAAAATACAAAAGAGTTTTCAAATTATTCACTGAAATCATTTAATCATCATGCCCAAATGCATCACTAAAAATCATATTGAAACATATGATTACAAAGAGCAACAAATCAAGACTCATAAAACACTAAAAAATCTTAGGCATAAAAATATCTAAGATTCTTAGACTAAGAAGATATGATTCAAAAGATCGTCTCTTAGTGAGAACTTAAAAGCTTTGAATGATGCTTTAGCTCATAAACACAACAAAGTTATCTGATCTTCCAGTATTGTAGTAAAGGAACCATAAAACTGATTCGAAAAATTAAGGTCACCCTATCAATTGATGAAAACTAAAACTTAAATCCTAAAATATTTACCTTCAACAGAGGATGGATCATGGATGCAAAAAAAACTTGGTAGTCATTAACGATGAGGCTCTCTGTCCATAAATCTCGATTGGAAATGAGTCACAATCACATAATTACAAAAATATCATGGACACTTGTGATCTTGTACAAAAGATAGTACATAAAGAAACCACAAATCTGTAGTTGAACTTGAAACATATGAACTCTGGCGAAGAAAAACTGGAATATAAACGAAAACATAAATTAACGCCGAGGCAAGTAGGGGATTTACCGTAAACGCAAGTAGATCAACTGCGTCCACAATTAGCGGATGTACTCTCTCCAAAGACGACGCCACAACTGCTACTTGCCTCGTTGCTCGTCTTCGCTTTCTTCGGCGATATGATCGAAGAGAAACCGATAAAATTAATTGCATGAGAAAAGGGGAAACAAAACAATTGAGATGTTATATTAAAAATGGGATCGTGGTAGATCTCAGAACTGTAGTAGGTGATTCGATGGCTCTAATCTTGGAGCTGCCTTAAGATGACACTATGTCATATACCAATGATCAGTTAAAACCATTGCGAAAATACCAAATGGTAATACCTGGCTATCACCTGAGAGAGATGAGTCCCTGTCTGAAGAGAGGAATCTGCCAATCAGATCGCGTTCTCAAAAAATATGGTTAACCATTGAATCGCTGTTGTTTTCCAAACAAGAAAGTATCATACTCTCCACTTGGTGATGCAGAGCGTTATTGTATGGGTACCTTCATATGTTGACAGTATTCGGTTAGTTAAGATCTAGTAGAAAACACAACACTGAAATCATGAGTTTGAAGGTTTAGCAAACGCCTACTCGAAAAATAGATCAAGGGTTCTTTTAATTGTTCATGAACTAACTAACTCTTTTTGTTTAGCCAAAAAAAAAAAACTAACTAACTCCTTTTGTGCAGCTTCACTTCCAGCTCTTAACAAAACGGCGATAAACTCTACAATCTGAAATAAAAATAGGATAATTGAGTCCAATTAAATATAGAGACTCTACACACTGCAGCTGTCCTGAAACCTTTCCACATACATGGACATTATGCTGTCACATGGAGAAGATCTACTTCAAGCGATCATGCATATCTGAGTAGAGAAAGAGGAGATCGTTTGCAGAGATTCCGAGATCTGATAGACGGAGAAACAACTGAATGGAAGAAAACTACGCTTTGTATGAGGCAATTCCATAAACAGAAGTGGAGCAACACGAAAGCAACCGTAGATGGAACTATCGAAGTGTACCCAGAACAATGGAGAAGTAGATGAAAGGTCGACATAATTCGTTTTGATGCTTCTCCATGTTAATGTAGAGCTTCCTCCATAGAGAATGATTGTTAATTTTTGATTGAATTCATTAAACCCTAATTAAGAAGGAAGGTAAGATCAGAAGGTGCGAAACTGAAGGAAGGCGAACGAGTTGGGTTGGCAAAATACATGTGGCCTGTTTTTGTAAGCTGATGTGGCACTCAATGGAGAGTGCTCAAGCCCTTTCATATAGTAGATGAGCTAAGTATTCAATAGCCCATGTTTTATTGTTTAAAGTTAATAGATTAATTGAATGAGTTTTTTGCCATGTCACATTTGACATGACTTTTTTTGTCTAAAATTGAATGAGAAGAAGGCACCTAAGATTTTTTTTTTTAAAACAATCACCTCCCTAATAATATTTAGGGGATAATATATAGTATATATTTGCACATCTTTTTAAAATGGGTTAATTAGTTGTATAACCAAAACACAATTAAAACCCCTAAATCTAATGGCTAGGGTATTGCCGCATAGGGGATTTTTGTTAGGTTTTGAGATATAGTTTTTTTTTTATGGTTATTCAACCCATTTTTCTTTTAAAATGTTCATATCAGTTTTATTTCATAACACACTAGTTAAAATAATAGCATCATATTTGTTTAAATACACCAGAAATCAATTTGTTCAATTTTTCCCTTGTATGATTTTTACACATTTCGGTGAGTGCTTGTCTTTCGTGATGTTTATGACCGAGTGAATTTGTTTATGTTTTCTCTTCTTTGTAACGTTATTAAAATTAATACGACCAGAATTTTTTTTTTTTAAATATGATTTTTACACATTTCAGACTATCTACTTGATTTACCATAATTTCTTTTGAATAATGTATGATTAGGGGCTGAAACATGGATGACAAATAAAGAAAATACAAAAGTTGTGGTTGGTAATTTTGACAAGGAAAAATTGTTGAGGAAACTTAATAAGAAATTGCATGAAAAGACTTTTTCAAAAAAAAAAAAAAAAAAAATTGCATGAAAAGATAAAACATAAGAAAGAATATTGAAGCTGAAACGGCAAAGAGGAATGAAGAAGAAGCAAGAATAATTTATATAAGTGGATAAAGCAATGAGAACAAATACCCAACCAGATAATGATGCAAATTCTAATAACGCGTGTCTGTTTCATAAGAATTTAATGTTCAGTTCCCTAATATCTTTTACTACTAAAACACAAGTCACCTCACCAATAAGATTGTGACAGGTGACAAGTATAGCAGAATTTTTTTATTTTCAAAAAAAAAATCTAACGTAATTAAGTAAATAACCCGTAAAAATAGGAAACTCAAAATTTAATTTGAAAAACAAAAAATCAGAAAAAATCTAACGTAATTAAGTAAATAACCCACAAAAATAGGAAACTCAAAATTTAAATCGAAAAACAAAAAATAGCATTTGCTTATAAAATAGGAAATAATTAATCAAATGTAACTATAGGTAAACTTACGGGTACGTAGCACCGGGTATAATACTAGTTTATATATATATAGGACAATACAAAAGTATTATTTCATTCTTATATGTTTTAGTATAAGCTTTTTAATTGGAAAATTGGCTCGAAAAGTGTCTAATTAACATATTCTTTAATCATTTTATATGACGATTAGAAGGAAATTTTTTTTAACTGGGATACAATTTTTGGTTGTTGATAACTAGATCCACATTTTTTATTATGTTTTACTTTACCACACTTTTATTACCAGTATTATAATGAAAATGTTCAAAGTTTATATTATTATATTTGGGAGTCTTTCTAATCTAAACCCCATTTCGAAGTCAATGGCAAATATAAACCTCATTTTCCCAAAATTTTATTTTGCCACTTTTTCACATCCTAATCCCTTTCTCCGTTACATATTCACGAAATTGTCATTATTCTTTAATTATTTTTAGGAGAATTTGCCAAGAATGACCGAATAGTTCATTTTGTTTTCAAAACTAACCTAAGAGTTCATGTTTGGCAAAAGTAACCTAAAAGGATAGTGAAATTACAGTTACATCATTTATAAACAAAAAAAACAGAACGCAAATGACGGTTTTAGCCCTCGAACCCGTAGACTACATATGCAGTATACTATTTGGTATAGTATACATATGTGGAAGTCTACTATATAATTAAGTATAAAATTTAAATTTAAAAATTATCAAAAATTAGTTTGATTAAAAATTTATGTTGATGACCAAAGTATAAACATTTATGAAGTATGAAAAACAAAATTGCACAAAATTTCACAAATTAAACTAACAATGACAAATTAAGTTATGAATGAAATACATAACTATATTAAACAAAGGGTTACCAAACAAGATACTTCATAACCATTTCTTTAGGCATTGATGTGGTCAAATATTGATAGTTATTATTGTAAGTTTCATGAGTTCATAATATACGGTTGTAATGGTTTAGTTTTAAGAATTGGTGAAACAACCCGACCCATTTTTTTTAATCTAATCATTAGATCTTTAGACTCAGATTAGCATTCCCATAAATGCAAACCCTCAATGTCCAAGCACACCACAAACAAACCAGCGGAAAGAATAACTCTAACAACCTAAACTAAGCAATTCCATTAAATCAAAGAAAACCAATTCAACAATTCTAACTAACCAGCAACCTAACCAGCAGTTCTAAACAACAACAAAAAACACCACTAAAACGAGACCCTAGATCATCATCCTCCTCATAGCCACGATCCCACAGTTACACTTTGCCTTTATCTGCATCACATGGGAAAAAGTGATGCGTGAGTATTATCACAAATACTCAGTGAGGCGGTCATCCCATCTACTCGACCAACTACCAAGGTAAATGAAACACCAGGCAAACACACAACACAACAAACAACAAGCAAAACAAAATCACATGAGTGTCGATTGACACCACCTCGAAGTGACGCTAGGATCGAGCCATCTCCTCTCTGGCTCGATTTCAAGCCTGCGGAAACACGATCACCTGCAATAAAATGTCAACAAACACACAAAAACGATTGCACCACACAAACATATCAATCAATCAATAATCCAACCATCAATCAACCTAACACCAGGAATCCTAATGTTCCATCCACTTGGGACCATGGTCACGCACTCACCTTAGCCTATTAGTTGCCTCAGACCTAAACCTCTGGCAACTCTCCTCCTTTGCCTGATGAACAAGGCAAACCAAACCAGTCGGTTAACCCAAACAGAAGTAGTCGGTTAAACCAACCAACCAAACCAATTCGGTTAACTAAACCAATCTGGTTAACTAAACCAAACCAAACCAAACCAATCCGGTTAACTAAACAAAACCAAACGAATCTGGTTAATTAAACCTAACCAATTGAAGTTTCTCCTAAACCGGATTAGGGTTTTCTAAAAACAGAAACGACACACCGACTTCGAAAGCACACTGAGAACGGAGATTACCTTGGAATCATGATCGGAAACCTGATCTGGAATCGTGAGACCGAGACCTTTCCAACAATAAGCAGATCGTCTCCTAACTCCTTCTGGTTCGATGGGAAAACACCCACGAAGTAGACTGATCGCATATCCAATTCTGCACAAACCTCTCTCGAGAAAACAACAATAAATCTCAGAATATTCATCCAAATGACAATCCGATTTCGCCTAAAGCTAGATGTAAGAGTGGATAACTTACCCTAAAAGTTTCACTCCAATCCAAGTAGATTAGACAGTCCGTTTCTCAACTCTTCTTAAACGCATCAGAACTGTCTTCATCTCCTTCTTTAAAAAAAACACCACAAACGAACCTCTTCTCTTCTCTTTCAATTTCTCAGCCTCTTCCACGTTTTATCTGCACAAAACGGAGGCTGCTCTCTTTTATACTCAAGCCCTAGGGTTCACTTAACCCAAACCAACCAAACCGAACAACTAAAACTAAACCATTCGGTCCAATTCAATTCTCATCTCTAATTCTTGGTTCACGGGCGTTACAACTCTCCCCCAGTAACCTGGATTCGTCCTCCGATCCTAAAACACTGCCATCACGGCCCTACACCTGACCTTCGCGGCCAGCAACACCAGAGATCAACACCTCTTACTGCCAACATGACTTCAACACCTGGCCAACCAGCCAGCAAACCAGAGATCAACATCTCCTAGACCACCTTGAGGTTCACATCCAATCATATGCTTATAGCCACGTTTTAGACATTGATTGCTCTTAACTCATAACCACACCACTCACACTCTCAGGATCGTCATCCTTTGAGCTATCGGTGCACCATACCACTCACACCCTCAGGGTACACAGTCCGTCGAGCTATCGGTATACAGGGGAAATCCTCATCCCCTCGAGAGAAATCCTCATCTCTCCAAAAAAATACAGGGGAAATCCTCATCCCCTTTGGAGAAATCCTCATCTCCCAACGAGTTATTCGGGGAAATCCTCATCCCCTAGAGCGATCAAGTCTTAAACGTCAATATATGCATCTCTGACTAGAACTACCTCCCGTGGCCTTAAACATGACATTCCATTACCCCATAAATATCGTCTCAACCGTGACCAATCCTCAGGTCATCTGAAACAATCCAATCACACAGGGTGTTTCCACTAGAGTCTCTTAGAAATAGACAGTTTTAAATCCTCATAAAACTTCTATTTCTAATGACCAATCCCCAGGTCATCTGAAACAACACAATCACACAGGTTGTTTCCACTAGAATCTCTTAGAAATAGACAATTTTAAATCCTCATAAAACTTCTATATCTAATGACCAATCCTCAGGTCATGTGAAACAACCCAATCGCACAGGGTGTTTCCTTTAGAATCTCTCAGAAATAGATAGTTTTAAATCCTCATAAAACTTCTAATTCCAGATTCTCTAACACCAATTCACCGAGAGTATCTCAGAAATAGACAAGTTTTACCTCTTCATAAAACTTCTATTCATATATCCTCTAAGCACAAACTCATGACTACCTAAGCCATCACATAAGAAATACTTATCTTATAAATATGAAAAATGTCATAATCGTTACAACTCAAACGAAGATACATAATCCAAAAACAACATCACCACACATGGTGAAATACAATAAAATTGAAACTGGAAACCATGAAAAATCAGTTTACTCCTCGGCTTGCTTCTCAAGCCATTTCTTGAACTTCGTTTTCATTTTAGCCTCCGGTTCCCAAGTCTCCTCCTCAGCACCGTCATAGTCCTTCAAGACTCTCAACAACGACACCTTCTTCCGGCGCTCATCCTTGACTCACCCCTCAAGGATCCTCACCGGTCTCAAGTTAGGCTGAAGATCTGCAGGAGTCCTTACCACTACCTCCCCAGAATCATGTAGACACTTCCTCAGTATCGACACATGAAACACTTAATGAAGCTTCTGCATAATCTGAGGTAGCTCTAATTGATAAGCAACTAGTCGCACTCGCTCCACCACCCGGAATGAACCCATAAACCTCGGACTAAACTTATCCTCTGCAATGGATCTGTTAGAACCCTGCAACATCTCCACCTTGAGATACGCTATATCTCCCACCTTAGACTCTAACTCATTTCTCCTCTTATCGGCATAATTCTTCTGCCGATCAAGAGCCTCTTTCAGGTTTAGCTTCAAAACACGGCTCCTTTCCGTCATTTCTTGAACGAAGTGTACACCATAATGCTCCTCTCCCCCACTTGGGTAAAACATAGGGGCGTACGACATGGCGTCCCATACAAATCCTCAAAGGAGCCATACCAATATTGGCCTGAAAGCCCTCAACAACTCAGAGGTGTACCTCGTATCTCTGTCTGACACAAAACTCGCTGGCACTTCAAGCAACCTCACTAACTCACTCACATATTTCATAACCAGAACCGCTGCTCCCTCGGTTTTTTTTATTGGTCAGAAAATGTGCTGACATAGACAGACGATCCGTAGTCACTCCGATAACATCATGAGTCCAAGAAACCGGCAACCCTGCCACAAGATCCTTGGAAACATGTCCCACTTCCCCCTGGAATAGGTAAACTGCACAACAACTCACTCGAACTGACGCTCAGCCTCCACCAACTGGCAACATATCGCAAGCTGCGACCTAATAAGCCACATCCTTCTTCATCCTAACTCAAAGATAGTACCAATTCCGATAACTATGCCTCTTAGTCGCTTCCGGATGAATATAGATACTTGCTCACATGAGTCTCTCTCAAAAATCTCCTGCCTCAAACTTCATTCTTAGGGACACAGACTCACCTGTGCCCTAAGATAGTCCTATTAGCCGAGACCTGATAATCAGAACCTCCAACCTTAGAAGAATCAAACCAACCCTGATCCTTCTCCTGAGCAACTCGAAACCTGCTCAGAAAGTTTGCTTGATTAACTGCCTCCAGCCCCAACGGCTCTTGTGAGATAACGTACAACTCCAACGTACCAATCTCACTCAACCATACCTCACATCCTGCTCTTGAGCCAGAGCATACCGCCTCCGACTAAGAGCATCCGCCTCTAGATAAGTTCACCACGATGGTAAACTATAAACAGATCCCAATCTGCTACAACTCCACCCATCGCTTTCGCCTCATAAACCAAAGACCACCCAAAAGAAACCGACTCCTCTAACCGCTTGGTCATAGATTGAGCCATACTCGCAGAACCTTTTTGATGAAACTCCTGAAATAACCTGCCAACCCAAGAAAACTACTAATCTTAGTTGCATTCCTCGGTCTAGGCCCGAATTCAGATAGACTGAATCTTAGCTGGATCCACAGAAACTCTATCTGTCAAAACACTAAGACCCTGAAAACCCATTTCTCTTGCCAGAAACTGCACTTACTCAGCTTCTACTCTTGCAACTTTCCAAAAATTTCCCTCTCCTTGCTCATGCTCCCCAGGACTCTTTGAATACACCAAAATGTCATCGATGAAGTTAATCACGAACTCATCCAGATACTCCTGAAAGGCTTCGCTCATCAACCTCATAAACACAACTGGTGCATTCGTCAACCCGAAAGGCACCACCACTAACTCAACATTGCTCATGACTCGTTAAGAAAGCCGTCTTCCTGACATCCACATCATCCCTAGGAATCTGGTGTTAACCGGATGCCAAGTCAACCTTGAAGAACCAAGTAGCCCCTCATAATTGATCCAAAAACTTATCAATTCTCGGAAGAGGATCCTTGTTCTTCACGGTGACTCGGTTAAGCCCTCGATAATCGATGCACAACCGGAAACTACCATCCTTCTTCTTCAGACACATTAGCGGTGCTCCCTACGGTGAAGTACCCGGTCAAAAGAATCCTTACTCAATAAATCTTATAGCTGTCTCATCAGCTCTACCAATTCTGCTGGAGCCATCCTGTAAGGTACCTTAGATAACAGCATCGTCCCAGGCTCTAACTCAATCGTGAAAGGATCCGACCGCGACGACGGTAATCCCTGCAACGACCGAAAGGCATCCTCACAGTCCTGGACAACATGAATATCCCTCATTGCAACCTCACCTACGGAAGCCTCGCAACCCCTCAGTCATAGCATCAGCCTCCACCTGAGAGATCACGAGACTCTCAGAAGTCGGTTTCACTTCTTGATAAACCAACCTTCCTCCACCACGCTCAAACACAACACGACCCCGGTGACAATCAAGATGAACTCTGTACTGATCAAGCCAATCTATACCCAGAATAACATCATACAGCTCCACTGGACTGTTCACCAAGTCCCCTGGCACCAACTCACCAGCCCCTAGAATCTCCACGCCTCTCGCCCGGCCATGAGTAACTAGAAACTTCCCTCTAACAACCATAACCGGTCCAAACCGCTCACCAGCGCCACTCCGAACACCGCTTCACTCAGCACGCTTCAGAGTGATTAAGCAATGATACTCCTGACTCAAAAGATACGTGTAACTCACTACTGCCCACTACCAAGGTCTCCACACAACTCCCATGTGCTAAGAAATCTAACAAGCTCGCCAACTTTGACCCATGCTTCCACACCCGAAGCATCCTCGGCCACTCTAACTCAACCCGGAAGTATCCTCCCACTTCCTCTTATGTCCCTGCGCAGGCTTGCCGCCATGCCAGGTATCACCTTCTGCTGAGGCCAAATAGACTGAACAGCGAGGTATCATCCTCGCCCTCCATGCTCCTACCAGCATGAACCAGCATAAAGCATGAGTCGATTAAAGTCCAAATTATACCCACGAAATGATCTCTCTCACATATCCAGTTCCAAAAACCTCGTCTCTAAACGATCCGTAGCCTCTTGAGGAAAGAACTTGGCATCACACTCTGCCCAAAAGTCCGCCCAGGCCAACTCTGCCTGAACCCTCCTAGCTGCAACACACCACTCACAAAGAATCCTGTATCAATCCTCTGCACCTGTTCCCTTATCCGCAGATAAGACGGAACCCTACCAACAACCACAGCCCTCAGCCGCACCTCTGCCACTCGTGGCATCACCGGAGCCTAACTGGCACCGCACTTGGTAACCGCTCCTATAACTGATGAAGCCAATCCACCAGATGATCATCTCAACCCTGAGCCCCACCCGCGGGCGCACCCGCACTACCGACCTCACGAGGACCCACACTGGCCCCCGACAGCCAACCTGGGACCACACTATCCCCATCAGCCCTCATAATGGCGCTCACACTTGGCAGCATGCTGGCAGTCTCAATGGCGCTCAAGCCGTCTTGAAGAGTCTGCAGATCACTCTCAGCCACATGCGAAACTCTGAGCCGCACTCCCGGCCGACTCACTCACTGGTGTCCGCCACAATAACTACTGTAACAGATCTGTCAGACGATCATCTCGTCACCTGGACTCCTCCTGCGGGCGCACCCGAACAGCGAGCCAATCTAACACCAGCTCAAGTACCAGCCCTGGCCCCCACCAGCCCTCACACTGGCTATCACACGGGCACTCCAACTGGCACTCCCGCTAATACACAGACCCTCCTGATACGTCTACGGATCTATCACAGTCTCAAACGTGGAACCCTGTGCCGCATTCCTAGCCGACTCACTCATTGGTCCCCGACCACCTTCCTGACCTCCACGGTCACCCCGACCACAAAGGCCACAATCTCTAGTGCCTCTAGCCAACACACTATACTACCAAAGCACACGCTAAGTACTAAAGAATAAAACACAAAACAAACAACACTTACCGTGGAATCTCTTTGAAGGCTCGAAGGAAGATGATCCGGAACCCCCAAACCCAAAGAATTGCCAATTTAACTAAATTATAATCCTAGCAGTTCTAGGCCGCCCTAAAACCGTAAGGGCTCTGATACCAAATTGAAACAACCCGACCTATTTTTTTTAATCATTAAATCTTTAGACTCAGATTAGCATTCCCATAAATGCAAACCCTCAATGTCCAAGCACACTACAAACAAACCAGCAGAAAGAATAACTCTAACAACCTAAACTAAGCAATTCCATTAAATCAAAGAAAACCAATTCAACAATTCTAACTAACCAGCAACCTACCCAGCAGTTCTAAACAACAAAGAAAACACCACTAAAACGAGACCCTAGATCATCATCCTCCTCATAGCCACGATCCCACGGTTACACTTTGCCTTTATCTGCATCACATGGGAAAAAGAGATGCGTGAATATTATCACAAATACTCAGTGAGGCGGTCATCCCATCTACTCGGCCAATTACCAAGGTAAATGAAACACTAGGCAAACACACAACACAATAAACAACAAGCAAAACAAAATCACATGAGTGTCGATTGACACCACCTCGCAGTGACGCTAGGATCGAGCCATCTCCTCTCTGGCTCGATTCCAAGCCTGCGGAAACACGATCACCTGCAATAAAATGTCAACAAACACACAAAAACGATTGCACCACACAAACATATCAATCAATCAATAATCCAACCATCAATCAACCTAACACCAGGAATCCTAATGTTCCATCCACTTGGGACCATGGTCACGCACTCACCTTAGCCTATCAGTTGCCTCAGACCTAAACCTCTGGCAACTCTACTCCTTTGCCTGATGAACAAGGCAAACCAAACCAAACCAGTCGGTTAACCCAAACAGAAATAGTTGGTTAAACCAACCAACCAAACCAATTCGGTTAACTAAACCAATCTGGTTAACTAAACCAAACCAAACCAATCCGGTTAACTAAACAAAACCAAACGAATCTAGTTAACTAAACCTAACCAATTGAAGTTTCTCCTAAACCGGATTAGGGTTTTCTAAAAACAGAAACGACACACCGACTTCGAAAGCACACTGAGAACGGAGATTACCTTGGAATCATGATCGGAAACCTGATCTGGAATCGTGAGACCGAGACCTTTCCAACGATAAGCATATCGTCTCCTAACTCCTTCTGGTTAGATGGGAAAATATCCACGAAGTAGACTGATCGCATATCCAATTCTGCACAAACCTCTCTCGGGAAAACAACAATAAATCTCAGAATATTCATCCAAATGACAATCCGATTTCGCCTAAAGCTAGATATAAGAGAGGAGAACTTACTCTAAAAGTTTCACTCGAATCCAAGTAGATTAGACAGTCCGTTTCTCAACTCTTCTAAAACGCATGAGAACTGTCTTCATCTCCTTCTTTTCAAAAAACACCACAAACGAACCTCTTCTCTTCTCTTTCAATTTCTCAGCCTCTTCCACGTTTTATCTGCACAAAACGGAGGCTGCTCTCTTTTATACTCAAGCCTTAAGGTTCACTTAACCCAAACCAACCAAACCGAACAACTAAAATTAAACCATTCGGTCCAATTCAATTCTCATCTCTAATTCTTGGTTCACGAGCGTTACAATTGGAATGTTATTTATGGTTTAGGGTTTAGGGTTTGGATGGTTTAGGATTTAGTTTTAGAAATTATAGTGTATGTTTGACTTTTAAAGTTGATTTAACTCTAAGGTGTTGTTAAATTTTGAGTTATGTACGTAATTTTGCGTATGTGTCTAAACCACGAGTCCGAAATAGGGGTAATAGTTTGACATTTATACGTTGCAAACATGTTTTTATAATTGGGGTTAGATTTAGGGTTTATTATTTTTATATTTAAAATGTCAAATCTACATAAAAGTGTTAACTTGTGAATATATTAAAATTTTAGAATGTTTGTATTAAGTTTTTATTTAAGATTTTGAATAATCATTGAAAATATTGATTTAGGTTTTCGGATAATAGACTTCATCAGAAGTCTACTGTAATTAGTAGATTTCAAATGTAATCTACTTAGAGTTTAGGGTTTCGTTGAGAGTTTACGGTTTCGTTGAAATTTAGGGTTTAGTAGACTACAAACAAAGTCTTCTAAACCAGAAATTTTAACCTTACCGAAATTTTTTAGCTTCATATATAAACCAAATTTATTTGGAGGTAACCCTAATTGCGTTCCACACTCTTTTTCTCTCAGAAACGGCGACCATCAAATCTAGATCTGAGTCTCTCCTCTCTTCCATATTCACAAAACAAAAAGTTTTTGAGGAATGACGACCATTCTTCTTCATCTTCTAGCCTCCTTCTCCTCTTCCCTATTTCATTCTCTCCTGATTCACCATTTCCTACCTCCCATTTCTCTGCTTCTTTCGGCGATTCTGGGTCTTGAGAAGAGTCGGACCAACATAGCAGCGGCCACCGCGGCCAGAAACTTACCAACTCCATTTTCTCCGATGCCAGAAACAGCTTCGACTAAGGCTTTCCCGCCAAAAGGCGCTGTGTCTGTGTCGTCTTCTCCGGTGATGGTAAAAAGCTTCAAAGCTCCGTACAAACTAACAAGACTGAACAAAAGGCACTGTTCAGGTAGTAAAGAGATTATCTTGGATATATGTAGACCATGTGTTCGATGAAATTCCTCTTAAAGAGAGAATTTGTGGGTTTGTGCAGGTTGTTCCACATATCACTGATGCAATTCAAGATTGGATTGAGCGTGCGACGAAGATTCCAGCTAATGTTTGTGTCATAGAACTTGGAGGAACTATAGGTACTTTCTTTAATTTCTCCTCATAGAGATTTTAAGAACATGGAGATACTCTTTGGATTTTGCAGGAGATATAGATTCTATGCCTTTTATTGAAGCTCTTGGGAAATCTTGTATTGTGTTGGCTCTGAAAACTTTTGTATTGTTCAGATGGTGAACATCTCCATTTCTTCTTCTCTGTTGAAGTTTGATAAAACACTGTTTTATGCAGATGAAAACAGCAAAGGTAGCAAAAGAAAGGAAAGAGCGGATACAGATACTGGAGAACATACAAAGAAGAATTACGGCTCTAACTTAGGAGACCAAAAGAAGCCAAATATAGGTGAACTTTACATTTCTATCTCCTTTTTTTATAACCTATATCCACCAGTGTGCTAACACTTATTATGCATGCCGAAGAAGCCAACAATGAAAGGGAGAAACCAACAGAGACAAAGCAGAATGGAGAAGGTAGTGAGAAAGAGAAGCCATGACTGGTTTGTATGGAGGAACTAGAAAATTGGTCCACACAACTTCTTACCGATTTTGTTGATTATGGTGAGCCTCCCCGATCTCTCAAATAATATTGGAGAGTGATTGCAATATCTTGGAAGTTATTAATGCATTTGATTTAGGTTGCTTAAGATTCCAATTCTGCTTAGTCATAAGTGATCTTTGAGGTTTGGTATTGATTATGTAGAACTTATTTTGTTGGTTTCTTGGTAATTTTTACTTGGTATTTAGTTTGAACTAACCAAATTTTGTATTGGACAGAGTTTTCTGAATTCGTAGAGCATGATGTTCTGCCTATGGAGAGCATTGGGGGTCATTGTTAGATTCCATTGAGTCCGCGGGAGTCCTCAAACAAGGAAGGTAGTGAGAAAGAGAAGTCAGAAATGGTTTGTATGGAGGAGGAGCTAGAAAAGTTGTCCACACAACCTGTTACCGATTTTACTGATTATGGTCAGCCTCTCAGATCTCTCAAATAGTATTGGAGATGTTTGTATTGTTCACTTTAATTTCCTTACGCATATTTTGGTCTAATTAACGGTAGCAATGTGACTGAATATTCTAGAGATAATTGAGAACTTGTCGATAATTATGAAGCTCAAAACCTTATTGGAGAAGAAATCTTTGGTGTGTTTGTTTGTTAGCCTTGTAATTTGCGTTTGTCACTGAAAATTAACTTGAAAGTTTTGATTTTTCTATTGGAATCAGAGATGGCATCCAGATCGTTCTTCATCAATGGGGAATTTGAAGTTTGTAGAAGAAGCTAAGAAGAAATTTCAAGCAATTCAAGAGGCTTATTTTGGTAGCTATCTCTTTGTTAATTTGTTTATTATTTTGTCTTTTACAAATGATTAGTGGATATTGGAGAATGGAGATCCTCTATGATTAGCTTATAATAGCGACAATGATGAATAAATCCAAACCTAGAGTAAGCAAGAGCCTTGCATTAGTTTAGAAACCATTGATTTTGGTAATGTTTGTGGTAATGATGTATGTTATGTGCTGCGGGAAATGGCCTCGTATGGAAGAGGAGGAAAGCGTGTTTGTCAACAGAAATGGGACTCTTGACAAGTCGATCAATGGTGGTCTCGCAAAGAAGAGTCAAATGCACCAAAAAGCGTTACCAAACTGCATTTTACTTCCCCTAAATGACATCGTAGTGTGCATTTGAGCTTGTAACAATCATAGTAGATGTATTGTTTCCCTCTCTTGTATCTTCATGACATGGACCTTATCAGCAAAAAATACTGAAACAACTATTCGGAAATACAAAGATTAGTGTTTCAAGCTACCGTAGCTCTTAGAATTTAATGACAAGAGTTATGAATGCTTTGTGACAACCAGAATTTAACAACGGTACGTGGAAGATTTTGTACGTTTGTTTCAAATTGGATCTCTAAACACTTAAATCGTTTTTCGGTTTACAATTTATGGGATGATGTTCTTATTTCTCTTCGTGTATTGTCTCTACCCGAGTTGCAATGAATGCATTGAGACCATTCTTTTTCACTATGACTCGCAATGCATAGAGACCAAACTAACTTAAGTTGTTAAAATTATAAAAAATTGAAGAGTATAATTATAGAAATTAGGTGTTGAAATTTAAACATGTAAATGTGAAGCAGACTTCCTCTTCGAAGGTCACCAAGAAAGAGTCATTTGAACAAGTTCACCATGACTACAACCATCACTAAAAAAAACACATTAGCGATTGATCCAATATACTTCATTAGCCGTCTACTAAAATGTGGAGAAGACTAATTAATCAAGAAAAATTAATTTATTAGAACTCAAGATGTCAAACTCAGACATAAGCAATACAATTAATTAACACACATGTGAGATTAAGAAAATCTGAAAAAATCATTATACATAATTTTAAAATGAATTTATATTAAAAACTAAAATACAGACTTCCTGTGCCGTCTACTAGTAGATTGCATACAAAAGTTTACCAAAAAAAGCTAAGCACTACTAAAACAAGAAAATTGATTTATACCATAAATATTACACCTAAATATTTCAAATTTATACAGAAGAAAACACATTAGATAACACACATGTGAGAGCAAGAAAATCTAAAAAAATCATTATAAATAAGATATAAATGCATTTTTAAAAAACTTTAAAACATAGACTTCACCAGAAATCTACTAGTAAACTTCAGCAGAGGTCTACTAGTGAATACAGAAGTCTACTAGTATACTAATGACGAAGTCTACAAAACGGGTTACTTTTTGCAATTGACCAAAATTTTGACTTTTTTTGTAGACTTATCATGTAGTCTACTACAAAAGGGGTTATTTTTTTGCAATTGACCAAAATTTGACTTTTTTAGTAGACGTCCCTTGAAGTCTACACAAAATACGCGGAAACCCGTTATTTAGAGTAGACGCTATCTTACGTCTACTGCCGAGTAGACTTAAGATAGCGTCTACTCTCTTTTTGATGGTTTTCCGCGTATTTTGAGTAGGTTAGTTTTGCAATTGACTAGTTGTTGACTATTTACAGTAGACTTTAGTAGAGATCTACTCTACAGTAGACTTCTGGTGAGGTCTACTCTTAAAAAGAGGTTACTTTTTTGTAGTTGACCAATATTCGAATTAATTAAATAGTAGACTTATTCGTGAAGTCTACAGATATCGTAGACTTCTCGAAAAGTCTACCAGAAATTGCATATTCTTGTCAATATTTGAATTTTTGGTCAAATGCAAAACTGACCTGTCCATATTGAGTAGACTTAAGATTGCGTCTACTAGAAAAGTCAACAATGAGTCAATTGCAAAAAAAGACCTCAACTTTTTTGAATTTTGAACTCGAAATGTAGTCAACGAAGTCAAAGTTCTGGTCAATTTCAAAACTAACTCATTTTCACGTAGACTACATATAAAGTCTACGCATATTTTTTTGTTGTCAAAGGAAACAAGTAGACTTCTGTTGAAGTCTACGCTAAATAATTTTAAATCGGGTCAATTGCAAATCTAACCTGCGTTGACTGGTAGACTTTAGGGTTAGTCTACTCTCGCGAACCAGATCGGAAATCACGGTTTATAGCTTCGTTTCTGCTGTAGATCTCGGTTTTCAACTTCTTCAAGCACCCAAAACTTCTAATCTCACTGTTAGTAAAGAAGCCCAAACGTTTTTAACCAAAAATCATTGAAATTCAAGAGATTATGAAATAAATAATTTTGAAAAACCTCATTTAGATTATTTTTTGGATGAAATTGTAGAAGAATTGAAAGAGGAAGAAATTATAAGCTCAAGATTGAAGCATTTTATCCATAAAAAATGAGATCTCAAAGCATTTTGAGCTTGATTTTGGTTGTTCATGGAGGTTTGAAAAATTGAAGACGATAGCATTTTCGTAAATAATTTGAAATCATTGGGGTGTTTTGAAAGGCACAAATATCTGATTTTATTTAGAAAAAAAAAATTCAAATGTTAGTTGCATTGTCGTAAATAAAGAATGTGTTTTGGATTGTTTGGAAAAAATTTAAGGAGAGAGAAAATAGGAGTTAGTTTTGAAGTTGAATTGAAATTATGGGTTACTTTAGTAAGTAACCCTTATTTTATTTCTTTTTTAAAACCATAATAAATTGAAAAGACCAAAAACAAAAATCTGACCTCGTATTTACAGAATTGCCATCATCTTCAATATTTTCAACCACCATTAACAACCAAAATCAAGCTTTCAATGCTTTGCAATCCGTTTTTTCCTTCTTAGATCCAACATATTTCATGTCAAAACTTCATTATCTTCAATTTCCTCTCCAATTTGATCCATAAAACTCTATAATTTTTGTTTTACAAAGCATTCTCTCATAACTTCATGTTCTCTTTTAATTCTTGCATATAAAACAGTTGGGCCTCTTCTTTATCCATCCAATTTGAAGTTTTCGGTGATTGACGAAGCTCAATAATGAGTTGGCCTAAAAAAACCAATTTTACTTGATTTTTCCATATTTCAGATCTGGATCGCGAATGTAGACTTCATTTGAAGTCTACAAGTCAACTGAGAGGTTAGATTTTCAATTGACTTTATTTAAAAATATCTGAAGTAGACTTCATTAAAAGTCTATGCTTTCTCATTTGGAAACAAAAAAAACCCATGTGTAGACATAAAATGAAGTCTACGTAAAGTGAGGTTAAATTTGCATTTGACTAAAACTTTGACTTTTTAGAGTAGATTTTATGTGAACTCTACTCAAAGAAGACTTCATATGACCTCTACTTTGTAAAACATTTAGGTCAGTTTTGCATTTGACCGAACTTTGACTTTTAGGTGTAAACTTCATTTAAAGTCTACTTTGAGCGAAAAGGTTAATTTTTCATTTGACCAAAATTTTGAACATTTGACCACAAAAAAAATTGTTTTGAAGACTTTAAAAGAAGTCTACGTGTTGGTAGACTTCAAACAAAGTGTACAACTAGAGATTTTGGTCAACTACAAAAGTAACCTGTTTTTCTTTGTAGATTTCAAATAAAGTCTACAACATAAAGTAGACTTCATATGAAGTTTTCTCCTAAAAGTCAAACTTTGGTCAATTGCAAATGTAACCTTGTACTTTTTGCATAATTTCATTTGAAGTTTACTTTGTTGTATAGACTTTATATGAAGTCTACGAAATTTTGACGGGTTTCCGCGTCTCATTGTAGACTTCCAATGAAGTCTACATCATAATGTCAAATATGAGTCAATTGCAAAACTAAACCTCTCAATTTTGTAAACTTCAAATGATTTTCACATCTAAAAGTCAAAGTTTGGATCAATTGCAAAACTAACCTCAATTTAGCGGAGTAGTCTTCCGATGAAGTTTACTTTCCTTGTCAACTTCATATGAAGTATACTTCTGAATAGGCGTAATTGCAAAACTAGACCCCTCACTTTTGTAGACTACTAGCGAAGTCTACCGTGTAGACTACATATGAAGTCTACAAACTAAAGAGTAATAAAAATGCATTTAAAACCATTTAGTAATTATTATTTTCAGAAATGTTTGAACTCACATGTGTGGAAGTTAATTTAGTTACTTCTGTATGAGTTGGACATGTTTAGGTTTAATATTTATGGGATAAATCAATTTTCTTGTTTGGTGAGTACTTAGCTTAATTGTAGGGACTTTATTTGAAGCTTACAAAGAGTAGATTTTTTTGTTCTCACATGTGTAGTAGTTATTGTACTTACTCATATGTGAATTGGATATGTATGTGTAGCATATTTATGTCATAACTCAATTTTTTTATTTGGTTAGCACTTAGCTCATTTTTGAAGATTTTCTATGCATATATTTGGACTAGACTTCAGCCAAGATGTGTTTCCGGAGTTTTCTTTTAGCATGTAAATTTTGGTTACTTTGATGAATTGAGAGAATATTTAGTTATTAGTGTCTGATTCGGTTTGTTTGTTCCAAAAATTCAACTTTCATACTGATACTAGATAAGTTCAATTCATGACACCAAACTTAAATTTTATGCTGTGAAATTTCATAAATAAGTAATTTACATATTTCTCATTATCAAAAATACCAAATCTTATATACGAGAATATGATTTGACAACAACGATACACAAGAGAACATAGATTGATCACCCACACTTTGAATCATTCACTACATTGATCTCTCTTTCGTCCAAATTGATTCTCAAACTCATC
Source organism: Arabis alpina (assembly GCA_900128785.1). Classification (NCBI taxonomy): domain Eukaryota; kingdom Viridiplantae; phylum Streptophyta; class Magnoliopsida; order Brassicales; family Brassicaceae; genus Arabis; species Arabis alpina. The sequence goes on from LT669791.1 coordinate 10,720,706, forward strand.
AGACTCCACCATCATATGGTATTATCCTTTGATGTGTTTCTCAAATTCTGAGGCTGTGATCGCATGTAAAACTTGGACGCCATTCACTCTGCCAATACAAATCATAAACTTTAATCATTTGTCAAAAATTGAAAACAAGAAAATATGCTTATCAACAAACAAGAAAGCTATATAAATGATGAGCTCATTTGACATATAATTTACAAGTGCTTACTTTCAATGTCTTCTTCAAGTTCTGAAGGCCTGACCACTTTGGCTTCGCTCCTATAATCACCTGCACCAATGAACACCAAACATGGCAGATGACGTTACATAACAAGATGGAAAAAAGCTCATAAAAAATCAAGATGAAATCAAGAAATAGAACAAAACTCAGATTACTAGTTGTTACTATATAATCAAGAAAGAGGAGCTATTGGTGACCTTGAGCTAACAAAATGAGAGTGTAAAAAAAAAAAGAATGTTCAACTCAGATTACTAGTTGTTACTAGAGAATTAGAATTTAAAATAGCATATTATAAAGAATCATAGCAATCTAAATTAAAATTAAACCACACGTCAGTTAAGTAACAAGTAAGGTTAACATAAGAATTCAATAAAGAGGAACAAAACATAAATCCATAAAAATAACTTCAAGAACATTTAGAATCAAAGAACATTTTAAAAGAAAATCAGATTCTAAGAAATTAAGAAGAAATCAACAATATTATTCAACCATTAAGAGAACAAGTTTCCTCATTGCTCAGTGGAACCATGCGATCGATTCTCTAAGATAATTAACAATATTATTCAACCATAGAAGCTAATGAAAAAAATTATTTTGCAAACAATCGATTCTCTAAGATAATTAACCAAAAACTCTTTAGATTACACAGTTTACTAGATGATATTCAACCTCTAAAGCAGTTAACCTTTTTGATGTGGATTTTCAATATGTTCCTAATATAACAAATATAACAAGGAGCTAGGCAAAAGACTTGTGAGACAGAAAGTTAACCAAGCCAATCAATGAAAACAATGAATTTCTACATATACGAGATTTCGGAAACCTTTTGTTTCAATTTGCCGAAGAGTTCAACCAACTTTTCCTAGCTATCTGCTGGAAATTGCTGAAACCCGACACATTTACGAACAAGAGAACCCATCACTTGCAAAACCCTTCTCCAAAACAAACAAAATAAGTAAATTTAAGAGCTTTCTTGAAGATAATCAATTATTCACTAAACCTTAGAGATAACATAAGAATGATATAATACACGAAGTAAATGAGGGAGTTTTGTAGGAACGTACCGTTGTGTGAGCTTTGTGGTTCTGGAGAGAAAAGCTCTTTCTCAAAACGTTCTGGAGAGGCAGCGCAAACAGATCGACGGAGGTGGAAACTAATTTGGAACAGTGGTCGTGTTCAGATATGGAGAAAAAAGAATGAGATGATATGCTAAGAGGCATGGCGAGCGAGAGAAGACAAAGGGTTGAAGAGGAAGGTGGTTGTGTCTAGATCTTAAGAGAATGGAGAGGAGAAGGAGAGTAAGCAGAGACGGCTAAGCCTGGTGGACGCGGCTGCCAGAGAGCGGTGCAAGAGGGTTTGAGCGCCGTTTTGAAAGAGAGAGAGAGATTGAGGGCTTTTTTTAGAAAATTAGGGTTACATCTATCTAAATTTTCTTTATATATGGGGTCAAAATAATACGGTTAGGTTAAAAGTTTTGGCTTAGTAAACTTTGTTAGAAATCTACAAAATCCTAAACTCTAAACGAAACCCCAAATGCTAGGTAGACTTTATGTAAAGTCTACACACTCACGGAGATTTCATTCAAAGTCTACTTCCCGAAACCTAAACCGATTGTTCTTAATAGATTATTCGAAAACCTTAAAAAAAACTTGTATCAAACACTAAAACATTTAATATATTCACAATTTAACACTTTTATGCAAATTTCATATTTTACATATAAAAATTATATACCCTAAATCTAATCCTAAATGTCAAAAGCATGTTTCTTACTTGTAATGTCAAACCATTAACCATAAATCGGACTCGTAACTCGAAAACATACGGAAAATAACATACATAACTCAAATTTAACATAACTTTATACTTAACTCAACTTTAAAAATGGGACATATTCTATAATTTCTAAAAAGTTGTTTACCCTAAACCTTAAACCATATATATGAATCTCTAATATTAAACCATTACAATCATAAACTCATTAACCATTTACTCATAAAACTTATAAACACCACCAACATGTGACTTTACATCAATATCTAAACAAATGGGTTATAAACTAACTTATTTGGTATCTCATGTATTTGTCTACTATACTATGTATTTCATTTACTATCCACTTTTTCTTTGTTGGTTTAATTTGTTTCAATTTTATGTAATTTTGTTTTCAAAACTTTACAATTGTGTACAGTTTCGTCATTAATAAAAAAATTTAATCAAAATATTTTTTGTTAATTTTTAAATTTAAATTTTGTAAAAAATTATTGAGTTGATTTCGTTTGAAGTCTACAAAAAGTACATAGTAGGCTTCAGTATAACGTTGTAGACTTCGAGAGGGTTAAAAGAGTAACTTGTTGGAGCATTTTTTGTTTGGTCATTAAGGTTGTTTTAGTAATTTTACTACCCTCTTGGGTTAGTTTTACCAAACATCACCTAAAGGGTCTAGATTTGCATTTAATTTTTTTTTGGGTCATTTTTAGCAATTTCCCCTTATTTAAATGGATGACTAAATAAGCTAATTTTATTTTTTTTACGTGTCAATCATAAATATTTGAGGAAATTTGTAAAAATATTACCAAATTTTTTTTTGTTTTGAAAACTAACCCTTCTTTTCAAATCTTTGAAAAATAATATTTTTCATACTTATAATGGTTTAATAATAAAAATCAATGATGAAAGGGGAATAAAACAATTAACATTATCTAATTAAAACAATTAAATTACATCCTAAAAATCTAAACTCTAAAAATCCCTAAATACCAAACCCTGAACCCAACATACTAAACCCAAAATCCAACAAACTAAACCCTAAATCCTAAACATATATCCTAAACCCTAATAATAAACCCTAAACCCAAGATCCTAAATCCTAAATCCTAAACCCTAAACCAAATAATAAATAGGGTTTATGGTTTAGAGTTTAGTATTTGTGGTTTAGGGTTTATTATTTGTGGTTTAGTACTGTTTACTATATGGGATTTAGGATTTAGTTTTTAGGGGTTAGGGTTAAGATTTAGAGTTTATGGTTAAGATTTAGGGTTTAGTATTTGGATTTAGGTTTTAATATTTGGGTTTAGTATCTAGTATTTGGGTTTCGGATTTAGTATTTTGATTTAGGGTTCTAAGAAAAATCAAAACAAATCATTAAAATTAATTTCGGAAAAAGCTTTTTTTTTTTTTAAATATATAAAATCAGGATTTTTTTTCTTTTTTCAACAAAAAGGTCATTTTTCAAAATTTTCAAAACAAGGGTTAGTTTTCAAATTTTATAAAAAATTTGGAATATTAAACCGATCCTCCCTAAATATTTCAATCTCTAAATCAAATATTACTAATAACTACTACTAAGTTTTAATCTTATATAGCCACAAGTGCATCACAGTCGGCGTGCTACTTAAGGATCGAATACACAAAAAATAATTAACATAATAAAAATACATAGAAATCTAGAAGTTAAATCTAACAATGTTTTGAATTTTTTTTTTAAGTTCCTAAGTTATAGCTATTAAGTGAAATGAAAATATGAAAAAGCTAAAAAAGTAAATGAACAAGCTTGATAAAGAAATGCATAAACAAAAACAAGATAAACTAAACTCAAAGAAATAAACTAACGCAAACGCTAAACAAGTCTATATAAATATGAAATCAATCTAAAGTGATATGTATCATTGGCTAAAGCAATTGATTCAAGTGAATGATCTATTTAGTATTGGTGCTAAACTCTAATCAAGTCCATTCCTAAGACAAAACTCACTAATTTAAGACTAATCTACTTTTATGGTATTAATCTCTTTTTAAATTTCTTAATTAGTAGCATAAATATTTGTTCTGCGATTAATGAATTTAAAAACAATATTTCTAAGTCCATAAACCCAAAAATCAACATAAACATCAATGGTTAATTGATTAAGTTGTGATTTGTGTATATGAAATTCTCCTAAATATGTTCAACTTCACACATACTTTTTGAACATGAAAAGACCATGTTCAAGAGATTGATTAGCTACTTCAATCCTAACCTTAGTTTCATCAAATGAAAGATTCTCTTAAGTCTAAGCTTAATACACTATAACCCAACTTTAATTCACCCTAATCTACTCAATCCACAATCCATAAGATAATAGATTAAAAAATCTTCAATAAACCTCGCAAAGATAATCAAAAGAGACATGCAAATCCAAAATCAAATAAAGAACCAGTCTTAGCTAAAACATAAAGAGAAAAAGTTTTGAATTTAAATGTGTTTATTAGTATTTATGGGGAATAATAGTTAGTGTACCCGGATCAACCCGAGATAAACCAAATCAAACCCGGGTTTGTGCTGAAATTTTTATGGGACCGACCAACCATACCAAATAATTTGAGAGGCTTGGTCGGTCCATGCAGCCTCAGAATCTCTGCATAGTTGGGACCGACCGGCCAGACCGAGTGGATGTAGAGGGCTGGTCGGTCTGCCCGACATGACTTCGGTAAACTTCTCATAACTTTTAAATCGTAATTTAAAATGAGATGAATCTAACGTCAACATAAACCTAACTCAATTTCCTATCTTCCTACCATATTTCAGATCAAACTGGGCACCCGAAGTCTTTCAAATCGCTTGGGATTCAAACTGTACGCTTTTAGTGTTGGATGAACCTACCCACTGAACCGACCCACTGAACCGACCTGTTTATGGAGATGGGTCGGTTCAGCATTATTTTGCATGATTCTTGTCTCTTTTTAATTCTTCTTGGTGCTCTTCCCATCCACATTCGTTCCTTTCACTCCATAGCCTTCATTGTACATGAAAGAGTAAAATGCAATGCAAATGTGTAATATGAAACATATGACTCTAGGACACAACTTATTCCCTATGAAATGTAAAATGAAAAAAAAGATACAAAATGAAAGTTTAATTACTATAAAAAAGAAGGAAAATGCATGCTATAAATGCTAAAATACGAATACATCAGTTACTCCTCACTCTCATCTTTTTTTAAGTGAATTCAATATAGTCACTCTCGATCCCTCCATATATCTTTTGATTGTAGTTCCTTCCGCTGCTTCCTCATGCGGGGAAGCGACTACACTTCCTTCTCCTTCTTCTGAAGATTCCTCCAGGAGGAGACCGGCGTCCGGCAAAGGTTTGGAGATGATTCTCTCCTAATTACTAGGATTACAACTCATGCGGATTACATGTGACCGTATCAGTATACCTTGAAATAGACAGTGATGTGAATCTAATTTTAGTTTTTCTTATCTTCACACTTGATGAAAATCAGTGAGGAACTAAAGAAGGAGATTGTTTATTAAAATTACAATATTTTAGACTACAAAATAAGATGAGATGAAATCAGACATTAAGATATTTGACATAATCATATTTTATCATTTTAAATTTCTATATACTACATTGGTTATATATATTATTATCTAAAAATATAGTAACATGTGTAAATCACTCGATCAAACTTTATTTCTATAGTTTAAAAAATGATTTAGTTGGGTATTCAATCTAGTTAAGTCTACTACTAAAATAAATGTTACAATTGTCAAAATCTATATATTATTAGCTATTTCAAATCAATCAATACTTTTAACATATAACTAATTATTTCTTATATTTACGTATGACTTAATTGGCTTTTTATCTAGTTTATTACTGAAAATTGAATGTGTTTTTTTAGACAAGACCCAAAATAGTCTTAGTCTCACAGATGTTCAATTCTGGATTTTTGTATTTTTCTACTTTGTATGTATATATGGAAATAAATTAAAACTATTTTGACCTTTTGAAATAAAACAAATGAAAAATTGAGGAGTTTTGATTTTTAGAAATAATCAAATGAAAAGAAAGCAAAATTGAGATAAAAAAAGATTTCTGATATAATTACAGACTTGAATACAATTAATATAAACATAAGAAATTAAATATATTTTTTCTTTTTAAAATTTTGAACATATGTATTAAGAAAACTATTTTTGGGAAAATGTTGTATTTATATTTAGGAGTTGATTAACAAATTACATGTTGTGTATCTAGAACTATCTTCTCTTCTTTTTGTATCGAAAGTATTATATTTCAGAAAAAGCTAGTGTTTCTTATTTGTAATTTGTACTAGAGATGGGTTGTTGGCCAAAGCATTCACGAAAAAACAATTCTGACAAGTAAATAGATTTATCTCTCTACTTATCTTTTGTTTTATTGACATCAAAACATCAATATCTCTACATATATAAATCTATTTTTAATTTAATAATATTTTGTATTTTTTTATATTTGTTATGATGCTACATTTTTTTTGCTCTTGGAAAATTGTCTAGTGCAACAACTGTAATGGCTGTCGAATTAAAGATTAGAATGCCCTGCAAAAAATGTGAACAAATAATCAAAAAAATTGTTTCCAAATTGGATGGTAAGAAAATAAGTATCTTATATATACATTATTTGATGGTAATATACTAATATCTTATATTGTAATAATTTCTTTCGAAAATGGTAGGAGTTCAAGACTGTACGACAGATATGCATAACCAAAAGGTTATGGTCACTGGTAATTTTAATGTGGAAAAATTGCTAAAACTTTTGAAGAAAAAAACTGGTGAAAAAGCAGAAATTTTGGTGAAGACTGAAAAATGTGATGAAGTTCAGGCTGAAAACAGTGAATCTGATATAGTTCAGGAAGAAGATGATAAACATAATACAGTTCATGAAGAAGATGAGCAATATGATTTAGTTCAAGAAGAAGATGAGCAATATGATTTAGTTCAAGAAGAAGATGAGGAACATGATTTAGTTCAAGAAGAAGATGATAAACATGATATAGTTTCAGAACATAGTGACAATTCAGAGAGAGTGCAAACGGAAAAAGTACATCATGAAATAAAGAAAAATAATGATAAATCTGAATCAAGGTAAATTATTTTTTTGGTAGCTATAATTTTCAGTTAGTAATTAAAGTTAATTTTCGACTACTTGTTTAAGATCGCTACATGTGTTTTAACTTTTTGGTGTTTTGAAGACAAATATTGGATGTCAAGTTCGATAGACCATTTCTTGTCAAACACGAAAAATATATCAAAAAGGTTCTGTCAAAATGCAAAGGTATATATAATTTATATTTCATCATATTTTAGATGTGATAATATTTTCGTTTATATTGTTATTATTTTTTTAGCATATGCATTAGATAGCCAAATTGTATTGTTGTAAGTGAAAAATGAGGGATAACAAACCATATACTCCCTCCGTTCCTAATTAATAGATGTTTAAGGTAATGCACGGTTATTAAGAAAATGCATTGATTTCTACGATTTACAGTTTTCAATAAAGTTTAACCAATAGTATTTCAGTATTTGTTTTGGAATTTGTAAAAGTGCATAGAAAACTGTAAAAACTCTATTATTTTGGAACAAATTTTTTTTGTAAAAAATTCATTAATTAGGAACGGAGGGAGTAATAGTTACTTCAATAACACGTGTTTTTTAGATAGTGTATATTTGTACAACTTAAAAGAAAAAATCACCTAACTTTTATTTGATGACACACTAGTTAAAATGATAGCATGCTTAATACTATACTCCAAAAATGAATTTGTTACAGTTTTGCCATTGTATCATTTTAACCCATTCCAAAAAAGATTATCCACTTGATTTCACCATCATTTATTTTGAATAATGTATGATTAGGGGTTGAATCATGTCTACCGGATATAGAAAATACAAGATTTGTGGTTATTGGTCATTTCGACAAGGAGAAAGTGTTGAGAAAAGTTGAGAAGAAAATGCATAAAAAGAAAAAAAAAGAAGAAGAAAAAAAGAAAGAAAGAAGAAGACATAAAAGAACATACTGAAACTGAAACGGCAAAGAGAAATGAAGAAGAAGCAAGAATGTTTGAAGAGATGTATCACCGACCAGATAGTGATGAAGAAAAAGAGATGGCTAAATATATGATGTTTAGTGATGAAAATCCTAATAACGTATGTACTATTTCATAATAATTTACTATCGAGTGACCCTAATGCTATATAAATAGTTCTTTCATTTTTACTTTTTTATTATTTATTGAAAAACTAAAAAATATCAATATTTATTTTTGGTTTGGTTTGTATTTATCAACAGTTTCAATGGTTACTGGTGTCAAAGAAGTACGAAAACGATTTAGATCCTTACCACTTGCAGTAAATACAGATATTGATAGAAAATTTGACACATGTATAGCCAACAAATCTTGCCATTAGTAATAAAACATTATATTTAGAACCCGTTGTCCTCTACCAATATAATATTTTACGACTTTAGACTCTTCACTTCCCTCGTCATCATCAAACATTTCATTCATCAGTGAATGTCATTTCTCTTTGTCCTTATAAACGAACACTGAAATTCCTTTCTCTTTGAGATACTGAATCATGATACTTCAAAGATGTATAATATCCAATTAATTTATCCAAAGCTTTTGTAATCTTGTATCAAACAATTAGTCTCAGATGTAGGATAAGTTCCTTGAATCATCCACTTCACCCATCCCATTTTGTATCGGGGATCAAGAACAACATCAACATGGATCATCATGTTTGAATTACCAAAGTTTCCCCAATACTTATAAAACTTGAGTTCCATCTGATTTCAACATCCAAGCTAATACCAGCATTTGATTAAAAAAATTTGATGCTCTTAACATTCTTTAAAAATTTTGAGTTTACCAGGAGAAGTTCAAAGATACCTAACACCTCCTAAAGACCGTCTCTCACAATCAAACCCAAAATGTGGGCAAATTTTTTGCATATGAAGAAATTTCTCAGTCAAGATAGTTGTTCCCCATGAAGTCAACTTTCTTTTCAAGTACTTTAATGCAAGTGATGTATACCATATTTAACAACTTGCCCCTTATTAATACGTATTTTATGCATTTTTATTAATAAATAACCAAGTGTTAGAAATGAAAGTCTCCTTTTAATTTTTTCATATGTTTGGAATATAATTAGGAAATTAGAACATTTTAAACTTAAATGAAGCAAATCAAGCAATTTTCAAAAAATTCAGATTCTGTCTATCAAATGTTACGGCCTAGAAGAGAATATTCCCATCGTTAGATAAGACCTCGATTTTAATACAACATATAAGAGGACTTTAGTTTAACAACGGGATATTCACTTGTCCAATCTAACGACTAGATCTAGAGATATTCGTAATATACTGGAAACTATTCGAATAAGATGCAATCATGAAGCGAACGATCCATCACCAACTGACTACAATTGACAATGACCGATTGGTTACCACCAATGACTGATTGGTTACCACCAATGACTGATCGATCTTCTCCTTGATAATTAAAAAAGGAAAATTTCTGTTTTTCGATATCTTCGCCAAATCATCAAAGGATTTACCCTATTTAATTTTAGCCCTCTTATTATCTACATAGAAGATCATGGCAGGAGAGCAGAAAGCATCAGACATTACCAAAGGTTTCACCATAGCTTTAAGGCAATACTTTTACTTCTAAACACTTGTTCTTTTCATTCGGTTTGTAATGGAAGAAAAATATCTCACATTTTGTCTTCACTTGAGAATTTTTCTAAACCATGTTTAGAGTTCTTACTAATAATAATATGTTGGAGTAGTTCCTTTGTTGGGTTCAAAGAGATTAAATTCGAGGGAAAGTATGGTTTGTGATGGGGGTGTAAAGGTTTACCCAATTAGACAACTGCAAGTGCACAACAAACGCAATAATAATAAATGGGATCGAATCCATAAGGACCTATAGTTGTACTGCAAGTTTATATGAATCTAATCAAGGTAAACTAAGAATATTGGTTTCGGGTTTTTATGGAATTTAATGAACGAAAATTGCTAAGTAAAGAGAGTTGTAATTAGTTGCACAAAAAACAAAAAAAAGAGTTGTAATTTAGGTTAAACAAACGTTAGGCAGTAGGTTCATCGCAGAGATTCATAAGTTATCACTAATACCGAATAGTTTAGGGAATTGAAAGGGGGTTGTTCTAGAAATTAAACCACAGAATTAGAACCTCTCCACTGTGGTAGTTCGGATCATCTATGCTCTATGCCTTAATAGACTCAGCTAGCGCATGGTTATTAAAAGGTTAAAGCACGCAGTAGAATTAAGGTTCAATTGTTCACTAGACTCCTTAACTAATTGGTATGATTGTTAAGACGCCTAGCTCATCAAATATTAGATCCGGAGGTATTAAGAACACTTCTATGGATACACCAACCTAAGATCATATGCTAGTTGATTAGAAAAACAATCAGAAGTAAGAACAAGTAAAGATGAAGAACTAATGATTTTTCCTAATTCATTCGATAAAAGCTAACAACTCATGAACTCTTTGATTTCCTACAACCTAACAAACAAATCTACTCAAAGATCATCACGGAAATCAAGCAAAGTGATGATTGAGTAGACAAAATCATAGAAGTAAATAGAAGAAGGAAGGGGTTAAGAATTCTTCTCCATATCGAAGATACAAAGGATGGAGTCTTCTTCCCTCAATAAAAAAACTCTATGAATTAAACTTAGAAAATTCCGTGACTGCTGTAAAACAATAGTATTATTGGTGGCATATCACTTACAAAGGCTAAAGCAAGTATATATAGGTATAGGGTCTTCTATGGTTTAGTTTTATGGGCAAAAACGTCAAAACACTCGAAACTGCTCAGTATGGGGCCGTGACACCGATCGTGGTATTGGGTCGGAATGGGGGGGGGGGCAAGTTTGGCCATGTCTCAAAGCATCCTGATGGTCCCAGTACCGATCGGGGAACTGGGTCGTTGTGGGAGGTCTGTAACAGGCAGCTTCATCTCCTAGACAACTTGACATGACTTCAGTCTTCTAGGTATAACTCTCTCTACACAATTCCAAATGATGTGAGTCCAATTTCATTGGAAAACTAACTCAAAGGGATATCTCCACTCCAAGTTTTATCCAATTCCAAACTCATCTGGTCTTTCTTCCGTTTCTAAACCTCTGACATATGTAATCTGTCCAATTTGGTAGAATGTGTAAACTTGGGAATTCCTTGGCTCCAATAGGTTCTTTGGCTCGTGTGACTTGCTGTAGCTTGGGTTATACCTCATTATGCTCCTTTTGATCTTTTTATTTATTTATTTTCCTGTAAAAGACTTTAAAACTACAAATACGAGAAAACTACATTTATAGGTGTAAAACTTTATTGAAATGCTTAGAAAGTGTATGAAAATAGATAGTAAAAGTGGTAAAATATGACGTCTATCAGTTTGGTAGATGTGATTGTAATCCAAGGAGATTTTCTAACTTGTTTAGAATCTTCTTTCATTTAGATTTTTTTATTCCATGTTATAGGGATTGATCACATTGAAACTGATCTTAAATTATACATGGGTGCTAATCGTTCGATATTATTGTCATGAACTTGCTATATTAATGAGTATAATCCTCGCAACTGCGAAAGTTGATTGTTTGCATTAGATGAACAATTGAACTTGATTATAAAGGCTTATTTCTTATGCCATTGACTACGAGAGCTGATCCTTGAGATATTGTTAGCATAGAAAGTATAGATGCGAAAGTATACATATTTCAATACCGTGTTCATGTTCTAAGAATATCTTTCTTTAATGTTGTCCTGAATAATTTAAACCATGATCCCTGAGAATCCCTGAAAGTCCACGCTTTTAATCATTTTATTCACGATCACACTTTCATCGTTTTCAAATCACAAAACATCTTCCAAAAACCCCATTTTCGATTTAACATATTTCTTAGTTTGTATTTATGTTGTCGGGTTCCTTATCCATATAGATCCAATACTCCATGTACTACAACTGATTAGTTGTGGACTTACAGCAAAATATATTGTTATAATTGAGTAAAATTTTAACACCCCATCAACAGGATCGTTAGAGCTTGCTTGGTCTATTGAGATAATGAACCCTTTACTGATTCCCCCAAAAAACCAAGCAATTTCTAATATTTTTACCAATTGTTTCACCAACATGATTCTTAACTATGCAGAAGTCTCATCAATGTAGTAAGCATATAGGCACATGTAGCTCATATTTTGTATGGATGTCCAACAGTTCGTTGTCAGAGAAATACTACCTTCATAGTTCCTGAAAAAGCTTTCTCAGTTTGCTCATTTCATCCTAAAAAATTGCCAAACAGTCTTTAACCATTGTTCAACGACAAGGGATTTCAGAACAAGGTTAAGCAATTATCAAATACCGCTAAAATTCATTATGTTCAACAACTCATAAAGGCAACTCATCCACAATTATCATTTTTACTAATATCTTACGAGTTTGAGGTTGGATAGAACCCATGAAAGACGCTACTGTTGAACCTAGCTACGACCTGATCTCCGATCTTAATTGATCGAACTTGTATTTCTGATTTAGAATCCCTAAATCTATCGCTTTTGTTTGATCGATTAGAATGAGCTTAAAAAGGTAAAGAACACACACAATCAAGCTTGGGCTTAGTGCCGGCCACAAACTTGGCGGTGATTTCTCACCGGAGTCCACTATCAATGGCTAAATTCGCCGGAAACAATATGTTTGTTCTCTCTCTCTTAACCGCTCTTTCTCTCTCTATCTCTAACAAACTTAACGATTACATTAAAGAGAGAGGATATTTATATGTCGAAGCTTACTCATCAACAGTTTCAAGCGGTACACGTGGCACAATCGTGTGAGGCGGGAGACTGATTGTTCATGGATCTTAGAGACCCTCTCATTGAGAAAGAGTATCTGCAACACTTAGCTTCTTCAACTGCTCTTGAAACTTACGAACTCGAGCTTCTCTCCCTTTGACTATGAGTGTAGTGCAAGCCAAAGAACTTCAATCTGACGTCTATTACTTCACAAATCTCTACCTTAGACTCTGATCGCTTCTTTCCTTCTTGTGTCTTTTACCAGACACTAGCATCCTTGACCAGACGCATTTGGGTTCTTATTTTAGTTACTTGAAACTCGAAACATCTTCAATGCTCCCTTTAACTTGTACACCGGAAGAACTTTTGTGTGTGACACCCGTGAACCAATTTTGAGTCAATTGGAAGGTGTATCGATCGACACTAGTGTGGTGTGTCGATCGACACTAGTGTGGTGTGTCGATCGACAGGCTGGTTTTTGGCTTAAGGTCGGCTTGTTTCGAGTGGCTGTCGATCGACACAAGTGGTGTGTGTCGATCGACAGGGTTGTAAGTGGTTGTCGGTCGACACAAGTGGTGTGTGTCGATCGACAAGGGTTTTAGTGATCGGTTTCTGAATCGATTTAAATCGGTCGGTTTGTGTTGGTTTGGTTTGAGGAACCTAGGATTTCATATTTAAACTTTTTTGGCCGTATTCTGATCGAGAGAAAAAAGACAGAATCAGTGGAAAAGAGTGTTTGTGAGAAAGGTTTCATTCTTGGGTGTTTTTGGAGTAGAATTTCGTGGTGGTTGTCGTGGATATCGATTCTAGCCTCAATTCCATCAGTTTCCATCCGAAAATCCAAGGTGAGTGGGTGACCATGGCTTCTGGGTCGATGGATCGTTAGGGATTTTTAGTGATAGGTTTGTATGCATTGATTGATCTTGGTTGTGTATGCTTATTGTTGTGTTGTGGTTGTTGTTTGTGCAGGTTTTTCGTACTGAAGCAGAGGAGGAATCGGTCCGAGAGGATTATGATCGGTTCCCACGATTCTGCCTAGGGTCTGTCGAACGACACACATGAGGGTGTGTCGAACGACAAACCAGTACGAGGTCTGTCGAATGACAGGCAGTTCAAAGGGTGTCGATCGACACCTAGTGGTAGTGTCGATCGATACATATTTGTTTGGGTTGTGTTGAGCCGTTTGTTGTGTGTTTGTATGTTTTCCTGAGAGGTCCATCGTGCCTGAGTGCGCAGTCATAGACGGGATGACCGTCTCACTGGGTATTTATGATAATACTTACACATCTCTTTTTCCCATGTGATGCATGTAAAGGGAAAGTGTGATCGTTGAATCATGGAACGAAGAGGAGGATGATCTACGGTCCTGGTGGATTGGTTTTTGTTTCGTTGTTTCTATTTTGCGTAGAACTGCCTAGGTTATGGTTCAGTTCTGGAATGCATTGAATTGGTTATTGTTGGTTTGAAGTTAATAAAATCATCCTAAATTTACACCCTCTATACATATAGAATATTATTATACGCATATATACCAAGAAAGCTATGTGAAGCTAAGATAACACCGCTTGGCATTTTTGCTTGGTTTGGATGCCTATAGACGACTCCATCATCTGCTTCTTTTGTGATTTGACAACTTCCACTTTGATTTCACGTTTGGAGAAGAATGTGCGCTGAAGGATGATGAGCTTTATGCTATAAGCAGGCAGCTACAGTTTCATCCAAAAATATTGAATGGTTCTTATTGTTATGTTTGAACTGTGATGACCATTGGGTTGTACTATGTCATTTCGACCTGGTGAAGTAAACTCAACCGGTAAAGTATAAATGGAAAAACTTAACTGAAAGCGTTTAAAAGTATTTCTAATTTGTTCATCATGAAATTCATAACGAAAGGGGGGCCTAAGAGATCAATAAAAAGACAATAAAAGTAAGAGATAAGAAAGCAAAACCCTCACTCTCTTGTTTTCAGAAATCAACCAATTAAGCACTCTGTTTACAAAAGAATCATATATGATCATGGTTACTTGTGATCACAAAAGTTGTTATTCTTCATAATTGTCTCAATTTGTAAACACTTTATATTCATATCTACTATATGAAAGTCCAATGGCTCTCTCCATATATTGACACATCAGCCAAATCGAGTTCATATGAGCATGGCACGTGTATTTCTAACTCGATCGACACTTTCACAGCAATTATGCAATTGAATTATACTCATTTCACACGTTTACAAAATAGTTGACAATTGCGTTCTGCAATTTCTACCTTTCTTATGTTTTTTTTTGGCTCTTCCTCTTCCTTCTTTGGGTTTTATAGCCACCGTCCACCCAATTTTTAAATTTCTTGGAACACATTGTATCATCTCATTAAGCTTAGGGTGTCTCTTCCAGTACTGCTTGGCGTCTACTCATACTGGATTTTGATTTAAATCTGCGTTTACCAAACACAAAAGCATAAGCAAAAGCAAATAAGGTTCTTATTGATTATATAGCATCACGCATGTCCTTGAGGTTTGGTTTGGATTATCTTAGTTTTGTAGCGTGTCAATTTGAACGTTTAACTCAGACAAAGTTTTCTCTCTCAACAGGTTAATGCTTTTACACTAAATTCTCTGAGCCGACGACGCAGGGGAGCTCCACAAGTAAAAGATTAGTGATGATCATATGGGCACCAACTCTGTCTCCTTCGCCATCAACGGCCGTTACGTCTTTGGCTCATGTACTTACGGCTCAATGCAGGAATTAAGGCACATCTATACTCCAATGTTAAATTTTCACCTTGCGTTTTATTGCTGTGAAATCCGACTGTTTTCCTTATTTTGTAAAATTGGATTAGCTAGGGTAACACGCGTGAAGTTATTTTTTGTTGAAATTAAGAAGTTTTATGGCGTCTCTTCCTACAGGTGTCTGTCTCCCTATCACAGAGTGTGATCCTCTTGGATGCTTCTATCTTAGTGCACATAGGATATGATTGCTCTTTAAAATTGATTGCCGGACGCTATTGAACCTTTTCATGCTATTAATATTGTTGTGTCAAAGGAAGTTAGGAAGTTTGTCTATCTCACATTATGTTATGCAGTTTGTTAAAGATTCAATGGCTAGATTGTTTTTGGCACATCTATTTCGTCGATTTTCTTTCATTTGCCTCATTTTCAACATCTCACACAGTAATTAACACTGTTTAAAATTGTTGCATATAAGCAAACTTTTAAATTTTCTCATATATAGTCATAAAATTGCTTCATTGTTTGTTCATAGTACCTCCCGCTAATGCGGACGTACAACCAAAGGAGAAAACATATTGCTTCCCTTGCTTACAACATGGTAAGTAGATTCAAATCTCGATAAGATCTTTCCTTGAATCCAAATCTACTTTACATTGGTTTGAATTTTATAGATATATAATAATATGCTTAATGCATATTGTTCTTTGTCGAGCTTGGTTTAGTTTTTTCCCCATATTAATTTGCTATTTGGTGAATAATATAACTTGACTTGATTGTTCATTAAGGTATTTTGGTTATACTAAGATTTTGGTGTGGATTTTCAAGTTTAGGAATTTAGGCAAATGATTTTATATATTGTATGAAAGATTTGCAACTCTCAGGGAAATGATAGGGAGATTTGTTCATCTCAAGTTATAAATTTGGATGGCATGCCAAGGCAATTGTTCACGCAGCCAGCCATAACTAATTCACACTTGCGTTACTTTATATTTGTGGTAAATATTAATTGCATTGTTATATAGTGTTTGTGTACACAATTACACCTACAAATGCAGTAGCTTTACGAGCACTTGAAGATAATTAATAAAGTGAATTGGAAAAAAAGTGTTAATGTTAAGAAGATGAACCACATGACATCGTGTTGTTGAGATGATGTTGCCTACCAAGAAATTTAAAAGAGGTCATATACCTGGAATACCCTGAACCAAGTCAAGAGGAAGGATTTTTTTCATCCGGACGATGTTACGGCAGAGAGCAATAAGACAGAGCCATGCCACCTAGCTCTTTTTGAATCCCAATGTTAGCTTATCACCCATCGAAGAGGTCCAGAAAGAGTCGTGGAGTCTCAAATTCATCTGTAGCCATATTTGGTAGCTTAGAAAGCCTTGCACCATGATAGTGATGTGTCCAAAAAATGCTGAAATTAAGATACCAAGAGAGTATACCATCGGAGTTGACTGATGGTGGCATGTTTAGAAAGGAGTCAGGCAAAAGATCAGAGCTGCATGCTCAGGACTCCGAAGAAGGAGTAATAAAAATGAGTCCTTCTCATCGACCTTCTAAACTAACATCATAAACATACAATTCTTTGTCATGTGATCTCATGCTCTGGATCCAACAAAAGTTATCTCCAAACCCCGCTTAATTTGTTGGTATACAATTTTGTTACATTTGGACGTTTTGGTAGATGTTTGTATTGTCAATGATCCAGTGTCATGTAATACCGTAACCAAAGAAAGATTACGCATTTGTTACTCTTTGTTTCTTTCTTTCTAAAATCATTTACGTTTTGCCTTCTCATACGGCCGGCGGCTGAATGTGTTTTTCAAATAATAATAAATATTGTCAAAATTTGACATCAATTAACAATAGAAGGTCAAGAACCCTGATGTGAAACTACATACATAAACGCAAAAACAAAATGCACAATGCAAATTAAGAATCTATAACTAAATTAAGAGTCTAAAGACACATACAAAAATATTCAACATTTTTATCAGCAAAAAAAAATTAAACACACGTGGGTACTCAGCTAGTTACTAATAAACACAAAAACCTTGTCACCAATCGAAGGTAAGATCTAGATGCAACTTGGATTTGTTTGAGCCTCCTTCTACAGAGCTATAGTGTTGGAGAAACATTTCCGTTAAATTTGAAAACAAAGAAGAAGTGCGATATAATCTAAAAAAATGTGAGAACTTTTCCAGCAATAGGACCGGTAGTATTAACCTCTTCATCCCAGTCTCTCCGCTTTGTTTTCCTTTTCCCGATATCTACTCAACCGCCACTTGCACTTCTTATCTGCAAAGGAAAACTCATTCATTAAAGTAGGATATTAGAGATATCTTAGGGAGCAATACGTGTAGCTTGCGGACCAAGTATTGTGGGCAACAAAGCCCGTGAAGCTTAAAGCCCGTCTATGCTAGGGTTAACATTATGTTAATGTTACCACTATATATATATATATGTATCTTATGATCTCATATCAAACAACTCAATACAATATATTCTACCATATATTACTTAACATGGCATCGAAGCAGGCGATTCTAGGGATTTAAACAAAGCTTCCGCATTAAAAATCTTGTGATCTTAGTTAATAAGATATCATGGAGGTGGTGACGATCGGTGAAGAAGACGAAGCCGACGATCCAGATCGTGAAAGATAACGTGAGACGTTGAGGAGATGACGATGTGTCGCATAATATAATACGTTGGTTTATTAATATTTCTTATGACTTTATTAGTTACATGGGTTCTTTAAAAGTTAGTGGGTTCATCTTTTAGGTTTTTAGTTAAATTATTAGGTTATGGTTTTTAGTTTGATTACAAATATTATCGTCAAATCTTTGAGAAATTATTAAGTTTTCACGTGAGGTTATTTATTTTCTGAGATTTATTTCTAGGTTTAGAATTTCTCAGAGTTTGTGTTTTGGTTTCTCCTATTACGGGGGAGTTTGTTGTATTTTTAGGGAGTTCTAGTTGAACGCTCATGTTCTTTAGGTCATTTTTTTTTAGTCCGATTTGTGGACAGTCCAAATTAAGGACAATTGTTTGTGGAGTTGCAAGTTGCACCCATGGGATGTATTCCCTTTATCAAGACCAAAGACGAGCTGAAGTTTCATCCCTATTTTGAAGATTGAAGTTTATACCCAGAGGAGTCTGAAGACTGTGTCCGTCCTCGACAAATTGTCCACGACATACGTGCTTCGCTTGATGATTTCGCGTACCACGTTTGTCGTGCGGGGGAGTATTAGAGATATCTTGGGGAGCAAGACGTGTAGCTTGCGGACCAAGTATTGTGGGCAACAAAGCCCGTTTATGAAGTGAAGTCCGTGAAGCATAAAGCCCGTCTATGCTAGGGTTAACATTATGTTAATGTTACCACTATATATATATATATATATATATATATATATATATATATATATATATCTTATGATCTCATATCAAACAACTCAATACAATATATTCTACCATATATTACTTAACATAGGACTTTGAGACATAGAACATTAATTTCAGAGAAATAGAAAGTAGCACAAAAATGGAATATTAAAACTTATTGAAGAAGACAACACTGATAATCAAATACGGTTTACTCAAACCTAGGGTACTTAAGAACGGTGAAGTAATCAGCTTTCAATCCTTAACCTTTTGGTGGATTGTTATCATTCTTGCATCGACACACACCTCGACTCTTGTTGCAGTCAACATGGATCATATTCGTAAGGTTATGAATGGTGTCTCCCAAATGAAATAGGTTATTGAGGCTTGTGTTAAATCGAATTAGCTTGCTTCTCCCTCTAATGGAATAAGAACCAAAAAAAGTTTCAGTTAAACCATGGAACTAACTCAGTCAAAGTAAACATGTGACAATAAACTTCTATATAGTCTATAGACATTAAATATTATAGTCTGATAATTATAATGTTAGAGGTTGATTGAAGATGCTCGTGTAAAGAAAGGTTGATCAATAATGCTTGAAGAAAGCACCACATATTTACCAATTTTAGAAATTGAAATGGAGTTATTTATCTAGTATGACCCACCGTAACTTGTAATTGAAACTTACTTCATCTAATCTGATTTGGGAAGGTGAGAAGATTAGGTGGACTTTACGATTAGGTGAATTGTTTATTGTATGGGCTTTTCATTGTTGGGCCCAATTATTGATTCGTTGTTGTTCTTTGCGTAAGTTGAGTGACGTAGCTCCGGCTAATTGCGTGTGCCGACGTATATGAAGGATGGAGAGTGCTATCCTTCTTTCATATAATAAATTTTTTTAATTGTGACAATTTTGTATATATAGTAGTTATGATATTCTTTTAAATATTAATAGTGACATTTAATTAAATTTTTAATCGTGACAATTTTATATGGTAGTGATAATTTAGTATGTTAGGTAGTTATGATATTCTTTTGAATATTAGTCTGACATTTAATTAAATTTTTTAATCATGAAAAATATTTATGATAATAATGTTTTTCGAAATTTAATTAAATTGGGAACATGGAATAGTGAATATTTTGTATAGTAAATTAGGAAGTGACATTTAATGCAATTTTTAATCTTGGTAATGAAAAGAAACCCACTAAATTAGTTTGTAATTATGTTTAGGTATAGAGATTAAGTTATTGTAGTGTATTTGGATAGGAGTATAGTAGTAGGTAATAATAAAATAATAAATTAAATCAAAAAAAGAGAAAAATGGAGAGCTTGACATATAAGCTCAAAATGCTTCTCCTTTAAAATGGTGTGCGGGGGTTTGGCTCAGTAGCCAAAAACTAGTCCTGAGCCTCTTTCCGGGCCAGCTCCACGATAAAAACATAGTTGTTCCTAGCCTTCCAAATGTACCATATGATCCATGGAAAACAGCGAACATGCGTATCGAGTTCGGTACAATGTGGTATTCGTGAGAACAAATAATCCATGTTTCCCCATAAGTTTTCCACATGAAAGACAGACGGAGTATTTGGAAAATTAGGTTTGGCTCAGTAGCCAAAAACCAGTCCTGAGCCTCTTTCCGGGCCAGCTCCACGATAAAAACATAGTTGTTCCTAGCCTTCCAAAGGTACCATATGATCCATGGAAAACAGCGAACATGCGTATCGAGTTCGATACAATGTGGTATTCGTGAGAACAAATAATCCATGTTTCCCCATAAGTTTCCCACAGGAAAGACACACGGAGTATTTGGAATATTTGATAACGCCCATACTTGTCGAGCAGGCGAACACGTAAACAAAATATAATTTATGGTTTCATCAATATCACCACACCATGGACACTGTCGCTCGTGTTGGATATGCCCATGAGCCAGCCTCTCATTCACCGCTACTGCCCCGAGAGAGCTTGCCATAGGAAATGGCGTATCTTATTTGATGTTTTGATCTTCGAAACTTTCTCTTTTAATGGATTTAATGATGGTAGTTGTTGGGCATATACCAAATCAGCCTCCAGCTCTTGTCTGGCAACTTCATAGCCTGACCGCACTGAGTACGTACCAGAATTTGTAAAATACCAGCAATACCCATCTTTTTCTCCCCGCAAGGAGGGTCGTATAGATAATATTAGTTGGATGTCCTCCGCTTCGACACACGCACAAAGTCTATCCAAATTCAACCTACCCGACCGTCGGTCAATAAAATCCGATACTCGTTCGTACCTATTAGGATTCGGGAGTAGACTTCGTACTCTTCGTGGGTGATCATCTGGAATCCACTTATCCATCCAAAACCATGACTCAGTAGCCAGAATCCAGTCCTGAGCCTCTTTCCGGGCCAGCTCCACGATAAAAACATAGTTGTTCCTAGCCTTCCAAAGGTACCATATGATCCATGGAAAACAGCGAACATGCGTATCGAGTTCGGTACAATGTGGTATTCGTGAGAACAAATAATCCATGTTTCCCCATAAGTTTTCCACAGAAAAGACAGACGGAGTATTTGGAATATTTGATAACGCCCATACTTGTCGAGCAGGCGAACACGTAAACAAAATATAATTTATGGTTTCATCAATATCACCACACCATGGACACTGTCGCTCGTGTTGGATATGCCCATGAGCCAGCCTCTCATTCACCGCTACTGCCCCGAGAGAGCTTGCCATAGGAAATGGCGTATCTTATTTGATGTTTTGATCTTCGAAACTTTCTCTTTTAATGGATTTAATGATGGTAGTTGTTGGGCATATACCAAATCAGCCTCCAGCTCTTGTCTGGCAACTTCATAGCCTGACCGCACTGAGTACGTACCAGAATTTGTAAAATACCAGCAATACCCATCTTTTGCTCCCCGCAAGGAGGGTCATATAGATAATATTAGTTGGATGTCCTCCGCTTCGACACACGCACGAAGTCTATCCAAATTCAACCTACCCGACCGTCGGTCAATAAAATCCGATACTCGTTCGTACCTATTAGGATTCGGGAGTAGACTTCGTACTCTTCGTGGGTGATCATCTGGAATCCACTTATCCGTCCAAAACCATGACTCAGTAGCCAGAATCCAGTCCTGAGCCTCTTTCCGGGCCAGCTCCACGATAAAAACATAGTTGTTCCTAGCCTTCCAAAGGTACCATATGATCGATGGAAAACAGCGAACATGCGTATCGAGTTCGGTACAATGTGGTATTCGTGAGAACAAATAATCCATGTTTCCCCATAAGTTTTCCACGGGAAAGACAGACGGAGTATTTGGAATATTTGATAACGCCCATACTTGTCGAGCAGGCGAACACGTAAACAAAATATAATTTATGGTTTCATCAATATCACCACACCATGGACACTGTCGCTCGTGTTGGATATGCCCATGAGCCAGCCTCTCATTCACCGCTACTGCCCCGAGAGAGCTTGCCATAGGAAATGGCGTATCTTATTTGATGTTTTGATCTTCGAAACTTTCTCTTTTAATAGATTTAATGATGGTAGTTGTTGGGCATATACCAAATCAGCCTCCAGCTCTTGTCTGGCAACTTCATAGCCTGACCGCACTGAGTACGTACCAGAATTTGTAAAATACCAGCAATACCCATCTTTTGCTCCCCGCAAGGAGGGTCGTATAGATAATATTAGTTGGATGTCCTCCGCTTCGACACACGCACGAAGTCTATCCAAATTCAACCTACCCGACCGTCGGTCAATAAAATCCGATACTCGTTCGTACCTATTAGGATTCGGGAGTAGACTTTGTACTCTTCGTGGGTGATCATCTGGAATCCACTTATCCGTCCAAAACCATGACTCAGTAGCCAGAATCCAGTCCTGAGCCTCTTTCCGGGCCAGCTCCACGATAAAAACATAGTTGTTCCTAGCCTTCCAAAGGTACCATATGATCCATGGAAAACAGCGAACATGCGTATCGAGTTCGGTACAATGTGGTATTCGTGAGAACAAATAATCCATGTTTCCCCATAAGTTTTCCACAGGAAAGACAGACGGAGTATTTGGAATATTTGATAACGCCCATACTTGTCGAGCAGGCGAACACGTAAACAAAATATAATTTATGGTTTCATCAATATTACCACACCATGGACACTGTCGCTCGTGTTGGATATGCCCATGAGCCAGCCTCTCATTCACCGCTACTGCCCCGAGAGAACTTGTCATAGGAAATGGCGTATCTTATTTGATGTTTTGATCTTCGAAACTTTCTCTTTTAATGGATTTAATGATGGTAGTTGTTGGGCATATACCAAATCAGCCTCCAGCTCTTGTCTGGCAACTTCATAGCCTGACCGCACTGAGTACGTACCAGAATTTGTAAAATACCAGCAATACCCATCTTTTGCTCCCCGCAAGGAGGGTCGTATAGATAATATTAGTTGGATGTCCTCCGCTTCGACACACGCACGAAGTCTATCCAAATTCAACCTACCCGACCGTCGGTCAATAAAATCCGATATTCGTTCGTACCTATTAGGATTCGGGAGTAGACTTTGTACTCTTCGTGGGTGATCATCTGGAATCCACTTATCCGTCCAAAACCATGACTCAGTAGCCAACATCTAGTCCTGAGCCTCTTTCCGGGCCAGCTCCACGATAAAAACATAGTTGTTCCTAGCCTTCCAAAGGTACCATATGATCCATGGAAAATAGAGAACATGCGTATCGAGTTCGGTACAATGTGGTATTCGTGAGAACAAATAATCCATGTTTCCCCATAAGTTTTCCACAGAAAAGACAGACGGAGTATTTGGAATATTTGATAACGCCCATACTTGTCGAGCAAGCGAACACGTAAACAAAATATAATTTATGGTTTCATCAATATCACCACACCATGGACACTGTCGCTCGTGTTGGATATGCCCATGAGCCAGCCTCTCATTCACCGCTACTGCCCCGAGAGAGCTTGCCATAGGAAATGGCGTATCTTATTTGATGTTTTGATCTTCGAAACTTTCTCTTTTAATGGATTTAATGATGGTAGTTGTTGGGCATATACCAAATCAGCCTCCAGCTCTTGTCTGGCAACTTCATAGCCTGACCGCACTGAGTACGTACCAGAATTTGTAAAATACCAGCAATACCCATCTTTTGCTCCCCGCAAGGAGGGTCATATAGATAATATTAGTTGGATGTCCTCCGCTTCGACACACGCACGAAGTCTATCCAAATTCAACCTACCCGACCGTCGGTCAATAAAATCCGATACTCGTTCGTACCTATTAGGATTCGGGAGTAGACTTCGTACTCTTCGTGGGTGATCATCTGGAATCCACTTATCCGTCCAAAACCATGACTCAGTAGCCAGAATCCAGTCCTGAGCCTCTTTCCGGGCCAGCTCCACGATAAAAACATAGTTGTTCCTAGCCTTCCAAAGGTACCATATGATCCATGGAAAACAGCGAACATGCGTATCGAGTTCGGTACAATGTGGTATTCGTGAGAACAAATAATCCATGTTTCCCCATAAGTTTTCCACAGAAAAGACAGACGGAGTATTTGGAATATTTGATAACGCCCATACTTGTCGAGCAGGCGAACACGTAAACAAAATATAATTTATGGTTTCATCAATATCACCACACCATGGACACTGTCGCTCGTGTTGGATATGCCCATGAGCCAGCCTCTCATTCACCGCTACTGCCCCGAGAGAGCTTGCCATAGGAAATGGCGTATCTTATTTGATGTTTTGATCTTCGAAACTTTCTCTTTTAATGGATTTAATGATGGTAGTTGTTGGGCATATACCAAATCAGCCTCCAGCTCTTGTCTGGCAACTTCATAGCCTGACCGCACTGAGTACGTACCAGAATTTGTAAAATACCAGCAATACCCATCTTTTGCTCCCCGCAAGGAGGGTCATATAGATAATATTAGTTGGATGTCCTCCGCTTCGACACACGCACGAAGTCTATCCAAATTCAACCTACCCGACCGTCGGTCAATAAAATCCGATACTCGTTCGTACCTATTAGGATTCGGGAGTAGACTTCGTACTCTTCGTGGGTGATCATCTGGAATCCACTTATCCGTCCAAAACCATGACTCAGTAGCCAGAATCCAGTCCTGAGCCTCTTTCCGGGCCAGCTCCACGATAAAAACATAGTTGTTCCTAGCCTTCCAAAGGTACCATATGATCGATGGAAAACAGCGAACATGCGTATCGAGTTCGGTACAATGTGGTATTCGTGAGAACAAATAATCCATGTTTCCCCATAAGTTTTCCACGGGAAAGACAGACGGAGTATTTGGAATATTTGATAACGCCCATACTTGTCGAGCAGGCGAACACGTAAACAAAATATAATTTATGGTTTCATCAATATCACCACACCATGGACACTGTCGCTCGTGTTGGATATGCCCATGAGCCAGCCTCTCATTCACCGCTACTGCCCCGAGAGAGCTTGCCATAGGAAATGGCGTATCTTATTTGATGTTTTGATCTTCGAAACTTTCTCTTTTAATAGATTTAATGATGGTAGTTGTTGGGCATATACCAAATCAGCCTCCAGCTCTTGTCTGGCAACTTCATAGCCTGACCGCACTGAGTACGTACCAGAATTTGTAAAATACCAGCAATACCCATCTTTTGCTCCCCGCAAGGAGGGTCGTATAGATAATATTAGTTGGATGTCCTCCGCTTCGACACACGCACGAAGTCTATCCAAATTCAACCTACCCGACCGTCGGTCAATAAAATCCGATACTCGTTCGTACCTATTAGGATTCGGGAGTAGACTTTGTACTCTTCGTGGGTGATCATCTGGAATCCACTTATCCGTCCAAAACCATGACTCAGTAGCCAGAATCCAGTCCTGAGCCTCTTTCCGGGCCAGCTCCACGATAAAAACATAGTTGTTCCTAGCCTTCCAAAGGTACCATATGATCCATGGAAAACAGCGAACATGCGTATCGAGTTCGGTACAATGTGGTATTCGTGAGAACAAATAATCCATGTTTCCCCATAAGTTTTCCACAGGAAAGACAGACGGAGTATTTGGAATATTTGATAACGCCCATACTTGTCGAGCAGGCGAACACGTAAACAAAATATAATTTATGGTTTCATCAATATTACCACACCATGGACACTGTCGCTCGTGTTGGATATGCCCATGAGCCAGCCTCTCATTCACCGCTACTGCCCCGAGAGAACTTGTCATAGGAAATGGCGTATCTTATTTGATGTTTTGATCTTCGAAACTTTCTCTTTTAATGGATTTAATGATGGTAGTTGTTGGGCATATACCAAATCAGCCTCCAGCTCTTGTCTGGCAACTTCATAGCCTGACCGCACTGAGTACGTACCAGAATTTGTAAAATACCAGCAATACCCATCTTTTGCTCCCCGCAAGGAGGGTCGTATAGATAATATTAGTTGGATGTCCTCCGCTTCGACACACGCACGAAGTCTATCCAAATTCAACCTACCCGACCGTCGGTCAATAAAATCCGATATTCGTTCGTACCTATTAGGATTCGGGAGTAGACTTTGTACTCTTCGTGGGTGATCATCTGGAATCCACTTATCCGTCCAAAACCATGACTCAGTAGCCAACATCTAGTCCTGAGCCTCTTTCCGGGCCAGCTCCACGATAAAAACATAGTTGTTCCTAGCCTTCCAAAGGTACCATATGATCCATGGAAAATAGAGAACATGCGTATCGAGTTCGGTACAATGTGGTATTCGTGAGAACAAATAATCCATGTTTCCCCATAAGTTTTCCACAGAAAAGACAGACGGAGTATTTGGAATATTTGATAACGCCCATACTTGTCGAGCAAGCGAACACGTAAACAAAATATAATTTATGGTTTCATCAATATCACCACACCATGGACACTGTCGCTCGTGTTGGATATGCCCATGAGCCAGCCTCTCATTCACCGCTACTGCCCCGAGAGAGCTTGCCATAGGAAATGGCGTATCTTATTTGATGTTTTGATCTTCGAAACTTTCTCTTTTAATGGATTTAATGATGGTAGTTGTTGGGCATATACCAAATCAGCCTCCAGCTCTTGTCTGGCAACTTCATAGCCTGACCGCACTGAGTACGTACCAGAATTTGTAAAATACCAGCAATACCCATCTTTTGCTCCCCGCAAGGAGGGTCATATAGATAATATTAGTTGGATGTCCTCCGCTTCGACACACGCACGAAGTCTATCCAAATTCAACCTACCCGACCGTCGGTCAATAAAATCCGATACTCGTTCGTACCTATTAGGATTCGGGAGTAGACTTCGTACTCTTCGTGGGTGATCATCTGGAATCCACTTATCCGTCCAAAACCATGACTCAGTAGCCAGAATCCAGTCCTGAGCCTCTTTCCGGGCCAGCTCCACGATAAAAACATAGTTGTTCCTAGCCTTCCAAAGGTACCATATGATCCATGGAAAACAGCGAACATGCGTATCGAGTTCGGTACAATGTGGTATTCGTGAGAACAAATAATCCATGTTTCCCCATAAGTTTTCCACAGAAAAGACAGACGGAGTATTTGGAATATTTGATAACGCCCATACTTGTCGAGCAGGCGAACACGTAAACAAAATATAATTTATGGTTTCATCAATATCACCACACCATGGACACTGTCGCTCGTGTTGGATATGCCCATGAGCCAGCCTCTCATTCACCGCTACTGCCCCGAGAGAGCTTGCCATAGGAAATGGCGTATCTTATTTGATGTTTTGATCTTCGAAACTTTCTCTTTTAATAGATTTAATGATGGTAGTTGTTGGGCATATACCAAATCAGCCTCCAGCTCTTGTCTGGCAACTTCATAGCCTGACCGCACTGAGTACGTACCAGAATTTGTAAAATACCAGCAATACCCATCTTTTGCTCCCCGCAAGGAGGGTCGTATAGATAATATTAGTTGGATGTCCTCCGCTTCGACACACGCACGAAGTCTATCCAAATTCAACCTACCCGACCGTCGGTCAATAAAATCCGATACTCGTTCGTACCTATTAGGATTCGGGAGTAGACTTTGTACTCTTCGTGGGTGATCATCTGGAATCCACTTATCCGTCCAAAACCATGACTCATTAGCCAGAATCCAGTCCTGAGCCTCTTTCCGGGCCAGCTCCACGATAAAAACATAGTTGTTCCTAGCCTTCCAAAGGTACCATATGATCCATGGAAAACAGCGAACATGCGTATCGAGTTCGGTACAATGTGGTATTCGTGAGAACAAATAATCCATGTTTCCCTATAAGTTTTCCATAGAAAAGACAGACGGAGTATTTGGAATATTTGATAACGCCCATACTTGTCGAGCAGGCGAACACGTAAACAAAATATAATTTATGGTTTCATCAATATCACCACACCATGGACACTGTCGCTCGTGTTGGATATGCCCATGAGCCAGCCTCTCATTCACCGCTACTGCCCCGAGAGAGCTTGCCATAGGAAATGGCGTATCTTATTTGATGTTTTGATCTTCGAAACTTTCGCTTTTAATGGATTTAATGATGGTAGTTGTTGGGCATATACCAAATCAGCCTCCAGCTCTTGTCTGGCAACTTCATAGCCTGACCGCACTGAGTACGTACCAGAATTTGTAAAATACCAGCAATACCCATCTTTTGCTCCCCGCAAGGAGGGTCGTATAGATAATATTAGTTGGATGTCCTCCGCTTCGACACACGCACGAAGTCTATCCAAATTCAACCTACCCGACCGTCGGTCAATAAAATCCGATACTCGTTCGTACCTATTAGGATTCGGGAGTAGACTTTGTACTCTTCGTGGGTGATCATCTGGAATCCACTTATCCGTCCAAAACCATGACTCAGTAGCCAGAATCCAGTCCTGAGCCTCTTTCCGGGCCAGCTCCACGATAAAAACATAGTTGTTCCTAGCCTTCCAAAGGTACCATATGATCCATGGAAAACAGCGAACATGCGTATCGAGTTCGGTACAATGTGGTATTCGTGAGAACAAATAATCCATGTTTCCCCATAAGTTTTCCACAGGAAAGACAGACGGAGTATTTGGAATATTTGATAACGCCCATACTTGTCGAGCAGGCGAACACGTAAACAAAATATAATTTATGGTTTCATCAATATCACCACACCATGGACACTGTCGCTCGTGTTGGATATGCCCATGAGCCAGCCTCTCATTCACCGCTACTGCCCCGAGAGAGCTTGCCATAGGAAATGGCGTATCTTATTTGATGTTTTGATCTTCGAAACTTTCTCTTTTAATGGATTTAATGATGGTAGTTGTTGGGCATATACCAAATCAGCCTCCAGCTCTTGTCTGGCAACTTCATAGCCTGACCGCACTGAGTACGTACCAGAATTTGTAAAATACCAGCAATACCCATCTTTTGCTCCCCGCAAGGAGGGTCGTATAGATAATATTAGTTGGATGTCCTCCGCTTCGACACACGCACGAAGTCTATCCAAATTCAACCTACCCGACCGTCGGTCAATAAAATCCGATACTCGTTCGTACCTATTAGGATTCGGGAGTAGACTTTGTACTCTTCGTGGGTGATCATCTGAAATCCACTTATCCGTCCAAAACCATGACTCATTAGCCAGAATCCAGTCCTGAGCCTCTTTCCGGGCCAGCTCCACGATAAAAACATAGTTGTTCCTAGCCTTCCAAAGGTACCATATGATCCATGGAAAACAGCGAACATGCGTATCGAGTTCGGTACAATGTGGTATTCGTGAGAACAAATAATCCATGTTTCCCCATAAGTTTTCCATAGAAAAGACAGACGGAGTATTTGGAATATTTGATAACGCCCATACTTGTCGAGCAGGCGAACACGTAAACAAAATATAATTTATGGTTTCATCAATATCACCACACCATGGACATGTCGCTCGTGTTGGATATGCACATGAGCCAGCCTCTCATTCACCGCTACTGCCCCGAGAGAGCTTGCCATAGGAAATGGCGTATCTTATTTGATGTTTTGATCTTCGAAACTTTCTCTTTTAATGGATTCAATGATGGTAGTTGTTGGGCATATACCAAATCCGCCTCCAGCTCTTGTCTGGCAACTTCATAGCCTGACCGCACTGAGTACATACCAGAATTTGTAAAATACCAGCAATACCCATCTTTTGCTCCCCGCAAGGAGGGTCGTATAGATAATATTAGTTGGATGTCCTCCGCTTCGACACACGCACGAAGTCTATCCAAATTCAACCTACCCGACCGTCGGTCAATAAAATCCGATACTCGTTCGTACCTATTAGGATTCGGGAGTAGACTTCTTACTCTTCGTGGGTGATCATCTGGAATCCACTTATCCGTCCAAAACCATGACTCAGTAGCCAGAATCCAGTCCTGAGCCTCTTTCTGGGCCAGCTCCACGATATAAACATAGTTGTTCCTAGCCTTCGAAAGGTACCATATGATCCATGGAAAACAGCGAACATGCGTATCGAGTTCGGTACAATGTGGTATTCGTGAGAACAAATAATCCATGTTTCCCTATAAGTTTTCCACAGGAAAGACAGACGGAGTATTTGGAATATTTGATAACGCCCATAATTGTCGAGCAGGCGAACACGTAAACAAAATATAATTTATGGTATCATCAATATCACCACACCATGGACACTGTCGCTCGTGTTGGATATGCCCATGAGCCAGCCTCTCATTCACCGCTACTGCCCCGAGAGAGCTTGTCATAGGAAATGGCGTATCTTATTTGATGTTTTGATCTTCGAAACTTTCGCTTTTAATGGATTTAATGATGGTAGTTGTTGGGCATATACCAAATCAGCCTCCAGCTCTTGTCTGGCAACTTCATAGCCTGACCGCACTGAGTACGTACCAGAATTTGTAAAATACCAGCAATACCCATCTTTTGCTCCCCGCAAGGAGGGTCGTATAGATAATATTAGTTGGATGTCCTCCGCTTCGACACACGCACGAAGTCTATCCAAATTCAACCTACCCGACCGTCGGTCAATAAAATCCGATACTCGTTCGTACCTATTAGGATTCGGGAGTAGACTTCGTACTCTTCGTGGGTGATCATCTGGAATCCACTTATCCGTCCAAAACCATGACTCAGTAGCCAGAATCCAGTCCTGAGCCTCTTTCCGGGCCAGCTCCACGATATAAACATAGTTGTTCCTAGCCTTCCAAAGGTACCATATGATCCATGGAAAACAGCGAACATGCGTATCGAGTTCGGTACAATGTGGTATTCGTGAGAACAAATAATCCATGTTTCCCCATAAGTTTTCCATAGGAAAGACAGACGGAGTGTTGGGGTCGGATTTCACCCGCTGAACGTTGACGTTCAAAGTTATGATAAGCAACGAGCATATTTCAACGGGCATAGATAATATTGACCCTAAGTCATTCCACTTACAAGAAAGGGTGAAGGCCTCTTGAAATACCCTAAGTCATTTCACCTACAAGAAAGGGTGAAGGCCTCTTGAATTACCCTAAGTCATTTCACCTACAAGAAAGGGTGAAGGACTCTTAAAAACCCCTAAGTCATTCCACCTGCAAGAAAGGGTGAAGACCTCCTGAAAACCCCTAAGTCCCTTGAACCTTCTGCCTGGTGAAGGAACCTTTCGCCTAGTGAAGGAACCTTCAAAGCTATCTTCACCTCAGGAGAAGTCATGAATGCAGCGTCGGAGAGGTCACAGAGTCAGCAGAAGGCGCTGCAGAGACCAACGCTGCCTGGCACCGATGTCACTGAGCAGTGACACCGATGACAGGCAGTGGCGCCGATGTCACTGCCCAGTGACGCCGATGTGCCTGGCCTCATCGGCGTCCAGGCAGTTGACATCGGCGCCCAAGCCTTTCCCATCGGCTTCAGGTCCTTCAACGCCCATCAGAACATCAGCGAGGGTTCCAGAAGGTTCAGCACGTCAAAGCCCAGCAACGAAGCCCACGTAGGCTCGACCGACATAGGCGAAAAAGGAAATCCACAAGGGTTTAGGAAAAAGGCTTAGCCGACTTAGGTGGTTATATATAGGAATGCAAAAACACTTGTAAAGATTCATTGACAATTTTTATCACACAAGCAATACAAAGCAATTACAAACCCTAATTTCTCTCTGCTCATCATTGTTCTTCATAGCTTATCTTCAGAAATCTCTGTTTCCTTTCGAAACCCTTACAAATCTAATTGTGCGAATTCCGGCTTCCACAATTTGGCGCCGACTAAGGGGAAATAGAGAATTTCTTACACCAAAAAAAAAAGCTACGTAAAAACTCGAAGATGGTGAGTGGCGAAGAGAACACGTCCCGCAGAGACAACCGGGAAAGAGAACCTTCGATCGAGGCTACCGCTGCAAAAACCCCTGCTCGTGATGACCTAACCGAGGTGAAGAAGATGCTAGCAGACTTCCTCACCGAGCAGAAGTAGCAAGCCAAGATGATCGAGGAAAACTCGAAGGAACTGAAAGCTCTTTCGCGAAGGAAACGCGAAAGACCCAAGACGGCGAGACTCAGAGCGCGCGTCGACCCTCAGCGCCTCGACTTCTCAGCGCCTCGTGCTACTCGAGGAAACCCGGAGGACCTACCACCACCACCACCACGTCGGGAAACGGACAAGTCTCCCGAACGCGTCTTGGATATCTCTGACCAAGAAGAACCAGCTCCTACAAAGCGTGCACGCGCGGAAGGTGCAGAAGGCAACAGACAAGAACCACGCGCCTCTGATACTCAAAGCGCGTCCGGCTCTTCCAAGACAGAGATCGTGAAAGACACCTCGGAGTACACCAACTACTCTAGCGAAGAGCGGTACAAAAAAGAGCAAGAGCGTAGAGCATTCAAACGCTCTTACGCTGCAGAGCTCGCTGCAGTAAAGGCTCAGATGGATCGGGTAACCTCAGACCTAAAGCGTACCCAATTCCAGATACACCACGGGACGGGGAAGGCTCCTGCCATCACTCACATACTAGAAAAAGCAAGGAACACACCCTTCGACGGTCGAATCGCGAAGACAAAAATCTCCGACCCCGGAAGAATCAAGTTACCAGTCTACGAAGGAACTACAGACCCTTCGGATCACCTGATGGAATTCGAAGTGGCCCTGGGGAGAGCAAACTTTAAAGAAGCAGAAAGGGACATCGTCTACTGCAAGCTGTTCGTAGAAAGTCTCAAGGGGCCTGCCCTTCAATGGTTCTACAAGCTGGAGAAGAATTCAGTTCACACTTTCCTCCAGCTTTCCGAGTTGTTCGTGCAGCATTACAACATCTTCATGGAGCAGAAAATCTACGACTCGGAACTATGGAATAACAAACAAGGCGAGACCGAGAGTCTTCGGTCTTTCATGACAAGGTTCAAGAACACGCTTTCAAAGGTTGAAGGTATCAGCAATAAGTCAGCCCTAGAAGCCTTGCGAGGAGCACTTCGGTGTCCATCTCCATTATGGCAAGAGATGAGTCTCAACACGCCAACGACGATCCAAGACGCTCTGCACCGTGCTGCTGACTTCGCTCGAACCGAAGAAGAAGTCTGTGCTAGGAATGGTGTGAATCCCGCCTACATCCAATACGAGGGAGGATCCAGAGGGGTCCATAACTACCAAGTGGAGTCGTCGGGTTACGAAGAACCGAAGGAGTATGACAAAGAGTTATACTGCGATTTCCACAAGGCAAATGGACACTCAACTGCAAAGTGTCAGGAGTTGGGGCAGCAGCTCATAGTCAAAATGACTGAAGGCACTTTGAAAGGCAACGTCAGCCTGTCATACTTCAAACCCAAGGAAAAAGCTCATGCCAACACCGAACAACAAGTGGATACTCCCAGGCGCCAACGTCGCGATGATGGCATGGAAAACGAGGACCAGCACGAAGTTATCAACATGATAATGGGAGGCTCGCAGTACTGTGCTGACAATGAGACTGCGATCGAAGCTTACCAACGCCGCGCTGACGTCTGCGCGAACATATCAGCACCTGCAAAGCCAAGGCTTTCCAGCGACCCTATCACCTTCGACGAGCAAGACACTGAGGGTCTCGATCAACCACACAACGATCCTCTGGTAATCAACTTGACTGTTTACGACTTCAACGTCGCTCGGATTCTTATTGATACAGGAAGCTCGGTGGATGTCATCTTTAAGAAAACACTTGAGCGAATGAAGATTAACCTATCCACGATCAAAGGGAGGCCTAAACCCATAACAGGTTTCTCTGGCGAGCCAACTATGACGATGGGAACAATTCGCCTTCCCGTCCAAGCTGGCAACGTTAAGAAGATGGTTGACTTCACCGTCTCCGATCATCCAGGAATTTACAACATGATCATGGGGACTCCTTGGCTCAACCTGATGAGAGCTGTGTCTTCAACATACCATTTATGCCTCAAGTTTCCTACACCCATCGGTGTAAAAACGAAATGGGGCAACCAGAAGGAGTCTCGTATGTGTTTCATGGCAGAGCACAAGCTGAGGAACATCGAGAAAAAGAAAGAGGAATCTTCACCTAAAGAATCACGAAAGAGGAGAAGGACCAGTTCCGAACATGTCAATGATTTGACCGACCTTCTATAGCAGTTACAGCTCGCAGAAGCTACTGAAAACGCAGAGCCAACGCGTCTGCAAGTAGCAAGGTCTGCAGCATGTCACCATCGCGAGCCTACATCACCGAAAAACCTCCCACACCACTCCCTAGTGGTTTGCAAGGCACTCGAAGGGTACTGCCACTAGTACCTCTTGAGGCCTCTGGAACGAACTACGAGGCGACTTGATCCCTGCAAAAGGGTACGTAGGCAGCTTGTCTCCGGACGAGTTCAGTTGCCCTCCTCCGTAAAAGGAGGGGGAGTGGGGTACGTATACTCGTATACTCCCATCCTTTACTTCCACCATGCTGGAAAACATCAAACATCCTTTTCTGGATTTATTAGACAAGTCTCGAGCACTTCGTCTACGTCCTTCTCAGGATTCACTTGACACAAGTCTCATAGACTTCATCACTTACATCCTCTATGGATTACTCGAAGCCTTGTTTAAGCAATGTTATCAATTACATCCTCCAGGGATTCTTCAAAGCCTTTTCAAAAGCAAAGTTCAATCCACTGTCGTTACTGCTGGCCACAGTAACAATGTGTGAACCTGAACACATTGACATCCATCATCGGATCCTAAGCGTGCTATATAAGTTATAACGATCAGTTTCTGGGCTTTTGACCCCGACTGATTCTAATGTTCAGATCCTGGGCTGTTGACCCTGGACGTTCATTCAAAAACCCAACAACACCGTTGGTAAAAAGCAGCTGCCAATGATTACTTAGGTTTATACACCGAATAATCATTCAGAAAACCCAACAACACGTTGGTCAAGTCAAAAGGTGTGATCGCTTCTGAACAGACGTGTTCAGATAGCACCGCCATTCTAGAAAACCCAACAACAACGTTGGTAAAAGCATAAACCCAACAACAACGTTGGTAGAAGAGGAGCATAACACATTTGCGATTTCGCTACCCTACAATCATAAACCCAACAACAACGAATTCATTCTAAGTCTTAGTTAACAAAACGAATATCATCACTCTTGAAGTTCTTGTGATTTATCAAAGAGAAAGGCGAGAAACAAAAATCGCATTCATTATCATCCTACATTCACTACAATGCTAAGTCCGAAAACAAGTGCATGAAGGTGAGAACCGCTCTCCTCGTCGCCGTTGACCCCGTCGAGTCCTCGTTGCCATCCGATGACTTCCTCGGCTTCGGTCTCCGCGAGCAGTGACGATTATGCATCGGCGCGGCGTGACGAGTGGAGGACATCGGGTCTGGTCAACACATCGGGCGCGCAAGGGACTTGAGACGTCGGGTCACCGGAGCCGAGCTCCTCGGTGACGAGGTGTACGTGACGAGTGGAGGACATCGGGTCCGGTCGACACATCGGGCGCGCAAGGGACTTGAGACGTCGGGTCATCGGGGCTGAGCTCCTCGGTGATAAGGTGTGCGTGACAAGCTTGACTCGTCAGGAGCAGTCGAGACTAAGGCGTCCTCTTTTCTCAACGATGATGACATCGGGTCTTCGGTGGCGCTTGACGAGCTCGATGAGTCATCGGTGTCAAAATCATCAAGGGTATCGGGACCACGATGATCGGACACATCAGTGACGTCGAGTCCATGTTTTCCATGTTTGCCGAGTTCGAGCTTGGGAAACCCACAAATTCACCTACATCAAAATCTAAGTCAATGGGTTCTCCACATTCATCACTCAAAACCCTTTTGGATCAATAACTCCAATCTTATTTACATAAATAAAAAGGCTTTGCAAAAGCAGCCAGTCAAAAAACATGAAGTCTTAAAATCTTCATCATCAGCTTTGACACGCGAAGCGCGAAGTCTTTAAATCTTCAGCAAGGTCTTAAAATCCTTAAGCATAAAAAGTATTGTCAATAACAGACGTTATCAGCTCTCGCAAGCATAACACGAAGTCTTAAACTTTCGAAGAACAAAAAAAAAACAACGTTTACAGTGTTATCAACACTAAAGGCTCAAGCCTACAGCTTCATAACTTTCAACGGCTAGCTTCGACACCCAATGGTCCTTGAACTCGATACTGTTATCACTAACACTTCCGAGCTGGGGGGCTAACTGTTGGGGTCGGATTTCACCCGTTGAACGTTGACGTTCAAAGTTATGATAAGCAACGAGCATATTTCAATGGGCATAGATAATATGGACCCTAAGTCATTCCACTTACAAGAAAGGGTGAAGGCCTCTTGAAATACCCTAAGTCATTTCACCTACAAGAAAGGGTGAAGGCCTCTTGAATTACCCTAAGTCATTTCACCTAAAAGAAAGGGTGAAGGACTCTTAAAAACCCCTAAGTCATTCCACCTGCAAGAAAGGGTGAAGACCTCCTGAAAACCCCTAAGTCCCTTGAACCTTCTGCCTGGTGAAGGAACCTTCCGCCTGGTGAAGGAATCTTCAAAGCTATCTTCACCTCAGGAGAAGTCATGAATGCAGCGTCGGAGAGGTCACAGAGTCAGCAGCAGGCGCTGCAGAGACCAAGGCTGCCTGACACCGATGTCACTGAGCAGTGACACCGATGACAGGCAGTGGCGCCGATGTCACTGCCCAGTGACGCCGATGTGCCTGGCCTCATCGGCGTCCAGGCAGTTGACATCGGCGCCCAAGCCTTTTCCATCGGCTTCAGGTCCTTCAACGCCCATCAGAACATCAGCGAGGGTTCCAGAAGGTTCAGCACGTTAAAGCCCAGCAACGAAGCCCACGTAGGCTCGACCGACATAGGCGAAAAAGGAAATCCACAAGGGTTTAGGAAAAAGGCTTAGCCGACTTAGGTGGTTATATATAGGAATGCAAAAACACTTGTAAAGATTCATTGACAATTTTTATCACACAAGCAATACAAAGCCATTACAAACCCTAATTTCTCTCTGCTCATCATTGTTCTTCATAGCTTATCTTCAGAAATCTCTGCTTCCTTTCGAAACCCTTACAAATCTAATTGTGCGAATTCCGGCTTCCACACGGAGTATTTGGAATATTTGATAACGCCCATACTTGTCGAGCAGGCGAACACGTAAACAAAATATAATTTATGGTTTCATCAATATCACCACACCATGGACACTGTCGCTCGTGTTGGATATGCCCATGAGCCAGCCTCTCATTCACCGCTACTGCCCCGAGAGAGCTTGCCATAGGAAATGGCGTATCTTATTTGATGTTTTGATCTTCAAAACTTTCTCTTTTAATGGATTCAATGATGGTAGTTGTTGGGCATATACCAAATCAGCCTCCAGCTCTTGTCTGGCAACTTCATAGCCTGACCGCATTGAGTACATACCAGAATTTGTAAAATACCAGCAATACCCATCTTTTGCTCCCCGCAAGGAGTGTCGTATAGATAATATTAGTTGGATGTCCTCCGCTTCGACACACGCACGAAGTCTATCCAAATTCAACCTACCCGACCGTCGGTCAATAAAATCCGATACTCGTTCGTACCTATTAGGATTCAGGAGTAGACTTCGTACTCTTCGTGGGTGATCATCTGGAATCCACTTATCCGTCCAAAACCATGACTCAGTAGCCAGAATCCAGTCCTGAGCCTCTTTCCAAGCCAGCTCCACGATTAAACCATAGTTGTTCCTAGCCTTCCAAAGGTACCATATGATCCATCGGAAACAGCGGACATGCGTATCGAGTTCGGTACAATGTGGTATTCGTGAGAACAAATAATCCATGTTTCCCCATAAGTTTTCCACAGGAAAGACGGACGAAGTATTTGGAATATTTGATAACACCCATACTTGTCGAGCAGGCGAACACGTAAACAAAATATGATTTATGGTTTCATCAATATCACCACACCTTGGACACTGTCGCTCGTGTTGGATATGCCCATGAGCCAGCCTCTTATTCACCGCTACTGCCCCAGAGAGAGCTTGCCATAGGAAATGGCGTATCTTATTTGATGTATTGATCTTCGAAACTTTCTCTTTTAATGGATTCAATGATGGTAGTTGTTGGGCATATACCAAATCAGCCTCCAGCTCTTGTTTGGCAACTTCATAGCCTGACCGCACTGAGTACATACCAGAATTTGTAAAATGCCAGCAATTCCCATCTTTTGCTCCCTGCAAGGAGGGTCGTATAGATAATATTAGTTGGATGTCCTCCGCTTCAACACACGCACGAAGTTTATCCAAATTCCACCTACCCGACTGTCTGTCAATAAAATCCAATAGTTGTTCGTACCTATTAGGATTCAGGAGTAGACTCCATACTCTTCGTGGGTGATCATCTGGAATCCACTTATCCGTCCAAAACCATGACTATGCACCCGATCCAATAGTGCGTCTCATGCCTTTG
The DNA here is from genome assembly GCA_900128785.1 of Arabis alpina. NCBI lineage: Eukaryota > Viridiplantae > Streptophyta > Magnoliopsida > Brassicales > Brassicaceae > Arabis > Arabis alpina. The sequence continues at coordinate 10,759,569 of LT669791.1, forward strand.
TCCAACAGAGGTTGAGCATTGAGTAAACTTCTTCCACCCATAGGAGGGTCAAGAGTGTTTTCTAGCTTCAAACGGATTCGAGTAACGAAAGTACTTTCCTTTCAAGACTCTTGCCACTAACGAGTTTGGGTATCGGTGTAGTCTACAGAGCTACTTAGCCAGTAAGGCTTGATTGAACTCCTCGTAAGACTTAAAACCGATACCTCCTGCACTCTTAGGGAGATACATTTTTTTTCCAAGCTATCCAATGCAGCCCCTTGGAATGACTCTTAGTTTTCCACCCAAAAATTGGATATTGTACTTGCTCATTTCCAGAGAATACCATTTGGGAGGAGAAAAGTGGAAATCACATAAGTTGGTAAAGCTTGTGCCACTAGTTTAATCATAACCTCTTTTCCTCCTCGTGAGAGAAATTTAGCTGACCAGCCATTAATCCGTTGGTGCAAGTGATCTTGGACATAAGCGAACACTTCCGTTTTCGACCATTGCAACTGTTCGGGGATACCTAAATATTTCCCCGAACCTCTCTCTGTCGGTATACCTAATCTCGTCTTTAGTTCCGTCCTACGCACTTCCGGCACCTCCTTTCCGAACATAATCGCTGATTTGTCAAAATTTATGCGTTGTTAGATGCATTCCCATAAACCTCAAGGACTTTGAGTATATTATCCCATTGTTCTACATTTGCTTTACAGAAGAAAAGTCTATCGTCAGCAAACAGATGATGGGAAAGAGAAGGAGGAGTTGGTGCTACTCTTATACCACAAATATTCCCTACAGCCTCAGCTTTCTGGATATTAACAATCATCACCTCTGTACAAAGGATAAACAGATATGGAGAAAGAGGATGGCCTTGGCGTAATCCTCGTGAGGGTATTATGTTTCCTTTTGGTTCGCCATTCAGTAAGATGTTATATGACACTGAGTTGACTCAAATCATAATCCACCAAATCCATTTTTCCGATAAACCCATCCTGCGCATCAGCGCCTCCAGGAATGCCCACTCCACCCGATCATATGCTTTACTCATGTCAGTCTTAATCGCCATACCCTCCCGTCTGCCCACCGTATAAGTCGCCAATGCATGGAAAACTTCTTGCGCTAACAGAATGTTATCTGTGATTTGTCGTCCTCCCACAAAGGCGGATTGCGTTTCAGACACCAATTTTGATAGAAATCGCTGAATCCTCTGGCAGAGAACCTTACAAATAATTTTGTAGCTCATATTGCAAAAGCTAATTGGGTGGAACTCCTTCATATGCCGTGGTCGCTCAGACTTTGGGATCAAACAGATATTAACTGTGTTGCTCCCTGAATCTAGAGTCCATGTACGCATAAAACTGCGAACAATGTCTACCACTTGAGGGCCAATAATATTCCAGAACTTCTGGTAGAACAAAGCTATCATCCCATCAGGTCCAGGCGCCTTTTCTGGATGGATTGCAAACACAACCGCTTTAACTTCCGTATCATACATCTCCCGAGTAAGAGTATCATTCATCTATGCGGTAACACAACGTTTGATATGTGCCAATGACACTTCAAGGTCAAAGATTGTTGAGGAGGAGAACATTTCCTCAAAGTAATCCGTAGCTATTTTCACAATTTCATCCTTCTTTTGTGTCCACTCGCCTGTCTCTGTGACAAGACCGATAATCTTGTTACGTGCTCTCCGTTGTTTCGTAGTGGCCTGGAAAAACTTTGTATTTTGGTATCCCTCTTGATGCCAGGTGACCTACTTTTCTCCTGCCAATATATTTCTTTTTCTCTCAGAGCTGTGCACAATTGCTCTTGGATAGCCGCAATATCCTCAACCGTGGCATCATCACTACTCTAGGCCTCCTCCAGACGACCCTTTAAAGCTTCACTTTCCTCCTCGGATGTAAACATATCTTGTTTGCGCCATCAAGAACTGGTTTTCCGACAATTGGCTATCTGATCGCCTAAGGTTGGAACAATTCCTGGCCTCGCGCTCTCCCACCTTGAACGGACCACCTCTTCAAAATTCCATCCTTCTTAGTGTTCTCAATATGTGTCAGTACAGGTCGGTGATCCGATCCCATAAAACGGAGATATTCCATTTTTGCATGGGAGATAAGCTCATACCAATCCTCATTTCCCATGGCGCGACCAAGCCTACATCGAATGACATTTGTGCCTCGCCGTCCCACCCATGACAAATAATTTCCCAGGAATGGGAAATCTACCATTCCACAACTTTGTCTCATTAAATTAAAAATCCAGAAAGGAGTTATCAGGTCGCCGACGACCTCCTGTTTTCGGGAAAAACCTCTTACGAAATTCACACAATCGACGAACTGCCAAGAAACTTCCCGCCTCCTGACAGTTCCAACTTATGATCATTTAAGCGTCCGCCGGTGGTTTCTCTTTAACCACCGATTCTTTGGGTTCTTCCGAAACATTTCCCTTTCACAAGACCATGTAAGAGATGATTTTGTATTGTGTGTCTTATGAAAGGTAAAGTATAAACTATTTATACACAAACTATGACGGTATACCCTAAGAAATATGACAATATTATATTACATTAAATCCTTAAACAATAGGAGCATATCTTCTTAATATTCCCCCTCAAGTTGGAGGTGAAATGTCTTGAAGTTCCAACTTGGAGAAAACATAGAGAAATGTCGGACTAGGTAAAGCTTTAGTGAGTAAATTGGCCGGTTGTTCTTTAGTAGAAATATGTTTGGTAATGATGAATTTGTCTTGAACGGCATCGCAAACAGAGTGGTAATCTTTTTCGATATACTTTGTACTTTTATGAAAAACACGATTAGCAGTAATGTGTAGAGCAGATTGACTATCACAGAAAAGCTTCATTAGTTCGTCATGAGCGATGCCAAACTCAAGAAGGAGTGGTTTAATCCATTTACGTTCTCGTAAAGCATGATACATGCGCTATACTCAGCTTCAGAGGTAGAATGAGAGACCGTGTTGTGTTTCTTGGTTTTCTAGGAAATAGGAGAGGAACCAAGAAATACAATATAGGCAGACAGAGAACGCCGAGTGAAAGGTCCTGCCATGTAGTCAAAATCACAATAGACTGAAATACGTAAATCAGAATCAGAACAAAGAAGAAGACCCTATGCTGGAGAGCCTTTTAAGTAGCGAACAACTAGTAATGCGGCATCCAAATGAGCTTGAAGAGGAGCTTTCATAAACTGAGAAAGAATATGAACAACATAACAAAGCTATGATGGTGTAAACTGAAAATAAACAAGATGGCCAATGAGACGCTGATATTGGTCTGGATTAGGAAGTGGAGGTCTGATGGCAAGAGCCAATTTGTGGTTGGTTTGAATCGGCACAGATGATGATTTTGCCCCAAGAAGCCCGGTTCCGGCAATAATGTCCAAAGCATATATGCATTGTGACACGAAAATTCCTTCATTGTTTCAAGCAACTTTGATACTAAGATAATATTTGAGTTTACCCAAATCTTTCTTGTGAAAACACTCAGTAAGATAATTCTTGAACCGTTGAAGTGTAGAAAGATCATTACTAGCAACGATAAAATCATCAACATAGATAAGAATATGCAAAAAGGTATTGCCCTTGATAAACGAGAAGTGTGAATAATCTGACTTACTTTGTGTGAAACCATACGTTAGTAAGGCGGTACGAAGCTTTGAAAACCAACACCGAGGAGCCTGTTTAAGACCATAGATAGACTTCTTGAGAAGAAAAATCTTAGTAGGATCGGGATCTTCATAACCTGGTGGCAATTTTATATATACTTCTTCTTGTAAATCACCATGAAGGAATGCATTGTGAACATCCATTTAATGGATTTTCTATCGTTTAGCAGAGGCTACTTTAAGAAAGAGACGAATCGTGGTTGGTTTAATAACAGGAGCAAACGTGTCCTTATAATCAATTCCTTCCTTTAGACGATTTCCAAGAGCAACAACTCAAGATTTGTATCGAGTAATCTTACTCGTAGAATGATGTTTGATGCGATAAACTCATTTACTGCCAATGGCTTTCTTACCAGGAGGTAAGGTAGTAATGACATATGTGTCGTTAGGTTTGAGCGTAGACATTTCATCATACATGGAAGCATTCCAAACATCATCTTGAGAAGCTTCTTTGTATGATTTTGGTTGATGAGCAGAAGTAATCGCCGCCAAGAAAATCTTATGACATGGAGAGAATGTAACATCATAAATGTAATTGGATATAGGATACGGTGTTTTAACTGAAACCGTCGAAGTGACCCTGATCAGAGATGATAGAAGCGAGAGAGAGGGGGAGTGTTAGGAGAGAAGTAGTATTCACGATCTAGTCTTTCAATAGAACATATGGCTTAAGCTCTCGCTTGCCACGACCAAGTAACTCTGGTAAGCCTGGAGAAGACATATCCACGAGTTTCAGAGTAGAGCTATCGATTGGAGTAGAAGAAGTAGGAGACGGAAGAGATGAGGAATTCAAATCCAAAGATGGTAAAGGAGTAGTGTTGATAGGTGGCGTAGGTGATGGTGAAGTGGAAGAAGTTGGAGGTATAACGGCAGAAACCATCTCAATCGGAGGAGGTATAGGTGGTGTTGTCGTTTGTGTTATTGGTAATAGCCAATCATCAACCGAAATGATAGGTTGATAAACCGGTGGAGTGACATAATCTGTATCATCAACACCGGGAAATTTGTCTTCAAAGAAAACAACATCTTCAAAGAATACATTGTTTTTAATGTCATATAGATTTCAAGTTTTCTTGCCATATGAATATCCGACAAATTAACAATCACGACTACAATCACCAAACTTGTCTTTGTTACGAGGACGCCTTTGTGCATAACACAAGCATCCAAAAATCTTAAGAGAGTCGTAAGAAGGAGAAGAACCATGAAGAAGCTCATAAGGAGTTTTCCCTCCAAGAAAAGGTGAAGGAGTACGATTTATGAGATGAACATATGTGAGAATGCTTTCACCTAAAAAAGTAACCGGAAGTCGAGTTTGAAATAGACAAGCACGTGCCACATTGAGAATATGACGATGCTTGCGTTCAACCCGACCATTTTTTTGTGGAGTGTCAACACATGACGTTTGATTTAGGATGCCATGTTCACGAAAATATGGAGTAAGAACCGTAAATTATGTACCGTTGTCAGACCGGAGGATTTAAACATTCTTTCCAAATTGGCGTTGAGCCATGGCACAAAAGTTCTTGAGTAAATTTGCAACTTTTGACTTTTCAAGCATAGATATGTCTAAACTGCGCGTGAGTAATCATCAACAATGGTTAGAAAATAAATAGCTCCTCATGAGAATGGAGTATGATATGGTCCCCAAATGTCGCAGGGAATTAAAGTAAAAGGATTAGTAGCTTTATTAAAACTTTCATGAAAAACCCCACACGTTTGTTTAGCACGAAAACAAATATCACATGAATTGTGGATTCCAGAATTAAAAGTAAAACGATCTAAAAACGGTAGAGACGACAACACTTTGTAAGATGAATGACCAAGTCGACAATGCCACAAAACAGAGGTAGAGATTTTGTCTTGTCCATTATGATGAGCTCGAGCAACCGTAACACCCATGAAGTAGTAACCCCCCCCCCCTCTTCTCTCTCTTCACCGGCTCCAATCAGGGTCCTCGTAAAACGGTTCTGTAAAACACACAATGTATAAGTGAATATCGATATACACCTTGTTTGTTTGAGAAGCTTTGAAACAGAGATGAGAGTGCAAGTAAAATTGGGAACATATAGCACGTTACTAAAAAAATAATCAGTGCTTAATGGTGATGTCCCAATTTTAGTAGCTCTAGAAGCAGTGCCATCAGGAAAAGTAACATCAGATGGTAAGATGTCTTTAACATCAAGTAATAAATATAAATTGCCCATCATGTCATGCAAGGCACCCGAGTCAATAATGACATCGGTGAGTTTAGTGTTACCAGACAATCTTTCGGTGGAGAGCTGAGTTTGCTGATTTTGAAGGAGACTAATAAGAGTGGCAATTTGATCTGAAGATGTAGTAGAGGTAGCATAATTGCTTTAAGTTACGGCCAAGGTATAAAAGTTGTTAGCACGACCCCGACCACAACCAAATACAGAAAAACGACCACCACAACCTCGTTGATTTGTACCGGAGGAGGAGACAGACCGTTGTTGTTGTTCATTGTACCAATCCGGATAGCCATGAACTAGAAAATATTCCGAGAGTTCATGACATTTGCGATTGCAATTAGTGCAAAAATGTGAAGGATCACAACTTCGAGGAGCGGTAATTGCAGCAACATAACGTATTGTTGATGATTCCGTGTGAACGGAAAAACCAATATCATCACTCTTGACTTCTTTTGAACGAATAGTGAGGAAACGGATGACTCGTGAGTACACTGAGTTGAGATCAGGAAGAGGTTTGTCAACAATGATTTGTGTACGAGTCCTACCAAACCGAGAGTCATCTAAACAGAACAAGAATTTGTGAACCTTTGCATCTTCTCTTTCTTTCTCGATATAGGTTGAAGCTTAGCAAGTGCATGGACAAGAGGTCTGGAAGTTTTATAATTATTCCCATAATTTGGAGAGATGACCGTAGTATTCAAGCACAAATTGTCCGTTCTGTTTGCAATTAGTGATCTCATCTTCAAGAAGATGTTTACAAACACTATTTTTAACAGAAAAATATGTGCTTGAGAGATTCCCAAAGTTGATGAGCATCGGAACACGAGTAACTGTAGAACGTACTTGTGGATCAATAGTGGTACGAATCCAGCCAACAATCATAGAATTTGTAGAAGTCCATCGAGCAAGTTCAGGGTCGGTGGTAGGCTTCTTAATTGTATTGTCGATTAACCTTGTTTTATGTTTAGCTTGGAGAGAATTCGATAACTCATTCTTCCACTCAGAGTAATTATCACCACAAAGAACATCCGGTGTAATGAGGGCACCCGAATTGTCAGAAGGATGAAAAGTATAAGGAGAAAAAGTTTCGGTAGGAGTAGTAGCAGCAAGAGTAGTAGTAGGAAGTGGAGTCGACATAGTTGAAAGCTATATATTTCGAAGAAGATAGAAAACGGAAGTAATAGGAGAAGAAGAAGAAAAATTTAGAGAATTCTAGGTCAAAGGATCCCTAACCTGATACCATGAAAGAATATGTAAGAGATGATTTTGTATTGTGTGTCATATGAAAAGTAAAGTACAAAGTATTTATACAGAAACTATGACAGTCTAACCTAAGAAATATGGCCATATTAGATTACACTATATCCCTAAAGAATATGAACATATCTTCTTAATAAATTGAGTTGTAAATATGACTTACCGTAAGAATTATCAAAAGTAGTTGTGAGCGTATATAAACACGGAAAAATTAACGGCTAGCCCATAGACACCTACAGCAGGACCGTAGCTGTCCACGATGTGGAAATGAAGAAGAAACTATCAACTATGTCCTCTTTACGTGCCCGCCAGCGAGACAATGCTGAGCCCTGTCCAATATCCCAAACCCGCCGTCGGTTTTCCCAAAGGATAATCTATGGGGCAATATGGATAATTGTTTTCCCGCATTTAGAGCGAAATTGGAGGAGTATACTCAATGCTTTTCCTTGATCATATCGTATCTTTGGAAGGCACGAAATGACAACATGTTCAATAACTTGGATAGAACACCACATGCGACGATTGAGTTAGCCACAAAAGAGGCTATGGAATGGTTGGTAGCGAAGTAGGATATACAGTCCAGGCCTACCCCTGTGATGGCCACGTCTACCCCTGTGATGGCCACGTCTACCCCTACGGAGCCCATGAATGAGACATTTTGATGTTTTATTGATGGTTTTGGGAGGGGGAGGATAGAACAAGCGGGGTGGGATGGATTTTGCAGCTACAAGATGATTCGACTGATCTACTAAGAACAACAGGGATACGGCGAGTAGTTTCACCCCTTTATGCGGAGTTCCATAGTATTTTGTGGGCTGTGGAGTGCCTACGTAAGCGAAAGAGGTTTTGTGCGGCTTTCTTAACAGATTCAACCGAGTTGGTAAGCATGATAGAAGATTCTGAGAGTTGGCCCTGTTTCAAACCAGAATTGGATGAATTGCAAGAGCTACGTGTTTTTTTCCGGATTTGATTATCAAGAATTGTCCTCGGGAAAAGAATGTGAAGGCGGACCTCCTCGCGAGGAACGCTCGTCTCCGTAATGTAGTTTTTTCCTACATAAGCACTTCTATTCCTTATTAGTTCAATGATACTGATGTATTTTTGTAGTCGATAAATATATAAGTGCGTACATGACAAAAAAAAACACAGACAAATGTTTATCGTTTCATTGTATTCAAAATTTCCACGAACAACTAAATATTTTAATATTTTAAAAAGTATAGTTTTTATGAGACACAATTTGTAACTATGTTTTTGTTTTACTATTTCATTTAGTGATTAACAACAATTTTTTTAAAATGTTTATTTTATTGTTTACACATTTTGAATTAGTAGTTTTTTAAAGCTAGCAACTTATATTCTTAAACATAGGTGCATATTTTTTAACTAATAAGAATATTATCATTATAAATTTATAACCTTGTTGTCTTGATTTTTGTTCCTTTTTATTCATAAATATTTAACTTAAAAATAATTTTATTATTTAAAAACAAATTGTAGATTTGACGTGGCGTAATGTTATGCGATAATTCCAACAAATTTTCTCTCTTTTAACATTTGCTTTAGTATATTTAGAAATAATTTTAGAAAAAAACATATTTAGAAATGTGAAAAGAAAAAGAAATGAATCTTACAAATTCTCAAGTTTTATAAAGCTATATTTAAACATTAAAAATAATTTGACGTGTCAGAATTTTATACGTAACGCCAACAAATTTTTTCTCTTACTGGCTTTAGTATATATAGCAATATGATAAAAAAAAAAAGAGAAATAAATCTAAAAATTCTTAAATTTTATAAAGATATATTTAAACACTACAAATAATTTGACGTGTTGTAATTTGATACGCGCACAAATTTTCTCTCTTATGAAATTTGCTTTAGTATATATAGAAGTATGATTATAAAAAAAGTAATGAATCTTAATAATTCTTAATTTTTATAAAGCTATATTTAAACACTAAAAATAATTCGACGTGTCATTATCGTATACGACAGCGCCAACAAATTTTCTTTCTTATGATATTTGTTTTAGTATATATATAGAAATACGACAAAAGAAAGAAATGAATCTAATAAATTCTTAAATGTTGAACAAAAGTAAGAAATCTTAAGAAAGCTATATTATTATAAAATCATGTATAATTAAACACTAAAAATAAGAAATTTCCTAAGGCTATTATGTATTTCTTTCTCTTTGTTAAAATATTTTTGATTTCTTTATGAGGCTATATATGTCTTAAAAATATAAGTTTTCTATGTATACATACTTTGTGTTAATGTGTATATAAGGGTTACTGGTCCTTGAAATACTTTAACTCATTCAAACTGCTACTTCTTATTCAACTTTTCTGGTACCTTCAGATTTTAGAAGATGCGTTGTTGCTTACCGTATTCCCCACCAAATGTTCCTAACAAGTAAGCCTAATTTATACTCTTATACTTGTTTTTAGAAAAAAATCTTTAAAACTCAATCTTCTTTTGTATTTTCTAGCAAAGCGGAAGTCGAATACAAGATATCGATGAATTGTAACCACTGTGATAGAATTTTGACTGATGTTGTTTCCAAATTCAAAGGTAGTATAAGATTTATATTCATAGTTAAAGTTTATGATATATAATATGCTGATAAGCATGCTGTAACTTTTTTTTTGGAATGATGTGTGATTATAGGGGTTGACAAATATGTGACAGATCTAGAGAATCAAAAGATTTTGGTCACTGGAAGTTTTAATCAGGAGAAGTTGTTGAAAAAACTTGTGACCAAGTTGAAGAAAGAAGTGGCAATAGTGAAAATGGAACCGAGGAATGTGGTACCTGAAAATGTTGAAAGAGCTGAAGAATCTGAGATAGTTGTTGTTGAAGAAGAAATAACTGAAGTTGTTGAACCAATTGGTGATGAGGTTAAGGATATTGAAAAAATTATGCTGTTTAGTGATGAGAATCCAAATGCCAAATGTGTGATTTCTTAAGCATTGTTGTTTGTCATAAAAACCTTTTGATAGGTTTTTTGGTACCAGTTTCCTTTCATTTCAAATTAAAATCATCGAAATTGTCTTTTTGAATAATGAGTACTACATTTCTCCAGATTTTCTAATTCGAATTAAATTGTTATGTGATTCCTCTGTTTCTTGAAATTATATGTTTTATGATTTTCATATCTTTTACGAAGTTAGTTGTAGTATCAAATATAAGCTCACTCTATTAGTTGTATTGATAAGTTCAAACTAAAATTAACATTCTACTGAATTTAACTGATATGAATAACCTAAGAAAGAATCAGTAAAAAAAATCATAATCGAACCAAAACATCTACTCCCTCCGTTGCAAATTATTTGTCATTCTAGGTGTTTTCACACAAATTAAAAAAACAATTAAATTTTCTGTTTTACCCCTAATTAATACATTATTTTGTTTGATAGAAATAATTATTAAGCTGAAAGTTAAAGGGTAAAAGATGGAAAAATAGTAATAAATCTGCATTGGAAATACAGAACGACAAATAATATGAAACAAAAAATAAAGATTAGAATGACAACTAATATGCAACAGAGGGAGTAACACAAAGTTATTTATCAAAAGAAAAACATCTAACACAGATTAAATTTTTAAGTTAGACGAAGAAATGTAATTTGATTTTTACAAGATGTTAGATAGTTGTACAGCTCGATCTCACTCACTCACACTCCTACGCAAATTATCAACAACAACAAAAACAATTTAACTAAAATCTTCGTTGTTCCCAAAGCACTTTGATCAGTAGTTTTGCATTTTAGAGTGTTTTGTATATATGTTTCAACCACACCGACTCTGTTTTCAAAACAGAGCTTCCCTTGGTGTCCCGATTAAGTTAAGCACGGTTGCGGCAATGTGAGACGGCATGAGCCCTGCTTCAGCTAGTTGATCAGCCGGTGCACCATGGTCGATGTACCGATCAGGCAATACCATTGGTCTCCACTGTAATAAACAATTTGCAGATTAGAAACCATATATTTTCGACAAAGATGAGCTAGATGTTAGAAATATATGTAAAACTTAGTAACCTTGAGCTTCCCGTCGAGAAGACCATCGAGAGCAAGAAACTGAACAACGTGCGATCCAAATCCTCCAATCGAACCTTCTTCAACCGTGATCAGTACTTCGTGCGACTTAGCTAAGCTACGAATGAGAGCACGGTCCAATGGCTTGCAAAACCGTGCATCTGCTACGGTTATGTTTATTCCACGTTCCTCGAGCATCGAAGCCGCTCCTAAACAGCTTTGAACCGCTGAGCCGTAGCCCAACAATGCAACTCTCTCTCCTTCCTTTAAAATCCTACCTTTCCCAATCTGAAATACACCCAAGGAGATTAACAAAATGATAAAGGCCGAGAGACAGACCAATATGAGAGGATCGAATTAAGCTATACCTCAACTGGAACACCTTTGTTTCCGGGAGGTAATGCGACGCCAATACCATTACCTCTAGGGTAACGGAAACAAGAAGGACGATCATCGATTGAAGCAGCGGTTGCAACCATATTAAAGAGCTCAGCTTCATCAGATGGAGCCATTACTATCATATTAGGAAGACAAGCCATAAACGCCACATCAAAAGCTCCACAATGTGTTGGACCATCAGCTCCCACAAGTCCAGCTCTATCCATCGCAAATCTCACCGGTAATTTCTGCAAATCGACATCATGTACAACCTACAGAAAAGACCACCCACATATACTCTATTAGTATTTTGAAAATGTTTCATTTGTAGTAATGAGATCAAAATGTTGAACTTGCCTGGTCATAGGCACGCTGCATGAAAGATGAATAAATTGCACAGAATGGTTTAAGACCTTCACAGGCTAAACCAGCAGCAAAAGTAACTGCATGTTGTTCTGCAATTCCGACATCAAAACATCTCGTTGGGAAGCGACGTTGGAAGAGATTTAGTCCAGTCCCACCTCCCATGGCTGCATGAATTGCAACCACATCTTTGTCTGCCTCTGCTTCTGCGACTAATGCCTCCGCAAAATAAGTTGTGTAAGACTGAGTCTTATTACTACTTTTGAACTGTTTACCCGTCGCTGGATCAAATTTCACAACTCCTGAAAAAAAAAAATCAGTATATATAAATGGAATTGCTTAAGAACTAAAGAGAAATGCTATCCGTTTATGTTTGTTTACCATGGTATTTGTCATCAGCTCTCTCTGCATAAGGATAACCGCGACCTTTCTCTGTCACAACATGAATAAGTACCGGTCCTGTAGTTCTGGCACTCTTAACTTCTTTAAGAATAGCTACCAAATCATCTATGTTATGCCCATCAACTGGACCAATATAGTAGAGACCAAGTTCTTCAAACAGTGTCGATCCAGTCCCGCTTATCATTCCTCGAGCGTACTCGTCAACCTTAGCAGCCAATTGGTGCATTGGCCCACCTATTTGCTTTGTCACACCCTGTACACAACAAAATATAAATTTCTTATTAACTCCATAAAGACAAGGAATCTTTACCATTGTACAAAAGAAATTGAATATACTTGCCTTTGCTACTTCTCTTAACTCTCTGAGAGCCGGGTTAGACTGTAACCGACTAAGAGCACTGCTCAATGCTCCAACAGGTGGACTTGGTCCATCCAAAGTAGCGGTAGGTAATGAGACTTGCTTGTTGTCATTAAGAATCACAATCATATCCGAGTCTAGATATCCTGCGTTGTTCATAGCCTCGTAAGCCTGCCCAGCCGTCATCGCACCATCACCGATCACAGCAACCACATTGTTGCTCTTCCCCTTCAAATCCCTTCCTACTGCCATTCCTGTAAGTAAAGCCAAATCTCTTGTTCAATTTTGTTCTCTCATTACTGTTTACTATCTAGACGCAACACAAGACCAGGAAACCAAAGTGATTGATTACCTAATCCAGCAGATATTGTGGTTGAACTATGTCCTGTACCAAAGCAATCATGTTCACTCTCTCCTCGTTTAGTGAAACCCGAGAGACCATTAGTTTGCCTCATTGTTGGCATCTTTCCTCTTCTTCCAGTAAGAATCTTGTGAGGATAAGACTGATGACCAACATCCCAAAGAATCTTATCTTGTGGAGTATTAAAAATGTAATGAAGAGCCACAGTTAGCTCCACAACACCAAGACTTGACCCTAAATGTCCACCGGTTTTCGAAACATTAAAGATCACATCTGATCTCAACTCATCAGAAAGTTGTTTCAGTTCCTACACAATGAGTTACCACCAAATTCCCACCAATCTATTAAACTTGGGATACAAATTCTCTACCAAATGTATCAAAGCTTATGATGAATGATTTTTACCTTGATGGAAAGATTTTTCATGTGGATTGGGTAGTTAATAGTGTCAAGTAATGGAGTTGGTGGTCTATTTGAATAATATTCACCCTTCTCTGCAAGTGATGCATTCACTTTTGCCTTTCTCTTTGACTGTAACAATACAAACCCAAATCACAACATCAACATAACATTAGAACAAAAAGATTTCAACTAAACAATTTCAGTGAATTAACATAGAAAAAGAGTCAAATTTGTTTGACTTCTGCAAGTAAAACATTCACTTTTCCCTTTCTGTTTGGAAGTACACAACAAAAACAGAACATAAGAACAAAAGCTAACATTTACTCCAATCAAATCTGACAATTTCAATGAACTAAAGAGTCAAAAATGAAGTAAACCCATTATTAAATTCCTTATTATACCAAGTGTGTCACTTCAAAAAACCATAGTTCCTGAAATTTTGACTATAAATGAAACCAGAGAAGTGAATCTTACATGGGAGTTGTTGGGTCTGGAACATGGTGATGTCAAAAGATCTGTAACTAAAGATCGAGAAGAAGAAGACAGAGAAGAAGTAGATTTGCAAGAATCTGTTAAAACTCCTTTGTTTATTATGTAAGAAGGAAAAGCAAATGCAGATAAAGCCATTAGAAAGAAAACTTGAAGAAAACTTTATGAAAATGTAACAAGAACAGAAAATCTAACTTTAGTTTATCAAGAACAGTAAAAAAAAACAATAATTGTACTTTTTTAGATTCCACTTAAAAAATGAGGAAGTGGTGACAAATGTAGTGGTGGAGAGAAGAAGAAGAAGTAAAGAGAGAGAGTTTTAATGGGTGATGAAACAAAAAGACAAAAGAGATGGGTTCATGTATTACGAAGTTTATGTAACGGTGTTTGATATTATAACGAAGACAGAAAAAATAGAATAAAAAAGTTCAAAAGAGATTGACATGGTTCGTGATCCGCAGAGAAATTGAGATTTTGGTTGGGCCACGTCAACTAAGAAATCTAAGTTTGGATAGATATTGATATTGTGTACATGCATAATGTTTGTGTTTTTTTTATATATGTTAGATAGGTAAAAAACAAATTTACCAAATTTAAATCATTTCAATTCGAAAAAGAGATAAGGAAAATATTTTTAAAATGTAAATTGATAGAGGTTTTTTACAAGATTAACATTTGTTAAGCTGATAAAGGAAAAAATCTCAAGGAAATAGTATAGATATATATATATATATATATATATATATAGTCATCAATAAGAATTGAAAATGTATTATTCTATTTTTAGGGGGTACACTCATGTAATTATATGATTCTATTTTGAGTTCATTTGTGCAATCAGAAGTCAAATTATATTAATGTTTAAGTTAAATGAGTTACATGTATAGTTTATGTTAAATCTAGAATTATACTTTATTTTGGATTAAATTTAGTAATTTTATGTTTTAGTGATATAAGTGAACAAACATTGATATAATTACAAAAAAAAAAAAAAAAATCAAATATCTTGTTTCACATTATAACCGGATTTCCACCTAAGTATAGAACTAGATAATTTAAATATATATGATAAAACAATGAGATTAATTTGACGAACTATATTTTTTTTTTTTTTGCTAAAAGGATTTGACGAACTATATTTATATTGATTATGATCAAATATACAACAAAATCTCTAGTGAGATGTGTGTATAATTAATTTGTAGAGCCGAGTGTTCTAATAGGTAACAAAATGAGATCTATACTCCTCTCAACGATCCTTGTTAACTTTGGAAAATAATTAGACAAATATAAAAAAAGGGGTTGAACAATATATATATACTATGAGTGTGCGGGTGAAAGTATCAACAAAAGTTATGTATTTTTAGTGGATTGTGATCACATAAACCGTTATAGTAAAATGACGGTGGTGCTGAAAAAAAAGGCGGTAGTGCTGATTCTGAAGCATTACATTTGTCGATATAAAAATGTTGGCAGATGCCATAAAGTTGAACTCCATTCTCCATATTACAAATGGAGTTTGTATCAAGAAGAGCAGTTAGACTCGGAAGAATCAATATAAATAGACCATAGTGGAAGTTAGGCGATCAAATAAAGAGATAATTATTAGAAATACCTTTTTAGATACGGTGTTTATTCAAACAACCTTTTATTTTTTTAGTTCAAATTTTTGAGTTAAAAAAAATTACAAAGACATTAAAAATACCCCAAATTCGTTTATTGACGAAAATGTCATTATCCTTTGAGAAAAAAAAACAACATAAAACCAAAAAAAAAAAAACAGATTTCAACTCTTCATCTTCTTTTTCCTTCCCCGCGACGAGATTTGTTACTTTTGACGGTAAGATTCGAAACAAATCATGAGTTATCTTCCTCTCTATCATTCACGAGTGTTTTGAGTTCGGATTTATGAACTTCAATATGTTCGTTCGCTCATAGGTTTCGAAATTCCGGCGAAGAAAAGTTCCGGCGAGTGTTGGGGTTTCGTTTCCGTGCGTTGTAGAGAGGTAATCTCTTGATTCTAACCGGTTTTATTTGAGTGTGTTGAAATTTTGTAAAATACGTTTTTTCTCATATCTGAATTTTTTCCAGATCTGGATTTTTCTCAGATCCAGAATCCGACGTTATAGTAGACTTATTTCTCTGGGAAAAAACATACGTTATGGTAGATTTATAATAGACGTTATGGTAGACTTATTTCTATGAGATGCAGACGTTGTGGTAGACTTATTTCTTTGAGATGTAGACGTTGTGGTATACTTATTTCTATGAGATGCAGACGTTGTGGTAGACTTATTTATTTCTGTGAGATGCAGACGTTGTGGTAGACTTATTTCTCTGGGAAAAAAACATACGTTACGGTAGATTTATAATAGACGTTATGGTAGACTTATTTCTATGAGATGTAGACGTTGTGGTAGACTTATTTTTATGAGATGCAGACGTTGTGGTAGACTTATTTCTATGAGATGCAGACGTTGTGGTAGATTTATTTATCTGGGATAAAACATACGTTACGGTAGATTTATAATAGACGTTATGGTAGACTTATTTCTATGAGATGCAGACGTTGTGGTAGACTTACTTCTATGAGATGCAGACGTTGTGGTAAACTTATTTCTATGAGATGCAGACGTTGTGGTAGACTTTTCGAATCTTGATCTGCTAATGACTGAAATCTTTTTTGACGTTGTGGTAGACTTTTTGCAAAGAGATACAAACATTATGGTTATGTAGTATTTAGGTAGTATTTGGTTAATCTTTGTATTGTTTAACATGCTTATTCTCCTATACGGTCTTATGGTTATGTAGCATCAAGTCCTTAATCTCACCCGTATATATGGCATGTAAGTCCTTAGTGGTAGATTTATTTTTTGTGTAATGGTAGATTTATTCTATTCAATGGTAGATTTTTTACTCTGAAGCTGCTAATGAATGAGATTTTTTTGGCATAGTATGAAAGACTTATGTGATTCCAATATGCATGATATTCGCCTCAAACGTACAACTGATATCATGGATGAGTTACCACGTGATGAGATTGTTCAGTTATCAGAGTCAAACCCTCGTGACAGTGATTGTTCAGTTATCCCTCGTGATTCGGATAAGATGTATTTTCGTTTGATGGTAGATTTATTTTTATGAGACACAGACATTCTGATTTGTAATATACGTTATGGTAGATTTATTTCTATAAGATACAATTGTTATGGTAGACTTTTTGCAAAGAGATTCAAACATTATGGTAGACTTCTATGAACATTTTTGTGTAGTGTAATGAATGAATTGACAACATTTATGTATGGTTAAAACATGGCTTCTGAAATGTCTCTATAACCATTACAATATCATTAAAACACGAGTACGAGTTCATACGAAAAGATAGAAAATATATGAAAATATATAGTACATACTAAATCTACCATCACTTGTATATAAATCTACCATCACTTGCATGATATGCCCCTAGAACTGTACCATCTTTTGAATTGTCAACCAAGAACACCCATCAATTCTTCTCAAAACTCTAACTACCACAAACAAGAATGATTTGTTTTGTTCCCAATTTACCTCATTTTGTTCAAACCCTAAACCCTAAACCTAAACACAAAGAAAGATCAATCACGGATCTGAGCTATGCGGCTGCAACCCTAGTTCTTCACCATTGTTGGAGGTTTTTTCGTGCAAATTTGTCTATTTTTTAAGGGTAAAATTGACATTTCGCATTCCCTGCAAATAACTCTACCACCTAGAAAATAACTAAATAAGTCTATCACCACTGTAGTTTCCTAAAAAGGAAACAAGTCTACCACCAAGTACTATAAGTCTACCGCTATCACAATAAGTCTACCAAATGTCTAATGTGAAAAAAGTCTACCGTAACTAGATTGGATAAAAAGTCTACCATCACTAGACCTAGGTAAAAAAAAATCTACCGTTGCATTCGCTAAAAACGCATAAGTCTACCACTATTGATCCTAAAAAAACAAGTCTACCAGTCAACGGTTGGTTTCGTTGACCGAAAATACAGAATAAGTCTACCGCTCTTTATAAATCTACCACTACTACAATAAGTCTACCACAACTATACACAAAATAAATCTACCACCGCCATAACTAAGTCTACCGCTAACTATAAGTCTACCGCTAACTATAAGTCTACCGCTACTAAAATAAGTCTACCGTCACTATCCACAATTATAAATCTACCGTTGCTATGACTAAAAATCTACCACCAAAGAAAACAAATCTACCGGTAAAAAAAATCTACCATCGAAGAAAAATAAATCTACCGTTCAAAATAAGTCTACGAAAATAAATCTACCATTCGACTAATAAGTCTACCGCAAAAAATAAGTCTACCATTAGGTGAATTTAAGTCTACCGCTAAAAAAATAAGTCTACCGTTCGGAAACAAATCTACCACCAAAGAGACACAATAAGTCTACCGCTAAAAAAACAAGTCTACCGCTCGTCAAATAAGTCTACGGACTAAAAAATAAGTCTACCAGATCGATAATAAGTCTACCATCACTGAGCGGTAGACTTATTTTATTTAGGATCAATAAAAGTTCCCGCCTACGGGGACTTTTTACTTATGGCAATTTCGTAAATACCTTTTTTGTTACAAAGGAAAAAAGGTAAAACAGACTCAAAAATAGTCTTAGTAATTAAAATCTAAAAAGGTTGTTTGAATCAACCTAAAATCTAAAAAAGTTTCAACCCAAAATCTAAAAAAGTTGTTTTAGTAAGTGTCCCTCAAATAAAATATGTGTTATGTCCATCGGTCCATGTGCTTTTAGGTTTATTCTACAAGAGAATCCAACAAATAGGAAATAATGAAACCCTCATTAACAATTTTATGTCCATAATAGATTCGATGAAACCTTAGCCTGCTTTTCTTTTAATCTTGAACCTTTAAACTGCAAAATAGCAAACTAGCTTCCTTGGGCTACAAATACCAAATTTCCCATTCTCGTGTTAAGGATTAAACGAAGCAAGAGAGTGAGAGGCACAACTATGTTGGTGTCGGAATTTGTACATGGCCAACCTGAGTTCGGTCTAACAAAAGCCGGCCTTGGAGAATGATTCAATTCGTTAAAATGGGTTTTAGAGCTTAGCCGAGTTAGTCGAGTCAAGAATCAGTCTTGTAAGATGCTATTTATACAATAGCTGGAGAAACCTTACTTAGTAAAGCAATGTTCATTTTCCGATATCATACAATTTGTTTAAGAAAAAAATGAAAATGAAAGTTTTCAATTGGAGATCCTTAGATTTCTAATCTATCATATTCAATGATGTTTCTAGTAAATAATAAATATAGAACCAAATTAGAATGTCGATATAAAATAAGAAAGCTCTTTTTTAGACAAACATATTTATATTAGTTTTAAAATATATTTGAAACACAAAACATGATAAACATAAAATAACAGATAATAAAAATCGTTGATGATAACCGAAAACTATTTTTTCTACCATAAAGACGACCATGGAAACTAAGAGTGTAAATAGTAACTGTGAAATCTGGTGAAATTGCGGAATCTGAGGAATTTTGGTAACTTTTGCGGAATTTGGCGGAATAATGTTGAATTCAAATGGTAACAGCTGAATCTTCCGGAATGTAGCGGAATTTTTGAAAATAAATAAATAAATTAAACTTATGAAACAATTAATTAAAATATTTATGTTTATAAATTTACTAAAAAAAATAAAAATTATTGAATGAACTTATAAAAATTCTAATTAGCAATTCATTAAACATAGGTATCATAAATTTTTGAGTACTTTCGATTTATTATAATACATTCATAAGCGTTAATATTATTACTTATTTAAACATTAAGTATGAAACAAGATACAAACTATTTATTTATTTAATTTTGTGATTATCAAGTTTTATATATTACAATAAATCATTTTTTAGTTATATCAAAAAATTTAGTAAAATGTTTATTAAACATATGCATAACTGTCACAACAAAAATAAAAGAACAGATAAAATTTTATATGAATATTATAATCTTTCTTTTTTCATACAAAAATTCTGCAAGTTTTGTCTTTTATTGAATTGTTAAAAGAGAAATTTACCCACAATAACCTACTTTAAAAAAAGAATAGCTAGTATAACCCCCAAAAAAAGAACTGTTCAGATAACCTTTTTTAGATTTCTTTTTTCCATAATACCAAAATTGTCCTACGCCATTTTTCTTAGTTTCTAAATATTTTGAATTTGAAATTTTTAATTACATTTAAATTTGGAATACTAAAATAAAACTTTCCAAAAACGAAAATATATTATCCTAGATAACATATTTACCCTAACTATTTTATTCTTTTTCACCGATGTTACACAGCCGCCTAATCTCCAATCTCCCCCAACTCTCGTTCTTTATTTTCTGGGACTGATTCACCTTCATCTCTTTCCGTTACTCTATTCCATCAAAAAAATGTAAACGTTCGAGTTGTGTGGGCTTCTGAGTTTTTCTTTCTATTAAACTATGTGTTTCTCTTTGCTTCATAATTTTGGTCTGTGTTTCACAATGATGAATACCGACAAGCTTCGTGATATTTCTATGATTGTTTGCAAATCCTCTTTAATTATTGAAAATATACGAGTAATTTTCTCAGATAGTATACATACACATACATAAAGTTAAACTGGGTCTTTTTGTCTTCTTTGTGTAGTTTCAAAGTCGTTTTCCTTCTTTCTTTTGGTATATGGTGATATAAATTTTATTTCTAAGTGTGCTTTGTATATTTGTTGTCTATTTATATATGTTAATTCATATTGTTTTTTCAGGATGTCTACTCAGACAAATGTGGAGTTAGGATATCCTTTGCGTTTATATTCACTTGGTTCTGAACCCTGGCCTGAGAAAAACATCAATTACCATAGTAAGACTAGTTTTCTGAGTGAGGTGCACCAAGCTGTTGGCGATGAAGTGTGGGATTACATTCGTGTTAAGCCTTTGGGGGTAATTGTACAATTCGTAGAAAAAAAGTTTACTTGGTCATCCAAGCTTGTCGAATACCTTTTGGTCAAACAACTTGTTTGCAATAAGAATTATGAGATATGGTGTTTGTTTGGTAGTAGACCGGCTCGTTTCTCTCTGTTGGAATTTGAAAAAATAACTAGTTTGAATTGTGCACCTTTTCCTAAGAGTGAGGGTCTCGTGGAAACAAACGCCCATAAAGACTTATGGGAGAAGATGAAACTCAATACAAAAAAGAGCCCAAACACGAAGCATCTGAAACAAGTGTGCACTGATGTTCTAAGTTGGTCAAGAGAAGACAAAATTCGTTTTGCTTATTTGTCCATCTTAACAACTATCATCCTAGGCAACGATGAAAAGGTGAAGATTCCTTTCTCACTAGCTTGTATGGTTTTTGATTTGCCTAAGTTTGAGAAATATCCGTGGGGTAGAGTGGCTTTAAAGAGGCTAATCAAATCTGTGAGAGACGTTGACCTAGAGGCAGTTTCGTACACAATACATGGGTTTATACAAACACTTCAAATATGGGCGTACAATGTTGTTCCAAGTCTCGGATCACAGATTGGTCATCCATCAAATTTTGAGAGTCTTCCGCTTTTGAAGTTTAGTGGTGTTAAATGGCACATTAACATCAATATCGATTCTATCTTAGCTAATGATCAAGTAGGTGACATGTTTGTGTTTATGCCCGTTTTTGTTTAATGTTTCTGATCTTGGAAAATGTTAATTATATTTTGTTTTCTTTTGTAGTCCAAAATTGTGCATCTTCTCCACGACGACAAGGCACTCACAGTTTGGAATGTTGAAGATGGTGAAGGGAAGGATAAGGAGATTGACACTCTTACAGAAGCTATACGCAAAGAAGGAGGATTGGGAATGGTTACTTGGGTAGAAAAAGGTTCAAAAGGCATAGAAATGAATAAAGAAGAGGAAGGGGATGTTAATGGAGGGGATAAATCTGGAGTTGGTAAGTCTAAAGAGGAAAGAGGAGGTGCTGATGTCGAAAAGACTTCAATAAAAAGTCAAAAAGAAATGGAAACAAAGGGGAGGAAGAAAAGGAAACTTATCCATTCAAAATTTTCGATTTCTTCCGTAGAGACTGCTTCAGCTACTGAAACACTTCAGATGAGAATTGAAAATGTAGAGAAACGAGAAAGTAGTGTTGAATTGGTTCAGGCTCGAATGGAAGATCAGCTAAAGAGAATTGAAAAATTAGAGACACGAGCAAGTAGTGTTGAATTTGTTCAGGCTCAGATGGAAGATCAGCTAAAGAGAATTGAAAAACTAGAGACACGAGCAAGTAGTGTTGAATTTGTTCAGGCTCAGATGGAAAATCAACTAAAGAGAATTGAAAAACTAGAGACACGAGCAAGTAGTGTTGAATTGGTTCAGTCTCAAATGGAAGATCAGCTAAAGAGAATTGAAAAACTAGAGACACGAGCAAGTAGTGTTGAATTGGTTCAGTCTCAAATGGAAGATCAGCTAAAGAGCTTTGAAATGGTGCGTTTGAAAATGGAACATTTGGATTATGAAGTTAAGCTATTAAGAGCATATCCAAAGGTTGGTTGACATACATGTTCTATTTGTATGTTATGTTGTACTATATATGTTGTTGTACCTATTTTTATTATGTGTCAGTTTGTTAGCCATTTTAATGTGATCGTTCTTTGTTAGCTAACTTAAATGCCATAAAAAATCAAGCGCTTGAATCAGATGATGAGAGCATAGTAGATGGAAGACCACTGCTGAACAATAGCAATGAACTTCTACAACAATCTTCGTCGGTTAAAATATTAAAACCCACTGTTGCTCTTGCTGAAAAATTTAGCCAGAAGAAAATTGAGAAGACAATAAAAGCTATGGGAACAGACAATGCTCTTAATACTGTTAGAGAAAAGAGCACAAGGACAATAAAACCTGCACCGTCAGTGAGAACGCCGTTTCAGAGTACCAATCCAGCTGTTGGTATCCCAAAAAAAGTTAACCAACCAATAATGTTGGTTGGACGTCGATATGATCCATTCGAGCCAGTGGATGAGCAGAAAGTTAGGGTTTTAGATGACTGGTTGCAATTGGACGAGTAAGTTCTTCGTTTCTGAATATTTTAAATGGTACTTGGTAGGAATAAAATTGATGTTTATAACTAGTAAACGTTTTCTTTCTTTTCATGCAGGGAATATCCAATTGGCTCCCAAAACAATGCTGCCGATTTCTTCAAAATTCTTCGAACACCTCAAGACTGGCTAAATGAAGAGGTTACTATAATACTTGTTTTGAACTTGTTTACATGTTTTACTATTTTTAAAATATTTTGATGAGCTTGGTCATAATTAACCATGTTTTTCTTTGTAACAGCATATTAATAGTGCTATGAACTTGTTGTGTCTACGATTTATGAAGAATGAAAAAGTGTTCAGAAGTGGGAGAATTGCTTTTACGGATGCTTATTTCACCTCAATTTGGCCCTCAAGTTATGATGATTTTCTAAGGGATCAAAAATTACCTATTTTCCGAACGGAGCATTTGAATATGCAAATGGTAAGTTACCTGCTTTTGCAGAAACCGGAAAAAAGTGGAGGGTAGACGTGGATGATATTTATGGCATTCTTCACACCAAAAATAACCATTGGGTTGACCGGTAGTACAAACGCAGAGATCACCAAAGCGGTAAGGCCATTTGCTCATATGCTGCCCCATTTACTTCGAGCAGCAGCACCACCATCAGAAAGACCAAAAATGAGTGTGGAGAAATACAAAATTCGCAGACCCCGACAAGGGATTCCCCAAATGCTGAAAGTTGGTGATTGTGGTATTTATGCCATAAAATTCGTCGAATGTCATGCGTTAGATGTCAAGTTTAACACGGTTTTGCCTGATACAAGCATCAAGATGGTCAGAGAAAAGCTTGCTGCAGAGATATTCGATGAGACAGAGCAACATGGAAAAACATTTTCTAATCCATTCCCATTTGGTGCCAACGATCGCGAGTTATTGCATCCCTATTAAATTTTTATACTTCTTCTTGATGCTTGGTACAGTTATGTTTCTGCATTGTCCCTTTTTTATCAACGTTTTTGCATTGTTTCTAGATATACATACACAAGGTTTTTTATGGGAATTTTACACGGCTAACATCCTGCACTTTTGCACATTTACGATTTTGCATTGTTTATGTTATTGTTGATAACCAATGAGGATCAATGCTTCTCAAGTTGAAGAATATATTAGCTCTCTACTCCAAGAAGAAGCTTTAGCATCCCGAGAGACTCTAAGAGGTGCTCACAATCAAGGATGGTTATAACATAGCATGAAAATTTAAAGCCATCAAAATAGAGGAACATAGCATGGAAATTTAAATGTTGACCAAAAAAAAAAGATAAGAAAATAACATATGATCAAACCTGTAAAATCTTACCCATAGTTTAAGATAAATATGTTAAATGAAAAAACAGACTTCGTAAACTCTAAAGTTTCATAGCCAATCTAGAATTTTTATCAAACACCTTTGCATGTGGTACGATTATGTCCTTGTTTTTTACACTGAGAACAATTATACTGCTTAGGAACCTTCTGAGGTGGTTGTTCAATAGACCCATTCTCTGTTTTCATCTTTTTTAGAGGTGGTTGTTCAATAGACTCATTCTCTGTTTTCGTCTTTTTTAGTGGTGGTTGTTTACGCCTCGCTTTTTCGAATGCAGAGAGGTATCTTGACTTCTTTGGTCTACCGATACCACGTTTTTTCTTCGGAGGGAAACACTTTTTAGCTGCTACATCCGCGGGACGCACCCACTCAACATCTCCTGGATTAATAGTCCCTGCATAAGCGTTGTACCAGTGACTCTTTGTGTAGTAAGGATCAACATAATTTTCTAAACATTTTTTTCGATCGACAATGGCAGCAAGAGCATGTTCACATGGTATCTTCTCAACATCGTAAACACGACAAGTACAAGTCCTCTGTTACAAGCAGAAACAAATTTAGTATGTAATTTAAAAGGATAAATTATAATTTTTGACGATGTAAACTAGAACAATTTAATTATTTACCTCATGTATATCAACGACACAAGCAAGGTCACCACCAGTGATATAGCTACGATTCTCATTTATGCGCTGCACAGTAAAAGTGTTGCCAATATCGCATCGATCTGACAGAGTTTGTTCGACTCTAGGTGTGAAGAATGTTGGTAGAGACATAGCGCGCTCCCGCCGATTCGTAAACCAACGAGAAATCAGTTTTCACAACTCTTCAAGAAAACATGCTATAGGATACTCGCGAGCGTGTACAAGAACACTATTTAGAGACTCAGCAATGTTGCTCATCATTATATCATATCTATGACTCGGAAAATATGCGCGAGACCATAAAGTAACATCAGCTTTCTCCAAATAGCTTGCAAGATCAGGTTTTTGTCTTCGAATCTCGTCAAAGAGCGTAATAAACTCAGATTCCTTATAGACTTTATAGGCTTTTTTTACCAAGTTGAGTGTATTACTTTCTTTGAAAGATTTGATGAGGTTTTGATGGAGATGATAAGTACATATTCCATGATGTGCTAATGGAAAAACTTTCCCAACAGTTCTGCCAATAGATTTGTGTCTGTCAGAAATTATCATCAACTCTTGTTGATCGACGATAACCATACGCAACTGAGTAAGAAACCATTCCCATGAAGCATTATTCTCAGAATCAACAATTCCAAAAGCCAAGGGAAATATTATACCGTTTCCATCTTGCCCAGCTGTTACAAGCAACACACCCTTGAATTTTCCTTTCAAATGAGCCCCATCAACAACAACCACATTTCTTATAAACTGAAAACCATTGATACATGCTCCAAATGCGATGAACAAGTACTTAAATCTCTCTTCATTATCACATACAAGTCTGGTTATTGTCCCTGGATTTGTTGCTTCAACCCTATGTAAATACGACGGCAAATCCTGATACCCGCTCTCCCACGTACCTTGTGCCAAGTCACGTGCATGTACTAATGCTTTGTGCGCTTTCCAATAATCAATATCAATACCGTATATAGCCTTCATGATATCCATGACATGCATAGGTCTAATTCCCACCGCAACTTTATGAAATTTTTCCAAATACAACTCTCCAATACATTTTGATGTAGCTTGTCGATGACGAGAACACTTATCAGTAGGTAAACATGTGTGGATGTCTATGTATTTCCGAACTTTAAACTCAAAGGATGATTTGATTGCCGATGCACGAATCCTCCAAGAACAACCAGTGACATGACATTTCAGCACTAACAAAGTCTTTGTCGATTTGTATGTTCTATAATCAAAATTCTAAAAAATTGTGATCATACGCAACTCATGCTGTAACTCTGCCTTGCTACCGTATACTTGTCCCCCCTTAATACACTCTAGGTTATGCAAAGTAGATTTTATACCTTGTAAACCGTCAGTCATTTGCTCTTCAATCCCTTTAGGAAAAGATACATCCGAAGAAGATCCATAACTACCATCAATAGAACCACTTTGTTCAGCAAAAGTAAAACTATGCGTCTCATCATCATCATCATCATATCCTCCAAATATATCACGTCTGGCCTCATTTTCTCGAAATCTATAAGGTGTACCACTGTGTGCCTCGTCTTCACCACATCCATCAATCGTACCACTGTGTTCCTCGTCTTCACCACATCCATCAATCGTACCACTTTTTTCCTCACTTACACCAGATTCGTCTATCGTACCACTTTTTTCTTCATTTGCAATGCTTCCATCAATTGTACCACTTTTTTCTTCAGTTTCACCTATTTCCTGCAAGAGAATAACATTTTATCAAAAAATGAAGGGAATCATGTATAACAAAACATTAATATACATATAATCTGCTATACTTAAGAAAAATGGTAGACTACTAGACATATGCTAAACTTACTGGTATACTTAATGGTGGTAGTCTGCCAAATTTAATGGTAGACTGGTATACTTAATGGTAGTCTGCCAAATTTAATGGTGGACGTCTGCCATTAATTACGTAGAGTCTGCCAAAAAAAAGGTAGACTAGTAGATTTAGTTCCAAGTCTACCATTAATTTAGAAAACTTTCGCAGCCCTGATTGGCAGAGCATGAAGGAGCATTAGCATGTAGAAGCATTAGCATGTAGCAGCTGGAGCATGAGCATTTGAACAAAATGCAGATTTTAAGTGATTGGTAGAGCAGTTAATGGTTATATATAAAATAAAAATAAAAATTATTTAACTATATTTATTTATATGTATTCTAAAATATATTATGTCATAAATTATAAATATCATTTAATTTTTTATTTATTATAATACTATTTAACAAATAATATGACAAATAAACTAATGATATATATATAAATTTTTAATTTTATTATAAATATATTTCTATATTCTAAAATTTAATATGTTAATATTGTATATAAATTATTTTTGTAAGGTATAACATAATTTTTTATAATCTTTTCGAATTTAAATTACATTTAGTTGATATAGTATCTGATTATAATATTATTTTAAAGTATAGAATAAATAAAATAATGATAAACATATATTAAATAATTAAAAGTTTATATAATTTGTTTTTATATAAGTATAAAAATAAATGAGTTGTATAATTTTATTTTTTAATTTTTTTATATATGTTAGAGGTAAATGCTTTGGAAAAGCTCTATTGGAGAGCATTGAGGGTGAGAGCATTTGAGAGCATTAGCATTTACTAAATGCTCGGCTTAATGCTTCGTCAACTAAACTTGATTGGATAATAAAGAGCATGATGCTCCTCTAAATGCTTTGCCAATGGTAGACTAACAGACGGTCTACTAGTAAGTTTAGCAGACTTCGGAGACGTCTGCCATTAACTACGCATAGTCTGCCAAAAAAAATGGTAGACTAGTAGACTTAGTTCAAAGTCCACCATTAAGTTGGAAGACTTTCCCTTAATCTGCCATATTTTGGTAGAGTCTGCCAACTTAATGGTAGACTAATAGACTGATTCTTAAGTCTACTAGTACGTTTAGCAGACTTCGTGGACGTCTGCCATTAACTACGTAGAGTCTGCCAAAAAAATGGTAGACTAGTAGATTTAATTCCAAGTCTACCATTAATTTAGAAAACTTTCGCAGAGTCTGCCAACATAATGGTAGACTAACAGACTGACTACTAGTAAGTTTAGCAGACTTCGGAGACGTCTGCCATTAACTACGCATAGTCTGCCAAAAAAATGGTAGACTAGTAGACTTAGTTCAAAGTCTATCATTAAGTTGGAAGACTTTCGCTTAGTCTGCCATATTTTGGTAGAGTCTGCCAACTTAATGGTAGACTGGTAGACTGATTCTTAAGTCTACTAGTAAGTTTAGCAGACTTCGGAGACGTCTGCCATTAACTACGCATAGTCTTCCAAAAAATGGTAGACTAGTAGACTTAGTTCAAAGTCTACCATTAAGTTGGAAGACTTTCGCAGAGTCTGCCAACTTATTTGTAGACTAACAGACTGTTAGTTCCAAATCTACTATTAAGCTGGAAGACTATCGTAGAGTCTGCCAAATTTTTGTAAAGTGTACCAACTCCTTAGACTATCAATTGATTCTTAAATCTATTAGTAAATACGCATACTCTATCGGAAAAAATGATAAATATTTACTTCTAAATCTACCATTAATCTAGAAAATTTAAGTTGTATAATTCTAACTCATTGTTTCCAACACTTGACTTTTTAGAAAGAATTACCTGGCTCCCTAAAAATGCCGAATGTTGAGAATTGATGATATGATTTCGTTCTTCTTTCATCATAGTTTTTGAAATGAAAAATCTACAAAAAAACTGAAATTAGAACAAAACGTACAATAATACATAATCTAATTCTTTAGGGTACTTTACCTTCAAAATGAGAATCACCAAAAAACATTGAACTTTGAAACTATGTGTCTTTCTCTTCTCCCTCACGTAACAAAAGCTTTTCATCAATGGTTTTGGATTTTTTTTGTTTAACGGTCACTTGGAAAAAGAAAAGGAAAAGGCAATCTTCTTTAATTGATTATGATTTTATTTCCTTTTTCAATTATATTTTAAAATAATTTTATTCATTTTCCTAATTGAATGGTGATGGTTTTTAATATATTGAATTTGATTTTTTAACAATAAAAATAAATAATTAGGTGTTAAATAAAGTAAAGAATTAATGATCCTAGGGATAATATAGGTAAAATGTTTTTAAAAAACTTTTAAAATCTTGTTAGGTTATTTTAGCTATTTAAATGATTTTGTGGGTTATTATAGCCAATCTCCCTTGTTAAAAAAGTTCACAAACGTTCCACCAAATCAAATGGTAACAAAAGTACAATATTCTTTTAGAGCATGATTATCGGAAGGGTGATTTGGTGTTCATTAGGAAAGAATTATTAAATAATAGTAGTTTAAAGGAGATTTTATTTATGAAGTGGATCAATGCAAAGACCCAAAAAAAATGGATCATTCGTGTTATTGTGAAACAAGTGTCAGTTTTTTTTTTTTTTGAATTACCAGGAGGTTCGGGGCCAAATCCCGTAATCCCTCCAAATCTGAAACCACAACATGTAATATTAATTTCATCACAAGTGTCATTTGAACCAGCGACATTTAAACTTTGCATGAGATTTTTACCGGTTGAGCTATTGGCTCTTGGTCACGTGTCAGTTTTTAATTGGGACGATTAATTTTGTGGTGACAAAAAAAAACGAAAATTCATTTTGTGGTAATTGATTTTATGTTTCAGTTTATTTTTTTACGTATTATAGTAATTGTCTACGATTTTATGAAACATAATAGATTAGTGTTTCTAAAAAATCTTGTATATTTATATATATAGTAATTTGATTTTTTTCATTTTTGTTTTTATAAAAAATAAATTAATTTTTATTATTTTGAGCCAACATTGAGCGTTACCAATAAACATACAAAAACTATAAAAATCATATCAAATATCAAAAATTTAATAACTAATAAAAATAATACTATTTTAATCCAAATAACCATCTTATTTGGTTTGGATAATCATGCTCGTTTAAAGACACTCTCCATGA
This sequence comes from Arabis alpina, assembly GCA_900128785.1. Taxonomy (NCBI): domain Eukaryota; kingdom Viridiplantae; phylum Streptophyta; class Magnoliopsida; order Brassicales; family Brassicaceae; genus Arabis; species Arabis alpina. The sequence continues at coordinate 10,789,544 of LT669791.1, forward strand.
TATAGAAGGTGGTGGAATGGTTTCTCCACAACAGAGGAATATAATCAAAGCGATCTTTCCAAAGATGGTAAAATTGATCTCTCTAAAAAAAGTTAGATGGGATTGGTCTCTCTCTACGAGGGAAGAGATTGATGGGTATCAGCAAAGTTTGATAGGCTAAAGCCTCCCTGACAAAAGATTCAGTGAAAACAACATATGACATGAGATTTATTAGACCAAGCCCACTAAGAAAAAGGCATTTTATTGCCATGACAGCCCGTCAAGTTGGTTGATATTGGAAATTAAATCGAAGGAACATCATAGAGGGTTGCGGCAAAGGTTTCTTTTTTCTTCTAAAAATTTACTATCATACTCCCTCCGTTCTTTTATGTTTGATGTTTTAGAGTGAGTTTTTTGTTTTCTTTAGATTGATGTTTTCAATTTTCTATGTAAAATTAATTTTGATTTTGAGTTTTTGACTGTTTAAATCAGTTTGTTTTTTTATTGGTTGATTTTTTTTGGAATTGATGATAAAACATGTTTTATTTTGAAAAAATTAAAAATTAAATGATTTCTTAATTTGTGTGTAGAAACCTTAAACATCAAACAAAAAAGAACGGAGGGAGTATAATGAAAGTTAGAGTTACAAGAGTTTGTAATTTATTACAATGTTCCCTTTGCAAAAAAAGAAATAAAAAAGGGAAAATGGCATAAAAACCTTTAAAGTAGAGACCTGTAGCACTTTAAACCTAGAAAGTTTTTCATTGACACTATAAACCTTCAAACTAAATATTTTAACATAAAAAACCTTTAAACTAGAATTTAAATACATTCCGTTAAAACTTTTAACAGAACTGTTTATATTCCGTTAAAATAAGCTGATGTGACATTAAACTTCGTTCCTTTCGTTTCTCAGACCATCGTCCTTCTCTTTCATTTCTTCTTCTTCTTCCTCTTTCCTTTTGCTTATCGTTGATCTTGCCTAAATTTTGGCGTGGATTTCAGTGAAACGAGTGGGAGTTATATGTGATTTCATGTTCAATTGGAGAAGATTTGGTCTCGAAGCAAAGACGTGTGCGAAAGGATATGGGTCTACAAATTTGGTACATCGTTGATGAATTAAGTGTTGTTGGAGAAGAGATCTATTAGCTTTGTTGGAGAAGGGATTACAAATTTGGAATGGAAATGAACAGGAGTAGATCTAGAAATAGTGTTGATGAAATCAAACAAAATCGGATTTTTTATTTAGTTAAGAAAAATTTGTAATGAACAAAAAACCCGACTCGAAGCAAATCGATCAAATTAATGCTTGAATCATTGATGAACTAAACCTAGTTAAACCGATAATGAAGAGATGAAGAAGACATATAGATCGATTTTGATGACAGGAAGAAGAAGATCATTTGGTTTTTCAATTTTAAATTTATTTTTATTAGTTATATAATAAATAATAAAATACTAATTTAAAATTAATTTTATCTATAAAAAAATAAGTTTAATGCCACGTCAGTTTATTTTAACGGAATATGAACAGTTCCGTTAAAAGTTTTAACAGAATGTACTCAAAATCTAGTTTAAGGGTTTTATATGTTAATATATTTAGTTTGAAGGTTTATAGTATTAGTGAAATACTTTCGAGGTTTAAAGTGCTAGTGCTCTCTAGTTTGAAGGTTTTTTATGCCATTTTCCTAAATAAAAAACAAGAGGAACATACAATTAATCGAACAAAGTGGAAGGTTAACGAAACCAAAACTCCATCAGGTTGCTAAACTTGCGTCGTCTTCGTCTTGCCATGATAATGTTGATGATCTCGCGGTCAATGAGCTTGAAGATTGTGCTTGGAGGAATAGAAATGGCATTGTGCAGCACATTATTTATTTGCTTCCAGACGTTGAAGATTAGAGCACGAGTTGTTACCTTACCGGCAAAGGTTTCATGATAAAAAAACTCCATAACTAGATTTCTTTCATGAAAAAATTACAAATAAGTCACAATCTCAAAGTAGAATTGCAGATATGTCACAACCGGAAACTGATATAACACGTTTTTTCACTTACACACAAATATGACCAAAATACCCTTGTTATATACATACAAAGAAGAAACGTAGAGAATTTGATTTGACAAAAGCTTGCTCACTTTATTAAGCCATCTGACATTACGAGTTCTCATTGCTTTATAATAATGTCTCACAACTTCTTAAACTGAGTTGTATTTGGTTTTATTTTTATTTTTTCCAATGATAATTGTATGAAATCATTTACGAGACCCTCTTTATTTTCTCATTTCTCTCTCAATTCTCTATACACTTTCTTATCTAACTCTCTCTCTTTCAAATACTAAAATTTTGAGAAAAAATCTCTCTATATCAAATCCTAGCAAAGTGATTGTGTCAATACCAGACATTCTTCCAACCAAACCGCCGGTAGACGAGCCTCTGCTTCCGTAGATGTTACCGGAGCGGCTTTTCCGGCTAAAAAAAATCATTCTACCGCTCACTTTAATGCATACTCGAAGTCGGAACTTCTCGATCTAATCGGTGAGTCGTTGGCGAGGACAAAGGATCTTGATTTCCTCTTTAATTCCAGTTTTGGTAAACTCTTTGTTATTCGACTGTCCAACTCTTTTTCTCCGACAATCTTGTACGTTCAAGAGAAGATGTACGTCCACAAAGAAAAGATGTACGTCCACAAAGAGAACAAAATACAACAGCTTAGACGTACAACAACCTGAGACTGTACACCAGCATCAATGTGTACATCCACCTGAGACTGTACATGAGCCGGAGACTATACACCATGAGCATGATGTACACCATGAGCATGATGTACAGTCCGGCAAAGCACCTGATGTACAACTTGAATGTACGCTATATGTATGCCATATGTACACTATTACGGTGTATGTTGTATCCACTAGATGGACGGAAGAAGTACCATATACATGGACATTTTGTTTGTACGTTCATACGTGTATTTTCAATAATTGTAGTTTAAATGTTATAGATTGCTTCGTAATCGATGTGCATCTTTACATAAATCCTACTTGTCTCCCGGGTATTATTATCACTATTCACCACCTGAACAACCTCAATGGTGTACGTCAAACCATATCCGTCAATTGCTCCACGTACACCATGGACACATGGTGTCATTGATGTACTACACTCACCCACGCACATCAAACTTGTACCGTCCGTTTACGTATTTGGTCCTTCTGTGTGTGGTGTACGTTGTACCACAACAATTGGTGTACGTTGTACCACACCAATTGGTGCGTTATCTTGTACACTATAGGTTTCCCACGCACTCGTCTCGGTGTACGTGATGACGTGTACAACATCCATGGTGTACGACTGTACGTAGATGTATATAACTGGAAGCCTCCATCTGCGTTTTGTTCATCACGTACACCCAAACCAGGTGCATTTGATGTATTACTCTCACCCAGGCACAATATACTTGTACCTAAGCATGACCAATATCAAACCGTAACCGTATTTCAGACCGTAACCGTACTGTTTTAAACCGTAACCAAACCGTAACCGTATAAAACGGTTAAAAAATCGTAACCGTTAACCGTAAAAGTATTAGTTATGGTTAACCGTAACCGTTAATCAACCGTAACCATATAAAAACCGCCGGTTAACCCGTAAGGTTAAATTAACCGTAACCGTATTAAAATATAAATTAAATTGTGTATAATTAATTATGTATGAAAAGTATGATATAGTAAAACTATGTGTAATCAATATTTATGGAGTCTAATTTTATAATATTTAGAAAAATGAAATCAATAGTAAATAAAATTTAAAACTGAATGTGCTAAAATATAATTGATTATCTTCTAACTAATATAAACAATATTCTTTTTTTTTTTGTCGTCATATAAAAATATTCAAAAACATCAATTTTACAATAAAAATAAATAAATTAGAAAACTACCATATAAGAAAAAGAATGTGGATACAAATTATAAAGTTATGCCTATTTAGCTAAATTTTGGTAGTGGAACAAAAACAAATCTTTTTTTTTTTGAAAATATTTAATATTACAGTTATTCTTAAATAGAAAAAGAAAAGATTCATTTGATTTTATTTTAGTGTAATTCCAACGAATAGTGGGATAATAACTTTTAAAATATATTAAAAAAATTAAATAATATATTTTCCTTAATAATTTGATATTGTCTAAATTCTTTTAAAAAAATTATGTAGTTATGTAATTATGACCTAAATATTAATCATATCATAATTAATAAAAATTATAACGGTATATAACCGTAACCGTATTAACCGTACCGTATATAACCGTAACCGTCTTAACCGTAACCGTTTTAACCGTATATTAAATGGTTAAGGTTAAGGTTAACATAAACTCTTAACCGTAATCGGTGGTTAATAAACCGTAACCGCAATAACTGTAACCGTGGTCATGCCTACTTGTACCTCCTATGTACGTATTTGGGCATTCTTTGCGTGGTGTACGCTGAGCCTCACTAATTATTGTGTCTTTTTGAAAATGGTAAATTGTTGATTATCTCTCTCCATTTCTCTACACATAATCAGTTTTACCACAATTATAAATTAAAAATATTATAATTCCTGTAAGCTATGTGTTGTATACGTAATTGGTAGTACACGTTAGCTACATCAAACATTAATTGTCTTTATTGATAGTTGTTATATATTATATCACCCATCAATAATTGTACTTTAAAAGTCTACCAATCTCACACTAGTCTCTCTCTCTCTTAAAATCAGAAGTCATACACACATACAGCAGGGTCATTTTCGGAATATCATTGTGTAAGTGACATTTGGTGGTAGTCAAACTCTCATGTGACATTACGTGCCATTAAAACTCAAAATGTGACATTCTATGTAATTTTCTCTTGTTTCATTTTGATGGACGAGTTTTAGGGGTTTTAGTTTCAAAATTAGTTATTTTTCTGGAGTTAAACCGTTTCAATTTTTCCAAAATTTAAAGTGTATATCTTTGAGAGATGAAACCCAACTTTGTTCTGTTTTAGGTGATCATATAGCAAAAACAAAACCGTTCGAGTCTAGTTTAATCACTTTGATGTCGGAACTTAAGAGCTCATAATTTTTTAACCTCATCCGTGATTCTTTAATTGGTGAGTTTTGATTAAAATAGACCTAAAAAAAGCCTTTGTGAAATAGAATATTCTCTATCTTACAAACTTTGTTGCAATCAAAATCTCATTGTGGGCATATCTGATTTCGTTTGTGTTATACCGTTATTCAATGTTTGGTGTTACATGAAGGAAATGGCTAAGAATTTTCTCTCTTTTTTTCTTATCTTGTTTGGTTTAATCATTAGATTTTTAAAGATACGTCTTGAATTTTGATTAGTCAGTGTCGTTAAGTAAGACCACATAGCTCCCTTTCTAAATAAGAAATTTCGTTCTAAGACCGTCTCAGTCAATTCAGTCTTTATGTTTTTAATTCGGAATGTGGAAATTAATGTTATAGAATCCTATTTTTCAACGCAAGTTGAATGTTCTTGTTCGTTCAATGTCACTTTCAGTTATATATAGATAATATATAATATAGAACGACTGGCCAAATGGTCGTGTGTTCGTATCCACTGAATCCAAAAACTCATTTCTATCTTTTTACTTTTTTAGAGATTTTTCGTCATCCCTAACGTCACAATAATTGAGTTGTCCGATGTATACTAGTGGTAGTGGGTTGTTCAATCTTTCTGTATTAATAAATATAAATCTTTTCACTTAGATCTATGTCAGTCTAAAACTTCTATAAATCAAAACTTTTATCTCTCATTTGTTATTATTATTATAACATAAAAATTAAAGAATATGGCTAACAATAATAATACTGCGAACTCACTCACCGGTCCACACTTTCTCTTCGTTACATTTCCAGCTCAAGGCCACATCAACCCATCTCTCGAGCTAGCTAAACGTCTCGCTGGAACCATTGCCGGAGCTAGAGTCACCTTCGCCGCCTCCATCTCCGCCTATAACCGCCGTATGTTCTCTACTGAAAACGTCCCTGAAACCCTAATCTTCGCTACTTACTCCGACGGTCACGACGATGGCTTCAAGAAATCTTCTTCGGACAAGACTCTCAAAGATGACTCTGGAAAGTTTATGTCGGAGATGAGACGACGTGGTAGAGAGACACTAACCGAACTAATCGAAGATAACCGGAGACAAAACCGGCCTATTACATGTGTGGTTTACACCATCTTACTCACTTGGGTAGCTGAGTTAGCTCGTGAGTTTCATCTTCCTTCTGCTCTTCTTTGGGTCCAACCAATCACTGTCTTCTCCATTTTCTACCATTACTTCAATGGCTATGAAGAAGTAATCACAGAGATGGCTAATAACAACCCTTCTGGTTCTATTAAATTACCATCTCTGCCATTGCTTCGTCTTCGTGAGCTTCCTTCGTTTATCGTCCCTAATAATCACTACGCGTTTCTTTTACCGGCGTTTCAAGAACAGATGGAGTCATTGAAGCAAGAAGAAAACCCTAAGATTCTTATTAACAGTTTCCAAGAACTTGAACCAGAAGGTTTAACCTCCGTTCTTGATTACGTCAAGATTGTCCCGGTCGGTCCATTGATAACCTCGAGGACTGATTCCGGGACTTGCAGTGAATACGTTGAGTGGTTGGATTCAAAATCTGATTCGTCTGTTGTTTATATTTCGTTCGGTACACTTGCCGTTTTGAGCAAGAAACAGCTCGTGGAGCTTTGCAAGGCGTTGATAGAAAGTCGGAGACCGTTCTTGTGGGTGATTACGGATAAATCGCATAGAACTAAAGACGATGAGGAAGTCGATAGCATAGCGAGTTTTAGAGAAGAGCTTGATGAGATAGGAATGGTGGTTTCTTGGTGCGATCAGTTTAGGGTTTTGAAACATAGATCTATAGGTTGTTTCGTGACGCATTGTGGATGGAACTCCACGCTTGAGAGTTTGGTTTCTGGAGTTCCGGTTGTTGCGTTTCCGCAGTGGAACGATCAGATGACGAACGCGAAGCTTCTTGATGAGAGTTGGAAGACAGGTGTGAGAGTGATAGTGAAGAAAGAAGAGAAAGAAGAAGAAGGTTGCGTGGTGGAGAGTGAGGAGATACGAAGGTGTATTGATGAAGTGATGGAGGAGAAGGCGGAGGATTTTAGAAGAAACGCGGCAAGGTGGAGAGATTTAGCGGCGGAGACGATTAGAGAAGGAGGCTCTTCGTTTAATAACCTCAAAGCTTTCGTTGATGAGCATATGTGATTCAAAGCAAGACTATTGTTTTAGTTGACTAAAATTTGTTTGAATCAATTATTTTGTAACACTTTTAATTTAAAGAAGATGAAATGAAATTATATCCAAAATGTGAGAGATATAGATAGATACATGAGTGGCATAAATGATGCAATCAAATTGTTCTGTTTCACTTGGACTTACTTGACTGCCAAGAAAGACACTTGAATCTTGAGTTCTGAGTATATATTTCCTTGTGTGTGAAAGCAAACTCTTAGTGCGCGTTGCGAGTGATCAACCCTTCGAATATGACAAAGAGATCTCTGTTATCGCTTCCAAATATCTCTTCGGCTTTCCTAAGCGTTTCCTGGAAAACAAACATTGCGTATAGAATCAAAAACTGAGCTTTAAATCAAAAGAAACGGAGCTTTCCTAAGTATTCTCCTTACTTCTCTTGTTTGCTTATGAGCGTTAAGATCCTTAACATTTCCAAGAAATGCACCAAATTGTTCGTAAGATAACCGGCTCCTGATCAAAGAATCAATAACAAGATGTTACAAACAATGATATAGAAAGTTTTGTTTATCGCTCTTCGGTTTAAAGGATTATAGACTTTTTACCTGACTTGTCGAAAGAACTCTTTACCGTCAACTCGAGTTCGTCCTGGAAACAAAAACTATTAACAAATTGTATTGCTTCTAAAACGAAAAATAATAATTTTGTATTGCATTAAAACCCTTTATGAAGAAAATCCTGTTTAACTTACCGGTTTGAGATCCAGGCTCTGAGATTGAAATAGAAGATCTAGTATCATCAAACATGCCTCTTGTAGTAGCGAATGAAACAGAATGTCGTCGAGGAGAGATAGGTCTCGAAGTCGTTTTAGGTGTAGTAGAAGCAGATAAAGTTGGTGGAGAACCAGGAGGAGTAAGCCTAGGAGTAGTATTTTGAGATACTAATGGAAGACTACTCGATAAACTAGGTTTAGGCGCTGCGATATTATACCAAAACTAAACCGTTATAGCACACAAACACAAAAGTCTAGTTTCTAGAGAATTGAAATTGAACTACCTTCGATTTCTTCGTCAATCCTAGCTGATGATTCAATAGCTTCAGAAGCTTGAGATTGAATTGATGAATGTCTTGATGGTTGAAATGGAGAATCTTCATCTGAAAAAATTCACATTTTTGGTCACATATGAACACAAAGATTTCACTAATTTCTTTTAACAAAGTATAAATATACCATTTGGTGTTGGCTTAGCAATTATTTGTGTTGTTCCTGCCTGTTAAATAGGTAATAATCCAATTAAAGATAAACTTTATACAATTTTCAAAAGCAATTTAAAAAAAGTGAAGAGATTCATACATTTTGATCATCATCTTGAAGAGACATCATAAGTGTCTTCCTAAAACCTTCAAGCTGTTATACAAATATTCATCAACCAAATGCCATTTTCAATCTTCAAAAAAATTGCTAAATTTAGAAACTTTTGAGTTAAAGATTATAAACCTTTGTAACATCTCTTTGTAGTCTCTTCACAGTATTAGACAATGAAGAATTCTCTCTCACCAAATTCTCCTGCAAATTTTGAGATTTGTCAGATTAATTCCAATTATCTCAAGAAAAAGCCTTGAGGTCGCTGGTTGGAATAACTTTGGGACGAAACTAATATTACATGTTGTAGTTTCGGGCTATGGAATTACGGAGTTTGACTCAGAAACTCCCGGTAATTAAAAAAAAAAAACAAATTGTGTCGGAAGTCAAACTATGGTCGGACCTTTTCACCATCGGCGATAGAAAGTTTATGTAAAGCATCGGAAAGAGAAGCTTCAAGAGACTCAACGTGAGATTGTAGCTCGGAGATTTCGTTCTCTTTCACGGTGAGAAGTTCACGGAGATCCGACGACTCTGATTCAAGAGCAGAGACACGTGTCGATAAGGCAATGGATGTGATTTTGCGAGCAACATCAAGTTGTTCGAATGGATCAGAAGGTAAGACTTGAAGAAGTTCTTCGGGAAGATCGAAACTTGTAGGAACCAAACTTGATCCTTCTTCTTCTTCTTCTACGTCTGACATTTTTTTTCTAATTTCCTCTTTTCTTTTTTCAGTTTTTATCGTTTTTTTAGTATTGACCGGTTATTCGGTTATGTACTAGACCGGTTTAGTGTTTTTCTTACTATAAACTGAGTTAATAGTCTAAACCAACAAAAAATGTACGCAAAACTGTAAGGTTATTTGGAATTTGGAAACAGAATTCCGGTTTTAGAGTTGGATTTCGGTTTGGTTTGGTTTGGTTTGGTTATGTAATGTGTGAGATGTTTTGAGAGAGGTGTGAATGTGTAGAGATAATAGAGAGAGTGTGGTCATGTGTGATTTGTCATTTTGTGTTGAGTGATATGACATAATGTGTGGTTTTGATTGGGTATAGACAAATTTGTGATACGTGAATGGATAGGATTATTAACTCATAGGACCCTTGAAAATGTGACAAATGAAGGGGGAAAAGGTCGAAAATATTCGTTTCCAGACCAATTTTTTTAAAATTAGATGGAAAAATCAATCCATGAAAAAAGATAGCTAATTTCAAACAAAAGGTAAACGAAAGCTGAGATTCTTAAAGAAAGATGTCTGATTTTTGTTTTTAGGAAAATAAAGCAGACTAAGGGGATTGATTGGAAGCTGGATATTTATAATTTTGATTGATTTATAAACTCAGAAGATTTATTAAATTTACAGAGAGTTTTGTATATTTTAAAAGTTTTGTTATAAGAATTTAAAAATTCAATAGTTTTTTAAGGTATTCTTAAAATCTGGTTTAATGAACAAAATTACAAGAGACCCATCTACCAATCACCATAGATTTTAATAGATTCCTAAAATCCACAAAAACTAAACTTTTTGAATAACAATGGATTTTGAATAAAATTTAACAATCTTCAAACTAATAATATGAGATTTCATTTAGAATGTATAATCCACCAACCAATAACAATGAATTCTTAAAATTCTAAGAATCTAAAAAAATCCATCAACCAAGAACACCCCCTAAAAAGTAAGAACACATCCATGGATGCTTGATACTTTGCTCTTTATTATTTTGAAGATTTATACTCTGAGTGATAAACTTTGGAGGTTTAAAGTGTTAGTAATTGGTACTTTAGAAGTTTCTTATGTCATTTTTTTTTTTTTTTTTTTTTTGTCACGAACACACTTCTCCTAGCGATTACAAAAAATACCGAAGTATCATCAAACCAACAGGGAAAAGAAGTGCTAACATAAGAGAAAACTCTCTGCCGGAGACGAGCATTCCTCGCGAGAAGGTCTGCTTTGACATTCTTTTCCCTAGGACAGTACGCAAGGGTAAAGTCTCAAAAAGAAATACGTAACTCCTTCAATTCTGCTAACTCCGTTTGGAAGCGGGGCCATCCGTCCGGTTCTGCAACCATTGTAATTAGTTCCTGAGAGTCGGTCAGGAAAAGCTCGCAATATCGCTGGTTCTTGCGGAGGCTCTTCATTGCCCAAAGTAGACTGTGAAGCTCTGCATGTAGTGGCGATAAAGTCTGTTGTAAGCCACGTGTCCCTACGAGATCCGTAGTCCCATCCTGCAGCTGTAGAATCCATCCCACACTACTCGTAGTATGGTGGTCCTTCCACGATCCATCAATAAAACAGCGAAAGATTGCTGGCGAGTTGTCTTCAACAGTGAGAGCATGTTGGTTTAGGGTATCCGCTACTGTGGTTTCATTGGCTTGAAACCACACTGTTGTCTCTTTCTTAGCTAATTCCACCGTATCCTGTGGTGATCTGTCCAGATTACTGAAAACTTTATCGTTTCGAGCCTTCCAGATGTACCAACATATCCAAGGGAAACATCGTACAACCTCCCAGTGGTCCGCCCTATTCGGCAGTCGAGATAGCAAATAATCCATATTTCCCCATAGGTTTTCACTGGGGAAAACTTCTGGGAGATTCGGAATAGATGACAGTGCCCAACATTGTCTCGCCGGTGGGCAAGTGAACAGGACGTGGTTGATTGTCTCCTCAGTATCGCCACACCGGGGGCAGTCTCTCTCAGTTTGGATCCGTCGATGGGCCAACCGCTCATTAACTGCCACCGCTCCAGAGAGTGACTGCCACAGGAAGTGGCGAATTTTGTTTGGTGTTTTTAGTTGCCAAACTTTCTCCTTTAAAGGGTTCACCGATGGCTGTTGGATTGCAAAATCCAACTCAGCCTCCAGATTCTGCCGTGCCACCTCATACCCTGATCGAACAGTATATAGTCCAGACTTTGTATAATGCCAACATAACCCATCATTAGCCCCAACCTTGGAAGGTCTAAGAGTAAGAATGAGTTTGAGATCATCAAGCGCAACACAATCCCGCAACTTTACCACATTCCACTTGGATGACACAAGGTCTATAAAGTCCGAGACCCGTTGATGCCTGTCATGAGTCGATTGAATGCTCCTCACAACTCGCGGTTGAGTATCGGGGATCCATTTGTCCGTCCAGAACCAGGATTGAGCACCAGAGCCAATGATACGTCGCATTCCTTTCTCCACCAGGCTCTTAACACTATAAAGACTGCGCTATCCATACGAGGGTCGATAATGTTTCCGTGCTTCGAAAGGGTGGGAATAGCGGAAATACTTTCCTTTCAACACCCTTGCAGCAAGTGAGTTGGGGTATTGATGTAGTCGCCAGATCTGCTTTGCCAATAAAGCTTGGTTGAACTCTTCGTAAGACTTGAAACCAATACCCCCTGCATTCTTGGGGAGACACATCTTCTTTCAGGAAAGCCAGTGCATTCCTTTGGAATTAGTGTTCGATTGCCACCAGAACTTAGCCACCGCACTCGCGAGCTTACAGAGGATACCCTTGGGAAGAAGAAACGTTGACATCACATATGTAGGAAGAGCTTGCGCGACCGATTTAATCATAATCTCCCTACCTCATTTGGAAAGGAATTTGGCTGACCAGCCATTTATCCGCTGATTTAAACGGTCTTGGACATACGCAAACACTTCAGCTTTAGAGCCATTTAACTGTTCCGGAATACCCAAATACTTCCCGGATCCACCCTCCTCTGTAATATGCAGTCGTGCTTTGATTTCGAGACGACGAGCAGGCATAACCTCTTTACCAAAGGTAATGGCTGACTTGTCGAAATTAATGCGTTGTCCTGATGCATTACCATAAATCTCCAGCACTTTTAGGATACTGTCACACTGGTCCAAACTTGTCTGACAGAAGAACAGGCTATCATCAGTAAACATCAAATGAGATAAGGGGGGAGATGTTGGTGCAATCCGAATACCACATATACCCCCGGACATCTCAGTAGCCTTCAGATTGGCAATGAGTACCTCAGTACAGAGAATAAACAGAAAGGGAAATAAAGGGTCCCCCTGTCGTAGTCCTCTGGTAGGCGTGATGGTTCCCTTCAGAACACCATTCAACAATACACTGTATGAGACTGAGTTGACACAAGTCATGATCCAAGAAATCCACTTGTCCGCAAAACCCATTTTCTGCATCAGTGCTTCGAGAAAGGTCCATTCCACCCGATCATATCCCTTACTCATATCAGTTTTGATGGCCATACAATCCCGTTTTGCAACCCTATTCGTGGACAGGGCATGGAAAACTTCCTCTGCCAGCAAAATACTATCCGTAATTTGTCTTCCTGCCACGAAGGTTGATTGAGTTTCAGACACTAATTTTGGTAAAAAGCGGCGAAGGCGCTGGCAGAGAAGCTTAGAGATAATCTTGTAACTCACGTTACATAGGCTAATGGGTCTAAACTCCTTCATCATCCGTGGACATTCTGATTTGGGTATCAAACAAATGTTGACCTCATTACTTTTATCGTCGAAAATCCCTGTCCGCAAAAAGCGTTGGACCATCTCCACCACCTGAGGACCCAGAATATGCCAGAACTTCTGGTAGAACAAAGCTGTCATTCCATCAGGCCCTGGGGCTTTTTCTGGATGAATAGCAAAAACCGCTGCTTTGACCTCCGCACTAGTAACCTCTCGAGTAAGTGTGGTATTCATCTCGGGAGTAACACATCTCTGTATGTGGGATAACGACACCTCCAGATCAGAAACGGCTGTGGAAGAGAACATGCCAGTAAAATACTGTGTAGCAGTCTGTTCTATTTCGTCCTCGTTTTCTGTCCAGACCCCCGCCTCATTGGTAATGCCAATTATCTTGTTCCGTGCCCGCCTCTGCTTCGTGGTTGCCTGGAAGAATTTTGTGTTTTGATCACCTTCTTGATGCCAGGTTATCCTACTTTTCTGTTGCCAATAGATCTCCTCTTCGCGTAAATAAATACATAATTGTTCTTGTATTTATGCTATTTCGGCCGTCGAGGACGTGTCACTACCCTGGGCCTCTTCAAGTCGTGATTTCAAGTCCTCTATTGCTTCCTCGGAGCTAACTTGGTCCTGTTTATGCCAGCGGAAGATGAGTTTCTGGGTATTTGCGATCCGGTCGCCCACCGTCGGATCTGTACCGATTCTCCCTGTCGCCCATCCTGATCTCACAACCTCCTCGAAATTTGGTTATAGAGAGCCATCGCTTATCGAACCTAAATTGTTTTATCCCGACCATCCTCCGGTTATTTATGTGGGTAAGGACTGACCGGTGATCGGACCCCATAAATCTGAGGTACTCCATCTGGGTATGGGAGAAAAACTCATGCCATCCTTCGTTACCCATAGATCTATCCAACCGGCAACGAATAACATTGGTACCTCTTCGACCAACCCAGGAAAGGCAATTTCCCAGGTATGGAAAGTCTACCATCCCACAATTTTGACGCATCGGATTAAAATCCAGGAAAGAATTTTCTGGTCTCCTACGGCCCCCCGTTTTTTTGTGATGACCTACAATTTCATTAAAGTCTCCGGTCATGAACCATGGTTCAGGCCGTGTGGTACCAATTCTGGTTAGACGTTCCCAGACAATTCCTCTTTGAGCAATAACAGGGTCACCATAAACGAACGATAGAAAAACTGTATTACCATCAACGATAGCCATTACATCAATGATATTTTTATTGGAAAAAAGAACTTGAATACGAAATTTGGACTTCGCCATAAGGGCTAGGCCTCCACTACGACATATAGGGTCAACTGTAAAAAGAAAATCATAGCCAAATTCTACTTGGAGATCTTCAAGAAACTGGTGATCACACTTTGTTTCCATAAGAAAGAGAATCCCCGGGAAAAACCTCTTACGAAATTCACGTAATCGTCAAACTGTCAGGAAGCTTCCAACCCCCTGACAGTTCCAACTCATGATCATTTTAAGCGTCCGGCGGTGGTTCCTCATCAACCACCTGTTCTTTAAATTCCTTCGAAGATTTCCTGTCGTCAGGGCCTGATATATCATGGTTTTTACCAGTTTTCGACCATGATATAAGTCTTTTTATCGAGTCTTTTCATTGTATTTCGGGTATTTTTAATGTCTTAACAGGTTATTGCACGTGAGGAGCTTATTTGGTGAATACGGTGCATTTTGGAACATAAACAAGGTTGGAGCCGGATTTTGCAAGAAAAGAAGCTGATATGAAGCAGCCTGTCGATCGACAGCCCCGCGAAGGACGATCGATCGATAGCTACATTGCAGCATGTCGATCGACAGACACATTGACGAACGATCGACAGGTGCTCGCAAAGACCGACCTAATCCGTTTTAAAGAAGGAAAATTGTTCCTTTTCGGGCCAGAAGTTACCAATAAACCGTCATAAAAGCCCACCACGAGTTTTACCTCTATAAATAGTTTATTTTAGGTTTTTAGATCATGACTTTAGTTTTTACTTAACAAAGTTTAGAGAGCTTTAAGAGAGGGATTTTTAGGGAGACAAATTTACTTCACACTTTGAGATTCTTCGAACCCTATTGTAATTTTTCTTTTACTCTTTCTTTATGCATTATTATTCAGCTATGATTTGCTTTGCTGCCATGTCTGAATAGTTTGCTTGTTAGGTTTAGGGTAATTCGAATGGAATGATGATGAATTGTTAGGGTAAACTCACTTGTTAGGATTATCTGTTAGGTTCTTCACCTAGATTGCTTTAATTCTGGTTTAGGATTCGCGACCCTGAATTTGGATATCTTAGGTTGATAGATTGACACGAAAGTGTAATTGATTAGCCAGAACTAGATCTTAGGTGAGTAAAATTACTTATTCGCAAAGAAATTTGGTTTAGGGATTTTGTGAACAAATTGGACTTGAATTTAAAGCTTGTTTAAATTGATTGAATTCGCAAAGAAATTTGGTTTTCTAGGGTTTAGACATAGTTAGTTTTCGCAACGACAGTTGGTTAATTATATTTTAGTGTTCCAAGTTCTAGAACGGTTCTTAATTAAATCATGATTCTGTTTAACCTGCAATTCTGATTCATCCTGAGAATTACCCAAAAGCCTAGCTCTTTGTTTAATTGAATCAACCATCTTTCCTGTTACCAATTGATTTTGCTATTTATTTTATATTATTTTACTTAGCCGAATTTGAAGTCAATATTCCTATCGTTTGATTTGACTCTCAGTGATTCGACCTCTACTACGACGACCTCTTAATTTGAGAGAGTAGCTCAGGGTAAATTTGAGCATATCAAATTTTGGCGCCGTTGTCGGGGAGTCAAAATCTTCCATAGGATTTTGATTCTAGAATTCTGACTAAGTTTTCTTTTTATTTTTGATTTCTTTTCTTTTATTTTTGGTGTTTCAGGTTTATGCATTCTAGCCGAACCAGAAGCAACAAGGATAAACCGTTAGCAGATTTTTGTTCCAGAGTTGGGAATTTTGGAAAGAGAAAACAGACGAAAAGCAAAGTTAGCTAAGATGGTTAATCGAGGTATACTAGTTTTTCGGAATGCTGAAGGAGAGAATGTTGATCGAGATGGTAATCGGTACAACGTTCAGGGAGACCCCATTGATGAAGCTGGTAATATCATCGAGTTTGAGGATCCGATTGCAGCAGAGCGTGCTGAGCTAGATCGTCAAAGGGTTGAGTTGGAGCGCCAACGCGCTGAGATTGAGCATCTGGCTCAGGTGAATCGTGGACCTCAGGAGGCGGTAGTTAACCAACGTGCTTTGGGAGACTACTTCTGCCCTGAAGAACATTACGCCAACAGGGCAGCGATTCGACCTCCTAGATTTGAGCGGAGGGATTTTGAGTTGAAGCCTGCGTACTTCTCTCTTGTGGCTCAACATCAGTTCCATGGGCACCCATCAGAGCACCCCATGGATCATCTTGAGATGTTTGAGGATCTTGCATCTAGCATCAAGGCTAACAACGTGTCGGAAGACTACATTATGTGTAAGCTCTTCCCATTTTCTCTTGCTGGAGAAGCAGCCTCTTGGCTGAAGCAGTTGGAGCCAGGCTCACTGACTACTTGGAGAGATACCAAGAGTGCTTTCCTGAGTCACTTCTACGATGAGTCGCGCTTAGAGGATCTACGAGTTAAGATCTCAACATTCGTTCAGAATCTGACAGAATCTTTCAAAGCTGCGTGGGAAAGGTTCAAGGGATATCAGAGAGATTGTCCTCATCACGGGTTTACAGAGGTTCAGTTGCTGGGTATATTCTACAGAGGAATGGATTGGAGACATCAGATGACTCTAGATGCTTCGAGTAATGGGAATTTCAAAACCAGGTTTCCTGCTGATTGCCTTGAGCTCATCAAGAACGTGTCTACTAGCAATAGTACAAAGAAGATTGATGAGGAAAGGAGTCGAGAAGCTGGTCAAACAAATGAAGCTGAGATTGCTGATGTTAAGGCTAAGATAGATTTCGTGCATAACCTTCTGGTGAACAAGAAGTCAGTTAATTTTGCACAGGAAGTTGACACTTTCTATCAAAATGATGAGCAGGAGGATGTTAATTACATCAACCAGAATGACTACCAAAATCAGCGGTATGGGAATCAGTCAGAGAACAAGGGATACAACAATTACAATCATAGGAGCTCATTCTCTGGGACTCCAGGTTCTCCAAGTTATGCTCAAAAGTCGTAGTTTCAGAAACCATTTGGCAGCAGCAGCAATCAGAGGAACTACGGATCTTCATCGTATCAACCGATTCCTGCTAAGTATTCAGAAAATGACATGAAGGGTATGCTTGAACAGCTTCTTGAGGGGCAACAAACTCAGACAGTGAACTTCAATGGGAAGATTGACGGGCTCTACACTAATCTCAATGGGAAGATGGACGGGTTCTACACTGATCTCAATGGGAAGATTGAAGCCCTCAATATTCACATGAAGAAGTTAGACACTCAAGTAGCCCAGACTGCAGAATATATGAAAAGACAAGATGGTTTTCTTCCTACCAGAACTGATACAAATCTTAAGCAGCATGGTGTAGCAGCTATCACAACCAGAAGTGGTAAGGTTATTGAGCCAGTGCTCAAGAAACGACTCTCAATCGAACAATTGGACGAGCTTAAAGATGTTGAGGATCAGGAAATTTTTTTCCCGGATGACATGTCGATCGACAGGCGCAGAAATGGCAAATCCGGAATACCTGTCGATCGATAGACCCAGTGGTTGTCGATCGACAGGGACCCGAGACAGACCAAAACCAGATTCTGCCTACTGAAAGGGTATACAAACCAAAGATACCTTATCCTAGGGGTCTTAAGAAGTCTAGACAGGAGCTTGAGGAAGCTAAGTGTAAGGAAATCATTGACAAAATCACAGTTGAGATGCCATTGGTTGAGGCAATAAGAACTTCTCCTGTTATTCGCCGTTATGTGAAGAAGTTGGTCACTAAGAACTTGTGCGTTGAAGAAGGGGTTGCTATGATCACGGAGCAAGTGAGTGCTATGATTTTGAACAAGGTTCCAAAGAAGCTAGCTGATCCGGGAAGCTTTGTGTTGGATTGTCTCATTTTCTCTGATAGGTTTCCACGGTCTTTGTGTGATTTGGGTTCTAGCATCAACTTGATGCCTCTTTCAGTTGCTTTAAGTCTCGGAATGACGGATTTCCAGCCTACAAGGATTTCACTTATCCTTGCTGACAGATCAGTTAGGGTTCCAGAAGGGGTACTTGAAGATGTTCCAATCAAGGTTGGAGATTGTTTGATTCCTGCTGATTTCGTAGTTTTGCAGTATTGTGAGGAGCCTAAGGACCCTCTCATTCTTGGACGGCCATTCTTAGCTACAGCTGGTGCTATGATTGATGTAAGAGGAGGCAGAATTACTCTAAGTGTTGGGGATTTGGAGATGAAGTTCGATATGGACCAAGTAATTCAGAAACCTACCATTGATGGCCAGACATTCTATGTGGATACATTGGATGAAATCACTCAGGAAGTCTTTGATGAAGACTATCCAGCTGATCCTTTGGAAAAGACTTTGGTAAATTTTGTGGTTGAAACTGGGCAGCTTGACGAAGCTTCAAAAGGGTATGCTAAGTTGATGAATGACAGTGAGTTAGTGAAGCAAGTGGTTGCGAATGTGGAACTGGTTGGGGTTTCTGAGAAATCAGAAAGGGTAAGTGACTGGAGTGAAGAAAAAGCTCCAAAGATCGAACTCAAATAACTGCCAGCAGGACTCAAGTACGCTTTTCTTGGTCCTAATTCCACTTATCCTGTTATTGTTAGTTAAACTTTAAACAATATTGAGCAAACCTTGTTACTAAGTAAGTTGCGCAAGTATCGCAAGGCTGGGTATTCTCTTGATGATATTGCAGGGATTTCTCCAGATTTATGCATGCACAGGATTCACCTTGAAGAAGGGGCAAAGACAATTGTTGAGCATCAAAGAAGGCTGAACCCGAACCTTCAAGAAGTGGTAAAAAAGGAGATTCTGAAACTATTGGAAGCTGGGATCATCTATCCTATTTTAGATAGTCCTTGGGTTAGTCCGGTTCATGTGGTTCCTAAGAAAGGTGGAGTGACAGTGGTTAAGAACGAGAAGAATGAGCTTATTCCTACAAGGACTGTGACAGGGCACGGAATGTGTATTGATTACAGGAAGCTCAACGCTGCTACTAGGAAAGACCATTTCCCTTTGCCTTTCATTGATCAGATGCTGGAAAGGCTTGCGAATCATCCATACTACTGCTTTTTGGATGGGTATTCAGGGTTCTTTCAGATTCCGATTCATCCGGACGATCAAGAAAAGACAACTTTTACATGTCCTTATGGTACTTTTGCATATCGCAGAATGCCATTCGGATTATGTAATGCTCCAGCTACTTTTCAAAGATGTATGTTGTCAATTTTCACGGATATGATCGAGGATTACATGGAAGTCTTCATGGATGATTTCTCAGTCTACGGGTCTTCTTTCAAGGATTGTTTGGGTAATTTGGAGAAGGTACTTTGATATATCATGGTTTTTACCGGTTTTCGACCATGATATAAGTCCTTTTATCGAGTCTTTTTAGTATCTTAACAGGTTATTGCACGTGAGGAGCTTATATGGTGAATATGGTGCATTTTGAAGCGTAAACAAGGTTGGAGCCGGATTTTGCAAGAAAAGAAGTTGATATGAAGCAGCCTGTCGATCGACAGCACCAAGAAGGACGATCGATCGACAGCTACATTGAAGCCTGTCGATCGACATACACATAGACGATCGATCGACAGGCCAGCGCAGAAACCGACCTAAATACATTTTAAAGAAGGAAATTCGCCAGTTAATGGGCCGAAAGCAGCAATAGACCGTCATAAAAGCTCACCACGAGTTTTACCTCTATAAATAGTTTATTTATAGGTTTTTAGATGATAACTTAGATTTTACTTAACAAAGTTTAGAGAGCTTTAAGAGAGAGATTTTTCAGGGTTTTTAGGGAGACAAGTTTACTTCATTACTTTGAGATTCTTCGAACCCTATTGTAATTCTTCTTTTACTCTTTCTTTATGCAGTATTATTCAGCTATGATTTGCTTTGCTGCCATGTCTGAGTAGTTTGCTTGTTAGGTTTAGGGTAGTTCGAATGGAATGATGATGAATTGTTAGGGTAAACTCACTTGTTAGGATTATCTGTTAGGTTCTTCACCTAGATTGCTTTAACTCTGATTTAGAATTGATCACTCTAAATTAGCTATCTTAGGTTGATAGATTGACACGAAAGTGTAATTGATTAGCCAGAACTAGATCTTAGGTGAGCAAAATTACTTATTCGCAAAGAAATTTGGTTTAGGGATTTTGTGAACAATTTGAACTTGAATTTAATGCTTGTTTAAATTGATTGAATTCGCAAAGAAATTTGGTTTTCTAGGGTTTAGACATAGTTAGTTTTCGCAACGACAATTGGTTAATTATACATTAGTGTTCCAAGTTCTAGAACGGTTCTTAATTAAATCCTGATTTTGTTTAACTTGCAATTCTGATTCATCCTGAGAATTACCCAAAAGCCTAGCACTTTGTTTAATTGAATTTTAAATCAACAATCTTTCTCTGTTTCGATTTGCTTTTGTCTTTATTTTATATTATTTTACTTAGCCGAATTTGAAGTCAATATTCCTATCGTTTGATTTGACTCTCAGTGATTCGACCCCTACTACAATTGATCTCTTAATTTGAGAGAGTAGCTCAGGGTAAATTTGAGCAGATCATACTTGCTAGATGTGAAGAGAAACACTTAGTGCTGAATTGGGAGAAATGTCACTTCATGGTAAACAGTGGCATTGTTCTTGGACATAAAGTGTCAGAAGCTGGAATTGAGGTAGATCGTGCCAAGATTGAAGTTATGACAAGTTTGCAGCCACCTACTTGTGTGAAATCTGTTAGGAGTTTCCTTGGTCACGCTGGTTTCTACAGGAGATTCATTAAGGATTTCTCCAAGATTGCACGCCCACTTACCTCCCTGCTTTGTAAGGATGTCAAATTTGTGTTTGATGCTGATTGTCTTGCTGCTTTTGAACAGATTAAGCAGGCTTTAGTGAGTGCTCCAATTGTGCAACCGCCAGATTGGACACTTCCCTTTGAAGTGATGTGTGATGCTAGTGATTTTGCAGTTGGGGCTGTTTTGGGTCAAAAAAAGGACAAGAAACTTCATGCCATTTACTATGCTAGCCGAACTCTTGATGATGCACAGAAGAATTATGCAACTACAGAGAAAGAGTTGTTAGCAGTGGTGTTTGCGTTTGAAATTTTTTGTCCGTATCTGATTGGTTCTAAGGTGATCGTGCACACGGATCATTCAACACTTAAGTACTTGATGCAGAAAAAGGATGCTAAGCCGCAGTTGTTGAGATGGATTTTTCTCCTTCAAGAGTTTGACGTTGAGGTTAAGGATAAGAAAGGTGTTGAAAACAGAGTTGCGGATCATCTTTCAAAGATTCAGATCGAGGATCATGTTCCTATTGATGATTTCTTTCCAACAGAGGGATGCAATTTCGTTGAAAGTGGTTTTCAAGCTGAAAACCCGCAAACTTTCAGAAAACCAGAAGACTTGTCGATCGATCGACACATGGTATGTCGATCGACAGGTGCAGAACAGAGCTGTCGATCGATCGACACAGTGGTTGTCGATCGACAGCCTCTGTACCGAGCAATAGAACGCCTTCCACAAATCATCTCCGACGCAGTCCAGACCCATGTTTTCACCGTCTCTGCTTCTATTCGTCCTTGGTACGCTTATATTGCCAATTATCTAGCTGCAGAAGATATGCCAAGTGACCTTAAAGGTTATGAAAGGAAGAAGTTCATCTGAGAACTTCGTAGATATAATTGGGATGAACCTTATCTCTACAAGTTTTGTTCTGATGGTATTTACTAAAGGTGTATTGCTGAGCCTGAGACTCAAGACGTGTTGTTCCATTGTCACGGGTCTGATTATGCAGGACACTTCGCTTCATTCAAAACAGCCTCCAAAGTTCTTCAAGCGGGTTTCTGGTGGCCTACATTGTTCAAAGATGCTCATGCCTTTGTCAAACAATGTGATGCTTGTCAACGAAGAGGGAAGATCAGCAGGAGGCATGAAATGCCTCAGAACTTCATCCTCGAAGTTGAGGTTTTTGATTGTTGGGAAATAGATTTCATGGGACCTTTTCCTTCATCTTATGGAAACTCTTACATCTTGGTTGCTGTGGATTATGTATCCAAATGGGTAGAGGCCGTTGCTAGTCCAAAAAACAACTCAGGGGTGGTTATTAAGTTGTTTAAAACCATCATTTTCCCGCGATTTGGAGTGCCTCGAGTTGTCATTAGTGATGGAGGAACACATTTTATCAACAGAGCTTTTGATCGTTTGTTGGCTAAGTACGGAGTTCAACATCGTGTAGCTAGTCCTTATCATCCTCAGACAAGTGGACAAGTTGAAGTTTCTAATCGTCAGATTAATGAAATTTTGGAGAAAACTGTCAATGCTACAAGGAAGGATTGGTCTGCAAAGCTGGATGATGCACTCTGGGCCTATCGCACTGCGTTCAAAACACCACTTGGCACTACTCCTTTTCATCTACTTTATGGGAAAGCTTGTCATCTTCCAGTGGAACTTGAACACCGAGCAGCCTTGGCAGTAAAGCAGTACAATTTCAACATCAAACCTGCTGCAGAAAGACGTCTGATTCATTTGAACGAGTTGGATGAGATTAGACATCATGCTTATGAAAACTCCAAGTTGTACAAAGAGCGGACTAAGGCATATCACGACAGGAAGATCGTGTCCCGAACTTTCGAACCAAATGATCAGGTACTTCTGTATAACTCTCATCTAACTTTGTTTCCTGGAAAGCTGCGTTCTCGTTGGTCAGGTCCATTCACCATCAAGGAAGTTCGACCACATGGAGCTGTTGTGCTTATCAGTCAGGAAGGCCAAGAATTCACTGTGAATGGCCAAAGGGTGAAGCATTATTGGGCGAAAGCCGAAATTCCAGATGGGCACATTGTGTCACTGGATGAAGCACCCGCTGTCTAATTTCAGACACAGTCAAGGTAAAGACTGAAAACAAGCGCTTAGTGGGAGGCAACCCACTTGTAAGTTTCTGTACAAAATTAGTTTTTATTTTCATTTTCTACTAACTTTTGTTGCGTTTTGTTTCAGCAAAAAAAAAAAAAAAAAAAAAAACGGGAAGCCTGTCGATCGACAGCCCCGAGAAGACCTGTCGATCGACAGGCCCTGCTGTGAAATCGAGGTAAGTCGATAAAACGCTCGACAGAAGAAACTTCTTCACACCACAAACACAAACTTCTTCTCTCAAATCTTCATAACTCTCTCAAATCTTCATAGTTTTCATTGATTTTTGATTCTAAATTGTTCTAAATTTCTTCCTCTATCCAATTCTATCACTTATTCTCTCGATCTGCAAATGTATGTACCCGAAATCTCTTGTTTTTAGGTTTCGTTTTAGGTGGAGAAATTATGTGCGAATTTGGTTTGATTTTGATTGATTCTTGAATTGGGTTAGTGATAATATTGTTTAGGAGAGAATTGTGGTTGTTTTAAAGTATGAAATTGAGGGAATTGAAGGGTTTCAATCTTCAAACGACTGTCTGATTTTTGCAGACCTGTCGATCGATCGTGGCTGTGGTTGTCGATCGACAGGCCAGTTTAGCCCTGTCGATCGCCACACATAAGACCTGTCGATCGACAGGTCCGTTTTTCACCGACCAAATCCCCTAATTTCAGCTTTTGTGTGTTTGTGTTTGATGAATTTGCAGATGGTTAAACGATCAAGGACCAGCGGCATTAGCCCGTGGCCTAAACCAGAAGGGGAGAGGATCCGCATTGGTCGAGAATGGAGAGATTGTCCAGAAGTCATTCTTGGCAAACCCGATGTCGTTAACAGGCAGATTAAGGACACTTGGGATGACTATGATTCCCTCTTTTACAACCAATGGTTGAGCGTGAACATGCAGCCTACGCGTATCGCGGATAGACATGCTTTGACGGAGTTGGGGATTTTTGATGAGGTTACGCGTTTGCTGGAACGCAGCGGTTTAGGTCGCATCACTACCACACATCACGACCTGTACCCTGATTTGGTGTGTTAGTTTTTCGCCACGCTTCGGGTCTTTTTCCCCATGGACGCTGCGCATACTGGAGGCAATGGGACCCTCACCTTTATGATCGAAGGGGTCAGATACAGGCTGAGCATTAAGGATATTTGTGATATCTACGGATTTCCATCGGAGAGGGACAACGTCATCATACCTCCTGCATTTTCAGAAATGAAAGGTTTCTGGCGTTTGTTTGGCGCAGGTGAGTTCTCCGGGAACAAAGTCTCTCATACTGACATTCGACACCCCGTTCTCCGTTATATGATCCGCCTCCTCTCTAACACTGTTTTGTACCGGAACGAGCCCGGTAAGGTTCGCCATGATTAGCTTCTAGCACTCTACTACCTCCTCTCCGATGATATTATTTGGCAGTCTCATGGTGATCTCCTCCGCGATCTCAACTGGGGAGCCGTTTTAGCCGACCGTTTATTGGAACAGAAGAACACCCTGTTTACTCTGAAGACGGGTAACTCCTTTCGAGCAGGTAGCCTCATTACTCCCATCATACGGTTCTGCGGCATTGACTGTGAGCGTTACGCTGCGATTCGCGTCCCATGCTCTATGGACAGCATGCACATGGTGAGTGCCACTTGGATTGGGGGGGATCAACAGTGGCTCATCCGCGATGATTACAGGAAGCAGTTTCAGGTCCTTCTGCCGCTTCCAGGAAGCAGTTTCAGGTCCTTCTGCCGCTTCCAGAGTTGACAGATATCAGGGTTGGCACCGCTGCACTTTACTTCCTACCGGATGGACGGCGAGCTGTTGTTAGTAGACGCACCACTCGCCGAGTTTCTACGAGCCGCAAGGGTTCTTCCTCAGCTTCAGCTGCCGCTGGCTCTTCTTCCTCCTCAGCTCGCCGTTTAGCACCTCCTCCGCAGGTCGAGATGGATCCCATTCAGAGATGGATCGTGACGAGCATTCAGACTCTTTGGGATGTGGTTGCTGATTTGTCCCGTTGTGGTTGTGTTCGTCCTCGTTCACCGACTCCTCCGCCTGATAGTTCCCCAGTTCTAGATGATGACTATGCTGAGATCGACGCATATCACGCTGATTAGATCGTCTCCGTTTATCCCGGTTCCCTTTTTCTTTCTTTTTCTTTTCACTTGAGTCATTTTTTTTCTTTCTTTTGAGTCAGTTTATTCTTTGTTTCCTTTTGATCTTTAGGATTTGTGAAACTTGTTGTTTGTGACTCTTTGCTGTGGTATTTGACTGTATTTTGTTTCAGTGATCTTCAGTTTTTCTTTAGATTTCTTCAACAACATCAGTCGTCAAAGCCAGTTTTTTAGAATTTCGACGAGCCTGTCGATCGACAGACCTAGTGGTTGTCGATCGACAGCCCCATGATGCCCTGTCGATCGACGCACCTAATGGTTGTCGATCGACAGGCCAGCAGAACAGGTCCGAATTTCGTTTTTTTCACAAATTTTCTGACTTTTTCTTTTTCTTTTCACCAATCTCAGATTTAATAATACTGGAGACAGTGTTGTTTAAGCATGGGGGAGGTAATTACTAACATTGTTTTCTATTTTGGAGTCAAAAAATTTGTTTTTATTGAGTCAAAATGTAGGGAATAATGATATTTCTTAGGAATAAAGTTTAGTTTTTGAAACTTTTAGCTGTTGCGATGAAGCCTTTGGATGGAACGAATTCGAAACCAGATGATAGTACAGGTCCCCCTCTTATCGCAATTTGCAGAACGAAGTAGATCAAACTCCAGACTAGCACACTTGATCTCCATTTCGCTATATTCTCTTTGATGATATCACGACAGTAAAACATTCAAGACTCCTTATTCTCTTTGCCACTCTTTGTTGATCCTGAATGACCAGCTCATTTTTAGTTGGATCCCAACCCCTAACCTTAACCTTTTGTTCAAACCTCATGCAGTATCTTTTCCTTAGTTTTATGTGCAGGCATGTGTATAAACTCCGGAGAGAAAGAGGTCCGACGCAGTTTTTCATTCACAAAAAATTGCACAGGAAAAGGATTTGGTAGGAGTACTTGAAAGAGAGCAGCAATGCTAAGCATTCCTTGGGACTTAATACACAACAATGGTAATTTTTTAGACTAATATCTTTATAGAATCATTTCCCCCCTTAGAGTTATGAAAAAAAAAAAATTCTTTTATTTCGAAAAATAAGTAAGGGAAAGGGAAATGATTATTTAAATAAGTCTCTAGCTTCAAAAGAAAAATCCCAAGGAATGAAGAAGTTGGATGTGGAAAGTGGAACGTGATTATTATATGAAGGTGTTTGGTTCCTGATAACGTTTTGGAGGAGGGAGTGCAATGTGAATGAGAAACTGTGGGCATCAACTGGACCCGACTCTCTCTTGTGATTATGTATAATGTCTGCATCCACCAAATAAAATCCGGTAACTCTAAACACTCTTTAGCTCCACTTAAACACAAAAGCCTTTAACATCACACCTAGCCTTTTACTTGGTTGGTATCATTGGAGAGAATTCCATCATCACTTCGATCAAGTGTGCGACAGTTAGGAGAATGTGAAACTGATGGGTTTGCAAGTTAAAATTTGAGGCCCAACCTATGATGGTTGAGATTCGTGACCGCCACAGGTACTTTGTTTATATGCAGCGAAAGAGTCAAGAAAATGAAAGCAATGTTGCCAAAGATAAGTAAGTTCTCGCGATTTTCAAACCTCGACTTCCGTTTTAGTCTCTAGTTTGCTTGAGGGCAAGCAAAAGCTAAGTCTTGGGGAGTTGATATATCATGGTTTTTACCGGTTTTCGACCATGATATAAGTTCTTTTATCGAGTATTTTCGTTGTATTTCGGGTATTTTTAATGTCTTAACAGGTTATTGCACGTGAGGAGCTTATTTGGTGAATACGGTGCATTTTGAAACGTAAACAAGGTTGGAGCCGGATTTTGCAAGAAAAGAAGCTGATAAGAAGCAGCCTGTCGATCGACAGCCCCGCGAAGGACGATCGATCGACAGCTACATTGCAGCCTGTCGATCGACAGACACATAGACGATCGATCGACAGGTGCTCGCAGAGACCAACCTAATCCGTTTTAAAGAAGGAAAATTGTTCCTTTTCGGGCCAGAAGTTACCAATAAACCGTCATAAAAGCCCACCACGAGTTTTACCTCTATAAATAGTTTATTTTAGGTTTTTAGATCATGACTTTAGTTTTTACTTAACAAAGTTTAGAGAGCTTTAAGAGAGAGATTTTTAGGGTTTTTAGGGAGATAAGTTTACTTCATACTTTGAGATTCTTCGAACCCTATTGTAATTCTTCTTTTACTCTTTCTTTATGCATTATTATTCAGCTATGATTTGCTTTGCTGCCATGTCTGAATAGTTTGCTTGTTAGGTTTAGGGTAATTCGAATGGAATGATGATGAATTGTTAGGGTAAACTCACTTGTTAGGATTATCTGTTAGGTTCTTCACCTAGATTGCTTTAATTCTGGTTTAGGATTCGCGACCCTGAATTTGGATATCTTAGGTTGATAGATTGACACGAAAGTGTAATTGATTAGCCAGAACTAGATCTTAGGTGAGTAAAATTACTTATTCGCAAAGAAATTTGGTTTAGGGATTTTGTGAACAAATTGGACTTGAATTTAAAGCTTGTTTAAATTGATTGAATTCGCAAAGAAATTTGGTTTTTAGGGTTTAGACATAGTTAGTTTTCGCAACGACAGTTGGTTAGTTATATTTTAGTGTTCCAAGTTCTAGAACGGTTCTTAATTAAATCCTGATTCTGTTTAACCTGCAATTCTGATTCATCTTGAGAATTACCCAAAAGCCTAGCTCTTTGTTTAATTGAATTTGAAATCAACCATCTTTCCTGTTACCAATTGATTTTGCTATTTATTTTATATTATTTTACTTAGCCGAATTTGAAGTCAATATTCCTATTGTTTGATTTGACTCCCAGTGATTCGACCCTACTACGACGACCTCTTAATTTGAGAGAGTAGCTCAGGGTAAATTTGAGCATATCAGGGCCCGTCTTCGAGGATAACGGGTTCAACACATTTGCCAAAACGAGCTGGTCTTTCGCTAAGGCCACGTGTTTATGGATACGATTACCGTGAAACGGACTATGCTCAATCTTATTCTTAACTCCAAGCGCCTTCTTAACCCGCTGTGTAATCCGTCTTGGTTTGTTGGGCTTGTCCACTAGCCTTTTAAGTGGGGAAATTAATTCTGTTGGGCTTAAAATATAATTCTGGCCCACATCACTGAATTCCAGCCCTTTATCTAGCTGATCAAAAGGCTCCTCCTCTGTTTGGGCTTATACTCGGACCGGCCCATTAACTTTCGCTTGGCCTTGCGGGATCGTGACCTCCACTTGCGACTTAACCCTAGCCTCTTCGACTGCCTGTTCCTGCGGGCTCAATCCCTGAGAAAACAATCTGGTGCGCTTGTCTTGATCGTGCGGTGGCTCAACCATCGCCCAACGTGTGGATTGGAACTCGATTTCATTAGCAATCGCAACTTCTGCCTCAGTAGCCCGATACGATGGTGCTCGGGGCTTCGCAGTTACTCGCACCGGAGTACTCTGGTTTCCTCTGCCGTTCAGATTCGTCGCATCCTCGTTGTTCGCCTCACTACCAAAGGATTTGTGGACCCAGTCCTTGGTGGAGACCTTCTCCTTCGTTGGTTCAACTCTCTTCGGTTGACACTGGTCAAGTTCCGAGAGGATGTCCCGTCGAACCGGTTTGGGTCGTGATGACGAGGCTCTCTCACTCACCACACGATTTGGTTTGGCTCGTTTGCTACGGTGGTTCATCACCATCTTCCCTCTTTCCTCCCGTAGGCTCCTCGGTCTTTCCGATCTATCCTCTGCATCGCGTCTCCGGAGGTTCTCCCGTCTGTGCTCACGCGGTGGCTGAGACGCACATACTCGATCTGGACAATTGACCAGCTCGTGGGTCATCCGGAAACAGCCAGTACAGTGACACTGGAGTATCTCGTAGTGGAACTCCAGGACACACAATTGACCCGCATCATCTATTTCCCAGCGTTGGACAAATTACAGTCAAGGGTCACTCGGACCCTTGGAGTTGGGTCAGTCACATCCACCTTATCGAACTCACCGAGATCCTCACCGATGCTCTGGACGGATTCCTCTTCTCGACGGTAGTCAGGTAAGCCACGAATGACCACCCAGAAAGGGATGGTACTGGGATAGTCTCTGCGCACAGTAGGCACCCATCGATCCAAGGCGATCATGGAGCCATCGTAGTGATATGGACGATTGTCCAATACCACCTGGAGATCCTCCTCGGAAGTGGACTCGTCCATCTCCCATTTCTATCTCTTGAACACGGCCTTTACAACGCCATACTGTAGGGAAGAAGCGGATCAAAGACCCAAGTTTGTGTTCTTGGACCTCAGGGAGCAAAGCACGTCCGACCAAGGTACGCTCAAAACGTTTAAGTATCTGATTCTTATTAATCGGTGGAAGTTTGAGTGGTTTCTCATGCTTGGTGTCCTTCTTGGTGTCCTTATCGGAGGAGATCAAACTTCCAAAAAATGTCATTGCAGGTTTTGTGATGTGACAGAAAGCAAAGGCACGGAGCAGGTTTGAGACAAGGTAACCAAAAAGGTGTAGGACTCCTCTTCCTTTAGTTTCTGAATATAAACAGTGTGGAGCAATGTAGGTCTTCCTTGCAATCACCATTGATTGTCCTTTAATTGCAGGGGAGAAATCCGGATCAATTTTGGCTCCTGGTGATATGATATTACCATAAACGGACTCTGTCATTCCTTGATTGAAGCCAAAAGATTTGCAATTAGCAAAATCCGATTGCATCAAATCAAATTGAAATCTCAATCTCAATTCCAGATATCCGATCCTCTTTCCTTTCTCCAAAACACAATATCCCTTGAGAGGTGCAAAAATATCAGGTATCACCTCACAAGATCTCCTTGATCTGCCTAAAATCAAGCTCAGATATCTCACCATTTTCATTCCGGGAAACAACCTTTAGACGGATCTAAGGGGTAGTCCTTCCCAAAGACCACCGTGCCTTGGCCAGAGGCAAACCATTCCGGCGAAGACACTTTGAAATTCAAAAAACCGGAACCGTTACATTCGCCTCGGCTATCTTTATTTAATTAAAACATATTTCTTATGTCATTTTTCCAAGAAACGTAACATAATTAAGAGTTAATATTTAAGGGCATGTATTCTATATTGGGATGGTCTAAAATTATTATTATTACTCCTTCATTTTCCTTTTGTTTGATGTTTTAGGAAAAAAAAATTGTTTTAAAAACATTGATTTTCTCTTTTTCCAATGCATAATTGGTTCCACTTTTCTGTTTTTGCCTTTATTTATTTTTCTTTTGTTTTTTTCTTAATAATAACAATAAAGTTAAAAATGTCATTGCCAAATTTTTTTTAATATGTGTGATTTTTCTAAAACGTCAATCAATTAGAGAGAGAATATTTTGTTTTGTCAAACGACTAAAATAATTGAAGAGAAAGAAAATAATACGCATATACTAAAAGTTTATTTTAGAGAGGTTTGTTTTATTTTGCTTATCCAATAATGTTTTTAAGTCTCCTAATTATTAAAACTACGAATGGTGTACTCCAGTGCAAAATATAATAGATGTGGGATGGTTCGAATAATAATAAAACACAAACATATACATACTGTTTATCAATACAGATTTTTGTTAATGCTTAGGGTATGAAGAAACGATACATAATTATAATTCGAAATCTAAGTTTTGCCATGTATAATATTGATGATTATACCATTGATGGCAAAAATTGATTTTTGGGATATTATTTGCATAGATCTATTGTTGCGAAAGTATGCATAGTTCATTACCGTATTCATGTTCGAAGAATATATTTTTCCAGGTTATCCTGAATAATTCGAACCATGAATCTCTGCGAATCTCTAAAAGCTCAACTTTTTTAATTATTTGCAACATTTTGAATTCACAAAACATCTTCTAAAAACCTCTTTTCGATTTAACATATATTTTTTCATATTTCTACTGCGTGGTTCTTTATCACTGTGGATTCGATCCCTAAATACTACTCCATCCGTTTCAGTATATAAGATGTTTCAGCACAATTTTTTTGTTTCATTTTATAAGATTTTTTTACAAATATCTATATAAAATTTAATGTATGTAACCATTTATATTCTGCAGTATTTTTTTATTTGTTGTTATATGTTTAATTAGATATATATATATATATATATAATACTTTTAATGTTATAAAACCCAAACAAAAAATTAAATTAATTTAATTTTTAAACTCCGCGTTTTTAGTTAGAAAATCTTCCATAGTGAAACAAAGGGAGTACAATTGATTGGATGTGCAGATGCAGTCTATATTGTTTATTTTGGGTAAACCTATCAAGGTTCACATAGCCACATTTAAACCACTTTTTTTTTTATCCCTTTTTACAATTCTCTAATGGTTTGAATGGCCATCCTAATTCAAGTTCATCATTTGAATGATGATGGTATCACATCTTGAATTCCCTTAGCCTTTCTTTGAATTGTGGTAGTTGGAACTAACACAATTAAACTTGTAGAGATTTCCTGAAGAACAAACCACTGAGAACAAAATATGAATTTAGGTTTTTATTGTTATGTGTAAGCGTAAAATTGCGGTTCTCTTTTTCAGAGGTATACAAATTATATTTATACAAGTCTAAGTTGGCTAGGTTAACATCTGAAGAGATAAGGAAGATTTTATTTTTCTTCCGGATTTCCTTTAAGTGAAGTCGGTAGTCGTCTAAGGCTTTGATTTCGTCGTCGTCATGGTCTTCGACTTGAGAGGTCACACCTAGGCCCAACTTGATGTCTTAGAGGTCGGCCTAGGTCATATCTGTCTTGTCATATTATCATCTTTGGACTTCCAACTGGTCATCTTCCCAAACGTGGGCTTTCTAAGCTTAGTCTAGTCCTTTGCAGTGAATTGAAATGAGGGAGCTGACTTTGAATGTTAGTGGAGAGCTGCAAACGTCGTCCTAGAGAGCACCAGACGTCGTTCTAGTAAGTAGGAGACGTCGTCCTAGAGAGCAGCACGTCATCCCATAGAGCAGTAAACGTCATCCCAAAGAGCAGCATGCGTCCTCCTAGTAAACATGCGACGTCGGCGCAGAGAGCTGCACATACACACCTCTGACACTTAGCCATTTTATTGATGGTGTCAGTTGGGATGAGATCTAACCCCAATAGAGACCATCATTTATTTGTTAAGTGAGACCTTTTTCTATTTTCACTTGTTTTGAATGACAAGTTTTCTTTCTTCCATTAAGAGTACCATCATTGGCTAGTCAAGGTGGGTTGAGATAATCTTGACGCTTTACTGAGGTTTACAATGGTTTCTTAAGTAAGCTATTTGAATCCAATGAAACTCTTAGAGGCTAGGTTTCTTAAGTAAAAAACAGCTCGAAATATAGTATGATAAGAAGAGGAATTGAGAAAAATCTTTGTATTAATAAAAGCTGCATATCCCTTTCAAAGAGAAATACATGGTATATTTATACAACTTTGAATCGGTCGAATAAACCTTAAAAAGATATGAAAAATCTCCTAAATCTTAGTGATTTTCCTTATTTCGAGTTGGTCCTTTCCTTTTTTTTTTTTGTTTTGAACATGCTATGTTGGTTACAAGTTGTGGGCTTAGGCCGAACTCGTCATCTAGACCGGACTCGTTTGATGGGTCTGTCATGATATCCTTCTAGCAAAACTCCGAATTTATCTGGATTTGAATCAGGTGATGATGATGGGTACGAAACATGTCTTACCATAGTATTATTTTTGCGTTAGACCTAACCTCTATGTTTTGTAATGTTTTTTACGGATAATATTATATATATAGAAGAAAGGTTTTTGTTAAAATGTTTTAAGTGTCCCATTTTTTTTATGATTATATGATTACTTGTTGATTATTATTGTGGGGTTTGAAAGCATGAACTCACTAGGTAACGTTAGGTTACTCATCCATTTCTCCGTCTTGCACGATACCCTTATAAAGAAATCGTAGTTGAAGTTCAAAAAGTTAGGAGTAGTTTTATTGTCTTGTAAAAAATATGGTACTATATATAGTACGTAGTACTATTTTGGCGTGTTAGGTTTTGTCTGGAACTTTATATTTTGTAATGTCTAATGGATAATCATATATATAACAGCTCACTTCACTCTCCTTTTAGGGTGTCTACATGAGCAAAACAGTTTTTTACAATTAATTTTAATTTTAACTCTCATTTAATTGATATTTATGTATGTATTGTTACTTATAGCTACTAAAACTTTTAATTAAATAAAAAACGAAAATAAGTTAATAATTTACTAAAAGTAATACATTTCAAATTATTTGAATATTTTATTATTGCAAATATAAAATTACAACAATAAATATTTTTTATTACAAGCTTATGATAACGATAAAATTTTATATTCAATTTAAAAAATTGGAAAATGTAAAATGAATATACATATAAGAACATATGAATAAAAATTTACACGATATCAAAGAATCAAAGAAAAAAAAAATTTGAGTGTCAAACGATTGTTATAAGGTTGTTGATCTAAAGAGAAAAAAATATATGTTACACTAAAACAATATTGAACCATCTCCATAAAGATGAGATAACAAGATGAAACTTTGGAATATAAGATTTTATTCATAATATGTTATATTTGATTTTATGAAAGTAAAAGAAATTTTTTTAAGGTGTTAAAATACCACTATTTTAAAGATATAAGAGGTATAATTGATGTAAAACAAAAATCAGTAAATGAATGATTAAAAGTAGCATAAAATTGTAATTGGTTGAATCAAATTTTTGTTGTTAAGTTTGATAAAATTTGTAAAACTCATGTATCACACGAATCATATTTTAGGATTATTTGAATGAATTTTTTTCATTTATATATTGTAGTTCATTCGAAAGTAATCAAAACATTATAAGTTTATATATAAGAGCGATGAATACAAAATGTAAATAAGCGGCGTGAGATAATTAAAAAAGAAATAGATTAAATAATGTAAGCATCATAATTGTACTTCAACCGACTGTTAGGAAGTTGAAGGTTTCAAGAGAAAGAGAATAAAATAATTTCAGTAAAAGATATTAAATAATATCACTAAAGATAAAAAATGAGGTGAACATTTGGAATATAAGATTTTATTTATAATGTTACATTTGAGTTTTCATAAGTATAAAAGAAAAATAAAATGAAAACATAGTAATACCATAATTTAAATTAGATACAAAAATCTTAAGTTTTGATCAAAAAATTTTCCCCTAAATGGACACATTATTCAAGAATTTACCAGAAAAATACACAAAGAATCAATATTTCATAATTCAATATTTGAATCAATGCTTTTAACCCAAAAATCTAAAACAAAAAATACTTTTAAAGTGTTTAAGAAAACGTAACAAAGTGTAGATTATGTATAAATTCACTTTTCATAATTATATTAGTGTATAATGAAAAATGACAAAAGTAAATATATTGATTTATGTGTTGCGATTATGGTTATAATATGTTTAAGATTGGATGGAGCTAACATACAATAAAAAATAAAATAAAAATTCCTCAAAAACTAAAATAATATATATAAATTGAAAGACCTTTAAATAAATCAAATCTTCACACCCAAATTAATAATTGAATATATGCTATTAGAATGTGTTAATTAATGTAAAAGATATATATTAACATAAATACTTACCAATACACGCTATACATGATATAGGTCATACCATAGAAAAATCACATAAGAACATCAGAAGAAACCAAACTCG
The DNA here is from genome assembly GCA_900128785.1 of Arabis alpina. Taxonomy (NCBI): domain Eukaryota; kingdom Viridiplantae; phylum Streptophyta; class Magnoliopsida; order Brassicales; family Brassicaceae; genus Arabis; species Arabis alpina. The sequence goes on from LT669791.1 coordinate 10,824,509, forward strand.
CGCAACCCCTAGTACCCTAGTATTATATAATATAAAAGAAAGGTGTTTGTGAAAAGTTGGTGAGTGTTCTATAGTACAAATCTTGTCTAGACTGACACAATTCAAAAGCGTGGAACGAGTTGAAAAGCTATAGGTCATGCTCGAGAAGAAAATGATTATATGGAGAAATTGACTTTGTAACGCCCGTGAACCAAAATTTAGAAAAAAGAAATTGAACTGGACCGTATGGTTTAGTTTTAATTATTCGGTTTGGCTGATTAGGGCTTGAGTATAAAAGGGAGCAACCTCCGTTTTGTGCAGATATAGCGTGGGAGAGGCTGAGAAATTGAAAGAGAAGAGAGGAGGTTCGTTTATGGTATTTTTAGAAAAGAAGGAGATGAAGACAGCTCTAATACGTTTTAGATGAGTAGCAACGAACGGTTTAATCAGATTGGATTGAAGTGAAACTTTTAGGGTAAGTTTTCCACTCTCACATCTAGCTTTAGGCGAAATCAGTTTGTCAATTGGATGAGTATTCTGAGAGTTATTGTTGTTTTTCCGAGAGAGGTTCGTACAGAATTGGATCTGCGTTCAGTCCACTTCGTGGGTGTTTTTCCGTCGAACCAGAAGGATTTAGGAGATTATGTGCATATCATTGGAAAGGTCTCGGTCTCAAGATTCCAGATCAGGTTTTCGATCATGATTCGGAGGAAAAGGAGGAGAGTTGCCAGAGGTTGAGGTCTGAGGCAACTGATATGCTAAGGTGAGTGCGTGACCATGGTCCCAAGTGGATGGAACATTAGGATTCCTGGTTATAGGTTCATTGATGGTTGGATTCTTGATTGATTGAGATGTTTGTGTGGTGCAATCGTTTTTGTGTGTTTGTTGACATTTTATTGCAGGTGATCGTGTTTTCGGAGGCTTGAAATCGAGCCAGAGAGGAGATGGGTCGATCCTAGCGTCACTGCGAGGTGGTGTCAATCGACACTCATGTGGTTTTCTAATGTTGTGTTCGTTTGTTGTGTTGTGTGTTTGCCTGGTGTTCCATATATCTTGGTAATTGGCGAAGTAGATGGGATGACCGTCTCACTGAGTATTTGTGATAATACTCACGCATCTCTTTTTGCCATGTGATGCAGGTAAAGGCAAAATGTGACCGTGGGATCGTGGCTATGAGGAGGATAATGATCTAGGGTCTCAGTTGTTTTTTGTGGTCTTTCAGTTAATGTTTAGAAATTGCTAGGTTGTTACTTAGTTTGGAACGTGTTGTTGGAATTGAACTGGTTGGTTTATTGATAATGTAATTGGTTGTTTGGTTTAAGTTTGTTTGATTTCCGCTGGTCTTATTGACGGTTTGCTTAGACGTTGAGGGTTAGCGTTTAGGGAAATGTTAACCCAAGTCCAAAGATTGTTTGTAATTAAAAGAAAAAAAACGGGTTAGGTTGTTTCAGACTTAGACTCTGAATTTGACGGACCGTTCATGGATATCATATTGTGATGCTTCTGGACCGATTTATTCTTAAAACGGTTTGGAAGTGTTAGAGACGACCATAACAGCGAACCTATAAAATTACATAATTTTTTTTTAAGAATTTCATTATAATTAAAGTCTTACTAACAACGAAATATAAACTTGTTAATGTTTTCCAGAATTAGTTTTACTAGATATTGTTTGAAACTGGGGTTAATTAGGCAGATAAGAAAATTTTGAATTATAATTAGTTAGTGCAGTAATTATGTAAGAACAATTCTTGTGTTCACTTCCAGAGGTGAACCAACCTCATTCACCCCCTTTAAATTGACCAATTACAATTTAGTATGTAATTAAAATTAAAAAAATTAAAAAAATTATCATTACTAATTAAAACAGTTAAATTAAATCACTAAATTCTAAACCCTAAATCACCAAATACGACACCCTAAATCCAAATAATGAACCCTAAATCTAAATACTAAACCCTAAATCCCAAATACTAAACTCTAAATTCCAAATACTAAACTCTATATTCCAAATACTAAACCCTAAACCCGAAATACTAAACCCTAAATCCTAAATCATAAACCCTAACCACAAATATTAAACCCTAAATCCTAAACTCTAAATCATAAACCCTAAGGATTTAGGGTTTGATATTGTTAGGGTTTATGATTTAGGATTTAGGGTTTAGTATTTAGTATTTAATATTTGGGGTTTAGAGTTTATTATTTGGATTTAGGGTTTAAATTTTTACGATTTAGTAATTTAATTTAATTGTTTTAAATGGTTAATATTAATTGTTTTATTTTAATTAAAAATTTAATTATGATTGGCTAATGAGGAGGGGATGAATGAGGTTTGTTCACCCCTAGAGGTGAACCAAGAATTGTTCATTATGTAATAGGTATTTTGACGTTTTTGCTCGAAAAAATCTTAGTGTTGTTAGCTAAAGAGTAGCATGTGATATGAAGAGTGGATAGAGAGATAGCACTGTAAAGCTTAAAAAAAAATCTCTTATGTTACCTAGACGAGAGGGCACAGAGAGAGATATATACAGTAAAACATAGTCTAAACATAGATTTTTCTTTGATATAATTATTAGAACTTTTTCCCTGAATTATTTTGCGGCTGAAAATGATTATCCTCTACATATTAAAGGTAAAATGTTTTAGGCTTATGTATAATGTGCTTTCTTTTTACTATTTTTTGTTTTAATTAAATCAAAGTATTATAGCGCATGAGCTATCATAATTGCCAAATATTACTATCCTCGTTGCCAATGACTAGTAAAATAATTTGTTTCATTTCAACATTTAATAACACCATTTAACAGCTAAATATTTTTATTTTTTATTCGTGAACAAACAAATAATGAAATATATTTATTTTTATTCACTAAGTTCATTACCATGTAAACAATTATCCTAGATAATATATTACTTATTATTCACTAAATACATTTCGATTTACCATTAATCATCCTAATATCACTCCTAAGATCACGTAATTATTATTCACTAAATGCATTTCGATTTACCATTAATCCTCCTAATACCACGTAAAAATTATACTTACTATAACACCCGTGAACCAATTTTTGAGAAATTGGAAGGGTGTATCTATCGACACAAGTGTTGTGTGTCGATCGACACAACTTTCTGACCGGTTTTCCGATTCAGTTTAAATCGCGCGGTTTGCGATCTGGGCTTGGGAAAAACCCTAGGGCTCGATATAAAAGGGAGTTGGCCGTATTTTCGTGGAGGAAAAGAGAAAAGCTGATCCCAGAGAGTTTTATATCATTCTTGGAGAGTTTTGTGAAAAAAGTTCGATTTGCTTTGGAAAGGAATCGTTCTTATTGTGTTTGGAGGAGAAAACGAGTGGGATTTCGTGATATTCTAGTGGTGATCAAGGCTGATCTCGTTTCTAGTCTACATTTCATTGTTTTCTATCCAAAAACCTAAAGTGAGTGCATGACCATGGCTTATGGGTCGATAGATCGTTAGGGATGCTTGGTGATAGTTTGTTTGGGTTTATTAATCTTGGAGTGATGATTTCGTGATTGTGTGTACTGGTTTTGTGTGTTTCTTGACGTTTTTGTGCAGGTTTCTCGTACTCGAGCAGGTGAGGAATCGATCAGAGAGGATTACGTTCGATTCCTAGGATCCTGCAGGATGCGTCGACCAACACCTAGTGGTAATGTCGATCGATGCATCCCTGTCAAGGCGATGTGTCGCCTGACACCTAGAGGTTGTGTCGAGCGACATAGACACCTGGTATGTGGTGTGTCGTCCAACACCAGACCAGTGCGTCGATCGACACCTAGTGGTTGTGTCGATCGATGCACGTGTGTTGTTACTGTTGAGTTGTTTCTGCTTGCTGTTTTGTGTGTTGTGTGTTTGCATGAGCGGTTCATCGTGCCTGAGTGCGCAGTCGTAGATGGGATGACCACCTCACTGTATATTTTTGATAATACTCACACATCTCTTTTTCCCATTTGATGCAGGTAAAGGCAAAGTGGGACCGTGGGATCGTGGCTAGGAGGAGGAGGATGATCTAGGGTCTCGGTTGTTTGATTTATGTTTCTATGATTGTGTTAGAACTTTCATAGGTTGTTGGTTTGGTTCGGGAACCTTTGACTTGGTGATTGTTTGACTTTAGTTTCAATTGAATGAAATGGTTTTGAGTTGTTGTTATCCGCTGGTTGTTTGTGTGGCTTGCTTGGTCGTTGAGGATATCATTTATGGAAATGCTAGTCTAAGACCAAGGTTTAATTGTTTGAAAAATAATAAAACGGGTCGGGTCGTTTCACTACCTTATACCTAAAAAGATCTACACATCATTAAGACCTAACTTGGAGCTTACACATATGCTATCTATAAATAGTCTGTCTAAACAATTCTCAATTTCATATCATCATCTTTCAAAATTACATAAAAAATCGTTTTCAATATCTCATGATGATTTTTGTTAGGGTACAAAGACAAAAAATTTCAAATTTAAGTCAGGATCGAACTGATTATTGTGTTTATGTAAAAATATTGACACTCTGGAAACAACCAAATCTTAATTTACATAACTAAAATTTAAATTAAGATTTTAAATTATAATGCAATTACAAATGAATTCTTTCATCAAAAAATAGTATTCGAACGAATATTATTTACAATATTTTTTATATTTTATTTCAAAAAAAAATTAAACTAACGGATACATTGGAACGCGTGCACATCACATATCCTAATCTAGTATTATGTAAGAGAAGATGTCTACACTATATATTATCTAAGGAATCTTGCAATGACTTCTCTACAAGTAGTCTTTCAGTTATGTAACTCTAATTTTAGTTTTTTTTTTAATCTTCACATTTGATGGCACTAAATGAGAAACTAAAGTAGGAAATATTTTATTAAAGTATAATATTTTAGACTACTAAGCAAGATGAAATAAAATCAGGTATTAAGATATTTAATATCATCCTGTTTTTATATTATTTTAATTTTTTTAATCTATTTTGTTATATAAATTTGATGCGGCTACTTTGTATTAATATCATCATGACATGTGTCCGTCAATGGACGTTGTATAATAAAATATGTAGATCTTAACAAATTCAATTTCTATAGTTTTAAGAAAATAATTTAGTTTTTTTTATTTAATCTACTTAATGCTAATACAAAAATCTATTTTAAAATTGTTAAATTTATATTATTAGCTATTTACTTACTATAAATTTAATAACATCAACAACAAATTATCATTATTTCCAAATATTTTGTAAAATATATGTTATTAGCTATTTACTTATTAATAAACCAAAAAATTAAAAGTATAAAATTTCTTAATTTCAAATCAGTTAATATTAAATATAAATAATTATTTGCTTACAATTATTTGTGATTTAATTGGCTTTTTTTCTTATCATAAAAATTAAATTAAAATATTGTTAAAATAAGAAAAAAATCATTTTCCCATCTGAAATTAAAAAAAAAGTGAAATTGGGGAAAGTTTGTGATTTTATTGAGAAACTATAAAAGGAAAGCAAGACTAAATACAAAAAAATTCCTTAATCTATAATTACATATTTAGATACAATTAATATAAAGATATGAAATTAAATATTTTTTCTTTGAAAATTTTTAAACAGCTGTACTAAGACATTTCTTTTTGGGAAAATGTTGTATATATAAGTCATATATCTATGAGTTGATTAATAAATTACATCTTGTGTGTTTAAAACTCTCTTCTTCTTTTGGTATCTAAAGTATTATATTTCAGAAAACTAGTGTTTCTTATTTGCAATTTGTTTTTTTAGAGATGGGTTGGTTCTCAAAAAAGTCACGAAAAAACAATCCTGACAAGTAGAGTAACTTATCTCTACTTATCTTTATTTTTATTTTATTTTTAAAGAATTAAAAAAAAATTTAACATCAAAATATCAATATATGTACATACATATTTAATTTAATAAGATTTTTTATTTTTACACATTTCTTATGATGCTACATTTTTTTGGCTCTTAGGAAATTGTCTAGTGCAACAAATGTAGTGGCTGCCGAATTGAAGATCATGATGAACTGTGATGGTTGTGAAAAAAAAGTCAAAAAATTAATTTCCAAATTTGATGGTAAGAAAATAAATATCTTATATATACATTATTTGAAGGTAATATAATTTTGTATTATAATAATCGTTGTAAATTATAGGAGTTGAAGAATGTGTGACGGATATGAAAAACCAAAAGGTTATGGTCACTGGTGATTTCGATGTGGAAAAATTATTGAAACTTATAAAGAAAAAACTCACTAAAAAAGCAGAAATTGTAACGAAAACTGAAAAAGGTGCTGAAGTTCAGAGTGAAAATAGTGACGAAGTTCAGTCCGAAAATAGTGAGTCTGATATAGTTGAAGAAGAAGATGATTAGTTGCTGACCTATTAAGGGCTTCCCTAGGTCACCTGACTTGGGTAAATTAATAATAATGCATGTTCTTTTTCATAATAATTTAATATCGAGTGAGCGTAATCTTATATAAATAAAATAATAGATAAGTTTTTTTTCTTTCATTTTTACCTTTTTGTATAATCTTTATTTATTAAATAAATAAAATTATTTATCTTCTGAAAAGAATATAAAGCTTACTGTTCATACATTTTTTTATAATCCTGAAATAAAAATATTGTAAAAAATATGAGTTTATAATCAATAATATTATGGATTGTTTCAAAAGTAACCCATAATTTGGGGTCAAATGCAAATGTAACCCACTTTTTCTCCTTTTCATATTTAGCCACTTTCTCACAATTACATCCATAACTACATTACTTATTCACGAAAATGCCATTATCCTCAATTTATTTATTTTTTCTTTTCAAAATTCTGATATTAACTAAAAGTCTCAAAAACCAAAGATATCCACTTATTTACCATAATGTCATCTTCTTCAAAATTTTCCAACACCATGAATAACCAATTTTGAGCTCTAAATGCTTCCATACCCAATTTGTTTGCTCTAAATGCTCAATATCTAAGCTCATAATCTCTTTATCTTCATTTTCCTCAACACATTCATCCAAAAAATTCTCTAATTTTTGTTTTCGAATCTTCTTATTTCATAATTTCTTGTTTTCTTGTGATTTTTGCATATATAACGGCTGGGTTTCTTTGCTACCAGCGCAATTCAAAGTTTATGGTGCTTCACGAGCTCAAACTTGTTATTAACGCTGAAAAATGGTAACTTCACTTGATTTTCCCAAATCTCAGATCTGCTTCGCGATTGTAGACTTCCACGGAAGTCTACAAGTCAACGGAGAAGTTAGATTTGCAATTGACAATTCTTAAAAATATCCAATGTAGACTTTATGCGAAGTCTACACGTTCTCCTTTGGAAACAAAGAAAGGATGTGTAGACTTCATATGAAGTCTTCGTGAAAAAGAGGTTAGTTTTGCATTTGACCAAAACTTTGACTTTTTATTTGTAAACTTCACGAGAAGTCTACATGCCATAGACTGCATATGAAGTCTACTTTGTAAAAAAAAAGAGGTCAGTATTGCAATTGACCGTAATTTTGACTTTTAGAGTAGACTGCAGAAGAAGTCTACTATGTACGGACATGTTAGTTTTGCATTTGACCAAAATCTCGGACAATTGACCAGAAAAAACATTAATTTGTAGACTTCCACATAAGTCTACTATTTATTTAATTAAATAGTAGACTTCCCTGAAAGTCTTTATATTATTTAATTCAAAATTTTGGTCAAACACAAAACGAACCTGTTTTTACGAATAGATTTCGGAAGAAGTCTACACTCGAATGTAGATTGCAAGTGAAGTCTACTCATAAAAGTCAAACTATGGTCAATTGCAAATCTAACCTTCTCCATTTTGGCGTAGCAAGAATTAGAAGTCTACATTAGGGTGTAAACTTCCAAAGAAGTTTACAACATATTGATGGTTTTCCACGTATTTGTGTAGACTTCATGAGAAGTCTACTATAAAAAGTCAAACTTTAGTCAGTTGGAAAACTAACATTCTTTATTGTGTTGACTTCTCAAGAAGTCTACTCTGTGGTTTGCCGTAATTGCAAAACTAACCTGAATTTTTAGACTTCTGCTAATGTTTACAAAGTTGACGTCGGTAGAGGTCTACATTTTGAAATTCATTAAAAATGCATTCAAATCATATTCCTAATGAATTTTTAAGATATTTTTGTTCACACATGTGTGCTAGTTATTAATTTTACTTATTTGTGAGTTGGACATGTTTAGACCTAATATTTATGGGATTTATCAATTTTCATGTTTAGTTAATACCTAGCTCATTTGTGTAGACGTCATATGAAATCTACATTTTGAAATTCATTAAATATGCATATAAATCATATCTATAATGAATTTTTCTGATTTTTTTTGTTCACACATGTGTGTTAGTGATTGTTTTTACTTATGTGCAAGTTGGACATGTTTGGGTCTAGTATTTATGGGATTACTCTATTTTCATGTTTTGGGTAGTACTTAGCTCATCTATGAAGACCATTTAATAAGTCTACTTCTGTTGTGCAGACTTCAATAAAGTCTACGTCTCAATGAAGATTTCAAATATTTCTCACTCTGAGAGTAATATCACTTACACCAAAAAAGGTCATATGATTGATCTTGGGCACGTACAAGAATCCCAAAAATGTCGTGTTCCATTTGCAATTCAACATAAGTAATCAAAAATCATGTCAAAATTCATATCTTTATCTCAAACTTGACAATTTTATAGTCTATATTTTACCATTTTTTCTTGTTATGTCTTCTTCCTTTCATTAGTTTCAAATATTCAATTTTCAAATTGACTAGTTAAATTCTCAATTCATGATTACCAAGCTTAAGTGTTCAACTGTGAAAAAAGATAATTCACATATTTTTCATTATTAAAAACACCAAATCAAATATACAAGAAGATGATTTTACAACATGCAACGATACAAAAGATATATATAAGCTAATCAGTTTCTTACTAAAAGATTGCATCAGTAATTACAATAAATAAGCCATGGTAATTACAATTAGTTTCACCACCAATGTCAAAGTTCTGCAACGATCTATGCGTTTGAGCTTCCCCACAATCTAACACATAACAAAAAGCAGTGTGAAATATTTTATTTGGCTTGTGAACGCTGACGTCAAGATCTCTGGACTCTTTTTACATCTCTTGTTTGAACTGCATTTTCATGAAGAAACAAAATGGTGAATCATCATTGGATTGATGTCAAAAGTATTATTTGTGACTTGAACCAATCTAAAAAAAATCGTGTAAATTGTTCACCTCTGAATATAACGAGATTTGGTCTTAATCTAGATGCAAACGTCTTGGTCAGAAACGTCAGATTTAAAGCCCTCATTTCAAAACAAAAGTAAAGAAATCAATCAATGAACATTGAGAAGACAATATAAGAATGAGTAAGCGTCTATACATACCACTAATTATCATTACACTCAGTTGTAAACAAATACACAACTCATTTCATTCTTAATCCAAATTAAGACCCAATCAAGGACTCTATTACAATAACCCAACGTACAAGAGATATCAAAATCAATTCTAGAAAATAACAGAAAATGCAATTGACATAAACGTGATATACACCAACCATCTTCTCGGGTACAACTTATATTCATGTCACTAAGAATGCAGATAACTTACCTGAGTACAAACCATGGTCAAGGCCTCATATTGTGTAGGATTTACCTACCCGTGAAGCTCCAATGAATATGCATAAATAAACTTAGTGAGACCATTACAAGAATAAGAACAAATTACATTTATAAATCTCACGCCTTTGTTGTATACATGTATGAATCATTCATATAAAGACCAAGTCTCACAAAATCAGACACACACAAGCAAATAATTAACTAAGAGTCTGAAGAATCTATAGACACAAAAACATGGGTGATCATCATGAAAATTTGCTGACCTAATTGATATGAAATGGAGTTAAAGAGAAAAAGAGATACCTGAATCGTCAAAGCAACCAAAGATGCTTGACAGTGTGAGGATGTGGAAGAAAAAACAAGAGAAATTGGAGGTGAGAGACTTAAGATCATTCCATGTGGAACATGTAACAAGACTCACAACCATCGGAGACGGAGACATCCGTAATCGTCGTGGGTTTAGACATCTCTGTCAGTCTACTTTGTAGACTTTTTTTGAAGTCTATTATCAAACACACAACAATTACGTTTACTGAAGAACAGATCTGGATTAGACAAAAATACTTACTTGTAAAGAAAGTGCGACTCAGATCTGCAATAGTAACAAACAAACAAATATGAATAAACGGTTGAGGACATGTATGAAAACGAATTTGAGAAAGATGATGGGTCAGATCTGAAAGCTTACCAGTTCGGATAGAGGAAACAAGAAGTCAATGTTGGCTCAAATCAGATCTTTAACAATAAGAGAAAAAAAAAGTGAATAAATGGTTGAGAACATGTGTGAAGACATATATGAAAAAGATGACGGGCCAGAAAGCTTACCCGTTCGGAAAAACGATAGGTGAGGACGTCTCAGATCTGCAACAAAATATAACGAAGTGAGAAACAAGACAACTAAGAGATGAATAGAGAAGAAGAAGGACGACTTACCAAAACGCGAACGGTAAGAACACAGTCGGCGGAGGTCAACATCCGCATAGGAGAAGCATCCAGAGAGAGAGAGAGAGTGAGAGAGTATTTGTAACAAAAAATTAGGGCTAGAGATGTAAGTTTTGTTTATATATGAAGGTAAATTAGGTTATAATTCGGTTTAGTAGACTTTTTTGAAGTGTATGAAACCCTAAACTCTGAACGAAACCCTAAACATTATGTAGACTTCTTTTAAAGTCTCTAACTTCTAGTAGATTTCTAATGAAGTCTACTCTTCGAAAATCTATATCGATTATTTTCAAAAGATTATTCAATATCTTTAATAAAATCTTGTAACAAACATTCAAACGTTTAATACATTCACAATTTTACGATTTACGCAAATTTAACAATTAGAATATAAAAATTATAAACCCTAAATATAATCCTAAATGTAAAAATGTGTTTTTAACTTATAATGTCAAAATATATTCATATTTTACACTCGTAACTCGGAGACATACACAAAATAACATACATAACTTAAAATAAAACATTAATTTAAAGTTAACGCAACTTTAAAACACGAGCTCTAAACTATAATTTCTACTAAGTTGTTTACCCTAAACCCTAAATCCTAAATCATATATATGAATCCTTAAACTTATTCCATTATAACCATAAACTCATGAAACTTATAAATATCAAACAACAATAAGTATCAACATGTGACCATCTCAATATCTAAGCACATGCTTATGGACAAGATTAGTTTGTATTTCATGTCTTTGTTTGATATAGTATGTATGTTGTATATCATTTACTACCCCATTTGTCTTCATTAATTTAATTTGTTTCAATTATATGAATTTTTTTTTTAAACATCACAATTATTTATTGTTTACTCATGAATATAAATTTTTTGTCAAATTTTTTTTTTTTATTTAGAAATTTATATATTCAACATAAGTATTTTGTAGACTTTACTTAAAGTCTACAAAATGTACATAGTAGACTTCCTTTGGAGTCTTCTATGTCGATTTGTACCGAATGTCTACAAAGTAGACTTCTCTATTGTGTTGTAGATTTCTCGAGGGCTAAAACTAAAACGACCCGACCCTGTTTTTTTTTTAATAAAAAAACTTTGGCTTCAGAGTAGCATTCTCATAAATGCTATCTTCAACGACCAAGCAAAGTACACAGACAACCAGCGGATAACAACTACTCTACCAATTCCAGTTCCAATAACCAAAAGAACATAACAACCAATTCCAAAACGTTCCAGAACTAAACCAACAGCCTATGACAGTTTTAACGCAATAACAAAACATAAAACAAGCACATGCTGATGGACAAGATTAGTTTGTATTTCATGTCTTTGTTTGATATAGTATGTATGTTGTATATCATTTACTACCCCATTTGTCTTCATTAATTTAATTTGTTTCAATTATGTGAACTTTTATTTTTTAAACATCACAATTATTTATAATTTAGTCATGAATATAAATTTTTTGTCAAATTATTTTTTGTTAAATTATAAATTTATATATTCAACATAAGTATTTTGTAGACTTTACTTGAAGTCTACAAAATGTACATAGCAGACTTCCTTTGGAGTCTTCTATGTCGATTTATACCGAATGTCTGCAAAGTAGACTTCTCTATTGTGTTGTAGATTTCTCGAGGGCTAAAACTGAAACGACGCAACCCGTTTTTTTTTTTAAATAAACAAATCTTGGCCTCAGACTTGCATTCCCATAAATGATATCCTCAACGATCAAGCAAACTACACAAACAACCAGCGGATAACAACTACTCTACCAATTCCAATTCCAATAACCAAAAGAAACATAACAACCAATTTCAAAACGTTCCAGAACTAAAACAATAGCCTATGGCAATTTTAACGCAATAACAAAACATAAAACAAGCAACCGAGACCCCAGATCATTCTCCTCCTCCTAGCCATGATTCCACGGTCACACTTTACCTGCATCACATGGCAAAAAGAGATGTGTGAGTATTATCACAAATACTCAGTGAGGCGGTCATCCGATCTACTCGGCCAATTACCAAGGTAAATAGAACACCAGACAAATACACATCACACAAACAAGCAAAACAATACAATCTGTCACGAGTGTCGGTCGATACTCTGGTCTGGTGTCGGTCAACACTCCCAACTGGTGTCGGTCGACACCCCACAGACCCGGCACTGGTGTCGGTCGACACTACCTCTCGGTGTCGGTTGACACCTCTCCGCATAACACTAGTGTTGGTCGACACTACCTCTGGGTGTCGGTCGACACCAATTGCAGGTTTCTCAGAATCAGACCATCTCCTCTCTGATCCGATCCCGAGCCTGTTCAATCACACATACCTGCAACAAAACGTAACAATCACACACATCAAGCATACAAACACGAAAATTGTCACAAATCCAACCACCAATCAACCTAACACCATGGATTCTAGTGTTCTATCCACTTGGGACCATGGTCACGCACTCACCTTAGCCTATTAATTGCCTCAGACCTCAACCTCTGGCAACTCTCGTTCTTGGCCTTGGAATCATGATCGGGAACCTGATCTGGAATTGTGAGACAGAGACCTTTCCAATGATATGCAGATCGGTGCCTAACTCCTTCTGGTTCCACGGGAAAACACCGACGAAGTGGACTGATCACAGATCCAATTCTGCACGAAGCACTCTCGGAAAAACAACAATAAATCTCAGAATACTAATCCAAATGATAATCCGATTTCGCCTAAAGTTTGATATGAGAGGGGAGAATTGTCTTCATCTCCTTCTTTTCTAAAAAAACACCCTAAACGAATCTCTTCTCTTCTCTCTCAAAATTTTCAGCCTCTATCACGTTTTTCTGCAAAAAAGGGAGGCTTCTCCCTCTTATAAACGAGCCCTAGGGTTCCCTTAACCCAAACCAGACAAACCGAACCATTAAAATTAAACCATTCGGTTCAATTCAATTCTCTTCTCTAAATTTTTGGTTCACGGGTGTTACAAAAACGGTAATTGTGCAACCCATTTTTATGTTTGCTCATAAAGGCTGCATTTATAATTTCACTACTCTTTGGGGTTAGTTCTGTCAAACATGACTTAAGGGGTCTACATTTGCATTTAAAATTAATTTGTGGGTCATTTTTAGTAATTTCCCCATAATATTATTGGGGCTTGTAAGCCCATGTCCAACTCCCCATTAGTATGATATTGTCGGCTTTGAGCCCAGGTGACAAAGCCCGTACGGATTTGTTTCTGGGCTCCTTCCCAAAAGGCTTCATACTAATTAGAATTTAACATTACTTATGTATTAAACCATTCTTATATAAACTTCCGATGTGAGACTTGGATTGATATCCCAACAAATATTTCCATGAACTAACAAAATAACATAAAACGAAAACAATTTCTTATGCTTGTAATATTTAAAAGATGTCAATAGATGAAGAAGCAAGGAATTGTAACTGAATTCCATTTACTTTATAAATATTTTACAAACTCCATTCAATTCTTTGATCGTGCTTGCATACTCGAAGGTTATACTTCTATAAAATATAGCAAATTTATATTTGAAAAACCATAAAATTTTCATAAACTAAGATATATAAAATAAAACAACACACCTCTTCGATCGACATCGGCGATCAATTCTTCTTTGCTTAAATTTTCATCATTGTTACGGTATCAAACCTTGAGTGCAAATAATATTCAACGATTATTGGTGTCAGAGAACTACGAAAATGATCTAGTACCTGACCACTTGCACTAAATACATATTATGATACAAAAGTTGAACACATAGAAGTTAAGTTGTATTAAGAGGGGCATTGACTAAAGTCAAAATCCCTGAAAGTGTGATTTTTCAGGAGATAAGGTGACTTCTTTTGCCGCCTTGGGCCGTCGCCTTCTCCGACAATAACTCCTCTCCGACCTCTCTTGTCCAGGCCCGCCTCTCCTCATGGGGCAGAAAAAACCCAATAAACACTCACCATCCAAAAAGGTCCAGCTTGAAATCGAAGCCCAAGGCTAAGAAAGATGTAACATGTCCTTTGATTCATGCGACTTCTGTTTTGCCGGTGTCAGTTACGGTGTCAGAACCTAATCCTATAAGCCCTGTCCAAGCGCACGATGGGATTATTGTCTCCAGCTCCAAGGTCTCTGAGTTAATCTCACCACAAGCAATTGTTGTTACTCCTGTGATCGATGTAACCACGGCTGATCCAGAACCAACTATAGCGACTCCCGAGGCTGAAGTAGCCACAAGATTGAACCTTGTTGAGGCTGAAGTACCCTCTGCGAATGTCTCACAAGAGACTAACCCAGAAATCGAAACAAAATCCATTGTGGAACCAGCGGAGACGTGGTGTTCCTTGGTAAAAGGTAACACGAAGAGGTTACAGAAGAATGGTGAAGCTTTCACTTTGCCGTCAGGTGAAGCATGTGTAAAGATCCCTAATTTTGTGATAGAGAAGAATCGATCTTCTTGGGATTCCTTTGTGCTTGGCCAGTTCTATTCAGACCCGCCATCCCAAGGAATCATCTATAATATCGTCAATGGTATATAGAGTAAGCAGTACCGGGACATCTCAGTGTCAAAGATGGAAGGTAACTCCTTCTTATTCAAGATACCCAACAGTTCTACTAGACACAGAGTGTTGAATAAAAGGCTCTGGCAGATTTAGGGTAAGACAATGTTTGTTGTAAAATGGGAGCCTGGAGTGAAACCTGTCAAACCGTAGTTGGATTATGCTCCGATCTGGTTAGAGCTAAGGAAAGTTTCTTTCCAGTTCTTCAATGAGGTAGGAGTTGAGCGTATCACGAGTTTGGTTGCGGACCCTAAGTGCCTCCACCCTGCTACAACGAACAAAACCAACCTTGAAGTGGCTAAGGTTTTCACTATTATTGACCCGAGAAAGCCTTTGCCTGAGGCTGTTAATGTCCAATTTGAATCGGAGATTGGCCATAGTTTGAAAAGGTGTAAGACTGATCCAAAGGTGTGTGGTACATGGGGGAGGAAAGTATCCTCGTGCTAAATTTTTGGATGTAAAAGGAAAGAAAACCATGAGGGGAAGGTTTAAAAGTAAACAACCACTAGTGGTAGACACAATTGCAGACCCTACTCTCTTATCCTCTACTCTGGCAGTTGAGGTAATCACTGTTGGGGTCAGATCTCACTCCGGTAGAGATCGTCAAGAAAATGACTAAGTACCAGAGGTGGGCGCGCAGTTATCTGGACCAGCTCTGTTTCCGAGACCAGCTCTCCTGTCTTCTGGGACGAGCTCTCCAAATTGATTGGGACCAGGACTAGCTCTCCTGCTTTCTGGGACGAGCTCTCTAAAATGACTAAGTACCAGAGGTAGGCGCGCAGTTATCTGGACCAGCTCTGTCTCAGGGACCAGCTCTGTCTCTGGGACAGGCTCTCCAGAGTAACTGGGACTAGGACCGACACCTATCCAGGACGACGTCTGTAGTGGTCATTTACACTCCAAAAGACCGTTGCGATCATTTCAGAGATTGGGCCGAGCTCAGAAGGCCCTCATTGGAGAGAACGAGTCGGGAGCCCACGAGTAACAAGTCACGCCGACCTCTACTATAAGATTGGGCCCAGAAGACGAGCTCTCGGATTTGGGCCCATGACGAGGACGAGGTCAAGACCTAGAAGCGGCCGCCGACTACGCTGGGGGAGAATCCCGAAGATTCAGGAATTCGACCTTATCTCTTTAGGCGTAGACCTAGGCCGACTTAGATTTGTATAAATAGACCTTGTACACCTCGAAAGAGGAGATCCGCAATTTTACACATAAACTACTTGTAATATTTGCAAAAGCTTAATAAGCAAACTCTCTTGAGATATTCGCTAGGTGTTTCTCATCTCAGAGCTTTCAGACCTAGACCATTGACTATTTCAACTGTGCAGGTTTCCACCACCACAGTTTGGCGCTAGAAGGAGGGTGCTTGAAAGCATCTTACTCCGAAGAACCACCGCGAAGAGATCTAGAACACGATGACTGACGAACGACGTATCGCTGATCCGAAAGACGTCGCGCCGAGAGATCTGGAAGAGGGCGAGATCCAGGCTGAAGGAGATACCAACAAGGACCAGACCGCTCGTGACGATCCGCCACCAGCAGGAACAGCTCGCGCCGATCTCCCTGGCGAGAAGTCGAAGGAAACCCCGAGAGCGAGCTCGCTTCTCCCTGAGTTGCTACAGAACATGAGCGCGACACTGGACGCATTGCTTGAGAGCGCCGAGCGGCAAAACATAACCAACAGGACAATTACCGACGAGCTCAGATCCATAGGAGCAGACGTCCGCGCACAACCCCTCGAGCCAAGTCTGTTCAGAAAACCAGCAGCACGAATCGATCCAGTGGCACTCAACTTCACCACACCAGGAGGGTCGTCAAGCCGACCTCGGCACCAAAATCTGTCGACCGCCGCTAATGATGGACGATCCGCTCTTGTACCCCAGGCACGACGAGAGAAAGCGAAAGTCGGCGACGAGCCAATAGACCTCGACAATGACGACGAGGACTTGCCCAGAAGAGTCGTTCCTGAAACCATCTTCACAGAGACTATGATAAATCGGCAAGGAATAAACAAGGCGAAGAACGACGATCCTCGATACATAGCTTTACATCAGTTCTCCACCGTCAGAGACGATGGCTCCGTGAGGAGAGTTGCACGCAACGCCGTTCTCCCAGAGGAAGAAGCGACGCAGCGAACCACTACGAGGACAAAGCATGCCGACCCACAGAGGAAGATCCAACAACGTTTCTCCGCTTTCGATGACGATGACCTCGCTAGAAGAGTCGTTCCCGATACCATCTTCACTGAGACAGCGAAAGATCGGCATGGAACAACCAAAGCAAGGAACGACGATCCTCGATACGTAGCTTCACAACAGTTCTCCACCTTCGGAGACCATGGCCCCGTAAGGAGAGTCGCATGCAACGCCAATCTCCAAGAGGAAGAAGTGGCACGGCGAACCACTATAAGGCAAAAGCATGCCGACCCACAGAGGATGACCCAACAGCGTTTCCCCGCTTTCGACGACGAGATCGATCCTGGATATGCTAGACACATCTCAGAGGAAGAGGAAAACATTGAATGGGCGAAACTGGCAGAGGTCGCTGAAGTTAAACAAGCTGCGATTCGAGCCCAGCACGACGAGATGGCCGAGTTTCGAGCCTCGCTAAATAAGACTACTGCTGAGTTGAAAACTATCCGCTCACAGATGCATCGTGCCACTAGTAAGGCGCCATAGCTCGATCTAATCCTTGAACAAGCTCAGCACACTCCGTTCTCGGCGCGCATCACCAAAGCTCGAGTGTCAGACCCAAGCAAGATTAGGGTGCCGACCTACGACGGAACCGAAGACCCAGCTGACCACCTCAACCAATTCAGTGTGGCTATGACGAGAACAAATTTGAAAGAATAAGAGATGGACGTCGGACAGTGCTTGCTTTTTGTCGAAAACCTCAAAGGACCAGCTCTCAAATGATTTAAAGGGCTCGAAAGTAATTCCATCGATAATTTCAAACAGTTGACAGCGGCCTTCATCAAGCACTACTCCATCTTCATTGAGACTCAAATGACTAGCGCCGATTTATGGTCCATGAACCAAGGACCAACCGAGTCTCTCAAGACTTTCATCAAACGCTTCAAATTGATACTATCGCAAGTGAAAGGGATAGATGATTCGGACGCACTCCGAGCGCTGAAAAGAGCCATATGGCATGAATCTGACTTCTGGAAGGAGATGTCTCTCAACGAGCCTTCGACTATCCAGGATGCTCTGCATCGAGCGACGAACTTCGCAAAAAGCGAAGAAGAAGCGAAGAAATTCGCAAAAAATATATGGAAAGTCAAAACAGAAAAGTGACAGCGACCACCAGCCAAGCCAGGCGCGAAAAACCCATAGTGGAAATTTCGTCCAACCCGAAGGAGCCCACAACTATCAGGTGGATTCTCCCAGCCATGGACACGACCAAGGAGGATGTTTTCCTAACGCGTGGACCGTAAACTGCAAGTCTCTCGGCTCGGCGCTCGCACAAAAACTAATAGACGGTGAACTCGGCGATAACTTCAACCTCAAAGACTTTGAATTAGACGAAAACGATGTTGAAGTAGCGCCGATCAATGAAGAACCGCCTAAACGCGGAAGACAAAACGACGATTCAGCACAAGGTAGACCAAGAAAAAAGTAATACCATTGAGCAACCTTACCGTCATTCGTCCACCTCTCAATCACTTACCATGAACTACAGATGACTTGATCCCTGCAAAGGGTACGTAGGCATCCCATATTTGGATGGGTTCAGTAGCCCCCCTCCCAAAAGGGGCGGGGAGTAAAGTACGTATACTCGTATACTCCTACCTTATGTTATTACAGACTTTTATGAAGATAAACGCTTGTTAAGAAAACTTGTCAAAACGACTACCTCTATCACATCCTTTACGGATAATTCAGGGTCTCACTTAAACGACCATCTCACCTTCGACCGCCGCTGCTGGCCACAGCGACGACCTTTCACAAACATTTATGCAAATCTTTACAATAACATCCACCATTGGATAAACGCGCTATACAAATAACAATGGTTCATTATAAGAGCAGGTGTGTTTAGAGAGAAGCACACTTGTAACCGAAGTGACCATTCAAAAACCCAACAACATCGTTGGTCAAAACTAATGGTTCATTATAGGTGCAGGTGTGTTTGGAGAGAAGCACACTTGTAAACCCAAATGACCATTCAGTAAACCCAACAACATCGTTGGTCAAAGCTAATGATCGTTATAGGAGCGGTCGTGCTCAAAGAGTGACACAGTCGTAAACCTAAACGATCATTCGAAAAACCCAGCAAACTTTAACGCTGGTTGCAACAACGTAACATGCTCACTTCTGAAGTTGGGTGGTCAACGACGACCTAACATCTGTAACAAGGACGAGCACCAAAATACGGCAACAACGCCATCAATCACGATGATGGTTCATCTGAATTTTTAAAACAAAGTCATTTGAACCAGACTAACTATGCATCCTAGAAACAAATTCAACAAGGATACAATTCATCACAATTAGTTTTCTTTCTAAAAGTATAAGTCAAGAAAGCTCGACTTATCAGAAAAACAGAAACAAATTAAAAGTTGCATTCATTATCAGCTTTTATAACACATGCCATCTAGGCACAAAACCAAAAGTTAAGTCTAAAACATAAGCACTAACAGGCGCGCAAAGCAACTAAGGGACAATCCCCTCATCATCAACGATCCCCGCAGGAGTGGTCATGGTAGTCGGCTCTGCTGCCTCCTCGGTCCTGGTCTTCTCAAAGACTCGCCAGTCCTTGTCTCTTTGACTACCTCGTCGGTTCTTGTCTCTTCGACTACCTCGTTGGTCCTGGTCTCCTGAAACACCTCGTCGGTCTTCGTCTTTTTGAAGACTCGTTGGTCCTACTCTCCTCAACGATATCCACAATCCTAGTCTATCCTCGGCCGCATCTTCGCCACCAATAGAGAACTACCCAACTTCGCTCACCATTAGAAGTAGTGGTCGACGCAGTAGTGGGCACAGTTAAAGCAGGTGAAGTAGTGGTCGCTGTAGAAATCTTAGTAGTGGGTGCGGCTAAAGAAGGTGCAGTAGTGGTCAGCGCAGTAGTGGGCGTTGCTAAAGCAGGTCTAGTAGTGGTCAGCGCAGCAGAAAATACAGTAGTGGGCGCAGCTAAAGTAGGTGCAGTAGCGGGCGCAGCTAAAGTAGGTGCAGTAGCGGGCGCAGCTAAAGTAGGTGCAGTAGTGGTCGACGTAGTAGTGGGCGCGGCTAAAGCAGGTGTAGTAGTGGTTGGCGCAGTAGTGGGCACAAATAAAGTAGATGCAGTAGTTGGCGCTTTCTCTGAATATGAGTATCGACGAGCTGTTCATCGAAAAGAGAGGGATTATGCGCATTCAATGCATCATTCACATCTGAGACAAGGACTCGAGTCACGTCTTTATCCATACAAGAGCGAAGCCAAGAGCTAGACTCTGCATCGGAACAGTTCATTTTGAAACTCGGTCCTAGGCTCTCCAGACTGGTGGTCCTTAGCTTCGAAATGGATTTAAGGAATCTTTCGAAAGAGGACGTGGGACTTAACATTGAAACAACGTTCGATAATAGTAAGGTACCAAAGCCACGGCGACGATGCTTAACGCAATGGGGTTTGTTGAGGTTTTCAGTGACTTGCCGAAATCAGTGGTATTGGTTCGAAGTCGTCACGAAGCTAACTCTCGTTTTTAATGATAAGTTTGGAACGGTGACTAACTAATGGATACGTCTCGGCTCTGTTTTTCCTCAACAAATCAAGCTATCAACAAAGGTACCTTATAACAAATTCTCGTATATTTCTCGAAAACACTTTAACATAACAAGAACCGGAAGCCTTGTTGATAGCGGAGCACAACTTCTAATTTTCGTCTTTACTTTAACAAAACACTCAATTTCGTCTCCTTTGAATCTGAATCAAAGCCCCGAATCACGAAGATGAGCTCCTACGATTCAACACCGACGATATCATCAACAACAACCTCGAAACCGTGAAAGATTGCTAATCTTAAGTCATCACCGAGTTTGATGCTTTCACACAAACCATCGGAGTGACGGTTATATCCAGTTTCTCTTGATACGAACAAGTCATGAAACCATCGCCGTTCTTAAGCTCCTAGGCGTCGTCACCACTGTCCAGGACAAGCTCTCGCCGTAAAACGATGATCAAATAAGTAACGTCGGCGTTTTCTGTATCACTGAGAAGCAAAGCGAGGCCGAGATCGAGCTCTCCGCCTAAGAACAAACACCGCGACGTTTAGTCTCTTTGACCGTAACCTCAATACGACTCAGCACGAAAACAAACTTGAAGTTGGAACAATGTTAGAAATCAAGGGATAGGCTTGCAAGAGACAATATCGTTCACCCTGTGAATCAATTTCGGCATCGAAACCATCCCCTCGTCGTCCGAGACTCTCGGCGGTTGAGCTTCACTTTCCGGCCAAGTCTCCTCCAAGAACGACGACGTCTCCCCGGATCTTGACGAGCCGACGAAGCAGAGACGTGTTCCTCGTAGAACAAGCTCGTCGGGGCTGAGATTTGGCGACGACGGAGATGGATGGACCGGAAAACAGAGGCAACGAACGAAGCCAAATAAGAACAGAGCTTCCCGAGGACGACGACTCTCAACCGAATTGATGGAGGACGAGATCTCGGTTATAGAACGAGCAAAGCTTGAACACGCCGAGGATAGGATTTGTTGAAGTAGCACTGGAAATAGTGGTGAATTTCGTCGTCTCTATCACCAACGAATGAAGACGTCGAACCGGAGCTTGCCGAGTACGGCGACGATGACAGCAGACCCACCGAGAATCCGGTGACGGCGAGGACGAGCAGAGACAGAGAACGAAGAGCTCACCGGAGAATTCTGGCTTCGTCGGTAAAAATGGTTGGCTAGGCGGCGGTGTCCGTAAGATGAAGAAAAAAAGAAAAGAAAAGAAAAAAAAAAAACATAAACAAAAACCCTAGATCCAAAACAAGTAAGGAGAGAGGAGAGAGAGACTACCTTTCTTTTGGTGGAGTGAAGTTATGGAAAAAAGAAAAGGGAAATGAGTATTTATAGCACCACTGTCAAAACCCTGGAATGGCACGTTTCCGGAAAAATTAAATTTTCAGCTTCCGGAAAAAACAGTATCTTTACCAAGTCCGGAAAGCAACTAAACAGAAACATGACGCCCAGCTCAACATTAACATGAACATGTGAGAGCTGGGCAAGATAAACAGGTTTTACGAGCTTTAACGCGAACAAGCTCTACAGACTTTACAAAACCAGTTCCTCCAAACTTTATAACACAAAATCAGAAACACAAGCCTATTGGAAATCCTTACTGAGCTATGCGTTAAACATGAACACGAAAGCTCATTAACGTCGGCAGATCCTCAGAACAAGTTTTCACAATCTCGTCTCGTCGGACGCAGGCCAAGCAGTACGTTTTCTTGAAACCTCACTACGACTCTTTTACCTCGGCATCATCACAACTGATACTACCGAGCTGGGGGGCTAACTGTTGGGGTCAGATCTCACTCCGGTAGAGATCGTCAAGAAAATGACTAAGTACCAGAGGTGGGCGCGCAGTTATCTGGATCAGCTCTGTTTCCGGGACCAGCTCTCCTGTCTTCTGGGACGAGCTCTCCAAATTGACTGGGACCAGGACTAGCTCTCCTGCTTTCTGGGACGAGGTCTCTAAAATGACTAAGTACCAGAGGCAGACGCGCAGTTATCTGGACCAGCTCTGTCTCAAGGACCAGCTCTGTCTCAAGGACCAGCTCTGTCTCTGGGACAGGCTCTCCAGAGTAACTGGGACTAGGACCGACACCTATCCAGGACGATGTCTGTAGTGGTCATTTACACTCCAAAAGACCGTTGCGATCATTTCAGAGAATGGGCCGAGCTCAGAAGGCCCTCATTGGAGAGAACGAGTCGGGAGCCCACGAGTAACAAGTCACGCCGACCTCTATTACAAGATTGGGCCCAGAAGACGAGCTCTCGTATTTGGGCCCATGACGAGGACGAAGTCAAGACCTAGAAGCGGCCGCCGACTACGCTGGGGGAGAATCCCGAAGATTCAGGAATTCGACCTTATCTCTTTAGGCGTAGACCTAGGCCGACTTAGATTTGTATAAATAGACCTTGTACACCTCGAAAGAGGGGATCCGTAATTTTACACAGAAACTACTTGTAATATTTGCAAAAGCTTAATAAAAAAACTCTCTTGAGATCTTCGCTAGGTGTTTCTCATCTCAGAGCTTTCAGACCTAGACTATTGACTATTTCAACTGTGCAGGTTTCCACCACCACAATCACCAAGTCTAGTCTTGGTTCGAAGAAGGACTTTAGCAAGGGTGAAGCCATCTCATCAGCTCTTGCAAAGCTTGTTGACAAGAAGAAGCATAGTCCTACAGCCTTTGAGGTGGAGTCAGATTCATCTAGAGAAGGTGGTGATTGTGGTCACTAATAAGAGTACTATAAAGCTGCCGGGGATGCAGCAGGATGGTACTGAGGGTACTAGGGGCATTGGCTCCAACCACTAATCTTTTTTATGTGTACAAAAAACGTTTTTGGGTGGAACACAAAAGGCTTTAATATTACTAGCCATCGTTGAGGCCTTAAAAAATAGTTTAGGCAGCATAAACATATTTTTTTGGGTATGATAGAGACCCATGTGAAATAACAGAAGAGTATGAAGATTATAAACTTTCTTCTGCCTGGTTGGTCTTTTGCGGATAATTATTCTTTTTCGGGGGGGGAAATTTTGGTTCTGTGGCACCCGTCTGAAAAGGTTTTGGTGCTTACCAAGTATTTTCAAATGGTGTCTTGTGAAGTGGTTTGGCCTGGATCTCAGAATGTCTTGGTGATTGTGGATGCCAAAAATCGCACAATTAGATTTGTAAGGGTTTCAAAAGGAAGCAGAGATTTCTGAAGATAAGCTATGAAGAACAATGATGAGCAAAGAGAAATTATGGTTCGTAGTTGCTTTATATTGCTTGTGTGATAAAAATTGTGAATGAATCCCTTTACAAGTGTTTTTGCCTTCCTATATATAACCCCCTAAGTCGGCTAAGCCTTTTTCCTAAACCTTCGCGGATTGCCTTTTTCTCTTATGTCGGTCGAGCCTATGTGGGCTTCGTTACTGGGCTTTAACGCGTTGAACCTTCTGGAACCTTCGTTGATGTTCTGACGGGTGACGAAGGATCTGAAGCCGATGGGAATGACTTGGGCACCGATGCCAGCTGCCTGGACACCGATGAGACCAGGCACATCGGTGTCACTGGGAAATGACATTGGTGCCACTGCCTGTCATCGGTGTCACTGCTCAGTGACATCGGTGCCAGGCAGCCTTGGTGTCTGCAGCGCCTCCTGTTAGCTCTGTGACCTCTCCGAGGTTGCATTCATGACTTTTCCTGAGGTGAAGCTAGCTTCGAAGGTTCCTTCACCAGGTAGAAGGTTCAAGGGACTTAGGGGTTTTTAAGAGTCCTTCACCCTTTCTTGTAGGTGAAATGACTTAGGGGTTCATATTATGTTTGTTTGCTGAAATATGCCCGTTGTCTATCATAACTTTTAACGTCGAAGTTCAGCGGCTGAAATCCGACCCCAACTGTTAGCCCCCTAGCTCGGTAGTTTTAGTGATAATAGTATCGAGTTTAAAGATCACTGGGTGTCGAAATTAGTTGTTCAAAGTTATGATGTTTTAGGCTTGAGCCCTTAGTGTTGATAACACTGTAAACGTTATTTTTCGTTCTTCGAAGGTTTTAAGACTTCGTGTTCTGCTTGCAAGAGCTGATAGCGTCTGCTGCTGACAGCGTCTGCTGCTGACAATAGTTTTAATACTTAAGGATTTTAAGGCCTTGCTGAAGATTTAAAGACTTCGCTCTGCACGTGTTAAAGTTTGCAGAAAAAGTTTTTTTTTTTGTTCTCCAGAGATTTTAAGACTCCGCGTTGCGTTTATTGATGTCAACGATTTTTTTTGCAACGGAAAAGATGAATTTCGAGAATGATAATCTTTGTGAAGATTTTCGGGACCCGCAGAGGGAAACAGAAGCCTCTTTTTTTTTTTGAAAGGATAAGATTCCTTTCTTTCTCTTCCACTTATTCTCTAAGGGTTCTTGGCTTTTCATCTTCTTCCTCTATTCCGCCGCCGACGACTTCTCCGACCAACCTCGCCGGAAAATTTCTCCGGTAAACTCCACCGACATCTCCTTGATTATTTTGGTAAGCCTCCTTCACATCTTCATCAGAGCTCTCTTGTTCTCAAAGCTTTTTAGCCATTGAAGTGTGATAGATCTAGTTTTGTGAAGAACAAGTTTTAGCCATTGTTGGAGCTTTGATTGTTGTGGATACCCCAAGCTTTTACATTGGTGGATTCAAGCTTTAGCCTATGTAGATTGTTGGACATCTTTGCCTTAGAGCTTGGATTTGGCTTATGGATTTTTTCTTTTTTTTTTATCTTCTTGAGTGATTTGGAGAAGAACAAGTTTGGTTGGTGTTTGTGAATAAACCATTGACCATTGATTCTTGATTTTGACTTTGTGTAGATGTAGTTGTTGTCATGGATCCTAAGAGGATTGAATCGGTTGAAGAGTTTGGGAATGACCCCGATGGCGTTGGTCGAACCACCAATGGGATAGGAATTGTTGCGGAGGATACACCGTCGTCGCGGGTTGGTTTGACGATGATGCGGGTCGCATCGGGGATACTTCATCCTGTTGCCGATGATGTCGTTGGTGATGATGCGGAATAAACACCAACGTCACGAGAAGTTTCGACACTGACGCGGGCTACGTTGGGGACACCTTTCCCCAATGCCACCAACATACCGATGTGTACGCCCGACGCCGATGTCTTCGACACTTCTATGGCCTCGAGGAGGCATGTTGATGACGAGGGTGAGGGACTTTGTCGCGAGGTTACCGATGTGTTTATTAATGAATAAGACCCGACGTGGACCGAAGGCGTTGGCACCAACTTGGGTCGCTCGGGGACTCGTCGTGATAGCGACACCGAGGTCGTGGATGGGACTTTTCCCTTGAACGACGAAGATCCTGACCTTCCATCAGGGAATGCTTTCGTATCGTCTTCTTCCTCTTCGTCTGGTTCACGAGCTTCCAGCGACGAGAGTGATGATGAGGATACGTTCGTCGAGGTTGAGCAGCCGAAGAAAGCTAAGAAGGTTAAGAAGACGGCGAGGGCGAAGGTTTGCCCCGACCCTCCTGGGTCTTCTCTCTCAAATGAGAAGTCTTTGCACCATCTTCGAAAGAAGTGTGGGATCTCGGAGGAGATTGTGTTAGTTGCTCCTACTCTGGCTGACAAAGCTGACGCTCCGCCTTCAGGATACATGACTCTGTTCGAGAACTACTTTGATCAGTGCCTGCTCTGGTTTCCCCTTCCCCGTTTCCTCATGCGTTTTCTAGCGGTTCGTGGTGTCTGCTTGCTCAGATCAACCCTAGGGGTATTAGGCACCTTCTTGGTATCTATGTGCTGAGCAGAGAGTGCGGCGTCATCATCAATACTGAGCACTTGTCATACTTGACGGATTTTAGGGTTCGCGGTCGAAGTGAGGAGCTCAAGCATTCCGTTACTAACTCGTTATGGATGGCACTCATTGCGGGGTTCCCGAGCAAGGATAACCATTTTGAGGATAGTTTCTTCTTTGCTGAGATTTCTGAGAGGACCGTGGAGGCTGACTCCATTGACATTGTCAAGACGAGATGGGAAAGAAGAGGTAACCTACACTTATCGATTTTTCTTGCTACTTCTCTTTCGCTTTATCTTTTACTAACTCTTGAATTGTTATCTTTCGCAGTGAAGCCATCGCTGCCCGAAGTCTCGAAAGAGATTATCACTGCTATGCACAAAGAGCTTTCCTTTGGGAATGGCAATTGGAGGAAGTCGTTCAGCCGAAAGAGGATCGAGAGAGCACTTTCCGCTGAAATCTTTCCTAGGAAGTGTCTTGGACGAGGCCAGGCGCGGATGTCTTTCCGCGAGCAGGCTACACTCGAGCCAGCGTCGAAGGCTGGGAGGTCATCGGGCTCCAGCGCGTCGAGGGTGGTGGCACCGATGACCTCGACCCCGACGGCTCTGTCGGTGCGAACGAGGCCTTCAACGCCTTCGGCGTCGAAACCCCTTCTTCCTCATCCTTCTTCAGGCGAGGTTGCAGAGTTTCCTAGACTGTCAGCGGAGAGAGCCCGCATCTCTAGTGGTAAAGGGATAGGTGTTGACCGTGAGACCCCTTCGGAGAGACAGAGAGTGGACAGGCACTCTTCAGCAGCTGTCGCCAGAGAGACTTCATCGAGCCGTGTTGGTGGGCTGCTTCGTGAAAAAGCCTCTAAGGTTTGAATCATATCTTATTTTCTTGCAGTTTTCCCTCTTTTTCGACCGTCTGATTAGCAACCATGATGAAGATATTCGCTCTAGGGAAACCGAACTTGGCGTGGCTAAGGAAGCCAACGCCGTTCTTCAGTCGACGCTGGATGAGACTATTGAGCGGAAAGAGGCTCTCGAGCGTGACATTCTCGCTTTGCAGAAGGTCAAGAAGGACTATGAAGACAAGTTGTTGAAGCTTAAGTCGAGGTGTCCCAAGGTCGAGGGCGAGGCAGTTCAGCTGAGGGGTGAGCTTACCTCCGCCAGTGACCTTCAGCGCTCGAGGATCGAAGATGTTGTCGCTGAGGTCAGAGATGAGATGGCTCAAGGTTTTTCGGAGCGGACCAGCGAGGTTGCTGGTTTACATGTAGAGATTGGCGGGAAGGTCCATAACGACATGTTAAACCTTACTGAGATTGATGCGAACTTGGAGTTCATCGGCCTCTTCAGGGATCAGACCCGCCAGATCTACTGACGGAGGTTAAGGCGTTGCGAGAGCGTCGTCACCCGATCTACAATGCTCACGAAGTGTTAGCCGATCTACTCGCTAATGTTCGGAGAGTACTTGAGATTCATGTGGTTCATGCTGGCGCTGGTGAGGCCAGCGTCGCTGTTGATGACGACGTCGAGGCGACAGACGACGATGAGGATGTTGAGGACTGAACTCCTTTTTCTTGTTTTTCAGACTCAGTCCTGTTTTATGACTTTATGATTTTCGGAGGTAGCGTTGGATGGTTTGTATCCAGCTATGATTATGTTTTCTTCGCATAGTAGCGGTGCTTTGATTTATATGACGGTGCTTTGATTTATATGACGTTTTGTCCACGCTTCTGTTTCCAAGCGTACAGGGGTCCAACGATGTCCATGACCCATCTCATGAATGGGTAAGGAGAGGTGACAGAGGAAAGTGTCTCTGTTGGTTGAAAACTTAACGCAGTCGTTCATGATAGTAGGCCAGAAGTGGCCGTGTCGCTTTATCTTGATTGCTAAGGGTTTACCTCCTAAGTGATTGCCACAAGACCCGCTGTGTACTTATTCCATGACTTGTCTGGCCTCTTGTCCCTCTTTGCAGGTGAGCAGAGGACCGGAGAACCCCCACATGTAGATGTTATCGTCGAACAGGACGTATCGAGCGGCTTGTTTTTGTACCTTGCAGGCTGCCCACTTCCTGTTAGGGAGCTCTCCATTGACGATGTAAGCGCGAATTTGATTTATCCAAGGTTTATCGCAACCGTACTCGGGTTCTTCATCCGTGTCCATGGGGGTGGTCGTGTCTTTGTCTTTAGGCTCAAGCGGAAGGTTCTGCGTGGAGAGGTCTTCGGGTTGCCATTGCTCATCAGGAACCTCGGTGACGTTGGCCTCGGTGACGTCAGCCTCGACGACTTCGGTTCTGATGACGTTGGTATCAGTTGTTGGCGTCGTTGTCAAAGGCGCAAGCTCTGTGTCTGCCTCAGCTTCTGTCATCTCGATGTCCTTGACCCTTGTTTCAGCAACGGCTTTGGCCTGTTTAGCATCCTGTGATCGTGGTGATATAGCGAGCGTCATGTCTTCTTTGATGCTCGGAAATTCGATGAACTCTACTGGGATAACCCATTTTAAGGCTGGATCTTTTGACCGCGCTGAAGCGGAGGCAAGGCGTCTGCGTCAACGTTTTCCCCTCGGGGAATTCGCGTCAGCGTGAACTCTTTGAAGGTCGAGGCGAGATCCTTGACTATTTTTTTGTAGGCTTCCATTCGATCGTCTTTCGTTGCGTACTCACCGCTAAACTGGCTAGTGACTAGTTGTGAATCACAGAATGCGTGAACGTGCTCGATGTTAAGTCCTTGAGCGAGTCTCATTCCAGCGATGATGGCTTCGTACTCTGCTTCGTTATTGGAGGCTTTGAAGCCAGAAGGAAAGATTGCTTGAGGATCTCGCTTGTTGGTGATGCTAGGCGTATCCCTATTCCGGACCCGTTTTTAGAGGATGAGCCATCGACGTGTAGATCCCAGATCCCTGGTCGAACCTCCTTTGTGGTTTGGTCTTCCGGGAGTTCGATAAGAAAGTCTGCCAACCCTTGCGACTTGTTACACGTCCATCCCTTATACACGATGTCATACTCGCTAAGTTCCACAGCCGACTTAACCAACCTGTCAGACTGCCTTGGACTATGCAAGACCGAACGTAAAGGGAAGGTGCTGAAAATCACTATAGTATAAGATTGGAAGTAAGGCCTTAGCTTTCGTGATGCCATAACGACAGAAAGTGCTAGCTTCTCAAGCTGAGGATATCTCGTTTCAGCGTCGGTGAGGGTCTTGCTAACATAGAAGATAGGTTTTTGCTCGCCTCGCTCTTCTCATACTAACACAGCACTAACTGTTGTTTCGAAAACAGCGATGTAGAGGAAGAGAGGTTCCCCAGTTACTTGGTTTAGCAAGGATAGGCGGTGTTGCCAAATATTCCTTGAGCTGCTTGAAAGCATCTTCACACTTGTCTGACCATTCGAACTGTTTGTTACCTCGCAGCGTGTCGTAGAAAGGTAGGCACTTGTCAGTTGATCGTGAGATGAAACGGTTGAGCGCAGCGACTCGTCCAGTTAGTCTCTGCATCTCACGCTTATTTCTTGGAGATGCCATTTGGATGAGCACGTTGATCTGCTTCGGATTTGCTTCGATGCCACGATGAGTGACCAAGTACCCCAAGAATTCCCCGGAGGTTACCGCAAATCTGCACTTCGTGGGGTTAAGTTTCATGTTGTGAAGGTTCAGCTGTGTGAAGCACGCTTCCAGGTGAGAGATGTGGTCTTCTTCTTCAAGGGATTTCACGAGCATGTCGTCTATATACACCTCCATTGTTTTGCCTAACTGATCCTGAAACATTTTGTTCACGAGCCTTTGATATGTTGTTCCAGCGTTCTTTTAGGCCGAAGGGCCTAACCTTGTAACAGTAAATTCCACGGTCGGTAATGAAGGCGGTCTTCTCTCTATCTTCATGGTGCATTAGAATCTGATTAAAGCCTGAGAAGGCATCCATGAATGTCAAGAGTTTATTCCCTGTTGTTGCTTCTACTAAGCGATCGATGTGAGGCAGAGGGAAGTTGTCTTTCAGACACGCTTTGTTCAGATCCGTGAAATACACGCAGACACGCCACTTTCCGTTTTTCTTTTTTATCACGTCTGGGTAGGCGAGCCAATCGGCGTATTTGACTTCGGTAATTGACCCAACGCGTAGGAGCCTTTCGACTTTGCCGTTTACCGCTTTTGCTCGTCGGGGTTCCTCCTTTTTGTTTTATTGGCTTGAACGTCGGGTCGACATTGAGCTCGTGGTTGGCGACGCCGATGTCTATCCTAGGCATGTCTTTTGCTGCCCAGGCGAAAGTGTTGATGTTTTTCTGGAGGAAAGCAACGAACTTCTTCTTAAGATCTTGATCAAGCGTGGCTCCGATCTCTACACATCTTTCGGGATGTTGCTCGTCAATGCATACAGATACTACAAGTTCGCAGGTGGGTCGCTCTTCTTTTACACGACCTTCTGGAATCTGTAATTGCTATAAGAGGTCGGTCAGGTTCTTGACCTGCTCGGTGCTGGTTCTCGCTCTTTTTCATGATTCTTGAAGGTCAGAGTCATCCTTCTTTTTCTCGATGTTTCGCATCTTATGCCCGGCCAGAAAACACGTACGGGAATCCCTCTGATTTCCCCATATTGTTTTTATAGTTATGGGCGTTGGGAATTTGAGACATAAGTGGTATGTTTTAGATTGCTGGATGATCATGTTGAGCCAAGGAGTTCCCATAATCATGTTGTAGATTGTTGGATGATCGGAGACGGTGAAGTCGACCATCTTCTTAACGTTGCCAGCTTGGACGGGAAGGCGAATTGTGTCCATCGTCATGGTTGTTTCGCCAGAGAAACCTGTTATGGGTTTAGGCTTCCCATTGATTATGGGTAGATCAATCTTCATTCGCTCAAGTGTTTTCTTTAAGATGACATCCACCGAGCTTCCTGTATCAATAAGAACACGAGCAACGTTGAAGTCGTAGACAGTCAAGTTGATTACCAGGGGATCGTTGTGTGGTTGATCGAGGCCCTCAGTGTCTTGCTCGTCGAAGGTGATAGGATTGCTGGAAAGCCTCGATAAGCTTCGATCGCAGTCTCATTGTCAGCACAGTACTGCGAGCTTCCCATTATCATGTTGATAACTTCGTACTGGTCTTCGTTTTCCATGCTGTCATCGCGGCGTTGGCGTCTGGGAGTATTCGCTTGTTGTTCGGTGTTGGCGGGAGCTTTCTCTTCTGGCTTGAAGTCTGACAAGCTGTTATTATTCTTCAAGGTGCCCTCCGTGAGTTTGGCTATGAGTTGTCGCCCTATCTCGCGACACCTTGCGGTGGAATGTCCACTTGCCTTGTGGAAATCACAGTACAACTTCTCGTCATAGTTCTTCGACTATCTGGTACAGGTGTTGTTCCAGGTTCCTCTGCCGCGACCGCGCCCACAGCCTCTTCCACGTCCGCGACCCGATGACTCTACTCGATAGTTGTGAGCCCCTCCGGATCCTTCTTCGTATTGGACGTAGGCGGGATTGTTTTTCTTAGGTACGGTGATCTTCGCTGGTTCGCTTGCTTCTTTGGTCTTTCCGCCCTTCCTGGCTTGGACTTCCGCCTCTGTTCGAGCGAAATCAGCAGCACGGTGGAGTGCGTCTTGGATTGTTGTTGGCGTGTTGAGACTCATCTTTTGCTAGAATGGAGATGGACACCGAAGTGCTCCTTGCAAGGCCTCTAGGGCTGACTTGTTGCTGATACCTTCAACCTTTGACAGCGTGTTCTTGAACCTTTTCATGAAACACTGAAGACTCTCGGTCTCGCCTTGTTTGTTATTGCATAGTTCCGAGTCGTAGATCTTCCGTTCCATGAAGATGTTGTAATGATGTACGAACAACTCAGAAAGCTGGAGGAAGGTGTGAACCAAATTTTTCTCCAGCTTGTAGAACCATTGAAGGGCAGGCCCTTTGAGACTCTCCACAAATGGCTTGCAGTAGATGATGTCCATTTCGGCTTCCTTGAAATTTGCTCTCCCCAAGGCCACTTTGAATTCCATCAGATGATCTGAAGGGTGTGTAGTTCCTTCGTAGACTAGTAACTTGATTCTTCCGGGGTCAGAGATTTTCGTCCTTGCGATTCGTTCGCCGAAAGGCGTGTTCCTTGCCTTTTCCAGCACTTGAGCGATGGCAGGAGCCTTCCCTGCTCCATGGTGCAACTGTGATTGGGTGCGCTTCAGATCAGAAGTTACCCGCTCCTTCTGAGCCTTTACTGCAGCGAGTTCTAAGGCATAAGATTGTTTGAACGCTCTACGCTCTCGCTCTTTCTTGTACCGCTCTTCGCTAGAGTAGTTGGTGTACTCCGAGGTGTTTTTCACTACCTCTGTTTTGGAAGAGCCTGACGCGCTTTGAGTGTCAGAGGCGCATGGTTCTTGTCGGCTGCCTTCTTCATCTTCTGCGCGTGCACGCTTCGCAGGAGCTGGTTCTTCTCTGTTTGAGATATCCACGACGCGCTCGGGAAACTTGTCCGTTTCCCAACGTGGTGGTGGTGGTGGTAGATCCTCTTGGTTTCCTCAAGTGGTGCGAGGTGCTGAGAAGTCGAGGCGTTGAGGGTCGACGCGCGCCCTAAGTCTTGCTGTGTTGGGTCTTCCATGTTTTCTTCGCGAAAGAGCTTTCAATTCCTTCGAAGTTGCCTCGGTGATTTTTGCTTGCTTCTTCTGCTCGGTAGGAAGGTCTCTAGCATCTTCTTCACCTCGGTTACGTCACCTTGAGCAGGGGCTTTGGTCGCAGTAGCCTCGACCGAAGGTTCTTTTTCCTAGTTGTTTCTGCGAGACGTGTTTTTTTCGCCGCTAACCATCTTTGGTTGTATCTTTTTGTGTAAGAAATTCTCTAGTTTCCCTTAGTCGGCGCCAAATTGTGGATGCCGGAAATCGCACAATTAGATTTGTAAGGGTTTCGAAAGGTAGCAGAGATTTCTGAAGATAAGCTATGAAGAACAATGATGAGCAAAGAGAAATTAGGGTTCGTAATTGCTTTGTATTGATTGTGTGATAAAAATTGTGAATGAATCCTTTTACGAGTATTTTTGCCTTCCTATATATAACCCCCTAAGTCGGCTAAGCCTTTTTCCTAAACCTTCGCGGACTGCCTTTTTCTCTTATGTCAGTTGAGCCTATGTGGGCTTCGTTACTGGGCTTTAACGTGTTGAACCTTCTGGAACCTTCGTTGATGTTCTGACGGGCGACGAAAGACCTAAAGCCGATGGGAATGGTTTGGGCACCGATGCCAGCTGCCTGGAAACCTATGAGGCCAGGCACATCGGTGTCACTGGACAATGACATCGTTACCACTGCCTGTCGTCGGTGTCACTCCTCAGTGACATCGGTGCCAGGCAGCCTTGGTCTCTGCAGCACCTCTTGTTGGCTCTGTGACCTCTCCGACACTGCATTCATGACTTCTCCTGAGGTGAAGATAGCTTCGAAGGTTCCTTCACCAGGTAGAAGGTTCAAGAGTCTTAGGGGTTTTTAAGAGTCCTTCACCCTTTCTTGTAGGTGAAATGACTTAGGGGTTCATATTATCTTTGTTTGTTGAAATATGTCCGTTGTCTATCATAACTTTTAACGTCGAAGTTCAGCGGGTGAAATCCGACCCCAACAGTGATTTCAATTGTCTATGCAGCCAATTGCCCAGAGGAGAGGAAAATCTTTGGAAGGAGATGAGTGCCCTTTCATCTAGTCAGGCTGTGAATGGTAATCCTTGGCTTGTTTTGGGGGATTTTAATCAAGTGCTAAACCCAGACAAACACTCCAATGTGGCTAGCTTGAATGTGAATAGTAGGATAAGGTATTTCCAGTGCCTTCTTGATGCAGATCTTTTTGATTAAAATTATAGAGGCCAAACTTTTACATGGTGGAACAAGAGTAAAACAAGACATGTTGCTAAGAAGATGGATCGTATATTGGTGGATGACGAGTGGCTACTTAAGTTTCCTTCTTCTGTGGCTACTTATGGGTCTCCAGATTTCTCAGATCATGCCTTTCTTTTGGTTGAGTTGAACCCTCATTCCCAGAGATTTGGGTCTCCAGATTTCTCAGATCATGCATTGCTTTTGGTTGAGTTGAACCCTCATTCCCAGAGATAGAAAAGCTCCTTTAGATTCTTCACCTATCTTCTTAAGAATGCAAACTTCTTGCCGATGGTAATGGAATGCTGGTATACTTATAATGTTGTGGGATCCTCCATGTTTAGTCTTTCAAGAAAGCTCAAGCTTCTTAAAAGAGCAATTCGTGAGTTTAGTAAGGACAATTACTCATGCCTGGAAAAGAGAGTCATGGAGGCACATGAGGTGCTTGTGCTAGCCCTAGACAAGGTCCTTACTAACCCTTCACTTAGTAATGTTGAAGAGGAGCTAGTGGCGCATATGAAATAGAAGCTCATGTCTACTGTTGAAGAAGCTTGATTCTGTCAAAGATCGAGAGTGACTTGGTTGCAGCTAGGGGACAGTAACACTTCTTACTTCCACAAGATGATAGCAACTAGAAACTCAATCAATCATATTCACTATCTGGTTGATGAGTGTGGCATTCAGATTGAGTATCAAGTTCAAATACAAGATCATTGTGTTTTGTACTTTAAGGAGCTTCTTGGTACCCATGTTGGGACTATAATGTTTGAGCAGAGTGATCTGGATATGTTGCTTCCGTTTAAGTGTTCCACAGAGCAACAATTGGCCTTAACCAAGCCTTTTACCAAAGAAGACATCAAAGCTGTTTTTTTCTCCTTACCAAGGAACAAAACAAGTGGTCCAGATGGTTACTCGGCGGAGTTATTTATAACTTGTTGGGATGTAGTGGGTGTAGAAGCCACCTCAGCTTTGTTAGAATTCTTTGAGAAGGGTACCTTGCTGAAGCAATGGAATGCCACTACTCTGGTCTTAATCCCAAAAAATTTGAATGCTACCACCACTACTGACTTTAGATCGATATCTTGTTTGAACACGGTCTACAAAGTTGTCTCCAAGTTGCTTGCTTCGCGTCTAAAGGTTGTTCTTCAAGAGATCATCTCATCTTCCCAATATGCGTTTATGCCAGGAAGACTTCTAGCTAAGAATGTCCTTTTGACAACAAACTTGGTGCAGGGATACCATCTTAAAAAAGCTTAGGCAAAAGCGATGTTAAAAGTGGATTTGAGGAAGGCGTTTGATTCAGTCAGATGGGACTTCATCCTACCTACCTTGAGGGCCATTAATATGCCTCATCAGTTCATAAACTGGATAAGTCAGTGTATCACTACTCCGACCTTCTCCATATCTGTCAATGATGGTTCAAGAGGTTTCTTAAAAAGCACAAAAGGTATTAGGCAGGGTGATCCACTCTCATCTTATCTCTTCGTGCTTGCGATGGAGGTTTTCTCGCAGCTCATTCTGTCCAAGTTCGACTTAGGAGAAATATCTATCATCCTATAACCTCTGAGCTAAAGATCTCCCATCTGATGTTTGCCAACGATATCATGGTATTCTTCAATGGTAGCAGCTCCTCATTACACAGAATTACAGAATGCCTAGATCACTTTTTTAGTTGGTCTGGGCTCCACATGAATATGTCCAAGACTGAGCTTTTTTATACAGGATTGAACCCAAGGGAATGCACTGCTATTAATAGCTACGGATTCCCGGTTGGTACTCTCCCTATCAGATACTTAGGATTCCCTCTAATGTCAAGGAAGCTTAACTATCTGAGTATGAACCCCTTCTCCATAAGATAACTACAAGGTTCAGAGGTTGGGCTGTTAAGACTCTATCTTTCGCATGTCGTCTTCAGCTCATCTCTTTAGTTATCTCTAATGTGGTTTCCTTCTGGATCTCAACTTTTGTTCTTCCTAAAAGTTGCATTTCAAAGATCGACTCTCTCTGCTCCAGATTTCTTTGGTTTGGAAACATGGAGGAAATCAAAATGACAAAGGTTTCATGGTCTGCGGTTTGTTTACCTAAAGATGAAGGGGGCCTTGGACTAAAGCGCTTCTCATTCTGGA
Source organism: Arabis alpina (assembly GCA_900128785.1). Lineage (NCBI taxonomy): Eukaryota > Viridiplantae > Streptophyta > Magnoliopsida > Brassicales > Brassicaceae > Arabis > Arabis alpina. The sequence goes on from LT669791.1 coordinate 10,861,073, forward strand.
ACAAAGTTTTGTGTTTAAGCTTTAGCTGGCTGTTGTTCTCTAGATCGACTTCCCTATGGGTTTCTTGGCACAAGTTCTATCATTTAAGGACAAAGAGCTTTTGGGAACTAGAAAAATCAAACAAAGACTCTTGGACTTGGAAACATCTCTTGAAACTTAGACCACTGGCTCTCAGCTTTGTCAGGGGTATACTGGGTGATGGAAAAGAGATGAGTTTCTAGTTTGATGTGTGGACTCTTTTTGGACAGCTGATTTCTTACTTGGGAATTGGGGGACCGATAAGCCTGAGGATTCCTCTAAGAGTGGCAGAAGTTTATGATGGAAATGGTTGGAAGTTGGCTTCGCCTAGATCAGAGGAGGCTTTAAATCTCCACACTCATCTCACAACGGTTCCTCTTCCAACTGACAGTGCTCTGATTGACTATTTTGAGTGGTTCATTGATGAAAGAGGGCATATGGTATATAGCTCGAGCCAAACTTGGGAAGTCTTGAGGCCTCGTGCTGATAAGACCACTTGGAGTGATATTATTTGGTTTAAGGGAGCCATCCCTAAACACAGCTTCACACTGTGTATGACTAACCTGGATAGACTTCCAACTCGAGCCAAGCTAGCTTCTTGGGGGCGTCCCATCTCTCCGGATTGTTGCCTCTACTCTGCTGCCGAAGAGACTAGAGATCACCTTTTCCTGACTTGTAGCTACAATATGGAGGTGTGGTGGCTTACAATTAGCCATCTTCAACTGCCACTCCATCTCTTCTCAACTTGGTCAGAGCTCCTCTCTTGGTTAAAGACAAGCACTCCTAGTTCTCCTTCCCTCTTGAGAAAGCTGATTGTACAAACAACAATTTTCCATCTGTGGAAGCAGAGGAACAATGTGATCCACAACAATACTTCTATTCCTCCTAAAGTCATCTTCAGGGGAATTGATGGAAAGATCCGCAATGCTATCTCTGCAAGACGCCATCGTCCACATTTCACAAATCTTATGTCTCTCTGGTTTAGTTGACATCTTGGGTTCATTGAGCCATGTACTATTTTACCTTGTTTTTAGATTTTTTTGGCAAGGTAGAAAAACCCTTAGGTTTTGTTTGTAAAGTCTATCTTTTCATTTATATGATATTTACTCTTTATCAAATCTCTTGCCATTAGTAAATCTCTTGCCATTAGTAATAAAACATTATACTTAGAACCCGTTGTCCTCCACCAATATAATATATTATAACTTTAGACTCTTCACTTCCCTCGTCATCATCAAAAAATTCATCCATCAGCGAATGTCACTTCTCTTTGTCCATTAGTGATAAAACCTTATACCTAAAACTTGTTGTCCTCTACCAATATAATATGTCTAAATTTTGATTCTTTCCGTCCTCGCGAATATCATATGTGTAACACTCTAGATATGATTTTACAATTTTAGACTCTTCATTTCCCTCGTCATCATCTAACATTTCATACATCAGTGAATGTCTATTCTCTTTGTCCTTCGAAACCGACATTGAAAGTTCTTTCTCTTTGTGAGATATTGAATCATGTGACTGCGAAGTTGTATAATATTCAAATAATTTCTTCAAAGCTTTTGTAATCTTGTATCAAACAATTAGCCTCGGATGTAGGATAAATTCCTTGAATCATTCACTTCACCCATCTAATTTTGTATCGAGGATCAAGAACTGCAACAACATGGATTATCATGTTTGAATTACCAAATTACCTCCGAACAACTGATCGAATCCTTAACATTGCATCATGTACCTCCTGAAGACCGTCTCTCACAATCAAACCCAAAATGTGGGCACCACTTTGCATATGAATTTTTTTCTCATTCAAGATAGTTGTTCCCCATGAAGTCAACTTTCTTTTCAAGTACTTCAAATGCAAGATCGTTAGAGCTTGCATTTTCTATTGAGATGTTGAACGTGTTATTGATTCTCCCAAACAAACTAAGCACTTTCCAACCGTTTTACCAATTGTTTCAGCATAATGGTTTTACACTACGTAGAAATGGATGATTTTTGTGTGCAACTACCAAGTCTCACCAATGTAGTGAGTAGTTAGGCACATGTAGCTCATATTTTGTATGAATGTCCAACAGTTCGTTGTCAACAGAATACTACCTTTATAGTTCTTGAAAAGGCTCTCTCAGTTTGCTCTTTTCATCCTCAAAAATTGCAAAACAACCTTTAACTGTTCTACGACAAGAGATTTCAAAATGAGGTTGAGCATTAATGCTCATGAATTGCCTAAATCCGTTGTGTTGAAGAAATCTAAAAAGCAATTCGTCCATAATTATCATTTTTACTAATATCTTACAAGTTCGAGATTGACTCAAAGGCAAGAAGGATTGTACTTTTCTCCATGTACTCCCATCTATGTACTTCTGATAATATATGAAAAGTTGATTGTTTCATTTTTTACCATCTATTTCATCATTAAATATTTTGTGACGTATCATTTTGCAGGTTTTATGGTAATTTTACCTTGTACTTGTTGTGGAATCATCCTTTTAGTTCTAAACTTAATTAATAGGAATTTATGCATTTGTGATTAAAGAAAAATTTCTTGAAATTTTTTAAAAGAATATTTAATTGTCAAAAACTTAAGATAGTAATCATTTCGTTTGTTTTCTATTCGACATTTTTCTAGTAACTTAAATAAAATGATGATATATATATGATAGATTAGGAAATATGTAATATTTACCTTCCTTATGTATAGCTCAATTACTTGTAGAGCATTCCAATCCTTTGTATATATTCTCATTAATATCAATAGAGAGGGACACGGACTTTACAAAGTAACATGGTATCGAGCCTCTTTCTCTGAAAAACCTAGCCGCCACGTTTTGATATCTTCTCTTACGTCTCTCTCTCTCTTTCTCCTTAGTGTCTTCTTCTCTCCTTTGTTTTCTTTGTCTCTTGTTCCCTTCTCCTTTGTTCTCTCATGGCTCAACCAGTGACGGCAACAACAGAAAAATCTTTTGGTGTCACCTTCATCAAATCATATGTCCTCATAGTCCTCGATATGCAAAAGATGAACTATGATGCGTGGCGTGAACTCTATGAGACTCACTGTCTCAGTTTCAGCGTCTTAGGCCATCTCGATGGCACCTGTGTACCCTCATCTCCCACCGACAAGCCATGGAAGGAACGCGACGGTCTCGTCAAAATGTGGATTTATGGAACGATCTCTCCTTCTCTCTTGGATACAGTCTTGAAAACACGATGCACTGCTCGGGAATTGTGGATTGCCATCGAAAACTTATTTCGTGATAACAAAGAAGCACGTGCGATTCAACTTGAGAATGAACTACGGTCCCTCGCCATTGGAGATCTCTCTGTTCATGATTATTGTCAGAAGTTAAAGACTCTCTCCGATAATCTCGCCAATGTTGATTCACCAATTTCAGAGAGAGCCCTTGTGATGCATATGATTAATGGGTTGTCTGACAAATTTGACAATATCATTAACGTTATACAGCATAAGACTCCTTTCCTCAATTTCTCCACTGCCCGGTCAATGCTACAAATGGAAGAGCATCGTCTCTCCAAACAACCAAAGATAGTGGTGTCACATCCGATCAACTCCTCCTCTCCTAACGTCATGTATGTGTCTCATAATTCTGGATCTACTAAAGACAACAACTCTCACCGTGGGCACAACAATGGAAGAGGACGAGGTCGAGGTCGACACAACAACCATTATGGTCGAGGTCGTGGTCGAAACTGGAACTGGAATAACACCAACAACCGTGGTACTCACCACAACAATCATGGTGTTCACCTCCTCAACACTGGCCGCCGCAACACTGGCCGCCGCAACACTGGAATTCACAAACTCCGATGGCTCACCTTGCCTCATCGAATCCAGCCCTTGGGATCCTTGGCTCCCATCCTGGTGTCTCTTCTCAAGCTGGTCCGGTCATCACCCCCACACAAATACCGGCCACTCTTGCAGCTTCTTTTTGTTAGTTTATTATTGAGTGTACAAGATCCTAATGATGCGAGTTAGTACATGGACTCCGGTGCAACCAATCATCTCACGGCACAACCAGGTATCCTCTGTTCTTTTTTCAATTCAAGCTCTTCCCCATTAGTTACGGTTGGTAATGGATCCTCTATCCCTAGTTCTGCCATTGGTTCTTGTATAATTCATTCTAAAACTCGATCTTTTCATCTTAATAACGTTCTTGTTTCTCCTTCCATTATAAAAAATCTTATCTCTGTTTGTCAATTCACTACTGATAATTGGGTTTCTGTGGAATTTGACCCTTTTGGTTTTTGTGTAAAGGACTTCAACATCAAAATCCCTCTTCGCCGATGTAACAGCGAGGGTCCTTTATACTCCATCACTTCACCACCATCCGCTACTCTTTTTCACCTCATCATCAAGCCATGATTTCCACCGCTGCCAACTCTACATTATGGCATCGTCGTCTCGGTCACTTGGGAAACACTACTCTTCAATCTTTAATTTCTTCTGGTTTAATAAATTTTTCTAAAGTTGACATGCCTCTTTGTCATGCTTGTCAACTCGGGAAACACACTCGTCTTCCTTTCAATTCTGTTATTTCTAATGTTTCTGAACCCTTTCATCCGGATGTTTGGACCTCACCGGTTCCTAGCATTAGTGGTATTAAATACTACGTTATTTTTCTTGATCATTTTACTCACTTTGTTTGGACTTATCCTCTTCGCCGTAAGTTTGAAGTTTTCTCCTCTTTTTTATAATTCATGGCCTATGTTAATAATCATTTTGGTCGCAGCATAAAATCATTACAATGCGACAACGGTGGTGAATATCAAAACCGTCGATTTCTTGATTATCTTGCCCAACATGGCATTATCCCGCATTTCTCTTGTCCGTATACATCCCAACAAAACGGCAAAGCGGAACGTACTCTTCGCACTCTCAACAACTCCATGCGCTCTCTTCTCTTTCAAGCTCATATGCCATCATCTTACTGGGCCGAAGCATTACTTATGGCGTCTCATCTCTTCAACATCCTCCCTTCCTCTACCATACACAATGAGACTCCATACACCAAACTTTTTCAAAAACCACCGTCTTATACACATCTTAGAGTGTTCGGGTGTTTGTGTTACCCGAATCTCCTTCCAACCGCTTCGCACAAACTGGAACCTCGTTCCACAGCGTGTGTTTTCCTCGGATATCCAACTAATCACAAAGGATATCGCTGCCTTGATCTCACCACTAGAAAGGTAATCATCTCTCGTCATGTTATAGTCGATGAAACTACCTTTCCTTTTTCTTCTCATATACAGCAATCTCTCTCTCTCAATACTGAGCTTGAGACACCTCTACTCTCTGCCGTCTCACCTCTTCTTCAATCAATAACTTCATCTCCTCCACCTATTCCTAGTGACGAGCAAGAACACGCAGATTCGCCGCCATCACCACCACCACCTCCTCCTGTGGTTACTCGTCGAAAGCGTGTTCCTACACAAGAACCTCGTCACTTTATGTCCACTAGAAGCAAAACTGGTAATCCAAAACCCAAGACAATTATCTCTCTTCACACTCAAATCCTTTCTCCTCTTCCTAAGTCTCACCTTCAAGCTCTAGAGGATCCAAACTGGAATCCGTCTATGTATGAGGAATATGATGCTGTAATTGAAAAAGATACGTGGGATTTGGTTCCACGCCCTAAAGATGCTAACATTGTTCGTTCCATGTGGTTGTTTAAGAATAAATTTGGTGCAGATGGAAAGCTATATCGCTATAAGTCTCGATTGGTGGCAAACGTCAAATCTCAGGAGATAGGCATTGATTATGATGAGACGTTCAGTCCCGTCGTAAAACCAACAAACATTCGCCTCGTCGCTAACATCGCACTCTCTCAGAATTGGCCTATACATCAATTTGATGTCAAAAATGCTTTTCTCAATGGTAAAGTCGAAGAAACTGTATATATGCATCAACCGCCGGGATTTAAAGATCCATCTCGTCCTGATCATGTTTGTCTTCTCAAACGCTCTCTATACGGTCTCAAACAAGTCCCAAGAGCATGGAACCAACAGTTTTCGCAGTTTGTAGCTCCTGTTGAATTTATACAAAGCAAATCAGACCCATCGCTTTTTGTCTACGACAAACTGGCTGGGCGAGCATATCTTCTTCTTTACGTTGATGACATTGCCATAACAGCATCATCAGTGGCTCTCCGCACCCTCCTCACCTCACTTCTCAACTCTGAATTCTCCATCACCGATCTCGGAGAGATTCACCACTTCCTTGGCATAACTTTCACACGTAATACTTCTGGTTTGTTTCTTCACCAACATAATTACGCCGCCAATATTCTCCATCGTGCCGATATGTCCAACTGCAATACTTGCAAAACTCCAGCCGATACAAGAACCAAAATAGCCGATGATGACAGTCCTCCCGTCGCGGACCCGACTCTTTATCGATCTCTTGCTGGCGCTCTTCAGTACCTCACCTTCACGAGACCGGATATCTCTTTTACGGTTCAACAAGTCTGTCTCTATATGCATGATCCAAGAGAAACTCACCTCAATGCCCTCAAGAGAATACTTCGATATGTCAAAGGCACGATTCATCATGGTTTACAAATGTATCACTCAAACATTTCAAGTCTTACTGCCTACTCGGATGCGGATTGGGCCGGTTGCCCTTCAACGAGGAGATCCACCTCCGGTTACTGTATTTTCCTAGGCAGCAATCTCGTTTCTTGGTCTTCAAAACGACAACAAACGGTGTCTCGTTCCAGCGCTGAAGCAGAATATCGAGGTGTAGCCAATGCCGTTGCCGAAACCACATGGATATGTAATCTTCTTTTGGAACTGCACTGTCCTTTAACCAAGGCAACATTGGTGTACTGTGATAACATAAGTGCAGTGTATCTCTCCACCAATCCCGTGCAACATCAACGTACAAAGCATGTGGAAATAAATCTCCACTTTGTTCGAGAACGTATTGCATTGGGTCAGGTTCGTGTACTTCATGTTCCTTCTTCTTACCAATATGCAGATATTTTCATTAAGGGACTTCCATCACCACTCTTCCTCGACTTTCGGTCCAGCCTTCACATCGTGCCTCCCGATGCTACGACTGAGGGGGAGTGATAGATTAGGAAATATGTAATATTTACCTTCCTTATGTATAGCTCAATTACTTGTAGAGCATTCCAATCCTTTGTATATATTCTCATTAATATCAATAGAGAGGGACACGGACTTTACAAAGTAACAATATACATATATACATGGAACTTGTAAATATAGTTAAATTACATGGCCACATACCTCTCCTAGAACCTGGCAAGTCGCATTCACACCGAGCACCACCACGAAACACTTTAAGGTACTCACATCGATCTCAACTATTTCATTAATTTTTTAACTTGTTTTGCAAATAAATCAAGAAATATCAAGTACAAATAAGATAGAGATGAAATTAATTTTTTTTTCAGAAATGGAAATCTATATGACCTCATAATTTTTCGAATCTGATTCTTATTCAAATCCTCTAACAATTTATAGAAATTAATTAAAACTATAGCCACTTATATGGTCGTTGATAGAAAGAGGTAGAACAACCATGGAATGGACACATTGGCTAATCATAACCACATCTATATTTCGTCCACTCACGTCACTCGTCAAACCAAAATCTATAAACCTCCAAAAACTAATATTGAAATAGAAAAGAGATCACATAAAGTCTATGAAATTATTAAGAACATACAAAAATAAGGTCAGAGAAAGGAATTTATAAAACGTCCACCATTTCTACTCTCCCTAATAGCTCCACCATCAAACACCAATTCCTATTTCACGTAAACCCCAATAGTTATATTTTATATATACATCTTACACAACTCTTCAAAAGAGAATAAATATTATATTTATTTACTTTTCGTTGTTTATGATTTATATAAAGAAATGAAAAGTATGATCCTGAAGACAACACCGGAGCTCTTCAAGGGAGATGGAGTGTATCATACGGATCATCTCGACAAAAACCGACTGGTTAGTGGATCATACCGGCTAGGTAATGGATCAAACCGGTTTGCTAAAATCGGTTCAATCCATTGCCATCGGTTATGCATAACAAAGTCCGGTTTGCATCGTGGTCCTACAAAGACTCGAGCCATCCTTAGCCCTGTGTCCGATCCGGCCACTTCCCTAGACAAAAAGGTTAGTCTTCCTTTATTTTTTTTATTATGGTTCCCATTGTTGTGCACTTAGGCTTCCATAAATTTTGTTCATTCGTTATTAACTTATTATTGTTTTTGATATTATTTACGATGAGAGATTCTTAATAGAAAATTTATCCCCGATCATAGCCTGATCATAGTGTAGAAGAACCATGTAGTAGCTCAATTATTATTTTTAATTATTGGCGAGTGAAAACCGGAGATGCTTACTTGGTTTATCCTCCCGGTTAGGACACAAACCGGTGACACCATCGTGACATTGTTATTTTGTCTTGTGAAAGGGTTGTTGTTGATGTTGATGGTTCCGTAACTCTTGTTCAAAAGCATTGAACGGATTAAACCGATACACGTGATCATTATCAATTGAAAGAAAAACTCATGAAATTTTTAAAAAATTTATGGCTTAATTGGTTAATAGATTTTTGTGAAAGTATCGTTGAAATATGAATCTTAAGGATCCCACATTCCATATAACAAGTGAAATATGAATCTTTCATAGTTGTTTTCACGTGTGTTGTTGCCTTTCTTGTTCATCTCTCTATTTCTCTTTATTTGTTTCTGATCCTTTGTGATCAAATGTAAAACGATATATCTCTATAGGAGGGAAAGAAAAGGAGTTAATACAAACAGAACTTAACCGGGAAAAAACATATAGCAAGTGAAAAAACATAAGAATCTATCAAAGACATGAGCTAAATCCACAAATATATACCATTTAGTTTTTAGTTGAAAATTCATTAAACTTAAACAACGAACATTTTGGAATTGAAGTTGAAGAAACTTTTGCCTTAGAGGGAAAATCTGTCTATTTTCCCACGAATACTTTGACATACACATATATGGAACCGAATACTTTGCCTTCGTACCAATGTCCATAAATTGAAAATAAGTGTCTATTTGTCCATGAAATAGTTTAAAAATGTATATACACCCACAATTCGCTCAAATCGGTTTTCTGTTTGGTTTACTGTTATCAGATACTTTATTAACCAATAAATCATTTTTTAACCGGACTAATACCGGTTTTGACCCGATTATTGACCCGATTATTTGAAAGAAAAAAAATCAAAAACAAAAACCCAAACCCGATCCCCTTTGTGTTCTTCCCCAAAATCCAGAATCCCTAATCCTAGAAATCGAAAATCCCAAAATCGAGAGAGAAATTAAGCATGAGGGGTTTCACAGAATCAAGAATCACAGACACAAAACATTCTTACATATTGTGATTGTTTTTCACTCTTCTTTACTGACAAAACCAAAAAACAACATGAACATTGACAACAGAGGAAGACATAAATAAAGGCAAAATTGACAAAAAATTATGTTCCAAAACCAATGAATAAGAGATCAATGTAGAAAGTTGAATAAAGAAAATGAAAGAGGCAGCACCTTTCTCTTGGCTGATTTATTTGATAAAAGAGACAGCACCTTCCGCTTGGTTCTAATGCATCATCGGTTTTTAGTTCTTCTTCTTCGCCGTCTTTTAGTTTAGAGACAGAAGAAGCTGAAGATATGGCGTTTGAGTTGTTTGAGTCTGGATACAAGCAAACCGCAGCACAGTCATCGACTTTGGAAGTTGGGTATTTGTATCTCCAAGCTCTAACCGCAGACTCGACTAAAGCTCTTGCTGCAGAGGAACGGGAAGGAGCTGAAGCTACAATCGCCACTACATCCTCATTTGAGAGAACATCCCAAATCTATCACACAAACATAACATTAGATATGTTAGTTCTAAGAAGAGTAAACGTGAGTGAAAGAGAGAGCAAAGTCAAAGAGTTTTCATTTACCCCATCTGTAGCCAACACTATAAACTCATCTTTCTCGGTTCATCGACGGAAAGATACATCAGGGACAGAGATTAGACCAAAATCTTTAAGGCAAAAGTCTCCAAAAGCACGTGCCATTTCCGGTGAGTCACAGTTTGGCAGCCAAACTCTACAAACTTCAGGCTCATCTCTAAGAGCAAATACCCGGCCACGACACTTCTTTATTCTCTCTGCCTCGGCTGCAAAATCAATCAAGGGAGTAAAAACATAACTTCAATAGTGGAATCTATCATGCAGCCACATGACACTATCATAAGGAACAATAATTCAACCTCAGAGATTTGGCTTGAGATCCACAATTAGTTGAACAGCAACAAGAGCATTTGCACTGTTTCCTGTACCCATCACAGCTCTAGAGTCTCCAATATTTCCAACGACAAGATATTGACCCTACGATAACGCAGAGGATACACAATAAAGATCCTGAAGTAGTGAACAAAGCTTAAACTTTAAACGTACCAAGCCCAGACAATACCTGCTTGATCAAAGTCAAAGCCGTTGTCCCACTGCAGAAACAATCAACACTTCCATGAAATTTAAGTTCTCTATCCATAACTTTGAAAGCCTTAAGAAACGACTCTTTCAGCCTTTGAAACGATTACTTCTCATTTCTGTTGTTTTTGTGTGAAGATTTGAAGAAATTTTGCAATTTTAGAGTTAGGGTTCTTCGTTATGTTCGATTTGGGGGTTTTGACCGTTGGAGGTGGAGACGGGTTATAAAGAGGTCGGGTTACAGACGAAATCGGGTTACAGACGAAATCGGGTTTCTGGTTCGGTTAAATTTTGGGTTTCTTGGTTTATTTTCTGGTTTCGCGGTTTTGTGTTGTATAACCAAGAAACCGAATCAAAATTGATTTCATGGACAAATAGACACTTATTTTCAATTTATGGACATTGGTACGGAGGCAAAGTATTCGGTTTCATATATGTGTATGTCAAAGTATTCGTGGGGAAATAGACAGATTTTCCGCCTTAGAGCATCTCCAATGGTTTGGCTTCATTTTTTCTTTAAAAAAAGACATTTCTTCAAAAAAAAAAAAATCAAAGAAACATGTTTTCTCCAATGATTTGCTTAATTTCCTACCTCAAAGAGAATATTCCAAGCATCTTTCATCTCCATTTTATTATTAGTTGCTAAATAATACTCTTTACTTTTCAACTATACAAATGTTACCCACTTATTTTAATTTTTACAATTAGTTGAATAAAAATTATGAAATCATAAATTTACTACATACATTTCATAACATAAATAAGAAAGAAAAAGATAATCGTTATATACAAGACATATATTTATCTAAAAAATGATCAATTAACGCATCTTAATGATATCCGAAAGCGGCTTAGCGGATTACTAAATTATAGTTTATGTTGTGTGAAGGTTTATTTTCTATTTTATATAATTTATTATTGCATTTTAATTTAAAAATTAATATTATTTGAACAAAACATAATACATAATTTTGTTTATAGTATGAAATATAAACATATTGAAAAATCAAAGGACCAATTTGTAAATAGAAATCTCATCTTCAACATTTGAAGAAATGAATAGCTTATCTTTAAATATGAAGCAACACTATTCATTCTTCATTTTGAAGATAAAAATGAAGTACCATTAGAGAAAAAAATTTCAATTTTTTAAAAAAAATGAAAGAAAAAGTGAAAGTTGAAACACCATTAGAGATAGTCTTAGGTGGATTCGATTATTGTGCTTCAATCAGATTCTTATGCCACTTGGTAGATCCACCATGACACGTTTTTTGAAATTGTACAAGAAGAATACGTGAAGAATCTGCTCAAATGGCACAAACAAACAAAAACCAAAACGCCAATCAAATTCCTTGCCTTGAGAAACAAAAATTCTGGTTACTAGTTAAAGTGTTAGAACTTAAAACCCACAATTTATGGTAAACCCAAAATTTACCATATAAAGAATCCATTTGTGTAAAGAAAAATGGTTTAAAAAAAATTGGGAAGAAAGAGTGATGGTAGATAGTAAAGTGTTCTTTTAGTAAAGTGTTGGCGTGATCAGATGTGGTTGTCACATCTATGACGAGTCACCCAACGGAAGCTTCGTAGTATATTTTTGGTCAATAATGTTACAAATTTAGCATTTCGAGGTTGCGATTTTGGAATGGTCTGTTCAGAAGATAATATTGAAGTTTGATGACGTACCATTCCAAAAACAAAATGATTATCAAAATTATAAAATGATCTAGCTACATGCATCTAATACTAATAATTATAAAATGATCTAGCTACATGCATCAAAAGTATAAAATGATCTAAAATGATCTTTCGACTGAAAAACTTAATATAACTTTATCTTATATATAAAAAAAGTAATTGATTAAAACATTCTAAACCGAAATCTATACATCAATTTAAATCAGAATCGAATGTATAATATGAACTTTTTAAAAATGAAGGTTAAATTTCCGTCGGATCCAAAATCTCATTTGGTAACTAAATTTGCTGTCATGGAAATCTGTTATGACATTTATGTTCAAGTTTGTGGTCTTTTCAAAAATTGTAGTGATAATTTTGGATACTATAAAATGGACTATTTTCTAAGGATTGTCTTTTTAATTTTGATTTATATATTTCTATTTTTATTTTAGTTTACATTATATTTAGTTTGATAGATAAAATAGCATGTCCAAATTTAAGTTGGATAGAATTGATCAATTTTAAGTTATCTATTTCATCCAACCTTTTTTTTTGTTTAGTATATAAATAGATAACTCATATCGCCTTCTTCTTTAAAAATTTTCACAAACATTTCTACAATCTAAAACATCAATCCTAAGAAACAAAAACATGATGCAGAGAGTGTTCACCTTTGGAAAAGGAAGAAGCGAAGGCAATAAAGGCATGAAGTCCTTGGTATGTAACCTTTTTTTTATCAAATATCAAAATCAAATATTTTCTATTTCTTAAAACATTTTGCAATCAAAAATGTTTTGTATACAAAGTTGGGAGGTAAAGGAGCAAATCTTGCGGAGATGGCGAGCATAGGCTTGTCGGTGCCACCGGGATTAACCATATCGACGGAGGCTTGTCGGCAATATCAAACCGCCGGTAAGAAGCTACCAGAAGGTTTATGGGAAGAGATTTTAGAAGGTCTTAGCTTTATTGAACGTGACATTGGAGCTTCCCTCGCCGATCCTTCCAAGCCACTCCTCCTCTCCGTTCGCTCCGGCGCCGCCGTAAGTTACTATTTATATATTACACAATTTTGTATAAGTTCTTTTTCAAAATTGAAATAAAAAACAAGCCGTAGAAAATTCCTTTTAATCAGGAAAAATAGAACCAAATTTATTAGCAAAACGCAAGTTTTTTTAAATATCTTAATTAGGTTAGGAAATCTTGAAAACTTTGGTTATTTTTTTGGTTTGTTATGAATGTTTAGAATTTTGTGTTTTTATATTAGGTCTTATAAAAACATAGAAAAAGTGGTAACTTTTTGAAATTCGACATTGATAATTTTGAAAAGTTGTGTTTTTTAAATTCGACACTAAAGTATGATATTTTTGAAAAAAAAAATTGCTACATAATTGAAATTTTTAATAATATACTTAGTTTGTATTATGGATATAAATTTTTTGAATTAGTAGAGTTTTTGGTTGATGAATATACTTAAAAAAAAAAAACAGTACATTGACTTATCTTTGATCGATCTTTGTATTGTTAGATTTCAATGCCCGGTATGATGGACACTGTACTAAACCTTGGCTTAAACGACGAAGTTGTAGTCGGTTTGGCCGCTAAAAGCGGAGAGCGTTTCGCTTACGATTCTTTCAGGCGATTTCTTGATATGTTTGGTGATGTTGTAAGTCCTCTGTTCTATAACAATTCAAGGTAACTTGCACGTCAAGAAAACTCTCTAACTAACCATCTTGATCCTTAAAAGGTGTTGGGGATTCCACACGCCAAGTTTGAAGAGAAGCTAGAGAGAATGAAAGAAAGAAAAGGAGTTAAAAACGACACTGACTTAAGCGCGACCGATCTCAAAGAATTGGTTGAGCAATACAAGAGTGTTTACTTGCAAGTCAAGGGTCAAGAGTTTCCTTCAGGTTTGATTTTGACTCATGTTTCTTCATCTCAAATTAAGTAATAACAATCAAGTTTTTAGTTTCATAAGTTTTTGCTGGGTTAATTGTAGATCCGAAAAAGCAATTGGTGCTAGCGATTGAAGCGGTATTTGATTCTTGGGATAGTCCGAGAGCGAATAAGTACAGAAGCATTAACCAGATCACCGGATTGAAAGGAACCGCGGTTAACATTCAGTGTATGGTGTTTGGAAACATGGGGGACACTTCAGGGACTGGTGTTCTCTTCACCAGGAACCCTAGTACCGGAGAGAAGAAGCTCTATGGCGAGTTCCTAGTCAATGCTCAGGTTTGGTTATCTATAACACTCGATCTGATTTTGAGTTGGAAGCTCATGAATCTTATCGTATACGTAAAAAATGTTTTGGACAGGGAGAGGATGTGGTTGCAGGGATAAGAACACCAGAAGATTTGGATACAATGAAGAGAGTAATGCCCCAAGCTTACGCGGAACTCGTAGAGAATTGCAACATCTTAGAAGGACATTACAAAGACATGATGGTTAGTATACCTTGACACAATAATGTCTAATAGTACTCATCAAGAATTCTTTAGTATGAACAATGGTCTCAAATGTTGTATATGGCAGGATATCGAATTCACGGTCCAAGAAGAGAGATTGTGGATGCTACAATGTAGAGCGGGTAAACGAACTGGTAAAGGCGCGGTGAAGATAGCAGTTGATATGGTAAGTGAAGGGCTTGTAGATAAATCTTCTGCAATCAAAATGGTGGAGCCTCAACATCTTGATCAACTACTTCACCCACAGGTAATATATATAAACTCAAGAACAAATGGGTTTAAAGCCCTTTAGGGTTTAAGGGTCAAAACAGAGTTAGAGTTTAGAGAGTCGAACCAGAGATCAATGAAAGTTTTGCTTTTGATGGATTAGTTTCATGATCCGGCGGGGTACCGTGAAAAAGTGGTGGCTAAAGGTTTACCGGCGTCTCCGGGAGCGGCTGTTGGACAAGTTGTGTTCACAGCGGAGGAAGCAGAAGCATGGCATTCTCAGGGAAAACCTGTGATTCTGGTGAAATCAAAACTCATAAATCTCTGAATATAAAACCCATAAAACTGCGAAAATCTTAATTAACGATATGTGTTCATAGGTTCGAACGGAGACAAGCCCTGACGATGTTGGAGGTATGCATGCAGCAGAAGGGATATTGACGGCTAGAGGAGGAATGACGTCGCACGCGGCGGTTGTAGCTCGTGGATGGGGCAAGTGTTGCATTGCTGGTTGCTCTGAAATTCGAGTTGACGAAAACCATAAGGTTTTATTGATTTGATTTGTGAAAACATTAGTCATTTTTTAAAAAATTTGGTGGGAAGATTGTTTCTCAAGTTAGGGCTTTCGAACATTTTGGTGAAACATTAGGTTCTTTTGATTGGAGATTTGGTGATAAATGAAGGCGAATGGATTTCGATGAACGGATCAACGGGCGAGGTTATATTAGGGAAACAAGCATTGGCTCCTCCGGCATTGAGTGCTGATTTAGAGACTTTCATGTCTTGGGCTGATGCAGTCAGACGTCTCAAGGTGTTTATGAGTTTCTTTAGAGTTGCTTTAACTTGTTTAACACTCTTCAAGCTTTTTTAACTTAAATGTTTCGGTGATCGATAAGGTTATGGCAAATGCGGATACACCTGAAGACGCGGTTGCAGCTAGGAAAAACGGAGCTCAAGGGATCGGTCTTTGTAGGACTGAGCATATGGTACTACTACTACTTCTCTGTTTCTTGATTACATGAATCAGATTGGATAAACCCTAATGTTCATTTTGTTTTTGGTTTGGTTTTTTAAGTTCTTTGGGCCAGATAGGATTAAAGCAGTGAGAAAAATGATAATGGCGGTTACAACAGAGCAAAGGAAAGCTTCTTTAGATGTCTTGCTTCCTTACCAACGTTCAGATTTCGAAGGGATCTTTCGCGCTATGGACGGTAACATTTTTTTTAATCTCTCTCTTTTTCTAAAATGTAGAACTTAAAACATTCCTAAACTTTTGATCTTGTTTCTTTAGGTTTACCGGTTACAATCCGGTTGCTAGACCCTCCGCTTCACGAGTTTCTCCCGGAAGGTGATTTGGACAACATAGTACACGAGCTAGCTGCAGAAACAGGCATGAAAGAAGATGAAATCTTGTCAAGGATAGAGAAACTCTCTGAAGTGAATCCAATGCTTGGTTTCCGCGGTTGCAGGTTTCTTGCTCACACTGGATTTCAATTGATTGATTATTATGTAACAATCCGATAACTGGTTTATTTGTACATTTATAGGCTTGGAATATCATATCCAGAGCTAACAGAAATGCAAGCGCGTGCGATTTTTGAAGCAGCGGCTTCAATGCAAGACCAAGGAGTTATTGTTCTTCCTGAGATTATGGTTCCACTTGTAGGAACTCCTCAGGTAATTAATACATACTACACTTGCAACATAATTAAAAATAGATTCAACATTTTTAACAGAATGGATGATAATGACAGGAATTGGGTCATCAAACTGATGTAATCCGCAAAGTTGCAAAGAAAGTATTTGCTGAAACGGGTCATACCGTGAGCTACAAGGTTGGGACAATGATTGAGATACCTCGAGCCGCGCTCATTGCTGATGAGGTAATGTACTAGAAACTTTAAATCATGTTCAAGTAGAGTTTGCAAAAGTAGTAACCATATTTCATTTTGGTTTGAAATAGATTGCAAAAGAGGCCGAGTTCTTTTCGTTTGGGACAAACGACTTGACGCAGATGACGTTTGGATATAGTAGAGACGATGTTGCAAAGTTTCTACCAATTTACCTCGCCAAAGGCATTTTACAGAACGACCCTTTCGAGGTATGTAAACTATATATCTTATAGAATTGCATTTATAGTCTCCAAAAGATTATAACTTGATAGGCATTGTTTAATGTTTGGATTCAGGTTCTTGATCAGAAAGGTGTAGGACAATTGGTCAAGATGGCGACAGAAAAAGGACGAGCGGCTAGGCCTAGCCTCAAGGTAAGTTTGGTTTATACGAATCAATCACAAATAGAATTTTGAGAATTTGGGATTGAACTGAGTTGAATAAACAGGTTGGGATATGTGGAGAACATGGAGGAGATCCATCATCTGTTGCATTCTTTGCTGAAGCAGGACTTGACTATGTCTCTTGTTCTCCTTTCAGGTAATTTTATCAAATTCCAAACCAAGAAACACTTTTGTTTCATTACATTTTGATGTAAAATTTAAGATTTTTTGTTGCAGGGTTCCTATTGCAAGGCTAGCAGCTGCTCAAGTTGTTGCATGATGAACAAATTTGTGGCATTATTTTGTGAATAAAAAGTTGATTGTTCGATGAAAATGAACAAAATCAAAGTAATTGGATTTGACCTTTTTTGTTGTTTGCTTCTAAAAACAGAAGTTTCATGTGATATCTAAAAGTGTTAATAAGAGAAAGAACATTGTTGGGATGTTTAAACATGTCGTGAATTTTTCTTCCACTAACTAACCAAAGCTTTCTTCAAGGCAAATTATACATTTTTTCTTTGACAATGTGGATATTGCCTAATCCGAATGATCTATATTGTAACTTAAACTTTAAAGAAGTACAGACGGGTGTAATTTTTTCATGATATTAATTATAAGGAAATTAGCACCAATAATAGGATTTTGGACAAAAATTAAGTATCTAACGTGACCTAAAAAAAAATTAGGTGTATAATATACATATCACATAAAAAGTTTATAATACCCTTTTTGATTTACAGCATAATAATCTCAAAAATTAAAAAATTAAAAACCAAAAAAGGAAATCAATAGATTTAAAAACATTTACCCTAATATTTCTTTTCCCTTAATCTCCTTTTCTCTTTCACGTTCTTCTCCATCTCTTCCTCTTTCTCCTTCATGTTCTTCTTTTTCTTCTCCATCTCCTCCTCTCTTTTTTCACGTCATTGTCTCCTTCTTTTCCTCCATTGTCCATCTTCTTTTCCATCTCCTCCTTCTCCTCCATTGTCCATCTTCTTCTCCATCTCTTTTTTTCTTTTTTTTTTCTTTTTTTTTCATAAATCATTTGGATCGTTAATCTTAAAATTAGTTTATATGTTTGATGTGATTGTTACAGTGTTTAAATTCTATAGTTTGTTAAATATAATTAATTAATATAGCTAACTATATATTTATATCTATGCAACATTTTTATACTAAACTATTTTGATGACCATATATAATATGATAGTTAACTATTCATACATAACTAGTGAACTATATTGATAAATTGACTATTGTAGTGTTTATATAGTGAACTATATTTTTATTTGAATAGTTAGCTAACGTTTATACAGTGTTATATAGTAACTATGTTATATAGTGAACTATCGCTTATATAGTGGACTATGTATTTATATCGATATATTATAATATTAGTATATAATAGACTACATATTTATACTGTAATGTTTTATATGGCATGAAATCATTAGAGTAGTTAACTATGCCATAAACATAGTTACCTATATTTTTAAATTGGTAATTTTTATGAAAACCAATTTAAAAATAGTTAACTATGTTTTAAACAGTTACAAATAATGTGATATAGTTGACTATATTCTGAGATCAATTGAATGTGTAATTTCGAAAATAGCTAATTATTTTTACAACATATGATTCTTTTTTTCATCTTTATAAAATTAAGAGAAGATCAAGAAAAGATTTTTATGAATTTTTATGAATTTTTATTTTTTATATAATATTTTTAAAGATTTTGTTTTTAATCATCAATAATTATTACATTTAATGGTAATTATCATATTTAATATGTGATTGATTCTTATTTCCATATTAACTCTTTTTCCTACATAAAATTAACCCAATTAAATAGGGGTAAAATCGTCATACAATTGATTCTCATAGTTACATACCTAAATATCAATCACGTGATGTTACATACTTAATTTTTTCCCTAAACCTATTATTCAGCTCCGTTCCAATATATTCAAATGCTTTAAAATTCTTAGAACTTTACATCTAGCCTGAGTTTATGTATCAGATACTTGGACTATGTGTATAGTTCCATGTGCCTTTGTTACGTGAATCCCTGATCACTCGGTATTTATCCAACTTGGGTCATGCTCGCAGTGTTTATGGTCACAAGTGGTTGAACCATCAACTTACTTGGACCATTGTAAACATGTATAATAGACCAAGTACACAAATATAATCACCTGAGGTAGGTAAGAGAGTTATTTAATTCCAAACAAATATTTAAATATTACTTTACAAATTTCAATTGTTTTTTTTTTATGGTTAATCCAATTTGTTTAGATTTTTTTTTTAATATATGAGGAGTAAAAGGGTACCCAAATACTTTGTCCATTCTAGATTGTATTCTCATCACCATTTTTCTAAAATCATTTACTACTTTTGCTTTAAATTTATTAGTTAGTTTAAAAATGGTTGGTTGGTACAATTATTTATTTTTAGACAAAACAAGATAAATTAGCAAGTTCAATCCTTAAATCAAAGTAATTTTGGTATTTAATATATTTACTTTTCTTTATCTTATTATCTAAAAATACATATTCTGAATAAATAAATAAATAAATAAATATATATATATATAGAGTTTCCGTCAAAAACAAATACACAACTTAAAATAGTTCAATAATTTATTAAAACATTAAAAAAAAAACAAAATCTCTGGTTTAAACAAATTGTGTTTACATATAGTATAATCAATTAAAATGAATATAGTGATATTAATTAATTACACAACATGACTTCGTGCTATCTTATATATATATATATATATATATATCCTTAACACATAACCACTCCTAAAATACAAACTCAACATCCTAATTGACAATAAAAACATATTTGATTTATCTTTCTGTGGTAAGTCATGGTTCGTACTAAGTTGTTTCCCGATACACCGTTTAATCCAAAAAGCTCCTTCAACATCCTCATAAAACTGACATCATCAGACACAAGCTTAACTAGCAATTCAATAATGATGCCTAAACTGTTACTAAATGAAAGATTATTTCCATTTGTGCATTGTAGTCATCTCGTTGGGTTGTATCAAGAGAACAAGTCAGCGACTATGGATGTCTTTGATTTTCATACTAAAATTACAACAACTCTTACCATAAAAAAAACAAATAATGAAAATTTCAGTTTCAGTGGATGGAGTACGATTCTCCAACGAAGATGTTTCAAAAAAGGCGATACTATTGCATTTTGGTGGGATTATCCTCATTATAGGCTTAATTTCCAACTACTTCCTTAACCAGTTGATGGAGTAGATCTTCTCAACTTCATTTTCGATTATGTTCATCGAGTCTTTTTTCGTTTTTGATCTCTGTTTCTAGAGATTAATATTTTCTTTTACTGTTATAATTGTAAGATATCATATTTTACTATTTACTAAATTATTGAGTCGAGACCAAATGTTTTGTTTTTCATTTTCTATTTAAAGATGACCTTCTTCACAAAACGGAATGAACCCAAATTATCGCTTAAATCTCTTTCGATCGGTTATATTATTTCAACTAATATAAATGAATATATATTGATGAAACCAAATTAGCCTATACTTCTTTTTTTTTGATTAATTAAGAAGTTCTACGCCGAAATCCTTTTATCCTTTAGGTATGGACCAACGTTTAATAAATTATCCATCCCAAATTACCTTTCTAGTCGAGCTATCGACCTTGGTAAACTTGTATATATCACAATCGTATAAAAGTTATTTTCATCTTGTTATTTATGTTAGATAATCATAATATAGAATGGTTCTACACACAGGGCAGCTCAAAGTTTTTGGGGGCTCCAGGACAAATTTTTTTTTTTTGACCCTTTAAACTTAATTTTTAAAAGTTTTTTGCTATATTATGGACCCTTTTATTTATTTCTTATTTAAATTTTTGTTAATTTTATATATAATTTTTTAAGAAAACGAAAAATATATTTGAAAAAAAATTATGGACTCTTTTATTTATTTCTTATTTAAATTTTTGTTAATTTTATATATATTTTTTTAAAAAAACCAAAAAGTGGGCCCTAAATACTAGGGGAGGAAGTGGAGCTAGAGACAGTGGACCACTTGACCTCCCCTATTAGCCGGCACTGTCTACACATGCAAAAAATGTTGCATCACGATCCATCTTCAATGCTTACGCGAGTCTTCTATAAACATGAAGTTTGGTTACGACAACTCTACAAAGGTACAAGTTGTTCATGATGGTACTAGCACTCGGCGATTTTCCGTGAGTGTATACGCCGTTGCGCGGGCTCCAATATACTTAAAAGTCTATTATAAGATAAACTGATTGTACTGATTATATTGAAGAGAACGTACAATGACTCAATTTAACGTAAAAACTAATCACAGTTAAGACTAGAATATACATTTTACATATATGTCTGATACGCCCTCTCAAGATGGAGGGTGCTTGAACATTTCAATCTTGGAACATGCTAGTTGAAATAGCGATTGAGGTAGTGGTTTTGTCTGCAACTCGGTATATGGGACATCCGTAGCATGCCTGCTTGTATGTGATTCCGTTTAAAATGATAGTTGAAGGCAATATATTTCATCCGGAATGAAAAACAGGATGGTAGCTGTTCAAGTTGTTGCATGATGATTTTTTTTTGACATTATTATGTAAATAAAAGTTGATTGTTCGATGAAAATGAACAAGATCAAAGACATTGGATTTAACTTCTTTTTTTTTGCTTCTAACAAGAGAAGTTTCATGCGATATCTGAAAGTGTTAATAAGAGAAAGAACATGGTTGGAATGTTTAAACATGTCCTGAATATTACCAATCGTTCCCAAATAAGATCCTTACCAAACTTGAGGTTGTTGCTTGAACTTATTACTACTGGAGATGGAAGAAACATAGAACATGACAAAAAAAACAAGTATTCGAACTGACACTGTTTCGAAATATAAGTTTCCAACTTAAAAAGAAAGGCAATTTGACAACAAGGTCACTGAAACAAAAGAAGTAAGAGTGCAAAATATCAAGCCATGGAGAGTCAGAGAGGCACCTGTGATCTGTAGTTTTCTTCATCCTCCAAGGTAAGTCGTAAGTGTGAGATCTTCTGGCTTAAGATCTTAGATTCCGCTTTAAACTTGTCCATCTGCTATTCCTCTGCGTGTGTGTCCCGGGAACACAGTGGCAGCTTTGGGCAGCTCTGGACAACTTTTGACAATCAGTGTTCTCAGGCTTGGAAGAGCAGGAGGACTCCAGCAGATTCTCTTAAGCCCAGACATATAATTCAAGTGAAGGGATTCAAGCTTTGCAAAGGGAACACCAATATTTGGATGCAACTCGAGAATACTCATTCCTTCCTCCTTGTTTATTATCTCTTCTATTTTTGGTGAACGATCCACACCTAGACTCCTGAGATTTTGAGCAAACAAAAGCCACGTCAAATCCCTCAGGCCTTCCAAATCTTCTATATCAACATAGAAGAGCTGCTTAAAGCCTGGAACCTCGCCCATGTCTCTGCTCTCCCAATCTATCTTTATCTCAGAGATTTTGGAGGTGAAAATGTAAAAGCTTTCAAGACCACCTAGAGCTACTGCGTTTAGTTTTATAACCTCCGCAGTCATATCTCTGAGACTTAAAGCTCGAATACTACTCGCCAATTGTTCGACTCCTTGTATACGTTCCAAAATTTCGGCATCTTCTATGGTTGCTGTTAAAAGCCTTAGGTGCTTCAGAAGTTGCAGCTCATTTATTACCCTTTCATCGACACAAACCCCCGAACATAATAATTTCAACACCTGGAGATTTGGTAAACTTGTTGCTATCCCGACAATACTCTCAAGTTCGTGAGCACATTCCAAATTTAAGTCGATTAGTTTCCTCAGCTCCTTCAGACCAATTGGTAACGATTTTATCCCTGTGTCTGATAAGTTAAGATATTGCAAGGACCCCAAGTTAGAAATTTCTTCTGGCAATCCAATAAGCTCCTTGTTCCCCGAAAGATCCAAGACCACAAGTTCTGGCATAGACCGGAAATAGTCACCTGAAATACACACCAACTTGTTATTCCGAAGTAACAAGGTCGAGAGGTTGGGGCAGTTCGGACTACCAGATATCTCTGCAATCTCATTACTCATCAGAGATATCCTTCTCACAATTTCCCATTTGATGTCTTCTGGTATCTGGCATAACCTTGCACCGGATTTCACACAATGTGTTTCTTTAGCTTCTCCAAAGCTAGACACTATCCAAAGAGCCATCTCACGTATCACATCATGCATTTTTACTTCCACTGCGGTGAATTTACAATCCATCAACAAATGTGCACGAAATAATGTACCAATTATATCATGCCCTCGGTTGTTAGGTCCATCTTCATCTCCATTCCCATTTATGAATCCTTCGCATGTCCAATATTCTATCAACTCCTCATTCGTTACTTCATAACCTTCCGGAAACAAAGAACAATATCGGAAGCAGGATTTGGTTTCTTCATCCTTTACATTATCATAACTGAACTTCAGCATGGGAAGAATCTTTTTTTCCATACCTGGAAACTCGTGGCTAGACTTATTCAGAACACTGATCGCATGACGCCATTCTTGTACAGTCTCTTTACATGCCATGGCTTTGCCAATGACACAGAGTGCAAGTGGCAAACCACAACACTTCTCTGCGACTTTTCTTGCAAGTGTGGGAATATCCTGATGGCTCTTTAATGTGACTTCTCCAACTGCCTTTTGAAACCATTCCCACGCTCTTTCGGGTTGTAAACAATCAACTTTCAGCTCATCGTCAGCTTTCATGTCTTTGCAAATTTCCTTTGAACGAGTGGTGAAGACTATTTTGGATCCATTTTGGAGAGTTTCAGGTGAAACTCCAATCTTGTTCAGATCTACCTCGCTCCACAGATCATCCAATAACAGCGCAAATTTCTTTCTTTTGAGGTTATTGGATATGGAAGAGGCCTTCACATCTTCTGTTTCTTGTTCCCACTCCTTGTCAAGACGTATTCTTCTCAAAATCTGTTTCTGAATGCTCTCATTTTGCGAATCTTTAGAGACCTCAACCCATATCACAACATCAAATTCATTCACCACTTCGAGGAATTTGTTGTTGATACAAGCTAAGAGCGTGGTTTTTCCTACTCCCCCCATACCATAAAGACCCAAAGTTCTTGGTTCATCTTCCATGAGGCAGTTCCATGCCTTATCAACCATAGAATCCAAACCAACGGTGGTTTTGATATGCTTCTTCTCCACCTTTGATGCAGGAATTTGGTCCGCCAACACTTCAAAAACCCCTTTAGATAGGAGTCCCTCAACTTCTTGAATACCTTTTCACCATAATCGTAGCTTGATATGAAATCCTTAGAAAAATATCCAGACAGACAAAGTTTTCTAGTTTCAGTTAATCTAGCTTGAAGCAGATCATTGACTTGGGGTACAACACCTTCTACCTTTGAAAACCATCCTTGGACTTGAGCAAGCCGTTGCAAACCTTTATCTTCTTCTATGTCAACTCTTCTTAACAGATCAGCTCGTCTTTGCTTGAGTTCTTTCATAGTGTTCTGCAGAGCCTCAAGATTTGCCTCCATCATGTGAATGTAATTTCCATCGCCAAAAAAGCAGCCGCATGCATGAATCAAGAGTTGATCAATGGATAGTGATACACAGTTTCCCATCTTTGCTCAAACTTTTAGGATGAAATCGGAAACAATTCTAGAGAATAGGCTAAATGGAGGAGAGAAGAAAGAATACAATGGTGCATTCCTTACTTAATCAGAAAAGAAAAAGTTAGACCGCAACTTCTTAGCAGCTTCCATGAAAGTCAGATGTTTGTTCACATGTCACTGCATTTCACACGTCAATGAACCTAAAATAGAATCAAAAACAGCCACATACCGCGTTACCGACGAAACTATCTTGTAGACCAACTTGCCCTGTCTATACTTATAGTCAAAAGTCAGAAATTACAGAATACGATTGCTCTGAAGCATTTTTCAACAACTGTCATGGTCTACACAAAGGGCCAAACAATCTAAATTTTCCAAGTCTCTTGCTTCGCTTTTAAGTAAAATAAGCACTAAATCAGGACCCAAGTAATTTCCACAAATGCGACTTCCTTAAATTGACATTCCATCAATTTTTGGAAGCTACATTCCATCAGACTTTCCAACTTGTTAAAATATCAGGGACTCATTACGGTTGTGTGGTTCCGGAACATATTCAAAATCACAAGCTTTGACATATAACAAAAGAATTACATGAAAAGTGTCAGAAGCTTTGATCAATAGTTTGATTACCCATCAATGATATCCTCTCAACAACCGTCTGGAATGTTGTATGAAGAGATTCCAGTCTCCGCAATGAAATGAAACTCATTATATGGATTCAAACATGCCTACCATATCATTAACCATATCAAAACTATCCCCTTGGATTCTTCACATCAATAAACATGTCCAAATTAGATTACTCGGTATCCTAAAACCAGAGTGCACAACGTTATCTATGTTTCTCCAGTTCACTACTCTATCTATGCTTCTTTTATCCACTTTTATAACCCTCTGGGATAAATTACCATATTGAAAACAAAGTTTGACTGTTTCCTCCTCCAAATCGCTGTAGCTAAATCTTTTAATGTGTTATGAATCTCATGTCATACCTGGAAACACATGTTTTGGTGAAGTTAAATTAGATAGTGCATTAATGCCACTAGTGCACTGTCCTTTCGCATGACTTGGCCCCTCCAACTGTTTGAGCAAACGGCAAACCCTGAAATTTAGCAGCTATAGCTCTACCAAGTTAAAGAATGTTTTCATGGCTGTTTAATGTGATAAACTCGAATTTTTTTCAAACAAACACAAGAATCATCAGGTTTCATGCATTTGAGCTCCATGTTAGCATCTTTATGCAACAAAGGTAGCACGTTTTGAAGAAGTATAACTGTGAGAAAATGATCTAATGCCTAGTGGAAATGGAAAGAATTAAAGATCAATGGAAGACAGAGCAGTGAGATTCTATCACCAGAAATTATCTTCAAAGATGTTCATAATCATACCAAAGGAAAATCAACAATCAATTTCAAGTAACCAGCTTTCTAAACTTGCAAAACAAAAATCAGAGGCTTTGGCAACTAAGGAATAAAAAAAAGCGCGAGGAGCTGACTCCGCTTGGTAATATATATAGAAGGGAGTGTTCCTGGTCTTGCCAGGATTTGAACCCAAAATCAAGACAACTTTTCAAAGACAATTATTCGTTAAGGAACAAACCGTTCAAAAGGTCGGATGATGAATTTTCATTTCCATTTCCATTTTCATCAAAAAACCCATTTTCCGCACTTTCTTTCCTCAACTTCCGCTCTTCAACTATGGATTCTTCTGTACCAGCACAGAAATTCCGTCTTCCTTGTCTTACAGGTCTATCAGCCACTATAAATTTGCTCCCATCTCGGTCACGTTCAGAAAATCCAGCCCAAACTGCAACAAACCAATGTTATTTAATGCAAACAACAAACTACCATCATTCCTACACATGACTAAAAAGTCACCCCTCATGATTTCATAGAACTACTACTATTAATCTTGCATTTTGGTAAAGTTTTGTTTTCCAATCTTAAACAGCATGTCAGCAAAAACAGAAAGAAAAACAAAATACCTCCAAAATGATGCAAGACAATAGAAGCTGCTACAGTAACATTCAAAGAGGCAGTGCCACAACCATACTGAGGAATATATACAAAGAAGTCACATATCTCATATTCTTTGGCAGATAATCCTGTTCCCTACACACACACACACAAAAAAACCAAACTTAGCCACTTAGTAATGATTTCAAAATCTTGAATGCTTATAATTATTACTCATTAGGTGAATGGCAGAGACTCCTACCAAATACCAATACCATTGAAGCCAAAATCTTAGTAGAAATCGTTTAACGAACGAGTTTGAATAGCAAGAGGATATGTAGAAGAAAGCTAGAGAATAGTAAAGAGAGAAGTTTCTTAAATTTCTTGTGTCCTAAATTCTCTTTCAAGCCATTGAAGTTACAATTAATCTACTTTGTTCCCTCATTATTTACAGACATAAGATTATTACCCATTTAGTTAATGACAGAGACTACTACCAATACCATTCAAGCCAAAACATTAAAGAAGAGTTTAGGATATGCAGAAGAAAGCTAGAGAATTTGACCATCTCTCAGACTCTCACACAAACAGTAAACTCCACTCAAATTTCTTGTGTACTAAATCCTATTTCAAACCATTGAAGTTACTACTAATCAACTTTGTTTCCTCCTTGTTCTTGTTCACAGACCTAACACACTGGTTTCCATAAACTTGTAACAAAATTCAAAGATTGAATCTTTTGATTGATTACCTCATTACCAAGAAGAAAAGCTGTGTTTTTCTTAAAAGGATGTTCATTGACCTGAGAAGCTCCTTCAGCAATCTCTACTCCACATATCTCACAATCTTTCTCTTCCTTTCAAAGTCAAATCCAACACAAATTTAAACCCTAATGATTTTGTTTTCTGAGATTTTGGGTAATTGAAAAATCAGACCTTGAGGTATGTACGAGCTTCGGAGAGTGAATGAAAATGGCGAAAACGGACGTGAGAAGCGGAACCATGGCTACCAAAAGCGTTGAAATCACGGCGACCAACGAGGATTAGCTCCGTTACACCGAAAGCAGTGGCGCTACGAGCTAGGGTTCCGATGTTGTGACGCTTTGCTATGTTGTGAACAATCACGTAGCACTCAAATTCCACCATCGTCGTCTTCGTCTTCGTCGTCAACTTCGATTTCTCTGTTTTCCAGTGAGGGTTTTTGCGAAAGCCTTAAACCGAAAAAATTGAGCTTTACAGATAACCCGGTTATCATAACCGGTAGTATTTAAACCAATTTGGCTCTTGGTTCAAATCGACTTTTTTTACCGAATTACCCTAAATCCAACGCAAATTTCGTAAAATCAAACCGAACTAATCAAAATTTACCACAAAAAAAGTATTCAAAATTTACCAAAAATATTATTTTTAATTAAATATGTCAAAAAAGAAAAAAACACATTTTAATTATTTTTTATTTTTATTATAATTTTTATCCAAAAACGAATCAAACTTGAACCAATTTTTTTTGAAAAACCGATCTGAATAAAAAAACTCTTAAAATTGAACCGGAATACTTTAGTCCCATTTGAACCTAAAAGCATGAATAACCATAACACCCATTTAAGTTTCTCAATTATTAAAATTTTAAATAATTTAATTGTTTATTTCAGTTTTAACAATTCAAGTTGAACAATTTGTCTTTAAAACAAAAGAACCGAGTCATTAAAGAGAAGTTTTGATATTTCTCTCTCCTCTAGTGTTAAACATTTATTATTAATTAATAAAAAACACCCTCAATAAACTTACCGATAATTAGGGGTGTCAAAATGGATGATCCAACACAACCCAACCCATAATTCATATGGGTTGAATGTTAATGGTTTATGGGTTAACCCAATCCATTTACCAATTGGGTTGGATCAACCCATGAACCCATTAAAAATAAATGAGTTGAATTGACTTTAACCCAACCCATTTAATTTTATGGATAAAAAGAATATATATATTTATAAATGAATTGTAAATCATGTTTTACAAATTATATTTTTATTTAAATTACAAAAACATATTTCAATTAATAAAAATAATACGAAATGTTATTTTAGGCGCAAAATTTTCCGAATCGCGTTTTTTGGCGGAATTTTTTAAATGAATTGTGTTTTGGGCGCAATATTTTCGCAAAATCTCGTTTTTGGCGGGAAATTTATCATTCTGGATTTTGGGAAAAACGTTTTGTGTGTTCACATTTTTGGCAGGAAAATTTTTGCAAGATCATATTTTCGACGAGAAATTTTATGAATCTCGTTTTAACCGAAATTGTTTTGTGAGATCACGTTTTAGGCGAGAAAATTTTACGAGATCATATTTTTGGCGGGAAATTTTATAAATCTCGTTTTTGGCTGGAAAACTTTGCGGGATCATATTTTTGGCGATAAATTTTATAAATCTCGTTTTTGGCGGGAAAATTTTGCGGGATCATATTTTTGGCGGGAAATTTTATAAATCTCGTTTTTGGCTGGAAAACTTTGCGGGGTCATATTTTTGGCGATAAATTTTATAAATCTCGTTTTTGGCGGGAAAACTTTGCGGGATCATATTTTTGGCGGGAAATTTTATAAATCTCGTTTTTGGCGGGAAAACTTTGCGGGATTATATTTTTGGCGGGAAATTTTATAAATCTCGTTTTTGGCGGGAAAACTTTGCGGGATTATATTTTTGGCGGGAAATTTTTTGCGGGATCATATTTTCGACGAGAAATTTTATTATTCTCGTTTTTAGCGAAATTGTTTTGTGAGATCACGTTTTTGGCGGGAAAATTTTACGGGATCATATTTTTGGCGGGAAATTTTATAAATCTCGTTTTTGGCGGGAAATTTTTTGCGGATCATATTTAGGCGGGAAATTTTATGAATCTCTATTTTGATGAAAATATTTTGTGAGATCACGTTTTTGGCGGGAAAACTTTGTGGGATCATATTTTTGGCGGAAATTTTTTACGGTATTATATTTTGGTGGAAAGTTTTATGAATCTCGATTTTGGCGAAAATAGTTTGAGAGATCACGTTTTGCGAGAAAATTTTGTCGGATCATATTTTGGCGGGAAATTGTATGAATCTCGTTTTTGGCGGAAAATGGTTTACTAGATTGTGTTTTTGTGTAATTTAATTTTTGGCGGGAAAATTGGTGTAATAGTGTTTTTTGTAACAAAATAAAAAAAATTGTGAAATCATGTCTTTTAGTTATGAATGGGTTGATGGGTTATCCATTTTTAACTCATTAACCCATTTTATTTCAACCCATTTTAACTCAACCCATTTGACTCATCAAACCACTTAACTCATTAACCCATTCAAACCAAATATTCAATCCATTAGGGTTAATGGGTTGGATTGGGTTGGATAAACCCATAAGTTTTGACCCATTTTGACACCCCTACCGATAATCATGCTCTTAGCATGAATATCACTTGTGGGAGGGTTAATAGTCAAATCCCATTATTTTACCCTTAAACTTTTTCAACCAAAGTTCATATCATTAATTAGTAAAATAATGAAATTTTGATTATTAACCTTTCCATAAGTGTTATTAATATTCATGCTCTAATACATATACTCAAATAAACCAAATAGTAAAAATTTCGTACCGAACCGAACTAAATTATGGATTGGTTAACCAATTGAAAAACTGATTTGTGAATATTTGAATCAAAAATAATTTTGTAGTGTAATCTCAAAGTAGAATGGGAAGAGGAACAAGATTTTTGTTTGCAAAAAAGAAGAATGTGAACTTTCTAAATTTTTTCGACTCGAAAAGAATCCATAACTCTTCTTAGATCTTTTTCTTCTTCCTGAAAAACTCTCTCAGGTGTTTGAAGTCTTATTGAATAGAGTCTATTGTTCTCTACTCCTAGAACTGCAAGGTAACGCCTGTTCCATTCCAAACGAGCTACTCTATCTTGCGGCATCACAGCGAGCTCGTTGTTGTTTGCGTATGACTTTATATTCACCTGTTTCAATCATCCAAAAACCAAATGTATCTAATGAGTTATGTACAATATCATTCAATCATCAAATACAAATGTTTCTGAAACATTGTGATTGATCAAAGACATGTTGCAACACCAAGACATGCTTGATCAAGAAAACTATGCTTATGATTGATCAAGACATGTTACAACACCAATACAGAGACTTGTTTGATCAAGAAAGCTATTCTTATGATTGATCAAGACATGTTGCAACACCAATACATGTTTGATCAACACATGTTACAACACCAATACAGCAACATGTTTGATCAAAGAACTATTTTTATGATTGATCAAGACATGTTGCAACACTAAGACATGTTTGATCAAGAAAGCTATTCTTATAATTGATCAAGACATGTTCAACACTATGGTTGATCAAGAAAACAATATATGCAACTCTAAATCAACAAGATAAACGAAATGGCCCGGTTCTGTCCAAATTCATCTAAAGCTTCATACTTTATTTCAGCTATAGGCACAAGAACATCCTCCCTATAATCAGCTATCAAATGATCTAAAGTTGCTAACAATTTAGGATTTGAATTCAACTATACAACACATCGTTACGCAGTTTCAAAAATTAACCAAAATCTGAAATGATATGAATGCAATTTGGTAGTTGACATTGGCTTTACCTCAACTTGGTAATAGAGTTTACCATCATCTGCAACTCTAGAGGAAGTATTTAGAATATTAGCCTCGCGCCTAACACCGAGCCTAGTAGACATAAACTCAGTCAAATACTGTCTAAGTACTCTCTTCCCTGCTTCTTCAGGTGAACCTAAATCCTCAAGCGAAGTATATTTCGACGAAGAAGGCGAAGAAAACTCGACCGAGAGATTCTCATCAAGAACAATAGGGTCTCTAAAGAATATATCAGCACCAGCTCCTCTTACTTGAATCCAATTTTGAGGGTACTTAAAAGAGTATCCATCAAATGTATCAATGTACTCTCTAAACACTGATGGAGTCAAAGCAAATGCTGTTTCAAGATTAGATTCTGAAACCATTAAACTAGACATGAACAAACCCATCATCATGCTCCTTCTCCTGCTCCCAACTACACAAGCCTTAAGCAACATTGTCAAAACATTAAAAATCGAAACTTTATTGAAATAATGCATAAAGATTTAGCATTTTGAAACAATTTAACTTAACTGTTGAAATGGGAACATTATAACTCAATCAAAGTGTGAATATTTACCTGTTTGGTATCGGTTAAGCAGTTCTTGGGAACTGGAGATTCCGGTTTAGGGAACTTGGCAGAGATGGGTCTGAAGAAAGAGGAGGGATTTGAAGTGGGTTTAGTGAGAGGAGGAGAAAGAGAACGAGGAGAGAGGAGAGTCTCCATGTAAGAGAGCAGAAGAGAAAAGTTTTAGAGATGACAATTTTCTTGCATTTGTTTCTGTTTGAGATTGGTAGTAATGTCTGATTTCTGTGGATAATGTTTTTTTTTCTTTTTCCCAAAAGCCAATATTTATTTATTTAATTCTTTAGAAGTTTTGATTCCAAGTTTCAATAAAATAAATTTAGTACTACAAAGCATGTTATTTAGGCTAATGCCTTTTGTTTCATCTCATTCAAAAGCTCTGCGTAGCTTAGAGGAGTTAGCAAACCAAGCACATCAAGAATTTCCCTAGCTGCTTTCTCTAGCTCTACAAGTGACACAACCAACGACATGTTGTGCATTTTCTTGAGCTTGGTGATTGAAACATTGATGAATTTCATCGGTCTTGAACGCACCTTTGAGTATAGGAGATGAGTTCAGGTCGTCTGACATTTTTGCTTCAAACTCACTCTTCATTTTCTTAATCACGTCTTTAGCTTCTGAAGTCTGCTCAGATTTTCCGTTGTCGTCTTTCAGTGTTATTTGATACGGAGCCAGAGCTTCAACAAGATCTTGCAATATCTGATACATATTATATAAAGAGTTGGACGAACTGTCAAGCTGTGAACGGGAAAAGCTTAGGGGAGAGCGGTACTGTGCACTCATCAAGAAGTGTCTCAAAGCTAATGGGTGATACTCGGCCGTGACCTGTCTAATTGTAAAAAAATTAAGCACGAGGCTTCCCATCATCATGTTGTTGTTGGTGACATGCCCATTATGCAACCAGTAATTCACACCACAATCTTCACAAATTGCACAAGTCTCGGCTATCTCGTTTTCATGGTGCGGGAATTTCATATCCAAGGCACCACCATGAATGTCAAATCTCGGAGACATGTAAAGGGTGCTCATTGCACTGCACGCAATGTGAGATCCTGGTCTTCCTTGACCCCAAGGGTTCTCCCAACTAAGTTCACCAGGTTTTGCAGCTTTCCATAGCGCAAAGTCAGCAGGATTTCGCTTCCTTGGATCAACATCAACACTCTCACTAGCTCGAGTACGATCTAACGATTGTCGAGATAGGTAACCGTAGCTTGGTGACTTATCGACCGAGAAGAAAACGTCACCATCCACGACATACCCACGTTCTTTTTCAATGATCTTTACTATCATATCTATAACGTGGTACATATGTTCACTGGTGGGTGGGAAGGAGGCACTGGAGAGCACCCATACCTAGAAAATACTCCTTGTAAAAGCGACTACTATAATCTAATGGCGTCTCTCCACCCATTTTAGCTCTTATGAATACTATTTCATCAACATCTACAAATTTCCGCACGTAATTAACTTGGTAACCCAAGTACCTTAAGTATCTGTAAAGGACGTCAAAAGAACGGATGTACGAGCGTGGTGGAGGTCGATGAAACCGTAAGCTGTGATACCGCATACATACATTCCTATCTTCCCAGGATTGATTGCCTTCAAAATCTCCTTCTTTCCATTCATCGTATTATACAACTTCAAATCCAGTTTTTCCAACATTTCAGACATCGTATTGTATAACTTCAAATCCACCTTCTTCGACTCAGGGCCGGTCCAACCAAATATGTGGCCCAAGACAAAAAAAAAAATTAATATAGTTATTATTTATTTATTTTTTAAAATATTAACCTATAAAAATATAATAGTTCATAAACTCGTATATATTTTATTTTAATGGTCCAAAACACTTTTCTTTATGGCCTAAAATATTTTTTGTATGTAGCCTTAATAATTTTTTTACAAAAATATGTTCCATAAATTAGTTTAGATATAAAAAATGTGACCCACAAATTAACAAAAAAAATTGGTGACCCATTGCCTAGTCTGCCTCCCCTCTGGGCCAAGCCTGCTTCGACTCCATATCGACCTCCATCTCTCAGTAGCTTGGAATTATCAGATTACTAATTGTATAAGATCGATCTTATACCTAAAATATTTTCCTTTCTCTAACCATCAATTAAAGGAAAGTGAAAGCTCAACAAAGGGGTATATCGGCCCAAAAACAAGCCCTCAACAAGGTCTAGTTCGATTAAAATCTTCTTATTCTCTGACAGTTTCCAAACGATTTCCAAGGGATCCACAAAGAAATTGAGATTTTCGTTGGAGCAGGTCAACCAATAAATCCAAGTTTGGATAGATATTATAAGTAAAATTAATCTAGTAACAACACTACAACAAAATTTTGGATTAAACTTTAAACCCTTGAAAAGTACAAAAACAACAAAAATCAAACCAAAGCATGACCATGACCCTCCTCTACTCTCTTCTGTTTCTTCTTTCTTTTTCTCTCTGATTTCGTCTCAGAACGATCCACCGTGCGTTTCGCATCCCGCAATCTCATCTCCGCTACCTTCACCTTAGCATCTTTGAAAAGAGCATCAGATGTTGATGCCAACATATGCTATAAACAAACCAAAAAACCACAGGTTACATTATGCTTTTATTCTCAAACTCGGTGTTTACAAAAAACAATTGAATGGTTGAGTTACCGAGAGATGATCCATGACGGCCATATTGAAACCGATTATATCTTTGAATTCCTGGTAACAAAGATTCAAAATATTACTTACTATTGTCACCAAGAAGCTGTTGTATTAATATCTATTGTCACACATATAAGATAAATTTACCTTGACTCTTGGGGGAAGAATATCCCTAAGACCACTTAACACCGGTCGTGAAGCCGGAGTTGTTACCAACTGATCGTGATGTGTCCGTAATAGAAACGTTTCAATCCTGCAAACTAGTTCTACCTGCGTGGTTTTCACATCAACACTTCAGAGCTAAATTTATTGAATCTAAAAATGCATTGAGAGATAATGTTGATGGTAAAATGAGTACCTTCTCAGGAATCAAACTCCAGTTTCCCATGTAGGAAAAAAGCTTTAAAGCATCTGAGAATTGTAGAGGCTACGCAAAACCAGAAAAAGGAAAAGGCAATTGATTAGCAAAAACCTTAATAGTTTTTTTTGCAAAATAAAAACCTTAATAGTTTGGTGTCAAACCATAGAACTTGTAAACCATAGAAAAAGGATAGATTGGTTTTTATTTGGGAGAAAAGCAACTAACCAGTAAGGCCTGCTCGAGATCATTTGTTCTCACTTTTGACATGGCTCGGAGAACATAGTCAGATGGAGAGAGCCCGAGCATCACAGCATTTGGAAGTAAATCAGGAACCTTTCCCTTTGTTTTCTCCTCCTAAAAATCATGATGCAAGAACAAAATATACAAAAACAAGGTTAAAACAGCAGACATTCATAATAATGTTGTAGGAAAAGGGTTAGATCGGAATCCACGACTCCATCGGGAAATGAACCTATGCCAGAGAGGCCGAGAGTGCTTATGATGCACATACAAACTCCCAATTCTTACCTCATATGCAGCAACACGATTCTTTTCTTCTTCTGCTACCTCCAGAGCATCTATAATTGCATCAGTATCTGATAGGCTATCTGGTGTCTTCTTCCCAGCTATAGCTGAAACACCTTCCTCTGGGATTTCCTCTTGGGGTTCATGCCTGTTCACTGCGTTATCGATCTCAGACTCAAATAGCTCTTCTAACCTTTTTTCCTTTTCCTCCTGCGAATTTCCAGCACAATTAAAGTTATGGACACAAAGTCATCTAGAATTAACTCATCAGAATGCTATTATCTCTACGTAGTCCTGCTACCAAATCACCATTTTACAACGAAAATTCTTCTTTATATAGTTAAGAACTTGCTCGAAATTCATGTTTGATTCCTTTATGCATCATTCATTTTAGTTTTCTGAATCTGATTCTTCATGCAAAATTTACTTCAAGCAGTAGGGCATTACCTCGAGGAAGAAAGGCTCTTCAGTACGATCCCAGCGTCGCATGGAGCGGTCATGAGATCCTGTGACGAGAAAATCACCACGATTGCTGATAGCAAAGCACCAAATCTCTGCGTGATGTCCACCAAGCGTTAATAGCAGCTCAAACTTGTCTGCATCCCAATACTTCACAAGTCGGTCTTTTCCAATGCTGAACAGGTAATGGGTATTGCGAACAAATTTTACACCCATAACACTATAAAACAGAGTCAAATGTCAGTCCAGCAACTCAAATCTTTAGTGAACCCTGAGAATCTTAAATACAGAGTCGAGTAAATTTTGTGTCATTCAGGTAAAGTTTCTGAAATACCTGTCATCATGAGCAAAGATGGACTTGTGACAATCACCGAAATCCAGACCCCAGATTTTCAAATTTTTGTCCTGAGAACCGGTTACGATCAACTCTCCATCGGATGAAATGTCAATGCACATGACAGGCAACTTGTGGCCATATAAGGAGAGGTAGAATTTTAGGGAATCCACATAGAAAACCTGAAAAAAATATGATGATATGAAGTTGGTATTGATCAACACAAGAAAAACGCTACAAGATTGATGGGATTGTGATTATAGAAACATTTTTCCGATTATATGGCAAAGATTTTAACGAATGGGAACTTGACAGTTTAAATATGTTATTATCAGGATAGAGAAAATATGCATACCTTCACCGTGGAATCTAGCAGTGCAACTGCAATATGTTTAGAATCAGGACTGATGGCAACAGCAAGAACGTCATCATTCATCTTCATAGACCTCACATTTGAAACTGTGAGTTCCGTGCTCGCCTGCAAGTTATTTGGCGAATAAATCAGGAGAAGAAAAGAAGCAACAACGTAGTAGGAATAAATAAACCTGATAAGCAACTGTAGAAACGTTAATAAAGTTAAGAAACCTCACTTGGCCAGGTTTCTTTTTGATAAGGTACTCCCAGAATTTGACTTCATGATCTGCACTCACAGTAACGAATCCACTATCATCTGGAATGGGTGCAATTGACCAAATAGTTCCACCATGTGCTTCAACATCTTCCACTTTGGTAGCACTCCCTATATCAATGATCTCGAGTACCCCACTCTTAGTTCCAACAATACCATACTTATGTTTAGGGACAATCAAACTGCAGATTCCGTATCCTGAAGCAATAGTCCGGAGACAGGCACCAGTACTAGGATTCCAAATTTTCACTTCACTGTGACTGGTTGACATCAAAAGGTTGGTGTCATCACTGAGGGCTACACTCCTCACGTCAGATCGATGTCCTTGGTGTTCAATGGTAGTAGTTTTCTCGTTTTCGCTGCCCTTTAGTGTATAGAACTCCAGTGAGTTATTGTTCAGAGATAAAGCCAATGCCGCCAAGGAATCTTTTGGAGTAATGGGACAGAACGAGAAAGAGCTTATTTTTCTGCCAGCTCTAATGACTTGTAACAGCTTAAAAACGTCAGGGACAGTAGGAACAGGAACACTATTAGCTTCTTCAACCTCATTACTTGCATCGTTACCGGTAATCATTTCGTCCTCGTCTTTGGAAGATTTCTTTGCTTTCCTGCGAAGCCTTCGTTTTGATTTCCGCTTTGCCTCTGTTTCATCCAGTACCCGGAATATTTCAATTGTTTTTCCTGCCATGTGACAAGCCAACAGACTTCCTGACTTATTGTATCTCACAGACGAAACTCTATCCTTGGTTTGTCTCTGGATTTCCCCAAACGGTTTCAAAACTTCCCACTTATTCTCGGTCGAATGATCTCCATTGGCAACAAGTCCATTTGCATTTGAATCAGAGACCAATGATCCCTGCGACATGTTTTGTTTAACAGCATAAAATCTAAGTTCTGGGTCAGCAGAACCAGTAACGAGATATCTTTCCTCTGGATCAACATCCACAGACCAGACTTCACTATGATGACCACTAATTATCTGCATACAGTGTTGCGTCTCAAGATCCCAGACTCTCAAGAACTTATCCTTAGATGAAGTCACAAGTTTCTTACCAGAATCCAAGAAAACAAGATCTGTGACCTATAACATAACACAGAAAAAACCAATCAGCGAATGATGAATCGATAAAAACTACATGATAGAACTGCAAAGCTAGCACAATACAAACCTGATCACGATGACCACGAAGACGAAAAAGCGATGTTTCACCAACCACATCCCACAAGATAACATCATTGTCTTTACTTCCAGATGCAATCATAGATCCAAGCTTATTATACCGCAATGCAGTCACAGCACTCTTATGACCATTCAGAGTAGTCTCACAAGTCGCTTTCTCATACTCCCATATTCTTAAACTCCCATCCGCATACCCAACTGCAACCTGGTTAGATTACACATAATCAAACAACTATACTTATTCACTTTCAACATCCAAATTACAACAAAATATTCTACTTTTCCAAAGGACAAAAAAAACACATTTTTCTTGAAAAATCACAAAAACATCAAGAAACATATATCATATCTTCAAAGGGTATACAAAAAACATTCTCTAAGCTCTAATTCTGCTATAAAGCTACCAACTTTGAGCAATAACCGAACAAATTTGAGCAAATGTTAAAAGAGTACCAAAGTAGAAGCAGAGGGGGCAATAGAGGTAACAGCAAGAGACGGTCCAGTACGAGAAGAGGTAGGTTTTAAGGTATTGATGCGGATTCCTTGTCGGACATGCCAGATTCCGACCTGTTCTAGTGCCGGAGCAAGGATATGTTTCCCTGTCGAATCGTATGCAATGTTCGAATCTAAAGAAGTTATGACACCGAACGAAGAAGCTTGCTCATACCTTAAGTAAGCTTTCACCATCGCTAAGAAAAGCTTCTTCCTTGTTGGTTGTTTTCTCTGTTGTCTTTCTCTTGTACTGCATTGAGCTTTTTGATGGTGGTGGGTTTAGGGTTTTTGACGGGGACGAGTTTTAGGGACCTATGTGATATTTTTAATAAATTGCATAAAGATGTCGAAACTTTTGTTTATTAAATATCAGGCCCTGAACTTTTTTTATACACTTTTAAGTCCCCTAATTAAGAAAAACAGTAACCCTGATTCAATTAAGAGTATCTCAAACGTTCTAGTTTTCCATCTAAATTTTATTATAGAGTAAAATCTTCGCCAACGCCATTATATATCATACTTTAAAAATAGAATATTGAATAGTATAAACTCCAAATATAAGAGTAATACTGACCTACTGTTCATCGTTTATTTTAAGGGTTTAAGTGAAAAATCCTCTCAACTATTTTTTTAGTAAAAAATCTCCTCAACTAAGCTTTATTAGTGAAATCAACCCTCTATTTAGGTAAAGTTTAAATCATATAAAAACATTGTTTTGTTAAAAACAATGACAAGATATCTAAAAAATGACCAAATTTGCAAGTTGTTTCCAGGAAAATAGTATAAACCATTAACACATCCACAAAGAAGACCGAGAAAGAAGAAAAAAGCTATGGATGAAGAAGACATAACAACTCAGCCAACACAATCCTCTAAATTTCAACCACCGACAACTCCTCTATTTCATTTTCTACGAGTTCTACTATACAATAACATCAATTTCGAGTATTTAGGGATAGTAACTGTTCATCTTCTTCGACATGTTTAAGAAGATTACGGCATGCGAAAGTTCCGACAACTCTTAGAACTTTTTGTGGTGTGTTCTTCAACAAGTATGTTCCGATTTTTATATATTTGGTTTGCGTTTTAATTTGTAAGAGTGTTCAAAATTTCTTAAAACCCTAATATCCTATTTATTTGACAGATATATGTAGTAGAGTTCGTGTTGTCCTCTGATAGTACGCAAATTCCGACAACGATATTCACGATTCCTGTGAGAAAATTTGATTATGTATTTCGAGATTTGTAGAGTTTGGTGGTAGATTTATTAACAATTAATGAAAGATTTGTTAACTAAATTGAAATGATTGATGAAAAATTTATTAGTCATTTAGTTTTCACAGTTTACCAAAACAAAGTTCATCTTCTCCGGTTTCCTCCTCTCCGACGACGGTCAATAATTCCGACGAGAACGACTGTGAAATAACAATATTTGTTACAGCGGCAACTCCTCACTTTGTT
This sequence comes from Arabis alpina, assembly GCA_900128785.1. NCBI lineage: Eukaryota > Viridiplantae > Streptophyta > Magnoliopsida > Brassicales > Brassicaceae > Arabis > Arabis alpina. Next base: position 10,901,127 of record LT669791.1, read on the forward strand.
TCATGTGAGTAGTTGCACTCAATTATATCAATTTACTAGTTTTGCAAAAGAAAACAACGAGTTAAAGTGGATTGGTGTGTTTTTTTTCTACTGTTAGAGCAACCAAATTATTGTATTTGTATTTCTTTGACACTCTTTATGTAAAACTTTTTTTTTATTGGTACAACTAATAGAAATTACGTTTAAAAATATATCAAAATTTCATGAATTATTATTGTATCAGTTTTATGTTATGTTTGAAAGTTGAAACTAGTGAAATTTCAGCTTAATAGAAATTCATATTTTCGAAAACAATGTTATGTTCATAGTTCTATGAAAAGTATGAAATATAAGTTAAGAGACAATGATAGAATATGAAAAAAAGCTCATTTATATAAAAGGGAAAGATTTTCTGGCTATTAAGGGATGACACATCAGCAAAAAAATGCTGAATATTTTTAACTAATCAAAACCATGTCATTGATTTCTCAATTAAATATTTATACACAATTTTTTGTTCCAAAATTCTATTTGATACAAAATCTTAGTACAATTCATTTGAAGTCTTGGCCCATCAAAAGGATAAGGCCCACATACACTAACTACACAAACTAACTCTCACTTCAATAAAGCCCAAAAGTGAAGCCTAATTCCTCTCTCAAACGGCGCCTTCCTCACTTCAGTCAGAACGATTCCCCTTCTGAAACCTAAAAAATTCAGACACCGTTACCAATCACTCACGATTCCTAACTTAATAAATATGGGCACCGTTACTGATACACCACTTTCTTATCTTTATTTTCCTCTCATTCATTGCAGTACAATGGTTTTAATGACCACTACCCACTCCTCCAAGACCTTTGACTCCATTAAAACGTATCCTATATAACCAAACCATATACACAAAACTCTTCCACTCAGACCTTTGAAATGCATGTGTTCGTTCATTGTTATGTATCTTTTGCATAGATTAGTTTCTATAAATTGATTTAGGGGATTGATTTTTTCTTACAAATCGCTTAAAGTCAGAGTAATTGTAAGTGTGTAACTCACAACTATTCATTTCTTTTAGCGTCTTCTGATTACTGTGTTTGTTGGGTAAACATTTAGACAATTATATACTAGACAATATGTGTTCTTAGGGGTGGGCATATAAACCCATAAACAAACCAAACCAAACCGATGTTATGGGTATCGGTTAGGTCCATAATCTACATACACTACCTATTGGTTATCTTGAATATTAGTCCACATGTATCAGTTCGGTTTTGGTTACAACCCATAACCGAAATCAAAACCAAATAAAACTGAAACATTATATACATTATATTTATTAGCCGCATTTAATTTCAACATTATAAACATTAGACCGACCATATTTAGAAACGACATCACCAAAATGGCAAATCGACTTTGGGTTCACTTTGGTTTGATACATTTGTCATGTTTCAGTTTCATTTTGGTTTGATACTATCATACTATGTTTCAGTTTCATAGATAAAGATGTTTTACTCTTACTTAAATATGTTGACGTGTTAGGTGAACCTTAAATTTGTTGAATGTGTTCGTAACATTTTGGTTTCGGTTTGGGGTAATACCCATAACCAAACCGAACCAAATATATTTTGGTTATTATATGGACTTCATTATAATCAAACCGAACTGACCGAAACCGAACCAAAACCAAAATATATCAGACCAAAACTAGTATGATACCTATATAGACCCCTTTTCCCTAAAACCAAAAAACCAAACAGAAACCTAATTGAAACCCCCCATACCCACCCCTACTGTGTTCCGATTGATTTATTCATTCGTAAAATTTCCTTCCTCAAAATTGGAGATGTTTGTATCACTATTACTTCTTCATACTCCCAACTTTAGAAACAAGTGAATCTATTTTTTTTTTGGTCAATCGAAGAATGAAAAAGTCCAATTGGTAGGCGCTGATACTTCAGAGATTATGATTGCAAATTCAGAAAACGACTTAGTAGTAAGACATCTAAAGTTCCTGAATTGAGAATTTGTTTTTTTTCCCCATAGTATTAAATAATTGTTTGACGTTATAGATCTCTCAAATCTATCATAGGAGCTTGCTGAACTTTCATGTAATGCAGACTAAGTCATCATAGAAGGAATGGTAAGGCCCATTATAATGTGAAAGTGAAGCACAATTTAACAACTATTTAGCTAAGCTTGCCTTTGTTCACATTAGGGTCCTGAGACAATCTTTTATTGTCAGTTTAATTGTGCTTCTCTCAATATCATAATGGTTGTTTTTTCACTGTGTCATGTTGCTCTCATTTTTTCTTCGTTCGATTACTCAAAAGAAATGTTATGTGTTTATTGCTTATTTATGATTTCATAATCCATCTTTTCTTAAATAAGTCACTCACAATACATATTTGTTGTCACATTTGGAGGGGAAGTCTATCAAATATCATATCACATTTTTGATCATCTCACTTAAACTCCATGTTGGCTTCTGAGGAAGACGAACATGGGCAAAAATGTAAATGGGCAGGTCACGCACAAGAAGCAAACAAGATGCTAGCTCTTTGTAGTTCAACTCTTCAAGTTGTTGGAATCTTGACACAACTTCACACGACATTGGAGAATGAAAGAGCAATCAATGATTCTACATCATTTTGAAGAAAGCATGATGAAAGACTCGGCATAACAAGTACTAAAGACATGTGATGCTGAGGCGGAATCAAGTGGGAAGGATTTGCATTCAATCAAGCAATAGTCAATAACCCTGGAAAAGCATTTTGCTACTGATATAAATGAGCTAGTAACTAACAAAGGATAGGATACAAAACTTGAAGTCGAAAAAAACAAGTGAATAAGGATAAAGAAGATGAAGAATCATATGAAGATCATGTTGAAATTTAGCGTAACAAATAAAAACAAAAACTTCTTGATTATATGAAAGCTTAATGGTGGGTTAAATGTTATGTAACTGCCCATATGCTAAAGCAATCATACGCTAAGTAAGTAAGAACTGCTAAGTTGGTATGTGATGTGTGAATATGTCGATTATGTTTAAATTAATTGGGATAAGAGCTCAAAAACCAATTGAAAAAACCAACTTTACGGACCACACGACGAGGAAAAAAACCAAAATTAAAATTCTCTTAATCATTCAATATTTTTATTATTATTTAAAATGCTACACAACAGAATTTGTTCTTGAAATTTATTAAATACCATTAGAATACATATTATTAACAGTAAAAATATGCATTCAAAGCTTATATTATCGAAACCGAGATTCATGTTAGAAGCTAAATGCAAAGCCAAAGAAATTAACAGCGTATGTGAACCAAAACTCAAAGAAGCAACAATGAACTCAAAGAAGATCCTAATTTGGTGTTGGTTTAACCGAGGGAATGAAAGGCGAAACTAGCTCGAACAAAGAGTTTGCAAAGCACAAATCGAATATGCTTTGTTCCTAAAGATTAAGGATATAAAGATGGCGAAGAAGAGAAGTCGTTGTGAAAGATTGCGATACCAACGACCATATTAACCCAAGAGAATATACTTCATTTAGTGTTGTAAAAGTGAAACCAACTATAGAAGATGCAGTAAATTCAAAAATGTATGTCTCAATGGTTAACACATGAGTCGTTTGCATTTAGAGAAGTTGTGGGTACTAGGAATTACGTGCCGAAAATGAATGAAGAACATGAAGAGAAAATTTATTACTTGGAAAAATCTTGAATGTGTTAAGTGAGAGAGGATTTAAATTGTGTTATAACCAAATTTTGGATTCAAATTACAAGGGAATAACTGTTTCCAACAATTCATGGTGTAGTAACATGTGTATGCGTCTAACAAAACTACAGGACCATTAATATTGTAAACTCAAATATTTTAATTTTTTATCAGGTGCAAATTATTATGCTTAAGATTAGAAAACTACCATTGTCAAAGACTAAAAAACACTATTCTTGCAAATCAAAGATATATTACATAGAAGTTTGAACAACAATTTTCATATAACTAAAACTCTTTAAATCCACTTTCTATTCCTTCTATACATATTAATTAAATATATTGAATAAATATACACTCCATATCCTTAGGGTAATTTACAAACAAGTCACATAAACTAGTTTTGACTTTCAAAAACGTCACATGGGTGTTTTGAGTTACAAATTTTGTATGATTTGACCCTCAGAAAGGAGAGAGAGTGTACAACCATAAATGACTTTGCAGAGAGTGACATGCCACTGTAGCCGTCGGATTTGACTGTTTGTGGTAGAATTTTGATATTTAATTCATCAGCTTTAAGTCAGTTTTATTTCTTGTTTATACTTTATGCCACATCTGAGAAATTACGTACACTACGATGTATTTCATGTATGTACAACATCATATACCAAAATTCCATATACATCGAGAGCTTTTGTGCAACTTTACTAATGATGAAAGAGAGTTACATTTATCTACATACATTACAAACTGATTATGAATAAAATGAGTTATAGTGGAGAGTTTTTGTTTAGCAGAAGTGAAATAGTGAATCATCAATGAAGAGAGAGAGAGTAAAACCATTTGTACATGCTAGTACCTTCTCCATCTTCTTATACTCATGTGGAGGAACAAACAGCCTCCTGAGTTGAACGTACATCAGTAGCATTACGTATAACATCAACATCATGAGCAACAATAGGTACATCATTTAATCATTACAGGAATAGCAGCAGCTACTATGCGTACATAACAAACATGTGGGCGTACATCAATGGATGATGTAGGTACTGGTGTAGCCAATACATCGGTCGGTGAGGTGGAGATGGAGGTTAAGGTGTACGTACATCAACATTACATCGCTAATGCCGTCGTGTACACCACTTATGTATACAAAGACCATCATCAACTCCATCATGTAGATTTAATTCGTACACCAACATTATCGCATATTCCCCTGTGTACACCATCCTCGTACAATGTCTCATATTATGTCTCGTACACAAACATCATCGTTTGCTTCATCGCGTACATTAACTTTGTATATTAAGGCCTTGATTGGCAGAGCATGTAGCAGCATTATCATGAAGGAGCATTAGCATGAAGCTGCTGGAGCATGAGCATCTGATTAAAATGCACATTTTAAGTGATTGGTAGAGCAGTTAATGGTTAGATATAAAATTAAAATAAAATTATTCAACTATTTTTATTTCTATGTATTCTAAAATATCTTATATATATTAGTCATAAATTATAAACATCATTTAAAAAAATATTTTTTATTAAATTATTTATTATAATACTATTTAACAAATAATATGACAAACTGATATTATATATATAAAGTTTTAATTTTATTATAAATATATTTATAAATTCTAAAATTTAATATGTTAATATTGTATATAAATTATTTTTGTAAGGTATAACATAATTTTTTATAATCTTTTCAAATTTAAATGACATTTAATTGGTATATTATATGATTATAATATTATTTTAAAATATATAATAAATAAAATAATGATAAATATGTATTAAAGTAATTAAAAGTTTATAGAATTCGTTTTTATATAAGTATAAAAATAAATGAGTTGTATAATTTTATTTTTTAGTGTTTTTAAATATATTATGGGTAAATGCTTTGGAAAAGCTCTATTGGAGAGCATTGAGGGTGAGAGCATTTAGAGCATTTAGGAGCATTATCATTTACTAAATGCTCTGTTTAATGTTGTCAACTAAACTTGATTGGTTAATAAAGAGTATGATGCTCCTCTAAATGCTCTACCAATCAAGGCCTAACACCATCATCTACTCAACCATGTACACAATCTTCGTACATCACACCATCATCTTGATATACATCAGTCCTATATGCAAAAGAAATTATGAAGAGTATGAAACTAATGCAGAAAATCCATTGATTAAAAATTTATGAAATTATCAAAATAAAGATTTGAGGACTGGTAAATGATTCTCATCGACAATCGCATCGTGGACGTACATTAGTGTCAGTTTGACGTACATAAGGGGTGGATGGTTGTTGATTAGTAACATGATCAAATGAAACTCTATAAACCACCACCTCATCCTCAACCAACACATCATCCTCCTTGAAGATCACTTTATTCGTATGAATATGTGGACGTATATCAGTGTCAGGTTGACGTACATCAAGATTAGATGGTTGTACATCATTACAGTGATCAAGTGACACTCCATCAACCACCACCTCCTCATCAACCATCACTTGATTCTCTCCAGGAGGCACCCCAGTCTGAGTATGTGGACGTACACCAACAACAACATCCGACTGTACTTCGGCGTCGACATTACTTACATCATTATTTAGTAAACGTACATTGCATGTTTGATCCGTAGGTACATCAGCCGTAGGCGGTGGGGCAACCACAAGATGTGAAGACATATTATAAGATAACCTTTGTTCAACATCTGGAAGGTGTTCATCTTCATGATGTACATTGGGTCCCCTGATGTACATTAAATCTTACATAGCCAAAATTAAGACACTTGGTCAGTTTAAAAGGTTGAATTGCCGCTGCTGCCAGTTACGCTTCAAACGTCCATCGGTAAAAGTGGCCCCGGTAGACGGGTCTCGTCGACAATCGCGGCCGCCGCCCGTTTTGCTTCAGACGCCGATGTGCCACTGTGTGATTCCATCACAATATTTATGTGATTTTGAAAAGGGATTGGTATGAGTCTTTTAGATTTAGTTTTGAGATTTTGAGGACAAGGAATAAGAGAACAGTAAAGTCTTTATCCTTTCTCTAGATTACGGTCTATTAACACATTAAAAAAAAGGTGAAAGAATTAAAGGAAGAAGACGAGAGAAGAGAGAGGGAGAGAGGAGAAAGATTTGTCAGATTATTTATGATTAATTTTGAAGGCAATTTGGTCTTTTTCTGTTGTAATGTGACAATATTGAAATGAGTTTAAAGGGTATGGTTTTTTTTTTAATGTAAACTCAAATCATATGACTAGTTTGTAAATATCTCATATCCTTATCATTCATAATAAAAAAATTCACAGTTTTCTTCCTATAAAAAAATAAATAAATCATACGCACATAAAAACAGTACACGCGTAGCATGAAAAAGCCCCTAGTCACAACAATAAAAGTTACCCCGTAAATCTACCACAACGTAATGTAATTAGATTAATCTACCATCAAACAAAATAAATATACTATGAATAATACACAACTCACCGGTGATAACTTAGCATACATATAAATATACAAATCTACAGTCATTGTATGCAAAATTACAAATCCACCATCATTTAACATGACCTTTTCAACGAGCAAGTGTACCATTATTGAATGAAATAATACTAAGTCTACCATTTTTCTAAAAAGAAACAAATCTATCATCTTTGTATGTAGCCAAATAAGTCTACCATACATGCGGAAATTGATACAAGTTTACCATAGTCGACTTAGGACCATCATATTCAATAAGTCTACAATTTAGTCTACCATTTAAAAGTTGTTTTCGTAAACTGAAAAAATTGAATAACTCTACGGAATCAAAAAATAAGTCTACCACCTTTTTTAAATCTCCCACAAATATAAATAAGACTACGTTCCCAACCACACGTAAACCTACAAACTAAGAATTTAAATCTACTAAGAAAAATTTAGTCTACCATTATACAAAATAAATCTACCACTCTTAAATAAGTCTACGAGATAAATCTACCATTCACCATTAAATCTATCAATAAAAAAAATATATACCACCATTACTTGTTAACTCTACCATTTATAAAATAAATCTACCAAACACAAACATATCTACCACCAAATTAAAATAATTAAGTCTATAGAATAAGTCTACCATTCGAATTAAATCTACTATTCATGTACTAAGTCTATGGACTTTGATTAAGTCTTCCATGCCATTTTTAAATATACCGGTCGTTAAATAAATCTACCATCATCACTTGAACCGTAGACTTTTCAGTTTTTCACCAAAACTTTTCTCTCCAAAAATACTACATGTCCTGTTTAATTAATGGTAGTTTTATAAATATGTCTTTTGTTTTCAAAGCAAATAAAAGTTAAAAAAATAGAAAATTCTTTTGAGTAATAAGCTTGTTGTTTTTATGATTATTGGCGTTCCAAAAATACCTTTTCAAAGTTGTGGAGAAGGAGATACATCTTGCTTGCTTTCATATATAGTAAAACCTCTATATATTTATAATGTTCGGACCTTAAAAATTTATAATTTTAGAAAAATATAAATTTATCGATAAATATTTATTAATTTATAAAGATAAATTCTTTTTAGGTAATATTTTTTTGATTTGTTTTTTAATGATGTTAAATTATGGAATTTAATGAATATATTTGCAAAAATGACATGAAACTTTGATTCAAAATTTCGATTATTGCAATAGAGTGGATGCTATTATCATAATGGACGATCTAATTAAAATGATATACTATGTATGAACTTTAGAAAAAATCATGGTTATTATCTCTAATGTCGATGGATACATTTAGAAAGAGTTTATGTATAGAGAATCAATTATTTTGTCTAGAAACTTTTCACAAGTTTATGATAAAGACCGAAAAACAATTATAAGTTTTTTTGATGCAATACGTAAAGTTAAAGATAAATTCTAATGAGATTTTTATTTTTAAGTCAAAACAAAAATCATTAAAACCATGTTTCATATATATATATATATATGCATAATTATAGATGATTATTAATTTATACTATTATTGAGACCAAATTTTACATAGAATTTTGTTGATTCTTATGTTTGCCCAACTCGGGACCAGAAGATTTTATTAGTTTATGGTGATTATTAATATATAGAGTATTAATTTATGGACGTTATACTGTATTATTAAAAAATTCAAAAGTTACAATATATTTTTGTCAAAATCTAATTTTCCAAGGTTATTATAGTAAACTTCCCATAATATTCTTCTATAATATAGACATATAGTACTATATTTTACGATAAATTTTTATTTTAAACGTAAAATGTGAATTTTCTTTTAAAAGAATTAATTGCAAAAAAAAAATTAATAGCTATTCTGTTCCTTATACGCCTTATTCATTTACTAAAGAGTTCTCTTTTTCTTAATTTTTATATATACAGCAGCATGCAACTACGACAAAAAAAAAATATACATGCAACTTACTGATAAATTTTGGTGGTTATGAAGACGACTAATCACGTCTTCTTTTTTTTTTTTGTTAAAGGACGACTAATCACGTCGTTAATTTATATGTTACTACCGTTTAAATTTCTGTTTTTATTCTTTTTGAAACTTTTTTGAATTTATGTTGAGCTCACGTCTTCTCTAAGTTCTCTTATTTGTTTTTAATATTTCCAACTTCCAATTTTCTTATAAGTATGCATGGATATACAGTGTAACTTTATCAGTTTCTTATAATTCATTGTTACTGAAAAAAACTTGCAAGATGGAATCGTCGCTGATGAGTCATGTAATGCTTGTATCATTCCCATACCAAGGTCACATAAACCCTCTTCTTCGTCTTGCAAAGCTCATAGCTTCTAAGGGATTACTCGTCACCTTTGTAACCGCAGAGGAGCCATGTGGTAAGAAGATGCGTCAAGCCAACAAGATTCAAGACGGCGAGCTTAAATCGGTAGGTTTAGGGTTCCTCCGGTTTGAGTTCTTCCAGGATAGATTAGCCAGTGACATCGACAAAGACATCAATCCGTTCGGACCACACATGGAAGCTGTCGGAAAACGAGAGATCAAGAAGTTGCTGAAGAGATACGAGGAGGAAGAGAAGCAGCCGGTGACTTGTCTCATAAACAATCCTTTTGTGCCGTGGGTATGCGATGTAGCCGAAGAACTTCATATCCCTTCGGCTATTCTCTGGGTCCAGTCTTCCGCTTGCTTCGTTTCGTACTACTATTATCATCACAAGTTAGTTCATTTTCCGACGGAAACAAAACCGGACATCAACGTTAAGATCCCATGCATGCCATTGTTGAAGCATGACGAGATCCCAAGCTTTCTTCACCCTTCCTCTCGCTTTGCATCTTATGGAGAAGCCGTTTTAGACCAATTTAAGCGACTCGAAAGCCACAAGCCTTTCTCTATTCTCATCGACACTTTTCAAGAACTAGAGAGAGACCTCATCGACCACATGTCACAGCTTTGCCCTGAAATCATTTGTACCCCTGTTGGTCCACTCTTCAAGATGGCTGCCACCATAAGCTCTGACATTAAGGGAGACATCTCCGAGCATGTGGGTGAATCCATTGAATGGCTTGACTCGAGAGAATCAGCCTCAGTCGTCTACATTTCCTTCGGGACAGTAGTCCACTTGAAGCAAGAGCAGATTGACGAGATTGCTCAAGGCCTTCTCAAATCTGGCTTGTCGTTTTTATGGGTTGTTAGACCTCCCATGGAAGGGTCTAACCAAGAACCATATGGTTTACCTCGAGAGCTCGAAGAGAAAGGAAAGATTGTGGAATGGTGTCCACAAGAGAGAGTCTTGGCTCATCGTGCGGTTGCATGTTTCTTAAGTCACTGCGGATGGAACTCAACCATGGAGGCTCTGTCTTCGGGCGTTCCCATGGTTTGTTTTCCTCAGTGGGGGGATCAGGTGACAAACGCTGTCTACTTGGCCGATGTTACCAAGACAGGAGTAAGACTCGGCCGCGGAGAGGCCACCATTGTTTTAAGTGAGGTTGTGGCTGAGAAGCTTGTCGAGGCCACAGTTGGGGAGAAGGCGTTGGAGCTTAGGGAAAATGCTCGGAGGTGGAAGGAGGAGGCAGAGACCGCCGTGGCGTACGGTGGAACATCTGATTGGAACTTCGGAGAGTTTGTGGATAAATTGGTTGCGGTAAAAGTCAACGGTGAACCCTAATAATGTTTCGTAAAATTTCATATCCCAATTTTTTTTTTCATATTCTGATTTGTTTATGTAATTTATCTGGTGAATTATTGTATCCATATAGGAATACAATGGTATTGTGTTTTATGTTTGTCACTATATCTTTTGCTTTTGATCTTAATCTATTATTTATGTTATTTTTATTATCTTAATCTTTCATTTATGTTTTTTTTTATCTTAATCTTTTATATATTTATGTTTGTCTAAAGACTCTAATGATTAATGCTTATCAACTAAATAATTTAGCCATGATTCATTTTCTTTGTTGAAAAAGGAAAATTTCAAGATTAAAAGATGAGTGATCAGCTTGAATATTTTCAAGAAAAACAAAAGAGAGAAAATAAGATGTGTCAAAACAGAACGTTTTTTGTTTGTTTTGTTTTTAAGCTTAGTGTTCAGGTTTTGAAGATGTTGATAGTGATCTCTTTGCGAAGTGGTTTTTGCGGCTATGGAGAACTAGAATTCATGAAATATTGTAATGATTTTTTTTGTATTCTTCTCTATCGAGTAACAAAAGCAATATAATATATGTACAATGTATGTATATACAATTATGTAAACTAGATACTACTACAAGAAATATGAGCACTAATAGCAAATGATAGGTTATGAGTGTTTTGTTATGGTTGATTTATGATGGTTGATTTATGATGGGTCCTAGTATATTTCTTTTGATGGTATAAGTAGCAGTAGTAAGATGATAATACAACTAGAAGTAGTACACGTAATGTTAAATATGATAGTTGTAAGAAAAAATAGTGGTATTATAGTTTGTAATGCTACTTTGCTAATTGGTTACACAAGAAATAGTACACATTTGTACAACAAGCTACAACCTAGCAACTATGGTTATCCATACAAGCCATATGTAATTCGTTATCTAGATTAGAACTCGAGGTCGAGTTCTTCGAAAGTGGAGAGCCTGATGTAGGAGATATTTCCATTTATTTTACAGTTTTTCTATTTTATATTTTAGGTATTTTTCCTTTTTATTTTGGGTTTTGATTTTTTTTTTATGGTTTTTGTTTTGCTATTTAAATAACTTTAGTTGTAGTCAAAAGACATAACTTATATCTTTATTTTCTTAATTGAAACTTTGAGAGCTTTTCTCTTTTTTGGTGGATTCCAAAATCCTAATCTGGTGGATTACAGAGTTTTATCCTTCAAGTTCATCGCTTGTCAACTTAATTTATATCAAGGTTTAGCGCTTGCTAATCCTAGAGGTTTCCGATTGCGTCAAGTGGTATCAGTGCCAAGTTTAGCTAACGCAGTCGGAAACCTCTAGGATGCAAGCCCTAAACCTTATAGAAATCAAGTTCACAAGCGATGAACTTAGATACAAGCGATGAACTTGAATGATAAAACTCTGAAATCCACCAGATTAGGGTTTTGGAATCCACCAAAAAAGAGAAAATCTCTCAAAGTTCCAGTTAAGAAAATAAAGTTATAAGTTATGTCTTTTGGCTACAACTAAATTTGTTTATATAGCAAAACAAAAACTATAAAAAGAAATCAAAACCCAAAAGAAAAAAGGAAAAATACCTAAAATATAAAATAGGAAACTGTAAAATAAATGAAATTTTTTCCTACATCATAGATCACTTCAAGTTGAGAGTGATTCGTTTAGACAAGGAGAAATATTAGGTCTTGAAGTACCTTATATGAGTGCTATAGGTGCATTAATGTAATTTGCAAATTGTACTAGACCAAATATAGCTTTTGCTACTAACTTACCTGCAAGGTATACTGTACAAGAAAACACAGGATTTGCTACTCCCAAAAGAGTCACAAATCCGTCGCAAAGCACCGATTTGTGACGATTATGTGACGGAAATTGGTCGTCGCAAATTAACGACGTCGCAAAGGCGTCGTCTTTTTGCGATGACTTTATGACCATGTTTTTTTGCGTCGCAAATATGTGACGAATATGTAACGTCCGTAAGTGGTCATAAATGTGTGACGAATTTGTAACATTAAGAAGCGGTCGTAATTTAGCGACAGAATTGTGACGGTTTTATTCGTGGTACTTATGCGACTGATTTGCGACTACGTTTTAGAGTCATAAATTTGTGACTCCAATGGTAGTAGAAAAGTAGTCTCAAAATAGTGACGGAAGTATGACGATTAGGGGTTCCCCTTTTTCATTTTCGTTACGGAATTACTGTACTTAAGCCCTAATTACTGTTGTTTAATGACATATTTTGATTGTCTATAAATTTGTTTTGCTTTCTAAAAACTTGGAAAACAATTAAATCAGTACTAAAAGGATTAATAAAGCGGAAATTAATGTACTACACAAGCATAAAGTACAAAAAGCATTCCTAATATGATACACAAAAGTAGCTTTTAGTTAATAGTATAACCAAAAAGTTAGAAAGTTTTTAGTTTAGAAGTACTTAAAATTGAGCAGTGGGGGGAATTTGTGGTTGTTCTTCTGAAGTGGTCAGCTGTTCATCAGTCATGTAAGCTGCGATGCGCGGATCAGAGGTCTTCAAGAACTTAACAAGCTTTGTCATTTCAACGAGCTACTCTTGACCTTTGCGGTGCTCCTCATCACGCTTGCATTGCTCCTCATCACGCACGCGTTGTTCCTCATCCCATCGAACATTGTCCGCTTCTTGAACATCAAGCTTACGCTGAGCTGCATCTAGTTTCTCTTGCCTCTCAGAGAGTTCTGGCACCGAGGAGCTTACATAGGTCTCAGTCCTCTTTCTTTTCCTTTGCATCTGAAGCAGGTCCCCAAGTCCAAATATGGTTCCCTTGTGATAAGTCACTGTCAACTGAAAATGAAACCAAAAATACATGTAAGGATGCAAGAAAGTAAGACGAAACCATGAATATATGTATGTATCCGAGTTGTGCATCTACCATAGTGATTGTAAACCAAAGACAGAAGTAAGAAAACTGTAAAATCAGTATGTTGACAATAATAAGATGAACAAAATTAATTGATTCACAACAAAGTCAGTCCTAATTGAGCCCTTAGCAGTTCACAAGTCAAGCAACCAAATTGTAATACACATAAGGTAAAAGTTATTAAGCATCTTCATAAATCAATAACATACAGGAGAAGAGAAAAAAAATACATTGAAGAATATTTCATTCTTTTGGTTAATGGATAGGGTCCTCTGAGTTGAAAGCTCTGAAATTCCAGAGGCATCTACATCAGCGTCAGACACAACTTCTGCAAGCTCCTTCTCATAAGCCTCTGCAACTTGTTGCGATTTGCAGTCGACAAATATTCCATCTTTGTTCGTGTGTGTCCGCAGAAAAACCTCTCCCCATGAGACAGGTCGACCTAACTCCTCTTCCTCTAAAGATAGGAACCTCTGTTAAACATTTGAAGATTGTAAAGATAGAGGAACTAATGTATCACTCACCATTTCTTGTTGACATCGCAAGAAAGATTTATGTCCATAATTGTGATTTGCGGCAGTTGGAAGCCATCTCACTCTTTTCTTGCGGCTCAGGAGTTGCCCAAAACAGTTGCATTTCATCCCACAAAGTCTTGTTGATCCACGTGGGCCTGCCGGGTCCGCGTCTAGCCTGGCTAACAATTCCTCGCATTCTTCTCGATCCAATCGCGAAGAAATGCTTCTTGACAAGTGAAGTAATGCCAATTTCCCAGTTGTACTTCCCCTACATTAAAAAAAAAAGTTGTTAGTATTGTATAATGAGTAAGAATTTGATTAAAAACTAAGCATTTATCAAAAACATTACCGCAAAAGTTTCGAACATGAGTTCACGGGTTTCAACAAGGGTAGAGGACCAGTTATAGTACGGTCCATTGAACTTCCGACGCATAATGTTACAAATCACCTTAGCCAACACACCGTTGTCCCTATTAAACCTAAAACATATATAGGAAACATAACAATTTCAAATAATCAGTCAAGTGTCAACCAAAAGGAATCATAATCAATCAATGTATATATCACTTAAATCAATCAACACATTGTAACACACTATAAACCCTATCTAATACACACTCCATATCATAACACATGCTAACATAATCTGACATATGTATATACTAAACACATAATTGAACAATTGAAACGAGAAAGATCTTACTGTATCGTCACTATGTTTGGGATTGGGATCGGAGACAAACGGAGCAACCATTCAGGACCATGCAGTTCCAGGAGGTACTCCAGGTGCTGGTCATAGGCTACAACCTGCTGGGGAGCATCATTCTGATGGCCATCTACAACCTGAGCATCAACCTCATCTTCTTCCTCCAATTGAGGGTCTTGCTCGGCAAAATCAACGTAGTAGTCTTTTTCTTCTTCTTGTTCTTCTTCGACCATGTCAACTGCTCCAATGTTTCTTTAACGGTGCCCAGAAACTTCCACATGAGAAACAAGCAGATCGTTGAGGTTGAGGGTTAGCCTTTGTTGTTGAGAAGGCGGTTGTCTCGCAGGAGGATACTGAGCCGGAATGTTGGTTCTTGAAACTGATTTGGAGGCGGTGCGTTCAAAGGACAACGACAATTTTCGACGTGTTCCGCTTGTCCCTTCGATTTCGAAATTTCGACCGCCTGACGAATTTGCAGTTCGAGGGTCGACTTCACGAACCGGTGTACTAATTCTTTCAGATCTGATGGAAAATCCCACAGAGCCAATGCGTGTAAGGCTCGAGACTCTTAGAGTTCCTTCACCAGAGCCAGCGCCTGTGAGCCCAGGGACGGTTGGACTTCCTCTACCAAAGCCAGCGCCAGTGATGCCAGGGTTTAGGGTTGGACTTCCTCCACCCTCACCAGCACGACGGCGTCTAGTCGAAGGAACACCGCGGTTTAGGTTAGAACCTCCTTGTCAGAATGTACCGGGTACATCCTTGGGTCCACCACCGCGTCCACCGACTTTGGACAGACCTCCTCGACGACGAACACCACCTCTGACGATTTGTTTTCCGCGAGCAGCGGCGGTTGATTTACCGCGTGTAGGGTTCGCCGCGACACTAGGCTTAGCCGCGACACTAGGCTTGGCCACGATAGGAGCCTTGGCGGTGGCTTTAGCTTTCGATGGGAGGCCTGATGAGAGAAGGAACAATCGAATCAGAGAGAATCCGAGAGAAAGAGAGAACGAAGAGAACGGAGAGAGAGAACGGAGAGAAAGAGGAAACGAAGAGATCGGAAGAGATCTGAAACAATCGCCTCTTCGTTGAGAGAAAAGAAAGAAATTAGAGTTTTCGTGAAATGAATTAGGGCATTGCGTTAGGGAAATTTGGTTCGACAAGCATCACAAATTCGCCACACAATGTTATATCGTAAACATATGGCCCCCCAAAGCCCAATTATTTGACGAAATTGGCCCAACCAATTTTAAACTCAAACCATGATATAAACAATCCGTCATTAAAGCGTCACAATTATGTAACGACTTTGCCACGAATTCAGGAGTCACAACTCAAAACCCTATAGCCTAAAACCTTTATAAGCCAAATTTTATGTCATTATCATGTCCAATCTTAACTTCATCATATGTCATCACTCTTGTGTCAAAAAAGGTATTTCCACTGAACTCTTAAATTAATTTTTGGTAAAGAATCAATAATTCTTACATAGTTATACAATTACATGGACTTTATGATGACAATTTAGGGTTTTCAAAATTCATAAATTTTTAATTTTCATAGATTTGAGTGTTAAGTGTAATGTCAGTGGAAATATTGAATAATGTAACTTCCAAATATACATTTTTCTATTTAATTATCACTGACATTACACTTAACACTCAAATTAGGAGTTTTCAATAATATTGATTTTGAGTTATTATTTTATGAGTAATGCTTAAAATAAATTAAAAAAAAAACTAATTGATAAGTCCATAGTAAAACATAATTTAACCACTAATAAAACAATTTACTAAACATAAATGGTTAAAAACAAGAAAAAACAAATTAATTCTCTACTAAAAGTTGAAAATATAATATAATTTGAAATAATTTGTTTATTCTAAAACATCACTTACTATGAAATGAAAGAAATATATAGTAGTTATTATTTTATGATATTAATGGGACCATATATTTGTATAAAATTTTTGAAAAAAATATTATCTTATTATCTTATCGATTTGTGTTAAATTTTACACTGGCCCAACTCGGGACCGGCAAAATTTATCACTTTATCGAATTTATTACTTTATCGAATATTACTTTATAGAGTTTTTATTGTATAGGGCAATGCCACCATGCTATAGTAATATTTCTGTTTCCTTTTCGTTATTTACTATAAACTGCATCTTTTTAACTAAAATAAATGCAAAAATGTGAACCTCTAGGTAGATAGTGAGGTTCGAACCGAGGGCTGTCGAGTATCATTGGCATTACTTTTGCCGTTGGGCTATTTTGTGTTATTCGTTATATTCTGATATTTGATATTTCGATCTGATTATTAATGAATTATTAATTTTATTAAGTTCAATTTATTCTTTAAAACTTATTATAGATTAATCAAAATATATATATTACAATTAAATTATTCAAAATCATCATCATCTTCATCTTCATCATGATCTTCATCGTTATCTTCCTCAGAAGACGATAAATTACAGAGAAATTCATCTTCTGGTTCATTGTCTTCAATTTCAAAATCAATTGTTTGTATTGGGTTGTTTCCTTCAACCAGGGCAGGGACGTCAATTTCGTCCACCATTTCCGTGACAGTACCATCGTTTGTTCGTTTCAAAATAACCAAGTCTTTGGTACGAAATTTTCCTTGTACACGATTCCTCGGATAAACTTGCAGTACTGTAAGCCATGGTTTCAGAAGACGTTTAGTAGCTGGATATGGAAGATAACAAACTTGATCGGCTTGAGATCCTGCCATTAGTATAGTATTTAGATCGATAAGGAGTTTGAAAATATTTCCAAAACATATATGTTCATATATCTAGTAGATTTAATAAATGAACGAATCATACCTAAAATAAAAGGTTCATTATTGTTTTGATATCGAGCTTTAGCCAACACATCGACAATACCTCCCTTGCTTCTCTGGGTACCTTTTCTGATTGTAGGGTCGAACCATGTGCAATAAAAAAGTGTTACTCTTAATTGAAAAATTCCAAGGAATTGGAACTCCATGATCTTTTGCACTTTCCCATGAAAATCGTCTTCTTTAGTTGCACCAGAATATTGTTGGCCTCGAACGACTACCCCATAATTCATAGTTTTTTTCCTCTCTCTGTGACTTTCCGTGTGAAACAAATACCCTCTCGTATAATACATGGGCCAAGTTCGAACTTGATTTTCAGGGCCTTCAACAATATTAAAAACCCAAGGAGGAAAATATTGTTGATCCTTGGTGTAATGTACCTATTGATACAAAATAGTGTAAATTAAGAAAATGATAATTACAATTCAATAATTTAGAGCTCAACAGTGTACATACATATTGCCAGATCCATGAACGGAAATCTGCATCTCTTTTCGCCATCACCTCCTCATCTGTTAGGTCAGGGTCTTCATCTCGAATTTGCGTTTCCAACAACCTGTGATTAAATCAAAAAGATAAGATTGAATAACTTGTTAATTAATAAAATTAGAGTAAATTACGTAATATCTAGTTTGAGTTACTTCTCATAGGGCCGAACGTATTCATAATTCCGTAGAATATATGAATGTGCGCAATGATAATTTGTGGCGCTTAACCAGATTTCTTCACATTTCCCACTTGCCCGACCTACAACTGTGAATATATCTGGTACCCCAATTGGATATTTAGGTGCTTCACCTTCGTCATACCGACTTATCCTGGAAAATTGGTTCTTTAACATTAAAACCAAACATAATACCAATATTAAATAACCGAGATATTTCTATATTATCACGTCAATTTACCTTCTTATGACAGTTGTAGGAACCTGTGAGCCAAAGTTAAATTGTGAAAAGTAAGATATATCATCATTCATATACGATACGATTGAACAATTGATCATGCTGGATATCTTTTGTTCTTCGCTTTTCCTTTCAAATGTTTAAAAACCCTTTCGAACAGATACATCCATCGATATTGCACAGGACCACCAAGCTATGCTTCGTAAGGCAAGTGGATAGGAAGGTGCTCCATCACATCAAAGAAGGATGGCAGAAAGATTTTTTTTCAAATTACACAAAATCATCACAATGTTCGACTTAAGAAGTTGGACGCGGCTTGTATCCAATGTGCGACTGCTAAGGTCACAAAAGAATGCTCCAGTCCCTACGAATAATTTTTTTAGAGGAATTCCCTCATATACCACTCTTTGAAGTTTTTTTCCCAAAAATACCACCTTGAAGTTTTTTTTTCCAAAAATGCCACTTTTTTTCCCAAAGTTCCAAAATACCATTTTTTTAAAAGTTGATTTTTAAGGTCTAGAATTTAATTTTTTTGGGTTTGGGTTAACTATTCCAAAATTAGGGTATAGTTTTAGGGTGTAGGGTTTGAGTTTGGGGGTTTAGGGTTTAGTTTTGAATGTTAAAAATGATTTTTTTTTAAAATGATATTTTTGGAACTTTGAAAAAAATGTGGTATTTTTGGAAAAAAAACTTTAAGGTGGTATTTTTGGAAAAAAAAAACTTAAAAAGTGGTATTTTTGGAATTACCCATTTTTTTAATTAGTTATTTATATAAGGTTTAGAAATATCAACATAAACATGAATTGTATATAGATTTACCTGATATTGCTTGGTGCACGTTACGGGGGAGAAGTTCTGCAAATACGAACGGAAGCAATCTCTCCATAAAGACCTGATAGTCATGGCTTTTCATTCCCGAGAACTTTCCGTTATTGATGTCTGCTGTACTAGCTAAATTTGCAACATAGCCGTCTGAGAATTTCACTTCATTCTTCACCCAATGTAGTAACGCATCTTTTGCTTTTGCACTCAATCTCTAAATTGGAATGGCGCATTCCCACGAGCATCGACATGTAATTCTTTTCGAGCACAATATCTTGCAACATATATTCTTTACTTGATGTTATCTTTTGATGTGTCGTTAATATTCATAAAAGTATACATGATGTTATCGAAATTGTTTTTCTCGATATGCATCAAGTCAAGACAATGTCGTACATTCAGATTAATCCAATACGGTAGCTCCCAAAAAATGCTTCCTTTATGCCAGTTATGCCAATCTCCATATATGTCCGGTTTTTTCCATGTCCATTTACACCACAATCAGAAGTTTTAGGTGCCCTGGCATTTCGTACATTTCGCAAAACTTCTGATCCACTCAATGATTCTGGTGGGTAGTCGTTCAATGCGGTATTGCCTTTTATGGAATTGACTTTTTTCCAAAAAGGATGTTCGGTAGGCAAAAAGCTTATGTGACAGTCAAATCAACAAGGCTTCTTACCAGACGGCAACTGGAAAGCATTTGTATTACTCCTACAAATTGGACAAGATAATTTTCCATGTGTAGTCCATCTCGACAACATACCATATGCTGGAAAATCGCTTATCGTCCATAGCAGAACCGCTTTAAGGTTGAAATTTTGATTTAAGGAAATATCATACGCCTCAACTCCGTTATTCCATAAATCCTTTAGCTCCTCGATCATTGGTTGGAGAAACACATCTAGACTAGCATGTGGATGATTTGGACCAGAATTCAAATTTTTGATAAACAAATACTCACTTTCCATCGCCATATCAGGGGGTAAGTTGTAAGGTGTCATGATCACTGGAGACATCGAATGGTTTTTTGACATCCCAAATGGATTAAACCCGTCTGTACACAATCCTAGATAAGCGTTTCGCGTTTTCTCTGCAAAACTCGGATACATTTCATTGAAATTTTTCCACTCCGCACCGTCAGATGGATGACACATTACTCCGTCTTCTGACTCGTGCTCAGCATGCCATCTCATCCATGATGCAGTACTCTCAGATTGGTACATCCTCTTCAATCTGTCACTGATTGGTAGGTACCACATCTTGCTGAACGCTGAACGGTATTTTCGTTCGTCCATGACTCTCTTTATATCTCGGTTTTTTCGCAAAATCTACAATGCTCCAACTCCTCATCTTGTTTCCATAAGAGCATACAGTTATCTATACGTACATCATATGTATGATACAGCAATCCTAGCTTTCGCATCAATGTTTTTGTCTCATAGTATGAACCAATGACCTGATTAGGCTGTGGTAAATACTCGGAAAACATTTTCGCCCAATCATCCATGCAACTTTCAGACTAATTATGGTATGTCTTATGGCTCATGAACCGCGCAACTAATGATAAATGTGAATGACCTTCATGACATCCATCATACAGTGGGGGTATTTGCAGCTTCTAGTAAATCGTAGAATTGTTTCGCCTCATAGATAGGTTCTTCATTAACATGATCATTACCATTATGACCATGTTCATGATCATTACCATTATGACCATGTTCATGATCATGATGATAATCATTAAATGGCATAGTACAATGAAATGCATCATTGACCATACCAGCGTAAACATCCCCCCCCAGTACCATAATTAAATTGTTCATTACCAGTTTTAAACTGTTCATTACCCATACAAAAATCTACATTTTCGTAATGACTACTAGATCCTGCCCCACCTACATTATAATCCTCTCCATGTTCGGACCATACATAATAATTGGATATAAACCCTTTACTAAGCAAATGGTCTGACACAAGTCGAGCGGGTCTTATCCTAGTTGCGTTTTTGCATTTAGAACAAGGGCAAATAAATTTACCTCTATTCCTCAAGGGAAAGTCCTGGTTGCTTGCGAAATCGATGAATTGTTGCAGCCCATCCAAATACTCGGTTGATATATTGTTGGTGCGTGGATCGATCCAGTTGTACATCCATTCTCGGGACGAATGCCACAAATTTTTTTCCTCCCAAAATTTCTTCCTTCTTTTTTTGTTTCTCTTCCATTTTTTTCTTTGTAATTTGTGAGAAATGAGAGTGAGGAGTGCTTGTAATTATAGGCAGAAAATTCCTGTGACAGATATGCGACGCCCAAATACGTCACTAATTTGTGACGGCGTTATTTGGTTGCAAAAGAGTCACAAATTTGTGACACTTATACTACATTTCTATTCCGTCGTAAATTTGCAACGATTCTGCGACGGTGTTATTTTGTGTCACAAACCCGTTACGGTTTCGTTGCAAAATCGTCACAAAAATAAGTGACGGAAAAAATCATCACAATTGCGCGTCACAAATTTTGTGTTTTCTTGTAGTATAACTCAACTCCTACGCGTACATTGGAATGTAATAAAGCATATCTTATGTTATCTACAAGGTACAATTGACTTGAGATTATATTATGCTAGAAACTCAAAACGTGGTCTAGTTGGTTTAGTAGATGTTAATCTGATTCGCATAAAGCTCGATTGCAAACCGAATATGTGATTGCAAACCGAATATGTTCTTACCATGCAAGGAACCGCGATCGCGTGGCATTCGAAAAAATAGAGTTTCTTCATCAAAATTATGCAGAGATCATTGCACTTTATGAAGCATGCAGCAAAATGTGTGTGGTTGAGTTTGATGACTCAACACATTAGGCGCGAGTGGACCAATAATTCTATATGAGAATAATGCTACTTGTGTTGCTCAAATCAAAGAAGAATATATTAAGAACAATATATAGAACAAAGCCTATTCCTCCAAAAAATTTCTCCCATACTCGAGAGCTTGAGGAGAACAAGGAGATCGATGTGAAATACATCCGTCAAATGACGATGCAACATATTTGTTTACAAAGACGCTTCCTATAAAAATATTCAAGAAACATGTTCAAAGCATCGGAATGCATCATCTACGGGAAATAAATAGAGGAAATTAAATCGAACATTTCCAGGGGGAGCCTACACTCTTTCTTCATTGACATGTTTTTTGTTCCACTAGATTTTACCATGATAAGTTACTAAGCTTGACACAAATTAGACACTAATCAAACTTTGTTTTTGTACAAGTGTCCTTTTGCATGTAATATTTTCTCCTATATATTTATACTAAATTTAGGCCCACATTACTGCGCATGTTATTATATTAAAAGGTATTCATATAAATATTTAAGTATAATTAGTAACCCGTTAAATTATTAAAATATTTGAAATATTATTTAAATACAAATCTTAAATCATTAGATATCAAATTTTTCTCTTCATCTTCAAGTTCTATTTCATATCATATGGATCCTAATATATACAGTAAAACCTCTATAAATTAATAATGTTGGGACCTTCAAAAATTATTATTTTAAAGAAATATTAATTTATCCATAAACTAATATTTATTCATTTATACAGAGAAATCCTTTTTATGTAAATTTTTTCTTAATTTATTTTTTCGAATGATGTTATATTATGGAATTTAATGAATCTATTTGCAAAAATCACATAAAATTTTGATTAAAAGTTTCGATTTTCGCAATAGAGTACATAATATTATCATAATAGATGACCAAATTAAAATGGTATATTATGTATAAAATTTAGAAAAAATCATGATTATTATCCATAATGTCGATGAATACATTTAGAAAAAGTATGTATAAAAAATCAATTATTTTGCCTAGAATTTTTCACAAGTTTATGGCAAAGATCGAGAAAACAATTATAAAAGTTTTTGATGTAATACGTAAACTTCAAAATAAGGTCTAATGAGATTTTCATTTTTAAGTCAAAACAAAAATTATTAAAACCATGTTTAGTTCATTATCATATATATATATATATATACATAATTATATATGATAAATAATTTATACTATTACTGGGACCATATTTTACATATGATTTTCAAAAAAATTATTATCTTATCATTTTATCGAATTTTATTAATTTTTACATTGGCCCGTTTCGGGAGGAAGATTTTATTAATTTATGGTGATTATTAATTTATAGAGTATTAATTTATGGAAGTTCTACTGTATAAGTATATTTCAATTCATATTCTTATAACAAAGACAAAAATACTATACTCCTACCCATAATGAATATATATTAATTTTATGTAAAATCGTAAACAATTCAAATAATGTAAATTAAAGAATAATTTTCATGTTAATAATCTCATACAACCTATAAAACTATTTTAATAGTAAGTGTATTGCTATCATATATCTTTCTAAATTGTATAATTTTCATCTAATAAAATTTCCTTTTCAATTTGAAAATACCAATATTGTCCTAAGTCAAAAATCTCCACTTTCTTATATTATATAATTATTTTTTCACTATCTATTTCTTATATACTTTCAGTTCTTTTCCCACTTATATATTCTCTCGATTTGTTTCTTAGATTTTATATATGTAGTTTGGATTATTAATTTTATTTTATTTCCTAATTATTTTAGACTATTATAATTTTTTTCTAATTAGTTTAAACTATTATAATTTTTTCATTTTACTATTTAATTAATCATATCTCATGGGTCCCCATTTTCTCATATACATGCATGATCATGGTGTGAATACTTCACCATTTCCTTCGAGCTTCAAGACAAGATGGTTCTTAATGGGGCAGTATTGATAGGTATGGTATTGGATTCACGCTGAACTTCGATCCCTACAGACATAATAACTAGTTTTATTGGCCATGGTTGTATTAATTTAAGCATAAGTTCACAGTATCACAGTCTAAAACATTAATCAAAATTAATAGAAAAGATATAAACAGAACATGTTTCTAACATATTCCATTAACGCCGAATAATGCACAAATTTTCCAATTTAAAAATATGAGTCGTTCGGTCGTGAAGCGAAAACTGAAAGATGGAGAGGCATTGACTTTGTTTTCTTATATAAAGATCCTATAATGATCTATGAAGGCATTGACTTTGAGAAACTGGAAACGAAATGGCTAACAACAACATTTCGTCTGTTCTGAAATCGCTGCTTCTACTTCTTCAACTATTCGTCTTGTTGAGTCAGAAGCGTGCTGATTCTGCTTCTATCGTCAAGTTTCTTCCTGGTTTTGATGGCCCTCTTCCCTTTGAGCTCGAAACCGGGTTTGTTTTCTCTTCATGAATTCTTTATTCTGAGTTTGGAGATAAATTAAATGTATAATGTGAATAAAGGTATATTGGTGTTGGTGAGGAAGAGGAAGTGCAATTGTTCTACTACTTCATCAAGTCTGAGAGGAACCCAAAAGAAGACCCTCTTCTTCTGTGGCTAACTGGAGGACCTGCCTGCTCTTCCATCTCTGGTCTTCTTTTCGAGAATGGTAAAATCGATAAACTCGTTCTTATGCGTCTTTGATTACTCGTTTTAATTGTATATATGTTTATAATGAGTAGGGCCTTTGACTATTAAGCTTGATGTTTACAATGGAACTCTCCCTTCATTGGTATCTACTTCATATTCATGGACAAAGGTAAACACAAAAGTGTATTTATTATACATTTGACGACCTCAAAAACCGGATGATTGAGTCTTTGATCATTTTTTTCTCAGACTTCGAGCATACTTTTCTTGGATCAGCCTGTTGGAACTGGTTTCTCTTACTCAAAAACTAAAATTTTCAATACACCGAGTGATTTAGGAGAAGTCAAAAGGATCAATGAGTTTTTTCACAAGGTAAAGAACAATAAAGCAATTGTTATTTGTGCATAGAAATTTACGAGTCTTTTTTTTTTCTTTTCTTGTTCTTGTTATGCAGTGGCTAGGTAAGCATCAAGAGTTTTCCTCCAACCCCTTTTATGTCGCCGGAGATTCTTATGCCGGTATGATTGTTCCTGCTGTCGTTCAAGAAATATCAAAAGGTAATGGTTTTTTTATATCTGTCACCGACCTCCTTTCTCACTCAATTATTATAAATAAGAAACATGTTTTGCAGGAAATTATCAATGCTGCAATCCTCCAATAAATCTTCAGGTGTATTTCTTGTTTATTATATATGACTATATTAGAACTTGTACCAATGAGATAACTAGCGTTACGAGATATAGTATAACTATTTTTTATTCAGAACCGGATCTGAGATTTACGGGGCCCAATACAAAAACTATAAACATCGACTTTTTATTCAAATAAATAAAATTATGAACAAAAGTGATTTTCTTTAAAAACTTATTTTCGAGGAAAATAAGATAGCCATGAACAAAGTTATTCTTTTTTTTTATTTTTTATCATAGAATTGTACAAAATATTTTACACACAATGATTTAGAACCCACATAATAGTTTTGTTAAATTTTCTTACTTATTTTTAGTTTATATATATATATGGGGCCATTCAAATGTTTCAAATAAATGTCATCAAATCCTGCTCTGTGTTTATTGTACCGTCATCTTTATCAGTATTCGTTATGTTTTTGTTTACTTTTTAAACTTAGTATTCGTTATGTTGTATCATCTATTCCACTATTTCGTACCACCTTGTGTTACCAATCGGAAATTTGATAGTTTTACTCCTTGGTACACTGACAAAACAACAGGGCTATGTGCTTGGTAACCCAATAACAGAAGTTGAAACTGATTTTGACTACCGTATTCCATACGCTCATGGAATGGCTCTAATCTCTGATGAGCTCTACGAGGTATGAAACATCAAAGGCATTTGCTTTTGTTTCTTATCCCCACAATTTAAAACTTGATTTTTATTATTTTTTGCTAGTCGCTGAAGAGAGCATGCAAAGGAAAATATCAAAATGTTGATCCACGTAACACAAAATGTTTGAAACTCGTTGAAGACTACCATAAGGTATTGTTAGTTTATTAATGTTGTGCATGCTTAGTAAAAATCCAGCACTAGTTTCAGTCTTTTCTGTGGTTATTTTATAGTGTATTGATGGAATAAACATGTATACTATATCATCACCATTCTGCGAAACTGCTATTCCGCGTTGCTATGTAAGCAACTTCTCTTGCCTCTCTATAACTGTAAAACCAGTGAGAACTTCGAGGTTATAAAAAACAACTATATATAATATAAGATCGATTAGTTTTGCAGATTTATAGATATTTTCTCAGTGAATATTGGGCCAATGACAAAACCGTACGCAACGCTCTCCGAATCGATGAGGTATATTTGAAAATTTATTTTAAGATTTATGGGAAATAAGCACTGTCAAGTCTACAAGAAGTTCTATGATTGCAGGATAGTATAGGAGAATGGTTACGCTGTAATCCCGATGTTAAAATGGCATACGCTAATGACATTATAAGTAATGTACCTTACCATCTAAATAACAGCATCAATGGATATCGTTCTCTCATCTTCAGGTAGACTTTTTGACCTTTTAATGATCTTCCTTTTCGTTACCAAGATTCTCAAGACTTTTGTAAACTTTATGCCGTTTCCGGTGAACAGTGGTGATCAAGATATGCAAGTACCTTACCTTGCAACTCAAGCATGGATAAAATCTCTCAACTATTCTATAATTGATGATTGGAGGCCATGGATGATAAATGATCAAATCGCTGGGTATATACCGATTTTTTTTGTTCACTCGTTTTATCATACTCACTTAGAAATTACTCTTGAGTCTTGACTCTTCTAAATTCTTCTTCACAGATATACAAGAACTTATGCCAATAAAATGACATTTGCTACTATCAAAGCAAGTCTTTCATCTTTTTTTTTTTATCTTACACTCGAGATTATTATAGGTTTTAGCTTAGATTTTCTTAATTAAGTTGTGGGTTTTGATTATAGGGAGGTGGGCACACACCAGAGTATACACCAGAGGAAAGCTTTATCATGTTTCAAAGGTGGATCAATGGCCAACCTCTATAAAAGAAGAGAGTGGCAGTTACGTATAAAGAACCAGAAAATTGTGATTCTATTTAATATATATTGAAATGTATACATGTTCTAGTACACACCTTCTCTATATATATAAGAAGGCTTCTTGGCCTTTCAGTGTTGCTTTTTCAAGCGTGGTACATTTGCATTTCACTTGATTTCTAAAAAACAGTCCGGTATAATTGATTGAATTAGTTTAGCAAAAAAAATAAAAAAATTGATTGACTTACAAACAATCTAGACATGCATGCATGCACAATAGCGTTACTAGCACGTTGTTAGCATGTTACATGCACATATAGATCATCGTATATTTCGACTACTGATCCAATTGAGTAGCGACCTCCTCCAAGAGATTTGTGCTCGAACCAATTCGATCGTGGACCACAACTACACGAACAAGGCATCAAACGTTAATTATAAAATGAAAAATACACACTAAAATAAACTTATTTTTGAATAAAATGAAAACTATAAGAAATTGTTCTATAAACCAATCGATTTACTTATATTTAAAGCAAATAACTAAACAGAAACGGAACTAATATATTAACTCAACTGAAGCAAACCATAACCAGTACAAATATATAAAAGAAATTATTCGTCTTTTATAGAATAATTTTCTTAAAAAGTATGTTTTGTGTTAATATTCTTCATGGATTCTTATCCTTAAAGTTCATTCACCTCTACCTCTTCGATTGAACCTTAGGTTTTTAAGAGAGCATTTGTAGCGCTAGTATGTCCTTCTCTATTTGTGAAAGCATTGGGTAACTGATTTTCCATATATTGTAGGTGTACAGGTTTTGGACTTCTAGTTTGTATTATTTTGTTGGGATTAAGATATACCAAATATGGTGTACTACAAGTAATATATTCTGGAATTTCTTTAGTTTTTCATTCTAACGATATAAATTCATCTTCAATTAAATGGCAATCGGCAAAACATATCGTAAATATATCACAAATTTCCAGTTGAAAATATTGATTTACACTATGTGACATACATTGGAAAAAAAAAAATATATACCTTTGTGAGCCCATTTTGCTTCTTTGCCATAAAGCTATACGAACATAACCGCACATCCAAAAACACATAGATGAGATATATTTGATTTTTTTCCCACATGTTTATTAAAATGGAAACGTTTTATGATTTGCACATGGTCGTATATGTATCAATGGTGCAACAAGCAATATATCATGTCCCCATACATAAATTATGTATAGTTTTGTTCCCAATATTAACGCTATTGCCATTGCAATTTTTTAATCAAATTCTCAGCCATATAATTGTGTGTAATGAATATGGAGATGCTCAACATTGAAACAAATAGACATAAAATAATCATTAAAGGCTTGTAAAGTGAATTCACCTACACTATCAAATTTAACTTTTTCTAGCATAATTAGAAAATTGTACTTTTAACCTAATTATCTGAACTTGCAATTATCGAGATCTATGAGTTTCATTGAGATCATATGCATCTACTAGTTTATGTCGATGTTACGGGACATATCTCTCAAATCAACGGGCTTTTTAGTCATTAAATGCTTATAAAGTAAATTCACTAACATTATCAAGTTAAACGTTTTTTTGGTATAATCAGAAAATTGTACTCTTAACTTAATCATCTAGACAATAAATTTTGCGAAAGAGGCATTCTGTGTTGTCATAGTCACATTCAACCTTCTATTAAATGTGTTTTAATACCAAAATATCAGATGGCTTGTAAGATAGATGGATAAGAATCCATATCTCACGATGTAACTTTTTCTTAAAAACTAACGGTGGTTCATGCCAAACTTTGGCAGGTGATGGTTTCTTTGAGAACATACATTATATGAAAACTCTTTCGATATAATCTTCTGGTTTTTCAATGATATCCACTAGAATTTTGTACAATTCTTTTTATCATGACTGACATATGATATAGTCTTTCATGCTAGCTTTTAAATATACTAGTAAAATTATGTTTAGATATAACATATGATTCAATTATATTTATTTTTGTGCAATATAATCCATATGTTTTCTCCTAGAAAAGTCTGAACGATGGGAAATTTCAAATTTTTCTTTCACTTGGCATTGAAAAACAAACTCTTCCAAAATTCATAATAATCATTGCACTAGAATACGTAATCATGGTTCCAGTAGAGTTTTATATTTTAAGAATAGAGAAATAACATTTTGTGCGATATAGCACTATTTGCCATGCATATACAGCCAAAGATACATTAATAAACATAAACAAAACTTTATATAACAAAGGTAAGTCATAATACAATAACTTATTTTTTTACTAACTATATTACAAAAAACAAATGCATTTTATACAACATGACTAAAGATAGCAAACTATCATATTCTAGTTGTTATATACTTTCATTGATACTTCATGATCGACAAGGAAATATGCGACATCAAAATGAATATCATCACTTAACTTTATATAAGGGGAGTTTGTCAATAATTTTAGTAAATAGTATGTTGGCAAGTAAATACTTAAGAACAAAATTATATTAAACTAATTATATCTAGATAATTGGTTTTAATAATATAGTACTAAATTCTATAACAAATCGTTATTTTATGGTTATCAAATGTAAAATGAGTGGGATAGACGGAATAATATTAGAGTTTGCATCTTTTTGTTCCGTATGGTTATAAAAGTTGCATAACTCACTGTTTTCACGAAAACTTTTGTCACACTAAAGTACTTTAGTAAAACGTTTGGAAAATGTTAATCAATAAAACATACTTCATCCGTTCTATTAGATTAGATGTTTTCGGGAAAAAAAATTGTTCTATTTTATTTTATTTCTTACAAGTTTTCATGCAAAACATTATTTAATTTAATTTTTGTGAAAATTATATATCCTGTAGTGTCATTTTTATTGGTTGATTTATTTGTATTTAAATTTTAAATAATGTTTTAATATTAAAACATTAGACTTTATGTTATTCTTAAACTTCACACTTTTAATAAAAAAATTAATATACATATGGGTAATGTTGCCAATAACACAAAAACAAATTACAATTAAGCAAAACACTAAATCTAATGGGAGTGGTTGTGCCACATAGAGGAGTTTCAGCTACTTGCTTAATTTTGTTTTTTTGTGTGTGCGTTATTTGGCAAGTTAGAGAAGAAGTTGCTCGATATACTATTGACCTTTTTGTTACCGAAATACCTATAAGCATATTCTTCATAGATTATAATTATAATAATCACATTACTTGGACTCTGTTTCACCTAATCTCGTCACTTATAGTTTTCATCTAATTACGTGGAATCTGTTTCACCTGACCTCACGCCCTCTCTCATAATAAATTATTCGGTTGTTATGACTTATGAATCAAGAGACTAATCTCGTGATTATAGTTTGCTCTTCTATTCTTCTTTAGAAATATATATGTCATGGACCAACGTCGATATTGAAAGCAGCTTTTTACATAAAATTTGGAGATGGAATCTTCGCTGAGTCATGTGATGCTTGTATCATTTCCATTCCTAGGTCACATAAACCCTCTTCTTCGTCTTGCAAAGCTCATAGCCTCTAAAGGATTACTCGTCACCTTTGTAACCGCAGAGGAGCCATGTGGTAAGACGATGCGTCAAGCTAATAAGATTCAAGACGGCGAGCTCAAACCGGTCGGTTTAGGTTTCCTCCGGTTTGAGTTCTTCCACGACGGAATAGCTGACGACATCGACAAAAGTGACTTCAATACTCTGCGACCACTCATGGAAGCTGTCGGAAAACAAGAGATCAAGAAGTTGGTGAAGAGATACGAAGTGGAAGAGAAGCAGCCAGTGACTTGTCTCATAAACAATGCTTTTGTGCCATGGGTATGTGATGTAGCCGAAGAGCTTCATATCCCTTCGGCTGTTCTCTGGGTCCAGTCTTGCGCTTGCTTCGCTTTGTACTACTATTACCATCACCTGTTAGTTCAGTTTCCGACGGAAACAGAGCCGGACATCAACGTTGCAATCCCTTGCTTGCCATTATTGAAGCATGACGAGATCCCAAGCTTTCTTCACCCTTCCTCTCCCTTCGCAGTTCTCGGAGAAATCATTTTAGACCAGCTCAAGCGATTCAACAACAACAAGGCAGTCTTTCTTCTCATGGACACTTTTAAAGAACTAGAAAGAGACCTCATCGACCACATGTCACACCTCTGTCCTGACATCATTTGTACCCCTGTTGGTCCACTCTTCAAAATGGCTGAAACCATAAGCTCTAACATTAAGGGAGACATCTCCAAGTCCACAGATCATTGCATAGAGTGGCTTGACTCGAAAGAACCATCTTCCATCGTTTACATCTCCTTTGGGACTGTAATCCACTTGAAGCAAGAGGAGATCGACGAGATCGCTCACGGCCTTCTCAACTCTGGCTTGTCCTTCTTATGGGTGGTTAGGCCACCCTTGGAAGGGTTGAATCAAGAACCACATGTTTTGCCTCGAGAGCTCGAAGAGAAAGGGAAGATTGTTGAATGGTGTCCACAAGAGAGAGTCTTGGCTCATCCTGCGGTTGCTTGTTTTTTAAGTCACTGTGGATGGAACTCGACCATGGAGGCTCTGTCTTCTGGCGTTCCCGTGGTTTGTTTTCCTCAGTGGGGAGATCAAGTGACAAACGCAGTGTACTTGGTTGATGTTACCAAGACAGGAGTGAGACTTGGCCGCGGAGAGGCCGATGAGAAAAGCATTTCTAGGGAGGTTGTGGCGGAGAAGCTGCTTGAGGCTACTGTTGGGGAGAAGGCGGTGGAGCTACGAGAAAATGCTCGGAGGTGGAAGGAGGAGGCGGAGGCTGCCGTGGCGTACGGTGGATCATCTCATAGGAACTTCGGAGAGTTTGTGGACAAGTTGGTTGCGGTAAAGTAAACGGTGAACGTGAATCACGTTTCGTAAAATATCATATTTGAAGAATATACGATTCGTGACAAAAAAAAGAAAAGAATATACGATTATGATTCGTTTATGTAATATATTTGGTGTAATTTTTCCTCTTTATAAGAATATCCTATGTTATGTTGCTTTGTTTCACCATATTAGTATGGGTTAGGTTTATGTAAACCATTTTGGCGTTTTTATCATTTTATGCATATGCATTTTTTTTTTTGGTTTTTTACACTTATACACACTTTATACTAAAGTATTAGCCAATATAAGTACTTTCTACTATCAAGGCACTTTCATTAGAGAGAAAGACAAATCTACCATTTTATTTCTTTTTATTTTTTTAACTCAACACATGGTCTTCATTCTTTTATTCTTTTGTCACTTTTCTCCTTTCTCTCTCTCTCTTCAGTTTCTGATTTTTTTTTCTCTTCTCATTTTTAATTTTTTTAGTTTCTCTCTCATTTTTAATTTTTGGATAGTTTTTAAGATTTTAAATTAGTTTGTGAAAGGTGAAAAGTGATTCGTTATGGTCAAAGACTTATGGTCAATGACTAATGGTCAGTGCCAAAATACATGTGTGAAAGGTGATTCATGGTTAATGTTTTATGGCTATTGTTTTATGTAATTTCTAATATTTTGTAAAATGTTTGTGGCATTGAATACTTTAGATGTTTGTGGCTAGACTTTTACATATTTATTATTATGCACACCAACCATCCAACTTTGCTGGTTGATTTTTTTGTGACAAAATTTGCACCAATGGTTAAATATGTTCTTTTAGCTCCTTTTAGATTCATAAGTGGGAGAGTTTGATCTTCAATTTTCTTCCTCCACCTTTTTCTCTCCACCTTTTTTACAATAGTGGTCATCAAGGTACAAAAGTGATAGTGATAAGATGTGATTTATGGTTAGAGTTTTGTGGTTAATGATTTATGGTTAAAGTTTGTGGTTAGTGTAATGAGTGATTCATGTTTAGTGTTTTATGGGTAGTTCCCCTCATCTTGCAACTCTATTGATGATACTTTTTACTTTACTTATAAAACTATGTTTTGCTTTGTAAACGCATTATAAGTAAACGTATTGAGTTCGTAGACATAGAAGTATGTTGCTAGATTCATAAGGTATGTTATCCATATGGACGATATACATGGTCATGATTTATGGTTATAAATTGTTTCATTGAGTTTGTTAGTTCATTGGTTAAACAATTTTGTGTTGATATCTTTGTCCAATTTAATTAATCCAAACTTAACCATTAACGATATTGTATCAGAAATGTATGATTTAGTAAAAAAAATTGTTTTTCTTTCAACTCAATAGTAAATTAAATACTTTGTAAGGAAAAAAAAGAAAAAAAGAAAGAATAATAAGTCAAAGCAAGAGAAGGAAAAAAGTAAAAATTGAATCATATTTTTCTAAGATTTTATATTTAAACAAAATTGAGAAAGAAATGAGAGAGAATAAAAGTTGGTTTTTTTTTAAAGAAAAAAAAATCAAATCATGTGAGCCCCAAACTTTGTGGTCCCTAACTATTGTGGTCCCCAAACCATGTAAAAAAAAAAAGATAGTTTAGTCTAAAAGTTGGTGTAAAATATGAGAAAGTTATGTAAAAGTGTGTCAATCTCAAAAAATGTCTATAAAAGCTATTATTTTTAGAAAAGTGCATCTTTTAGTAATCAACCCTTTTTTTTAATGCTTAATACTAGAGATAGTAATCAATCCTTTTTTTAATAACTAACTAAAACTAGATATTTCAAATTTGTTTTATACATATTTCACGAATAATTTTGAATATTGATTACATAATTATTCGTCTTTTATTAAATAATTTTGTTAAAAAGTATCTTTTGTGTAACGATGTTAAAATAAAAATATGCATAAATAAGATAATATGATACCATTTAAAATTGTAAAATGAAATTGCTATAACTAAAAAAATCAAAGATGTATTTCTTTTCCGAGGTTTCATAGGATTCAAGACCTAGTATAAACAAACATACATAAAAAGATAAAACAATTCCCCTTTTTCAGCTGATGGATACAAATAGAAAGGGATGTGTATGATCGTCATAGATTAATAATAGAGATCGTCCAATTCTACGAAGAGGAAAAAACAACTTAGAAGAAGTGTATGGTTTTGCCACTGTCTATCCTACTTTCTTTTGTTTGTTTTTTATATGGTGTCCAGACAAATAAGGACAATAATTGAGGACATTGTTGGATTAGTGGCACAAGGTCATATCTCCGTCAACTCGTTCTCTTTTTAACAAATTCAGTTCTCACTACAAACATTTTCCCCTACGTTTGGTCTGATGTCATATTTTACTTCTATTAGTAAATTGGGTGAGTAAACTACATTCACTCTCAAGGTGTTCAAAACAATGCGTTTTGAAATCTTTGTAATGAGCTTCATATTCAAAACAATGTGTTTTGAAGTTCGTCATCAATATAATGTGTCATATATGAGAATTATATTGCGGGTTGATGATATATCATGGTTTTTATCGGTTTTTAGCCATGATATCTTTTCTTAGAGTTTTTAAAGTATTTTTTGTATCTTTATAGGTTTATGTACGTGTGGAGCATAATTGGAGATTATGAAGCATTTTGGAGCATTGCGGAAAGAGGAGCTGAAGTTGATAGTTTGGATTTTCCAGATTCAGTGTCGATCGACACCAACACTTGACAAGAAGGAAATCACGATTTCCCAGTTCTAAAGATTTCTTTTTTGCGTCAGAAGTTATCAAAAAGACCCAACACATTTTTAGGAGTTTATATATAGTTTTCTTTTAGTTTTTTTAGAATACATATTATTTTCTATTGAGACAAAGACAAATATTGTTTTTGAGAGCTTTTGGGAGACAAATATGTATTGCGTTCTTCAGAGATTTCGAACCATTTGTACCTCTTTCTCTATCTTTTAATGCAATTTATTCATTTCATAATGTTTTCTACATATATGTCTGAGTCATCTGCTGCTAATTAGGTTTTAGGGATTTCAAAGGTTGATGAAGAATTATTAGAATTGAATTATTGCTAGAATTGATTTACTGTTAGTAATTCGTCTAGATTGTTTTAACTCTAATTTTAGGATTAATCACCGTGAATTAGAAATCCTAGGTTGATTTAATTAGATGCGAAAGTATTGATTAGGAACCGGAACTAAATCTTAGATAGCAAAATTACTTATTTGCAAAGAAATTTGGTTTAAGGATTTTGTAAACGAATCGAACCTGAACATTAATGCTTGTCTAAATTGATTAAATTCGCAAAGAAATTTGGGATTTTAGGGTTTAGGCATAGATAGTTTTCACGGCGAAAGTTGGTTAATTTTACAGTTGTGTTTCGAATTCTAGAACTGCGCTTAACAATATCCTTGATAGTCTTTCATTCTTCAATTTATAGTCATACCTGCGAATTCCCCATAACATAACGTTTTGTCCAACTGATTTTAAGAACGCACAATCAGCATCTGTTTGTTTACTTAGTTTTAATTTACATACTACATTCATACTTAGCTTGATTTGAATTCGAAATTTCATTGCGTGATTATGATTCATGTAGATTCGATCCCTAACTACTACTACGATCTTTTAATTTGAGAGAGTAAAATTTGAGCATATTAGTTTACAGGATAACCTACATTTTTATGACGTTAGACATGCACAAATGTATATTTGGTAGGATTTTTTGTAAAAAAAACCCATTGAATTATTGCTTTCACAGTCCATGAAGAAGTGTAATGGTTGGACACATCACTTTCATAGTTTTTATGGTCCCTCGTTTTACAATCATCTCTACCAAATGGCGTATAGTTGATGTATTCCACTTCTCGAATGCTGGTCACGAATTTAATGTTAATGGTTGGAAAGTTGGTGAGCTTAATTGATCATCTTCTCTCTCTTTATGGTTGTTTTGGTAAATATATAATTCCTTGTACACGGTTAAGTTCATTCAGATAAACCCTTTGAGAAAAAACCGTATCAAAATTTTCAATATTAAATAAACCTCCTAAAGTAGCAAGTATGATGAGCTCATCAAATTCACACATTTTAGTAACAAATCTTTGGAAAAAACGATTTCATCAATAAGTGCCTTGTCACACCATGGAACTCGAATATATAAATCGCTCTCGGCTTTTTTGGTAGTGTAAAGAAAAATAAATCAGTTTCTAGTTTCATTTGAATAAAAATATAAATCCTCTCTAGTTTCATTTGAATAAACATCAATAAGTGGCTTGTCACACCATGGAACCTTCTGTTAAAACTCATGTGATGCTCGTTTCTTTCCCAGGCCAAGGTCATGTAAACCCTCTTCTTCGTCTTGGGAAGCTCATAGCCTCTAAAGGCTTACTCGTCACTTTTGTCACCACCGAGGAGCCATGGGGCAAGAAGATGCGTCAAGCCAATAACATTCAAGAAGGCGTTCTCAAAAAGGTCGGTCTAGGTTTCCTCCGGTTTGAGTTCTTCCACGACGGATTAACCGAAGACGACAAGAAAAGAACTGACTTCCATGCCTTCCGACCACACCTTGAAATTGTCGGAAAAAAAGAGATCAAGAATCTCGTCAAGAGATACGAAAAGGAACCGGTGAAGTGCCTTATAAACAATGCTTTTGTACCATGGGTTTGCGATGTAGCCAAAGAGCTTCATATCCCTTCGGCTGTTCTATGGGTCCAGTCTTGTGCTTGCTTCGCTGCATACTACTATTACCATCACCGGTTAGTTCAGTTTCCGACCGAAACAGAACCGGAAATCAACGTTCAGATCACATGCTTGCCATTGTTGAAGCATGACGAGATCCCAAGCTTTCTTCACCCTTCTTCTCGCTTTGCAGCTTTTGGAGACATCATTTTAGACCAGTTTAAGCGACTTGAAAACCAAAAGCCGTTCTCTATTCTCATCGACACTTTTCAAGAACTAGAAAGAGACCTCATCGACCACATGTCACAACTCTGCCCTGAAGTCATTATCAAACCCGTCGGTCCGCTCTTCAAGATGGCTCAAACCTTAAGTTCTGATATTAAGGGAGACATCTCCGAGCCAGCTAGTCATTGCATAGAGTGGCTTGACTCAAAAGAACCATCCTCTGTAGTCTATATCTCCTTTGGAACTATAGCCCACTTGAAGCAGGAGCAGATCCACGAGATCGCTCACGGCCTTCTCAACTCGGGGTTCTCGTTTTTTTGGGTGGTAAGGCCTCCCATAGAAGGATTGAATCAAGAACCATATGTTTTGCCTCGAGAGCTCGAAAAAAAAGGGAAGACAGTGGAATGGTGTCCACAAGAAAAAGTCTTGGCTCATCCTGCGATTGCTTGCTTCTTAAGTCACTGCGGATGGAACTCGACAATGGAGACTTTGTCTTCCGGTGTTCCCGTGGTTTGTTTTCCACAGTGGGGAGATCAGGTGACCAATGCGGTGTACTTGGTCGATGTTTTCAAGACAGGAGTGAGACTCGGCCGGGGAGACGCTGAGGAGAACATTGTCTCGAGGGAAGTTGTGGCGGAGAAGCTGGTCGAGGCCACCGTTGGGGAGAAAGCAATGGAGCTTAGAGAAAACGCTCGCAAGTGGAAGGAGGAGGCGGAGGCCGCGGTGGCGTACGGTGGATCATCTGATAGGAACTTTCGTGAGTTTGTGGACGAGTTGGTTACGAAACCTGTGACGAGAAAAGACAAGGGAAAGCAGTAATGATAATAATGTCTCGTAAAAATGCACATGTTGATGTAACTCCAAAAGCTAAACCACCACAACATTTTCTATCTACTGATAAGTGTTTATCACACAAAAAGAAAGGTAAACTTTTCGTTTTCTTCCTTCCATGGAAAATTAGAAATGTAGTATTTGTTGTGACTGTTTCTCTTCGTATTTCTATAGGTTTTCAAATACAGTTTTCCATGAAAAACATGATTTTAGTTTATGAATTACTAGGAGCCCGTGAATATGTGGGTTTATAATTTTATAACCCATGAAATATAAAAAAGATTAAAAATCATATCATATATGAACATACATAAAATTAAGATTGAGATCCCGAGTCCTGACGCAGACATTGATAAAGATATCTAACATTTAGAGCATGAGAGCATCTGCAACCGTAAGACTTGAATTGGTTTCTAATTAACTCTATTATAATATTTTTTATTTAATTTAATAATTTATTTAAATGTTAAATCACTAATAAATTCATCATCCAATGAAGAGATGACAAATAGATGAATAAATTGAATAAGGTCTCCGTGTATGGAGATGTTTTACAGTCTCTCTCCTCATTTCTACTCCTTTTTTGTTATTTTTTATTTCTTTGTTAATGATACCCTTTAAACGAAACCTCCGTTACGGATGCCCTGAATAACAATGAACAAATAAAAAGTGTAAATTTAAATTAAACTAATATTATTTATGTGATATGTGTCACATATAAGTTATAACACAGGTTTTTTTGCCTTAATACGTTCAACCGATTCTTTGCAAACAACACTAAAATACTAATATTTAATTAATCTCCCCAAATGAATTTTCTTTAACCGTACCGTTATTCATGCTCTTAGTTGTTTATTTTGATTCTAGTATATTATCTTCTAGCTAAATGCATCATATGTTTCCATATTTTTTAGGTTTCTAATCTATTTGAATTTTATTTATCTTTTTGTATTTAACTACTCATATACCTATTTTTGAAAATCTTTACGAATCATTTTTATGTCGTTTATAAAAATTATTTTCAAACTGCAACGATCAAATCTAAAAAAACTCTAGTGTAATGCACATTATTACACTATAATGAAATTAGTTTTTTTTAATTCAATTTTTTAATATGATAAAAAATGTAATGGTCTTTGTTTTAACATTGAATTGAAACAAGGGTCAATTGCAGGAATAACCATAAAAAAAAATCAATCAAGTAACCAAAACTAGCTTATGTAGTTTAATCAAATCCACTAAAATTAAGGTAAATGGTTAGACTTTAAATTATAATTTTTTTTGGTGTTATTGAGCCAAATTTCCCTTGAAACAAAGATATCATATCTCATGTTAATTACAATGTAACGCATGAAACTACATATAATAAAATTACGTGGAATGTGAAAGAATCAAACAAAACAAGTTAGAAAAAGGTAGCATGTATTAAATTTATGTTTTTGAAAACAAATTTAAAGACATATAATTGTTCATTCTACTATTCATTTACACTTCTTATTTACATTTACAAATCCAAATTTAAAGGCTAAAATTTCCATTCTCAAATATACTAATTTTATAAAAAAAACTCCTTTTTACGATTTAATTATTTTTTATGATCTAAATTAACATGTGGATTTTGTTTTTATATTAACTCACGTCACCATCTGTATTTACTAATTTAAATGCTAAATTTCAATAATTAAAATATTTATAAAATATTTTTTAATATAATGACACATCATACAATCTAAATTAACAATTGTATGGTGGATTACAGTTTCGTTTATGTATCACACCCATATTAAAAGCATCTTCCGTTATATAATTTTTTTTTTATTAAAATGGTACCTGACTATCTCATAACCAGTTCTGCTCGGATTGTTGTGATAGGAGATATCTATAATTATTTTCATATCCTATTCAACACTTCTTCGATCCCACAAGCGTGTGGCACATATTGAGGTTGAATAGAGTTTAATCTCATTTCAAAATCAATAATTTTTATTCTCTTCTTCTCGAAATATCATCACCAATTTTGTACACTTCCTTATCGCAAAGAAATTTCGCTCTTTGTACTTGTGAGTTGGAGTGGACCCAGACATATACAAAAATACGAATGGGCTTAGAAGCCCAAAGTTACAATGCAGAAAAGAGAAAGTTGATGGGCTCAGTAATGTGTTGAAGCCCACTACAGAAGGATAAGGTTGTTAGATCATCTCTAACAACCATTACAACAAGAAATCAAAGAGAGTTAGAGAGATTGATTTTCACGACTTCTTCTTCCTTCTGTAGAAACGATATGAGATTCTTTGTAGTATTCAAGCTATCTTGAACCGCCATTGATATAAGGCGTGTGTATCTCTTGTTCTTTGATCATAGTGGAGTTCCGGTGACGTGATCACCAGCGAGTTAGGGGTCAAAACTAAGCCCCAAGCTCGAGTGCTTGTGTCTTTACTTTTCTGCACAATCGATTCATCTGCATTCAAAGAGCGTTAGATCTTGGTTAGGTTTCGTATTCCGCAAGTAAACAAACCTAACAAGTGGCATCAGAGCCAGGTTACGCTCTAGGTGATCGGAGGTGAAGATCTTACCGGAAAAGTAGTCTCAGGTGATCAGATCTCATCGGAGAAGAAGATCGCATCAGATTATGGTGATAGTCAACTGCGTTGACTGGCTTAGGTCAAATATGACACAAGAAGGTGTTAGTGCTCAAGTCGGAGAGAAAACTTGTTTGGTAAGATAAGATCAAGGCGTGTATTAGAAGATAGGGCTAAGTGAATCCGAGTACCTTAGCTCTCAGGTTACTTCTGATCTAATCTTGTGAATCTTTACTTGTTTTCTTTGGTGGATTCCACTGTTTTGCTTCTCAGTTGTTCTTGTTTGTTTTGATTTGCATGTCATAACAAAAGAAACATATCAACAACTATGGATCCAACTCCATGAAGATTTGAGATGGAAAACTTTGATGGTTCTGGTGATTTTGGGTTGTGGAAGTTCAAGCTACTAGGACAGCTTGAGATACAAGGGTTGCTTACGGTGTTAAGTGAGGATTGGACAGTCACTATTACTAAGGAGGTACTCAAAGCTGGAGAGCCTTCTTTGGTTGTAAGAGAGTATGTGGTCGATCCAAAGAAACAGACGCAAGACTTGAGATGTAGAAACTTGATTGCTACTTGCTTGAGTGATCTCATTATGCGGAAACGGATGAAAGAGACCACTGCCATGGGTATGTGGAAGGCCCTGGAAACAGAACACCAAACTAAGTCACTGCCAAATCGAATATATCTCAAGTAGAGGTTTGCGAGTTTCAAGATGGAAGAGAGTGAAAGTATAGAAGACAATATGGATACCTTTCTTAAGCTCATTGCAGACTTGGCGAGTCTGAAAGTGGAAGTGTCTGAGGAGATCAAGCTATTCAGCTCCTTTCCAGTTTGCCACCTGCTTTTGAACCTCTTGTTCATACCCTGAAATACGGAACATGAAAGGAAACAATAACAGTCAGTGAGGTGACTAGTGCGGCTTATGATAAGGAAATGGAACTAAAGCAGAAAGGAAAAGTTACACAGAGGGTCTTCAGGTGCTGATAGCTTGTTTGTGAACTCCAGAGGCAGGTCAAACAACAAACAGAATCAAGGCAAAGGGAATGGTTACAGGGGCAGGTCTAATAGTAGAAGCAGATCAAAGTCCAAAGCAAGGTTCAACAAGGGAACCAAAGGAGCCTGTTTTATCTGTGAAAAAGAGGGTCATTGGAAAAGAGAATGTCCTAACAAAGGAAAAAGAAAGTCAGAAGATTCAGCGAATGTTGTGTTTGAGTTACCTGAACCAATGGTACTCACTGTGAGTACTGATCCAGCTTCTGGGGAATGGATACTTGACTCTGGATGTACCTTCCACATGACACCAGATAAAGACATCATGTATGACCTGAAAGAGTTTGAAGGAACTAAGGTCAGAATGGCAAACAAAAGTATCAGTCAAGTCAAGGCAATGGGTAAGATAAGAATTATAAATCCTGACAATACTGAGGTAATAATGAATGATGTGAGATATGTTCCAGCTTTTGACAAGAGTCTGATATCAGTGGGTATGTTGGACCAAAGTGGTGTTACATATGAAGGTGGTGATGGTATACAACAGTATTACAAAGATAAGAAGAAGGAGTTTTCTGCAAAATAGAGGAATGGTCTTTACTTTCTACAAGCTAAAGTGGTAAAAGCAGAAGCAAATGAAGTAAATGTAGATGAGAGTGATACAAATCTATGGCACTCAAGGTTAGGTCATATGAGCTCAAAATAGATGGCTATACTTAAGAATCAAGGTCACTTATCAAAAGTAAAGTTAGAAGGACTTAGCTTTTGTGAAAGCTGCGTGTTTTGGCAAGTCACACAAGTTGAGCTTTCCAGTAGCGTAACACACCACCAAGGGAGTTCTGGAATACATTCACTATGATCTTTGGGGTTTACCTTTAAATCCAGAGAGCCTGAGTGGTAGCAGATACTTCATAAGCTTCATTGATGATTTCTCCAAGAAAGCTTGGATCTATTTCCTGCCAACAAAAGATGGAGTATTTGATAAGTTC
This sequence comes from Arabis alpina, assembly GCA_900128785.1. Lineage (NCBI taxonomy): Eukaryota > Viridiplantae > Streptophyta > Magnoliopsida > Brassicales > Brassicaceae > Arabis > Arabis alpina. The sequence goes on from LT669791.1 coordinate 10,943,866, forward strand.
AAAGAATGGAAGAACTTAGTAGAAACTCAAACAGGGAAGAAGATAAAATGCTTACATACTGATAATGGGTTAGAGTTCTGCAATAATCAGTTTGATGAGTTATGCAAAGCATTTGGGATCAAGATACATATGACTTGTTCCTACACTCCTCAGTAGAATGGAGTCGCAGAAAGGTTAAATAGGACTATTATGGATAAGGTCAGAAGTATGTTGGCCGAGACTGGGTTGGGAATGGAATTCTAGGCTGAGGCTACATCTACTACAGTCTACTTGATCAACAAGTCACCTAATTATTCTATTGAGTTTAAAGTACCTGAAGAGGTATGGACTGGGACTAAGTGTGATTTGTCACATATCATAAGGTTTAGTTGTTCAGCTTATGTTCACACTGTACATGACAAAATAAGTCCAAGGTCTGTAAAAGGTATATTCATTGGATATCCAAGAGGGACTAAAGGGTATAAGGTAAGGTTTGTCGAAGAAGGTAAGACTACTGTAAGTAGAAGTGTTGTCTTTCATGAGCAAGAACTCTACAAGGACACACTGACAGCGTCTACAGAGACTACATCAGAGGTTGCAAACTCAGGTAAGGTTTCTAAGGACAGTCCTAAAAAGAAAGTGTCTTTCAGTGATAAACTTATCAGGGGTCCTTCACCATCAACATTAGACGTTGAGTCATCGGACATGGGTGAATACAGTTCAGAACCAACTAGTCCACAAAGTAAGGATCATGATCAGGATCAGGGTTCAGACTAGGAACCGGGTTCAGGTACTTTAGATCAGTATGGGTCAGATTCTGAGGATGACCATGAGCCTAGTTCTAATGAGTATGTTCTAGCCAGAGACAGGGTTGCTAGGAAAGACAGAAAGAAGCCATCTAAGTTCGAGGATGAAAACTATGTTGCTTATGCTCTATCAGCAGCATATGATATTGAGTTTATGGAACCTAAGTCCTATGAGGAAGTCATGACTATTAAGGAGAAGAAGTTATGGGTTGCTGCATCTAAAGAAGAAATGATTTCCTAGTTGAAAAATGGTACTTGGGAACTCATTGAGTGTCCTCCTAATGCTAAACTGGTTGGGTGTAAATGGATCTTCAAACTTAAATCAGGTATCCCAAGAGTAGAAGATCAAAGGTACAAGGCTAGATTGGTTTCTCAAGAATTCACAAAGAAAGAAGAGATTGACTACAATGAGATTTTCTCTCATGTAGTCAAACATGTTTCAATCCGGATCATGTTGTCCATGGTGGTTAACCTAGACTATGAACTAGAACAGATGGATGTTAAAACTGCTTTTCTACATGGTGAACTAGAGGAAATGATCCTAATGAGGCAGCCTGAAGGGTTTATAAAGAAAGAGGATGATAATAAGGTATGTCTCCTAAAGAAATCCTTATACGGATTGAAGCAGTCTCCAAGACAGTGGAATCAGATTTGACACCTTTATGAAATCCCAGAAGTTCCACAGAAGCGACTATGATTCATGTGTTTACATGAAAGGTGTCAATACTGACAAAGCAGTATATCTGCTCCTGTATGTTGATGACATGCTTATCGCATCAGGTAATCAAGTGGTAATCAAGGATCTAAAGGCCAGTCTAAGTAGTGAGTTTGAAATGAAAGATCTAGGCAAGGCTTCAAGGATACTGGGTATGAGCATCATCAGGGACAGACAGAAGGGTACTCTAATCCTATCACAGCGAAACTACTTGGAAAAGATATTGAAAACTTTTGGAATGTTTGATGCAAAACCAGTTTCAACACCAGTTGCATCTCATTCCAAGCTATATAGTGTTCCTAAGGACCAGCTAGCAGAAGACGCTATTCACATGAGGGATAGGCCCTATGCCAAGGCAGTTGGTAGCCTAATGTATGGGATGATAGGCTCCAAGCATGATCTAGGTTTTGCTATTGGATTGATTAGCAGGTTTATGTCTGCACCTAACAGAGAACACTGGGACGCAACTAAAGGGGTTCTTAGATACCTAAAGGGAGCCTTAGACAGGAATCTAGTATTCAGAAAAAATGGTGAATTTTCAGTTGAAGGTTTTTCTGACTTAGACTATGCTACAGATCTATATAAAAGCAGGTCAATTACTGGCTATGTGTTTCAGGTTTGGGGTAACACAGTATCTTGGAGGTCTAATCTACAGTCTATAGTGGCCCTATCCACAACCGATGCTGAGTACATGGCCCTATCAGCTGCAACTAAGGAGGCCTTGTGGCTTAAATAGTTTTGCGAAGAGTTGGGGTTTGAGGTGGACAGTGTGAGGCTACACTGAGATTCACAGAGTATGATTACACTGGCTAAAAATTATGTACATCATGAGCGTACTAAGCATATAGCCACTAAGTACCACCACATCAGGGATGTGGTAGCAGCAGGCGATAATGTTTTAGTAAAAGTACACACTAGCAAAAACCCAACAAATTTCTTAACAAAAGCCTTACCTAGGCCAAAGTTCGATCTCTGCTGTGAGCTGCTGAATGTCGCCAAAGTGCGATATTATCCCAGGTAACTCCACACTAGTGTACCTCGCACAAACATAAAAAGACAAGTAAAACTGGTTAGTTCTCTGTTTACACTGGTTAAGGGTCAATTTAGAAAGAAAAAAATGGAAACTCAAGACAAGAGTTGTGAGTTACCTGAGGATGTATGGAATTGAGACGAAGGGTTTTCACTTCCAGGTGGTGTATCTGTAGAAGAAAGCGGCAGAAGATGAAGAGTCGTCAGTCTCTAAGATCAGATCTATAGTCAGAAGGTCAGAAAAAGGTTTGCTCGGATACATATCAAAGGGATGTGAGGGGTTACCTGATTCAGTTGAGTTCATCTTCGATCGAAGGATCTGTGGTTGGTTTTTTGGGTTTGTTTTGCAGGTAAGTAACAAGCGATCGTCGCATTAGGACGAAGTTAGACTCAGAAAACGGAAAGGTCAGATTTTGAGTCGTCGGTTCAGCTTCTAAGGTTCTTCCAGCCACCCGTTAGGGCACATGCAACATCAAAAAATAACAGAAACAACAAAATGAAGTCAGAATCAGATGAAGGATAAACAGAAATCTCAGATTCAGGTTTCTCAAAGATGAACAGTCACATCGACTTGTTTCATCATGTTTCAAAAGGAAAGAGACTAATACCTGAGCATGTTTGAGATTGAAACTCCAGCTCTAGTGCAGATGCTAGCCGTCGAAGCTGCAACTGGAACACAAAAAGGAAAGGCCGTCACACTTCGCCGCTATGATCAGAATCAAGAGAGGAAGCTAGGGTTTTTTTTTTTTTTTTCGAGAGAAAAATGAGTTGTGTTTTGTCTGGTCCAAAGTGGTGTTTGTGAGTTGGAGTGGACCCAGGCATGTACACAAATACGAATGGGCTTGGAAGCCCAAAGTTACAAATCAGAAAAGAGAAACCTGATGGGCCCAGTAATGTGTTGAAGCCCACTGCAGAAGGATAAGGTTGTTAGATCATCTCTAACAACCATTACAATAAGAAATCAGAGAGAGTTAGAGAGATTGATCTTCATGACTTCTTCTTCTTCCTTCTGTAGAAACGATATGAGATTCTTTGTAGTATTCGAGCTATCTTGAACCGCCATCGATATAAGGCGTGTGTATCTCTTGTTCTTTGATCATAGTGGAGTTCCGGTGACGTGATCACCGGCGAGTTAGGGGTCGGAACTAAGCCCCGAAGCTCGAGTGCTTGTGTCTTTACTTTTCTGCACAATCGATTCATCTGCATTCAAAGAGCGTTAGATCTTGGTTAGGTTTCGTATTCCGCAAGTAAACAAACCTAACATTATTAGATTTACCAATATTAGATTTACCAATATCTATTAATAACATCAATCCTGAAAAGAAAAAAATCGAAGAGTTATGTTCTTTTATAAAAAAGCGGTATTTTCGTTAATAATAACCGCTCTATAGTTTTTTTGAAGAGTTGTGTCTTTTCACATTTGTAGGGTCGTGTCTTTTCGAAAAAATAATCGAACAGTTGTGTCATTTAAAAAAAAGTGGTTTTTTCGAAGAGTTATGTCTTTTTTGTAAATAATAACCGCTTTATGGTTATTTTGAGCAGTTGTATATTTTCAAATTTGTAGGGTCGTATTTTTTCGAAAAAAATAATCGAAGACTTGTGTCTTTTTGTAAAATGCGGTTTTTTCCGAAGAGTTGTGTCTTTTCGTCAATAAGAACCTCTTTATGGTTATTTCGAAGAATTGTGTTTTTTCAAATTTATAGAGTTGCGTTTTTTTGAAAACATAATTGAAAATCGTGTCCTTTCGTAAAAAGCAAGTTTTTCGAAGAGTTATGTCTTTTCGTCAATAATAACCGGTTTATGGTTAATTTGAAGAGTTGTATATTTTCAAATTTGTACGGTCGTGTCTTTTCGGAAAAAAACAATCGGAGAGTTGTGTCCATACTTAAAAAAGCGGTTTATGGTTTATTTTGAAGAGTTGTGTCTTTTCAAATTTGTAGGGTCGTGTCTTTTCATTAAAAAATAATTTATTCAGAAGAGTTGTGTCTTTTTGTCAATAATATCCGTTTTACGATTATTTTGAAGAGTTATGTCCTTTCAAATTTGTAGGGGTCGTGTATTTTCGGAAAAATAGTCGAAGATATGTGTTCTTTTGTAAAAAGTGATTTTTCCAAAGACTTGTGTATTTTCGTCACTATAACCGATTTGTGGTTATTTTGAAGAGTTATGTCTTTTCAAACTTGTAGGGTGGTGTCTTTTCGAAATAAATAATTGAACCGTTGTGTCCTTTCGTAAAAGAAGTTTTTCGAAGAGTTGTATTTTTTCGTCAATAATAATCGCTTTATGGTTATTTTAAAGAGTTGTGTCTATTCAAATATGTAGGATCGTGTATATTTTTTAGTGTCTCGGCTTCTCGAAAATAGCAATCTTCAAAAGAAAAAATCGAAGAGTTTTGTCCTTTCTTAAATAGCGGTTTTTCCGAAGAGTTGTGTATTTTCATCAATAATAACTGCTTTCTGGTTATTTTGAAGAGTTATGTACTCTCAAATTCGTAGGTTCGCGTCTTTTGGATCATACCTTTTAAGTCGTATCTTTTGACTCGTGTCTATTCAGAAAATTTATTTTTATATATTTTTTTGAACATTTATTGTATTTAAGGCTACGAGTTTAAAAATTCTTTCAGAACAAGATAATGATAGAAAAATGTCATATTATTATTTGAAATAATTACAAAAAAAATAATTGATATTTTTACTATTAAAAAAGTTCCTAAATTCTTGATTTGTGTAAAGAGATTTGAAATTCTTATGACCATGTAGATTTTATACATATAAAAATTTGATGAAATTTCCAACTATATTTTTTCTTCAAATTGATGGTACATGTAGTGAGTTTTTAGAACTGAGAATTCTTTATCGAAACGTTGATTTTTTCTTACCACTTATCCCCCGTACCATTAATGTGAAGGCAGACTGCTTGGCCAAGGCTGCTAGGAGTAGAATTTCTTCTTTTTCATATGTAAACAATATTCCTCCTAATTGGCTTAACAATTATGGTGGTATATTTTGAGTTTATAGTTTAGGCTGCCAAAAAAAAGTTAATTTTTTATATTTAAAAGCAGTTTTTCCAAGCCGTGTTCATCGAAATATTGAAGCTGCGTCAACATAGTTACAAACCCTCAAAACGAAAAGACACGTAGTAGCAATTTGGTTATCAACTACATTTTTTTATATGTTGATGGGGGTAAGTTTTACCACGGTAATAACAAAGAATAGGCTGCAAGTGCATAACTATCAATTTAGTACTTAGGGGTCGAATCCACTAAGGACCGAAAGGGCACTAAAGGTTTTCGGGAGTTGAGTTAATGCTAAGATGAAATATAGGGGTTTTAGTTTGTGTTTTGTGAACTGAAATCGTAAATCAAATGCGTTTGTAAACAATATAATTAAAACGTTAAACAATATTCGCATGGATTATAGTTCAAATTATTCAGGACACACTAGGTAAATAATATTCTCTAAACATGAACAAGATGTTGAAGTATGCATACTATTGCAGCAATACTTCCTATGCTATCAAAGCACTAAAAATCAACTATCGTAGATCATGACACAAGTAACAAATGACCAAGTTCAATTGTTCATTCGATCCAAGCAAACAACTATCGTAGTCACATGGTTTGAATTCGCTAATATATCGGTTCCAATAATATCAAAGAGGCGGTTAGCAACATGAATTATCTAAGATCATTTTTAGGTTAATTACTCCTAAAACATGTAGTATGAATAGATATAAGCAAAATAATTCCAAGAGCAAGTTAAAGAATTACCATGAAATACAGTCCTATCTATCGAACCAATAAAACCCTTTGTATTTAACCCCTTAGAACTCAACAAGAGACTACTCAAACATAATTGAGATGAAACAAATCATTCTTATAAAAACAATGACATAGAGTTTAGAAAACTTCTCAAGAGATGTCAAATGATGAGATCCTCCTCTCCCTTGTAAACCGAAATCAAGAGAACAAATGTTTAAAGATCTTCGTAACTGGTTTTTTGTGATGGCTTTGTGAGACTCCGTAACCAGCTATGTCTATTTCGTGGTTGATTTTTGTAATTTTATATAGGTGTAGAAGTTGGCTAAGGCATATCCCAAAAGATTTAGGATATTCTTCGAAAATTTGGAAATCTGCCTGTTTTCTATAACACGTGAATATCTTGAGATCTGTATGATAGATTTGGGCGACCTAATATTTAAAATGAAGATACGATCCTCTTCTATCTCGTATCAAAATTTGGGCTTCATCCAACGATGCGACCTTGACTGGCCCTAGACATTTGACGTCCAAAGTCTCTCTTTTTCTTGAAAATACGTTATTTCTCCATTTTATGCTCAATTTGCTCATTTTTTCTAATTGAGGTTGAAATCCACGAAAAACACTAAAATATCACTTTTATCAATAACATTTGAATTATTATAAATAAATATGAATAAATAGATAGTAAAAAATAGCAAAATACGATGTATATCATATGCATTGGAAGATTTAAAGATGTGAAACTACAAATGAACCTATTTAAATGGCGCACCAATCCATAAATTGTTTTACAGGTTAGACAAAAAGCTATGGTATGGTTCCAATTCGTGAAATCGGTGTAGAAGGAAATTTTGTTTTGACAAACATGATTCAATTGTCTATATATAAAATTGTATCTTCTTGTGAGTGTTTGTTTCCTTGTAGTAGTATTTGTTATTTACATTATCAAATTAGTTATTTTCTTAAATGCGTATAATTGTTGTTCTTCAAAAAAAATTTGTACAAGATTAAATAGATTTTTTTAAAAATTTCCAAAATGATTAGCGTTTCAAAAACACTAACTTAAAATATTAAACAAATAGAATATACTTACAATATATCATATAATAACAATTAAATAATCATGACATAAAATTAATTGAAAAGTTACCATATTCAAAATATAAATTAAAAATAAAACTAATTGAAAAGTTACAACTTTTCAAATGATGATATTTCAAATTGTATAATATACGTTTCTAATTTATTTTTCATTTGAAATGGGGAAACGGTCTACTCATGAAAATTACAATTCGTTTGTAATACATGACGAAACTATTTTATCTTCTACAATTAAAAGTGTGTGTAATACAAATATTGATGACATAAGATCTCCAGTTCTAATGTTTTTCATTGATGAAGATTTTTTATTTTTTAAATTTTGGCTTTTTACTATGTTCGGAGAAGAATTAATAAAATGGCATTGATATATTTCTAATATATCTACAAAACTGATTTGAAAAATTAGATTCCACGCGATTTCACCCGGGTTAAAGACCTAGTATTAATAATAGCAATTTTGGAGAAAAAAATGTTCTAGGGTTATGTGCTTTCCAAAACATAAATTTGTATTTATTAGTTTATTTCAAGGTCAAGTTCTTTCGATAAAACCATTTTATTGTAATTTTAATAAGGTTGCGTCTTTTGAGTAAAATGATTTACTGTTATTTTCATGGAATGTGTCTTTTAAAAAATAGCCGTTTATAGGTTCACATCTTTTTTATTAAACCGCTTTATGGTTATTTTAAGGGTTGTGTGCTTTCAAGAATAACCGCTTTATAGGGTCGCCTCTTTTGATTAAACCGCTTTATAGTTATTTTCATGGATTGCGAAACTCCTTTATGATTATTTTTAAAGGTTGCATCTTTGAATAGCTGCTTTATAGTTATTATAAGTATATTTTAATGTCGCGTCTTTTCAATAAACCGTTTAATTGTTATTTTTAAGGGTTTGTTCTTTCAGGTATGTGTCTTTTCAAAAATAACCGATTTTACTTTTTAATATATTATTCGGTTAGTTTAATTTACGATAAAACCGTTCTTTTGTTATTTTAAAGAGTTACGTCTTTTCAGAAAAACCATTTGAGCTATTTTATATCTATCATTCTATTTTATGGTTGCGTCTTCTCGATATAACCACTTTATGGTTATTTTCAAAGGTTGTGTCTTAAATGAAAAACAATCGCTTGGGCTATGCGTCTTTTCGATATCAATGTTCAATAATTACTCGCTCTGTTTCATAATATAAGATGTTTTAGACATTTAGTTTTGTTTCATAATATAAGTTGTTTTCAGATTTCTATGCACCTTTGTACCTTTACTGGATATTGTCTGACCAATAGTATTATGCAGTCTTATTTTTAATTGGTTGAGTTGTTTTTATTATATATTTAACAAAAACAAATTTGTTTAAAAAAAACTTTGTTCTTTTAGCCAAAACAAATTATATTATGAAAAGGAGGGAGTATTTAGAAGGGTTGTGTCTTTTTGAAATAAACATTTTTACCTACTAATGAATTTTTAACTCTATATATTTGTTTCCTTCATCGTTTTGTTCATTTTCTACTACTTTAAAATTAGTAGTTAAGGTGAAATTTTAAAGAACTAAACTTTCTGATATGGGTAATTGAAAAGGTCAAACGTCTAAGAGGAATCCAATTAGGTCTGGGAATTCAAGTAATTAGTTTGTTCGATTCATATTAAGGAGATCTTTGCCTGATTATTGAAATTGAAGTTTTGTTTGATTTTTCTGCAAATTTTTATTACAATATTCCTGGTTTTCTGGTTTTTAATTTGTTTGGTTTTGTATTTTGTATTGGTGCTTGCCAAATCACATTATTCCATCTTTGAATGTATAGTATATCAACTTTTAAATATCAGGCTCAACCAAAAGCTATTTGCATACATCTCTTGATGTCTCACATTCATTCATTATTTCTCATGACGACGTAGCGCTATGTGAGACCTCATGTAGGAGCATCCCTTTGTTTTCTAGTGCTTCTCTATAGTAAGTTCGACTTTTTTCTCTTTACAACTTCTATTTTCACTTCTGAAAGATGCATAACAGACTTTAAATTTGAGTAGTGACACAAATGATCGATGTTTAAAAGTTGTCAGATTAAAAATTAAAATTCTACGAAGATTTAACAAAACAAATTCCAAACTTTTAGCTCATAATTTGATTAGGTATGAAATCACTAGACCACCAATCTCTAGAAATATATTGTGGTCAAACTAGTGGATCGGAAACTGAAATAACTTGTATATCGAATCAAAAGCTTGTGTATTAACATTAGAAAAGAATAATATATATACAAGGGAATAACTTGGAGAAGAAGTTAACTAACTAAGAGATAAACCTTAGCCTAAATACATCATTATCTAAACTATAGTTGTAGTTATCCTTTTACTCCCCCTCAAGTTGGAAGTGTGAGGTTGCGAATACCCAACTTGGACAAGAGATTTTCAAAATGCGGACGCGGCAACGCCTTAGTAAGTATATCGGCCAATTGTGTCTTAGAAGTGACATGCTTCGTGGCAATAAGCTTGGACTGGACTGATTCACGAATGACATGACAATCCTTTGCAATGTGTTTAGTTCGTTCATGAAAAACTGGGTTTGCAACAATCTGCATTGCGGACTTGTTATCACAAAACATTGTCATGGGATCCGGATGTGCAACGCCAAAGGAGAGAAGAAGATCTTTGATCCAAATGAGTTCTTTCAACGTGAAAGCCATAGCTCTATATTCAGACTCAGTAGTAGAATGTGATATGGTATCTTGCTTCTTAGTTTTCCACGAAACCGGAGAACCACCAAAAAATACAAAGTAAGCACTAAGTGATCGACGAGTACGCGGACAAGCATTATAATCAGCATCACAATAAGCCGTAATACGAAGATCAGGAGTAGATTGTAGAAAAATCCCTTGACCCGGGCACCCTTTTATATAACGAACCACGCGGAGAACCGCATCCCAATGAGGAAGAAGCGGTTTTTGCATAAATTGTGACAAAATGTGCACAATATATCTGAGCTCATGACGAGTGTTGGTTAGGTAGATAAGACGACCCACCAAACGACGATATTGTTGTGCATTAGCAAGAGGACCATCTATAGAACCGAGTTTGTGATTCAGCTCGACCGGAACTGGCGAAGGTTTAGCGCCCAAGAGACCAACTTTGGTGACGATGTCAAGCGCATATTTCCGCTGAGATAAGAAGAAACCAGAGCTACTACGTGCGACCTCGAAACCAAGAAAGTATTTTAACTGACCAAGGTCTTTCATATGAAAGCATTTGTTAAGATACTCCTTGAATTGGGCCATTGTGGTAGGATCATTGCAAGCAACAACGAAATCATCGACGTAGACCAACACAATGAAGAATAATATCATCACAAACATAGGAAAATAGAGAATAGTCTGCATATTCTTGAGAGAAACCAAACGTTCGAAGTGCGGAAGAGAGTTTAGCATACCAACACCGCGAAGCTTGGCGGAGTCCATATAATGATTTCTTGAGACGGCACACATGTTGCGGATTATAACTAGTAAAATCTTGCGGAAGCTTCATGTAGACCTCTTCTTCAAGATCTCCATGTAAGAATGCATTATGTACATCCATTTGATGTACTTCCCAATTCTTTGCAGCGGCAATACGAAGGATGAAACGAATGGTAGTTATCTTAGCCACTGGTGCAAATGTTTCTGTAAAATCATCGCCTTCTTCTTGATTATTATCAAGGACTACAAGCCGTGCCTTATGACGTTCAAGAGAGCCATCAGAGTGATATTTATTTGTGTAAGTCCATTTATTACCTAGAGCTCTCTTGCCCGGAGGAAGTATAGTGATATCCCACGTATCATTGACGTCAAAAGCTCCCATCTCTTTTTGCATTGCATCTCGCCATATTTTGAGTTGGACAGCATCTTTGTAACTCCGAGGCTCATTTGAATTGAGAATCGCAGCCACAAAGATTTGATGTGAAGCTGAAAACGCAAGTCAGACATGTAATTTGCAATAGGATAAGGAGTGTTACCTGAGGACGTTTGTAGAGGGCCCAGATCAGAGAAGGAGAGAACGTGAGAGGGTTTATTATTTTGTAGAGCAGAATGAGTAACATAATCTTTAAGTAAGATAGAGGGCTACCTTGTGCGATGACCTTTACCCAAAATTTCAGGGAGACCAGGTGATGCTTGTAGTTCAGTAGTTTGAGTGGCTAGAGGATCACCGAAACCACGAGTGACAGTAGGAGATGATGGTGTAGTTTGTTCAGAAGTAGAGGTAGTTGTAGTATTCATAGGTGGAGAAGTAATTGTAGGAGTTTCAATAGAAGAAGATGTAGTTGGATCATGAACGGTAGGAGTGGTTGGCAAAGGATTAGTATCGAGAGATGATGAGGGAAGAAAACTCCCCTAGATGGGAAACCCGGGAGTAACCAATCTTCCACGGTTGGATCGTAATTATTCATGGGTGGTGTAACATACTCTATTTCGTCGATCCTCGGAAACTCTGTTTCGTGAAATATCACATCGCGACTAGTAAAGAATTCATTTGTCTCTATATCATATAGCATCCATGCTTTCTTTCCAAAAGGGTAACCTACAAAAATACACTTACGACTCCGTTCACCAAATTTATATTTGTTCTTAGGCCGTCGATGTGCATAGCATAGGCAGCCGAAGACACGAAGTTGAGTGTAATCTGGTTTGTTCCCAAAAAGATCCTCGTATGGTGACTTCCCATTTAAGACGGCCGTAGGAGTATGATTTATAAGATGTGCAAGTGTGAGTATACTCTCACCCCAAAACAGAATAGGTAGACGAGCTTGAAATAGACAAGCCCGAGCAACGTTGAGGATGTGACGGTGTTTCCTTTCCACACGTCTGTTTTGTTGTGGTGTATCCACACATGACGTTTGATGTTCCATTCCATGTTGGCGAAAATAAGAAGACAATACCATCAATTCGGTGCCTTTGTCCGATCGTATCTTCTTAACCACCTTTCCAGATTGTCGTTCACAATGAGCAAAGAATTCTTTAAGTAGATTGTCGTTCTTTGTCGATATCACCAGAAGCATCACACGAGCAAACCCTAGATATTTTGAGATTAGAAAGCTCCTCCCAAAGCTTTGTTAATCGTCCATAATACACGAGAACAGATTGTCCATCTTGGCGACAATTGTTAATCTCGTCTTGTAGAAGATGAGCACGAACCCCGTTTTTCACAGAGAACCGTTGTTGTAGACTTTCCCAAAGTTTGTGTGCTTCGGGAACATGAGTAACAGTAAATCGAATTGTTAGATCGATCGAGGTGTGAATCCATCCAACAATCATAGAGTTTGTTGCTAACCATCGAGACAAACCGGGATCTGTAGCTGGTTTTGGAACAGAGCCATTGATGAATCCAAGTTTTTGTTTCGCTTGTAGCGAATTAGAAAGGTCTGTTGCTCACTCAGAATAGTTATCTCCATGCAGCAAAACCGGGGTGATAAGAGCACCAGGGTTATCAGAAGGATGGAGAGAGTAAACCGATCCTTCCGATGTAGTAGGAGGAGAAGTAGAAGTAGAGATGTTTGTAAGATCGTTGTATGCAATGATTAAAGTAGAAGAAGAAAGTTTGAAAAAAACGCTTTTGCTGTTATAATTCAAAGATCGATTTTTCTTAGGTTCTGATACCATAAAATAACTTGTATATCGAATCAAAATATTGTGTATTAACATTAGAAGAGAAAAATATATATACAAGGGAATAACTTGGAGAAGAAGTTAACTAACTAAGAGATAAACCTTAGCCTAAATACATCATTATCTAAACTATAGTTGTAGTTATCCTTTTAGAAACCTTTTGTTGTTGTTATATAGAGAGTCTTCTCAAACGCCACTATACCACCATATCTAGACATTTATCGGCGTTTTGACAAATATAATCTCAAACTAAGATGTATAGTTTTTTCTCTTCATATCTGGTTATGTTGTGGCTTTATGTACTTTTATGCAAAGTGTGCTGTAGTTTGGATATACAAATTAATTTATCTCTTAGCTTGGACCAATATCTTTTTAATTTTCCAACCTTTTCTATATAGAAAAAAGTGTGATTTCCTTTTGTAGAAGTATAATTAATCATTATGAACCAAAAGGTAGATTCCAAATGCCATAAACAGCATCTCTAGCCCTTCTTGTCTGAAAGTTGAGTATTAAGAAATGACCCGTAAGCCAATGAAAAACCTATGTAACGTTGCTATACAGAATACTTTATATATAACACTCTCATTATCTTTCTCCTTCTCAATTATTACATATAAAGTATAAACTACTTTATATAGATGCCAACATGCATCACCGACTCTTTCATCATACATCAAATTCTTGTTACAATAATGTAGATGCTTAAATATGTAATTATTTAGGATATATTGGTTAGAGAGACATAGATCTAACTTCTTCTTAGACGACAAAAAAAGAAGAAGATCTAACTTCTTCTTCCTCCGCAGCCATTCTGTCTCTGGCAGTTGAAGAAGACGGCAGCCAAAGGGAGACCAAGATTGTAGTTCTCAGCGAACTCACGAGTATTGAATCGTTGGCGCCACTCAGGTGCATAAACCGTTTGTCTACCGAGTTGTCGGAACATTATCAGTACGAGGCGGTGAATTCCTGAGGTGGGACATGGATTCTCATAACACACCATCTCATTTCCTATAAAAAAAACGATTCAAAGTTTTAGAATGGTTGCAAGGCACAAATTAAACATTTACAACTTTCAGGCAGATGGACTATACAAATTTTTACATAGTTTTGAATTTAGTTGTTGCCCCGGTAAAAACTATTTCTAGATCCGCCACGGTACGAAATAGACTGATGTTTTCTTCTAATCAAATGCGTTTTCCGGTAATAAGCTTCAGGAAATGAATGGAGAGTGATACATAGTATATATGAGCATTTATTTTGCATCTCAAAATCTTCTGTTGTCCGCTTCGACTCACAACACTATTCAAAGCCTACGTTTGTTGTTCATTGCATATTTGCATGTATGAATTTTATCTATCATCTATCTATGTATGCATTGAATCTATAATTTATAGATTTACCAAAGGCCGTTCCAGTTGTGGCAGGTATATCAGTCACCAACCTGTAATGAGATTATCTGTTTAAATTCAAGATATATATATGGTTTAGCTACATACTTAAATTAAATGCTACCTTAAAAGTATAAATGGATCAAAGGTTTTGAAAGTTGTTATCCAAAAAAGATTTTGAAAATTTAGACTTATTATAGTAGTCATGCATATATATATTTAGACTTACTAAAAAAAGTCACGGTGTCGCGTGCTAGCTATGAAATTATTATATAACATGCATGACAGTCTCAAGGGGAAACTAAATCTGACTACAGATCAAGTCATGTGTACTTAAAACTCTCTGTGTAATTTATTTAAAGTGCAATTAATTATTTGAGTGTAGATGTAGCAAAGATAAATTGACAAGTGCTCTCTTTAAAGTTTGATTCTATATGTCCCCCTTATAGTAAATTTAAACAAGAAGTGAGAGGCTATGTATATATGTACATCAGGAGTAAAGTTAAATGAAAATGATTAAAAATATGATACAAACCAATGGAGATATTCTCGAAGGTAAGGGTTGCTTGGACTAGGAACATCTAGATCCACCATAACCTTCATTAATTAATTAAGATATAGTAGTTACAAAGATTGGACATATGACTAAAATTAAGGTTTCTTAGAATCCAAAATTAAATTAAAAAAAGAGAGTCCACTAAACGTAGTTACGTGAGACCCAAGATATATGTAGGAAAAAAAGACACGAAGGAGTATTGAAGAAATTCAAAGATAGAATACGAACCAAAGTGTAGAAATTTCTGAGGTCGAATCCTCCAATCTCGACCATTGGCTTGTTCACAACTTGAGAAGACCTTAGATCTAATCCATTAGTAACCTGTCTTTGGCCATACGTAACCTTAAGAGAGATCAATCTCGTGAAAGGATCAACAACATCCCCAACAACTCTTCCTACAACATGAGGATCTTTCCCACTCAAAGACATGATCAAGTGTCAACAAATGTTTGTTTGTTTGTTTTCTTTTCTTTCTCTCGTATATAACATACCCTATGCATTTATATTTCTAATTTTATAATGTTTTGGGAATGGCTTTTGGTAATAGCATGACTGGAGTTGCTGAAATGAAATCATTACCAAACTGTCTTTTTAGAGAATCTAAAACTGGTTCGACGTACATACATCACTTATTGTCTTCCTATTCATATTTTCTTTCCTTTTTATGTTGTTCTTTGTATTCCAAATCCACCACTCGAAATAGAAACGACAATATTCCAAATTATATCTCATCCACTTGCTCACTTGCTCACTTGCTACTCGCTAGCCATTGTAGCCAGGGTCGGTCCTGAGATTATAAAAGCCGCAAGCAAAAAAAGAAAAAAAAATTAAATAAGATGATTGAAGGGGATTTGAACCCTCCACCTCTCATTTATAATATGTAGCCCATAAACCAACTAAACTAAAGAGATATTATACATATTTTTGGGCTGGAAAAATATATAAGCAAAATATAAAAAAATTTGGGCCACAAGTGTGGGCTTGGGCTACTTGCTCTCAGGGCTCTCAGGGCCGACTCTGATTGTAGCCAATAACATTTCATTTGTCTCCTTCAGTCAGATACCTCTCTCTCAACCATAATATTTGCATAAATATCTCTCTTCATACATTACACACACATAAATATCTCTCTTCACACACACACTGACACACATAAATATCTCTCTTCATACACACACACTGACACACATAAATATCTCTCTTCATACACACACAGTTACACTGATTAAAATATATAGCATTAAACTTACTATGTTACACTAATCATGACTGAAATAATGTATACTTGCTAAGTTACAGTAGTAAGTAACGACTAGAATTATATATTCTCGTCCATATATAGGATAGATTGGCAAAGTTTTATAGATGTTGAAGATGACATCTTTCTCAAATCTGCTTAACGATTTCAGCCTTTTACGAGATAATATTAGTAGTTTTTCCTATATATGATTCTTCTAAGTTTCAGTTTTAGTACTTATTATTTAGTCCGTAATGCTAAGAGTATAGATGGTATTATTTTGTTTGTAAACTATGTTTCCACCCATGAGTCCCAAATCAGGTTATTTACTTTACTTAACAAATTGACAAAACTAAAAGATTGGTGATGGCTTTCCTATAATTTTGTTTTGAAACAACATTGGACTATGTTAATTTGAATCCGGATGACCGATGATACGTGGAGGCTGTGGAAAAGAGTGAATACTTTATTTTATTTTATGAGATAATTACTCAAAAGACCTTCTTAGGTTTACTTAAACAATCTTTATATGTTTGAGCTCTTATTTTTTTAGCTATAAAAGGTTGCAAAGACCTTTAAAATATGGCAAAACCGTTTAACGGTTTTGCCACTAAAAAAAAACAGATCATATAAAAAAAGAAAAAAAAACCTGAACGAAAAAACCGTTCGTCTTCTTCACCTTCTGCGTAACCTCTCCAGCGATTTTGGCGATTGTTGAAGCGACGTTGATTTGACGGTAAGTTTCGATTTCTTTTATGAGTTTTCGCCTTCTCTATCCATAACGAGTATTCGGTAAGGAGTTTTTACGAAATTTGAAGTAAATTTTGCGTCCGTCGGTTTTAGGTTTTCGAAATTCCAGCGAAGCAAAGTTCCGTCGAGCGGTGGGTTTTTGATTTCGTGCATTGAAAAGAGGTATTATGTTTATTCTAACCGTTTTTGTTTTGGTTTGTCGAAGTCTTGTATGAATAACGAAAACCCTAATCTGAAATCTGTATTTTTTTCCAGTTTCGGTTGTGAAAACCTAGATTTCCGGCGCCGATATTTGCAGATAAAGTAAGAGAAAATATTTATTTCGTAGATTTGTTAATCCATGTGGTGGTAGATTTATTTTAAGTAGCGGTAGATTAATTGAAGTGTTTTTACGTTCTGTTGTATTGTAGATTTTTTTTATGTGATGGTAGACTTATTTTTTATGTGATGGTAGACTTATTTTTTATGTGATGGTAGACTTATTTTTTGTTTGATGGTAGACTTATTTTCTGTTTGATGGTAGACTTATTTTCATTTGATGGTAGACTTGTTTTCTGTTTGATGGTAGACTTATTTTCATTTGATGGTAGACTTATTTTCTGTTTAATGGTAGACTTATTTTCATTTGATGGTAGACTTATTTTATGACATGGTAGATTTATTTTATGTAATGGTAGATTTATTTTATGTTGAAGAATTGTTTTACTTTTCATTTGATGGTAGATTTATTTTGTTGTGATGGAGACTTATAAATACTGATTTGTGACTTCCTCGATTGTGCGAAAGATATATCCATCCAGAAGGTTTCCGGCTGGATTATCACCATCGGGGCAAAGAAGCATGCATCACAATTGCATGTTACACGACTTTGAGAAAATGGCGGAAGCGGTTGGTGAAGACGTGTACAATGATATAATGAATAATTCCTCAGTTGGAATAATTCTGAAGCTTGCTACACGGAAATTCAATTTCTCAGGTGCGACGGTGACTCATTTCCTCTCCAATCAATTGAAAACTGCAAGGTTCTATGAGATGTGGTCCTTGTTTGGTGGTCGGCCAGTTAGATTTTCGTTGAATGAGTTTGAAGAGGTAACCCAGATGAACTGTGGTGAGGCTGATGCAAATGATGGTTGGGACATTGACCACACAGAGTTTTGGGCAGAAATTGGTGTCCCACTTGGGGAGGGACCAAAGTGGTCTGAGCTGTTGGTCCTGTTTGACAAAATCAGGACGTGGAGTGAGGAGAAGAAGAGAATGATAGCTCTGTTGTTTATTCTGCATGTTGGAGTGTATGGTTACGCTCGTGATAGTAGAATCCCTTTGAAAGCTGTAAAAAGGGTGATGGATCCCGAGGCTTTCGAGAGGTATCCATGAGGACGAGTGGCCTTTCAATCTCTGATTTCGTCCATGCAAGTGACGGACATGAAAAAGATCACACTCCATGGGTGTGTTCATGCGTTGCTTGTGTGGGTTTACGAGGCAGTTCCCATTTTAGGGGAAAGATTTGGGATGAGAAGAGAAAGAGGTGTTCCTATGCTACGTTGGGGTGGAAGCCGGATAAGGTACAACCTGGAATAGGTGATGGAGGAGGATAAGAAATCCTCCAACAACAACAAGGTAATTTATGTTTGATGGTAGACTTATTTGCATTTGATGGTAGACTTATATTCATTTGATGGTAGACTTATATTCATTTGATGGTAAACTTATTTTCATTTGATGGTAGACTTATTAGCTCTTTGATGGTAGACTTATTAGCTCTTTGATGGTAGACTTATTTTCATTTGATGGTAGACTTTTTAGCTCTTTGATGGTAGACTTATTTATCTGTTTGATGGTAGACTTATTTTCATTTGATGGTAGACTTTTTAGCTCTTTGATGGTAGACTTTTATTAATAATCACTTTCTTTGTTTTTGCAATAATGTTCTTTATAGGTTCGTATCGGACACTTAGTGGTGAAGCCTCTCGAATTTATTTACCCTACATGGATTGCTGCAGAAGATATCAAACTTAATAACATGATCCGCGACATTCTTGGTGGATGCATGGATGAAGATTTTTGGGAGTTAGATGCTCCGGTTTCTAAGAAAAAGAAGAGTAAGACTAAGGATGACTCTCCGGGTTCTAAGAGAAAGAAGAACAAGGCTAAGGTGGTTGAGGAAAGTGAGGATGAGGATGACTCTCCTATTGAAAAGAAAAAGAAGATAAAGAAGCGCAAGATGATCAAGGCTAAGGTTGTTGTTGAAGAAAGTGAGGATGAGGATGACTCTCCGGCTGAAAAGAAAGAGAAAAAGAAGGAGAAGGAGAAGGTGAAGCATGGGAAGAGGAAGATGCGATCTGACACTTCGGGTGACGAGGATAGTGAAGAGGAATGCGATTTGGGTATCCAAATAAAAAACATCCCGAAGCTAAAGAAAAAGAAGGAGACCAAAGGTGGAGATATTTCTGAAGTGCTTAAGGTCCTTCAGGGAATGGCGAGCACAATTGCCAGCTTTGATACTAGGCTTACATCTCTAGAGGGAAAAGGGAATGTCTTGAAAGTTGTGGTAGATGAACAGTCAAACACGGGAGTTGGTGGAAATGCATCTATGGAGGAGGATGATCTGGTACGTAAGACTCTTTTCTAAGCCGATGGTAGATATATGGGAACAATGTTTTAGACTTATTTAGATGTTTTCCTGAACTTCTAGATTTATTACTGTGTTATGGTAGACTTATATGAACTTATAGAGCTGTTTGAACATCTTTCCTCTACTTTTCTTAACAGTCTTGGATGGAACAACAACCAACAACAAAAACAAATTTCCCAGTTAGCCGTGTAGTTAGAAAGCCGGATGAAAAGGCTACACCAACTGACCAACGGAAAGTGTGACGCCCGTGAACCATTTTTTTGTAGAAAATGGAGGGGCTGTCGATCGACACACTTGTGGTCTGTCAATCGACAGGTGCTCGAATTGGCTGGTTTTCTGGTTCGATTTAAGTCGTTCAATTGGACCGGGCCGGTTTGGGTAAACCCTAGGGCTTCGTATATAAGGGTTTTTGGCCGCATTTGAGCGAACCAAAGTCCCAAAATCAGAAACAAAGAGTTTTGAGAGGAGTTTCTCTTGTGTCTGATAGTTTTGTGGATTAGGGTTTCGTTCTTGATCGATTTGAAGAGGAATTTCGTGGTGATTGTAGCTGAATCTGTTTCTAGCCTCATTATCCAGCAAATTCTATCCAAAAATCTAAGGTGAGTGCGTGACCATGGCTTCTGGGCCGGTGGATTCGTTAGGGTTGTTTGGTGGTAGGTTAAAACTTGTGATTTGAACTTGTTTGTGTTGAATCTGTCGGTGGATTGCCTGTGGATTGTTTGGATTATATTTATGCGTACAGGTTTCGTGTTAACGCAGAGGAGGAATCGATCCGAGAGGATAATGATCGATTTCCCATGAATCTGCGACGACCTGTCGATCGACAGCCCTTGGGTGTGTCGATCGACAGGGTCACACGAGAGCTGTCGATCGACACCTAGAGGTTGTGTCGATCGACAGGTGATCGGGGAGCTGTCGATCGACACCTAGTGGTTGTGTCGATCGACAGGGTCCTGTGGAGCTGTCGATCGACACCTAGTGGTTGTGTCGATCGACAAGGTCCGGAAGAGCTGTCGATCGACAGGCACCGTGGGTGTGTCGATCGACAAGTGTGAACAGGGCTGTCGATCGACACCTAGTGGTAGTGTCGATCGACAGGCCGCCTGTTTGTGCTGTGGTTGAGCCGTTTGTTGTGTTTTGTGTGATTGTTTGATGCGTGTTTGCCTGAGCGGATCCATCGCGTCTGTGTGCGCAGTCGTAGATGGGAGGACCGTCTCACTGGGTATTTATGATAATACTCACGCATCTCTTTTTTCCATGTGATGCAGGTAAAGGCAAATTGTGATCGTGGAATCATGGCAACGAAGAGGGAGATGATCTAGGGTCATGTTTCGTGCTGTGTGATTTTGTTTTTTTTTTTTCCAATTCTGTTTTAGAGCCTGGTTAGGTTGTTGGTTTTTGTGGAATTTGTGTTGAACTGGTTTAGATTAATGGAATGAACTGCTTGGTTTATTATTGTTATCCGCTGGTTGTCTGTTTTGTTGTTGTTTGGTTGTTGAGGATAGCATTTATGGGAATGCTAGTCCGAGACCAAGGGTTACTGTGTTTAAAAAAAAAAAACGGGTCGGGTCGTTTCAGTTTGGTATCAGAGCCCTTACGGTTTTAGGACGGGCTAGAACTGCTAGGATTGAATTTGGTAAATTGCAATTCTGTGAGTTGGGGGTTCTAGATCATCTTCCTTCGAGCCTTCAAAGAGATTCCACGGTAAGTGTTGATTGTTGTGTTTGAGTCTTTCTAGTTCTTAGCTGGTCTGCGTGTGAGTGCAGTGAGATGGCTAGAGGAGCTAGAGGGCGTGGTCGTGGGGGCCGAGGCCGGGGTCGTGGACTCATTGTGGAGCCCGTCGTGAGCGAGGTTCAGAGTTCCGCGCATGGGCCTGCGGCAGGTCAGCAGTCGGTTCATGATGGGCAGACTGCCAGTGTGACTGCCAGTGTGGGGGCCAGTGTGGGTCCTGTAGGGGCTGGTTTGGGTCCTGTTGAGGCTGGTGGTGCTGGTGGTGTTGGTCCAGTTGTGGGTGCGGTGGCGGCCGCGGGTGTAGCCCAAGCTAGAGATGATCGTCTGGCTGACCTGCTGACACAGTTGTTGGAGCGGTTACCGGGTGCGGTGCCAGTGCAGGCTCCAGTGTTGCCACGTGTGGCAGAGGTGCAGCCGAGGGCTGCGGTTGCTGATGAGGTTCCGTCGTACATTCGTATGATGGAGCAGATGCAGAGGATCGGTACGGGTTCTTTTGCGGGCAGCGTGAAGCCTGAGGAGGCTGACGAGTGGCGGATGAGGGTGGAACGGAACTTTCGCTCGATTAGGTGTCCCGAGGGATACAAGGTTGACTTGGCGGTCTATTATTTGGACGGTGATGCACACCTCTGGTGGAGGAGTGTAGCGGCTAGGTGGGCCGGGACTGTGATGGCGTGGTCAGATTTTGTGACGGAGTTCAACTCCAAGTTCTTTCCTCAGGAGACGTTGGATCGTTTAGAGGCGAGATTTTTGGACTTAACTCAGGGCACGAGGTCTGTGCGTGAGTATGATGTGGAGTTTAACAGACTCCTTGGTTATGCTGGTAGGAGCTTGGAGGATGAGCAGGCTCAGGTTCGGAGGTTCTTGCGAGGACTTCGGCCAGATTTGCGGACTCGGTGCAGAGGCATCAGGTTCGCGAGTAGAGTGGAGCTGGTAGAGGTGGCTGCGCAGATCGAGGAGGATCTGAGGGAGCAGGCTGCGACTGTAGTTCCAGCTGTTCAGCCTCGGAGGCCTCAGCAGCAGCAAGTGCAGCAGGCAGGTCCTAGCAAAGGCGGCAAGTCTGCGCAAGGACAGAAGAGGAAGTGGGAAGGCGCTTCGGGATCGGGCCAGAGTGGCCGAGGCTGTTACATTTGTGGGAGTCTAGACCACAAGAGGGCGAGTTGCCAGAAGCAGAGTGAGGTTCGAACGGCTCGGACTTGCTATCAGTGTGGAGAGTCTGGACACATCAGGCCGAACTGTCCGAAGTTGCATCAGTTGGCGGTGGCAGTGGTCCAGCCAGTAGCTCAGTATGGGCAGGTGCAGCCTTTGGACCAGATTGCGGCGATGGACCGTCCGCCGGCTATTGCAGCGCCGGGAGAGCCGAGCTCGAGGCCGATCACAGGTAACTTTCTAATTCAGACTTTGTAAATTCAGTAGTGTAGAATTTCTTGGTGCTTGTTTAGAGTTTTGCATGTGATAGAAAGTTAGGTTGCTTAGCACTTGGGAATTGTCTAGGGACCTTGTTTGTAGGTGGCTGTGAATCCCACGTGTTGTTTGATTCTGGAGCATCGAATTGCTTAATTACTCCGGATCATGCTGAGAGAAGTGGTATCCGGAGTGACGCTAGTGAGCGGACTGGACCGGTTATGGTTGCTGGAGGAGAATTTCTAGCTACGCATGGCCGGGCGAAGGAGGTGGATATTCTGGTAGCGGGAGAGTTGATGCCAGCTGACTTAGTGATTAGTCCGGTGGAACTGTACGATGTTATCCTTGGTATGGATTGGTTGAATCGGTACAGAGTCCATCTGGATTGTCATCGGGGTCGAGTGGTATTTGAACGTGAAGGTGGTAGGTTGGTTTACCAAGGAGTGAGACCGACTTCAGGTAGTCTTGTGATCTCCCTTGTTCAAGCTGAGGCAATGATTGAGAGGGGTTGCGAGGCTTACTTGGCCACGATAATAATGCCGAGGCGGTTGGTGGGGTTGCTGTGAGAGATATTCGGGTCGCTCGGGATTTTGAGGATGTCTTTCAGTCGTTGCAAGGATTACCGCCATCTCGGTCGGATCCTTTCACGATTGAGTTAGAACCCGGAACGGCGCCGTTGTCTAAGGCGCCTTACCGAATGGCTCCAGCAGAGTTAGCGGAATTGAAAAAGCAGTTGGAGGACTTATTGGAGAAGGGGTTTATTAGACCAAGTACTTCACCGTGGGGAGCACCGGTGTTGTTTGTGAAGAAGAAAGATGGTAGTTTCCGGTTGTGCATCGATTATCGAGGTCTTAACCTAGTCACTGTGAAGAAAAAGTATCCTCTTCCGAGAATTGATGAGTTGTTAGATCAGTTGAGAGGGGCTACTTGGTTTTCCAAGATTGACTTGACATCCGGTTACCACCAGATTCCGATCGACGAAGCAGATGTTCGGAAGACGGCTTTCAGGACTCGGTATGGGCATTTTGAGTTTGTAGTGATGCCATTCGGGTTAACGAATGCACCTGCGGCGTTTATGAGGTTGATGAACGGAGTTTTCCAGGAGTATCTGGATGAGTTCGTAATCATTTTGATCGATGATATTTTGGTGTATTCGAAGAGTCTGGAGGAAGATGAGGTTCATTTGAGGAGAGTTCTGGAGAAGTTGCGGGAACAGAAGCTGTTTGCGAAGTTGAGTAAGTGCAGTTTTTGGCAGAGAGAGATGGGATTTTTGGGTCACATCGTTTCTGCCGAAGGAGTTTCTGTGGATCCGGCAAAGATTCAGTCTATCCGTGATTGGCCTAGACCGAGGAATGCAACTGAGATCAGGAGTTTTCTTGGGTTGGCAGGCTATTATCGGAGATTCGTCAAAGGTTTTGCGAGTATGGCTCAGTCCATGACGAAGCTGACAGCGAAGGATGTTCCTTTCGTGTGGTCTGCTGATTGTGAGCTGAGTTTCGCGAAGCTGAAGACGATGTTGACTAGTACACCGGTATTGGCGTTACCTGAACCGGGTGAACCTTATGTGGTGTACACAGATGCTTCGGGAGTTGGCTTGGGCTGCGTCTTGATGCAGCAGGGTAAGGTGATTGCTTATGCTTCAAGGCAGTTAAGGAAGCATGAGGGCAATTATCCTGTTCATGACTTGGACCTGGTGGCAGTGGTCTTCGCGTTGAAAATCTGGAGGTCTTACTTGTATGGTGGCAGAGTTCAGGTGTTCACTGATCATCATAATCTGAAGTACATTTTTACTCAGCAGAATTTAAATGTGCGACAGAGGCTAGGCATGACCAAAATCTAACCGTAACCGTATCGTTTTAAACCGTAACCAAACCGTAACCGTATTAAATGGTTAAAAAACCGTAACCGTAACCGTAAAAGTTGATTAGTTATGGTTAAACCGTAATCGTTAACCGTAACCGTTATTAACCGTAATCATACTAAAACCGTCGGTTAACCGTAAGGTTAAATTTTTAACCGTAACCATTTTAAAATAAAAATAAATTATGTATGATAAATATGACATAGTAAAATTATATGTAATCAATATTTATCGAGTCTAATTTTATAATATTTAATTAGAAAAAATTAAATCAATAATAACTAAATATTAAAACTGAATGTGCTAAATTGATTATTTTCTAACTAATATAAATAATATTAAAACACATCAAATTTACAATAAAAATAAATAAGATTAGAAAAACTATTAATTATAAAAAAAAAAGATCGTGGTAATAAAGTTATGCCTATAAACATGACATCTAACTAATTTGATGAAAATATTGTGAATTATGTTATATTTAAGTTAAACTCAAAGATTTACTTAAGTTTGAAATAAAATATGGTCGTTTACGTTACACAATATAAATGATTTTGACTAATTGACTTTGTTAAGATAAATTAGTTGCCGTTTGTTTTAGAATTTTAGTACCATTTCCGACGATTACACGACCATGACTTTTTAAAATATATTTTCCATAATATTATTGTTTAAATATTTCTTTTTAAAAAATTACATGGTTATATAATTATAACCTAAATATTAACCGTATCTAACCGTAACTGTACCGTATATAACCGTAACCGTTTCAACCGTAACCGTTTTTACCGTATATTAAATGGTTAAGGTTAAGGTTAAAAGAAATTGATAACCGTAACCGGTGGTTAATAAACTGTAACCGTAATAACTGTAACCGTGGTCATGCCTAACAGAGGCGATGGTCGGAGTTGTTGGCTGATTACGACCTGGACATTGTTTACCATCCCGGTAAGGCTAACACTGTAGCAGATGCTCTTAGTCGGAGAATGTATGATTCATCTCAGGAGCGGGATGTGGAGAATCTGGTGAGTGTGCTTAGTACTTTGAGGTTGTGTGTTACTTCAGAGGAACCGTTGGGGTTAGCGGCGGCGGATCAAGCGGATCTGTTGAGCAGGATCCGAGTAGCTCAGGAGCAGGATCCGGTGTTGTTAGATCTCTCCAAGGCTGCTGGTTCCGAATATCAGGTTTCTGCTAACGGGACTATCTTAGTGCATGGACGAGTCTGTGTTCCTAAGGATGAGGACTTGAGGCAGAAAATTCTGAGAGAAGCTCATGCGAGTAAGTTTTCGATTCATCCGGGAGCGACTAAGATGTATCGGGATTTGAAACGGTATTATCATTGGGTCGGGATGAAGAGAGACGTGGCAGATTGAGTTGCAGCTTGCAATGTGTGTCAGTTGGTGAAGGCTGAGCATCAGGTTCCTAGTGGCTTATTACAGAGTTTACCCATTCCAGAGTGGAAGTGGGACATGATCACTATGGATTTCGTGGTAGGGTTGCCGGTTTCTCGGACCTATGACGCGATTTGGGTGATTGTGGATCGTCTGACTAAGTCAGCACATTTTCTGGCTATTAAGAAGACAGACGGAGCGGAGGTCTTAGCTAAGAAGTATGTGAAGGAAATTGTGAGGTTGCATGGAGTGCCGGCGAGTATCGTGTCGGATCGAGATCCGAGGTTTGCTTCAGTGTTCTGGAGAGCGTTTCAGGCTGAGATGGGCACTAAGGTGCACATGAGTACGGCTAATCATCCGCAGACGGATGGGCAGTCTGAAAGGACGATTCAGACACTGGAAGATCTGTTGAGGATGTGCGTGCTAGATTGGGGTGGTCATTGGGCGGATCACTTGAGTTTGGTGGAGTTCGCATATAACAACAGTTTTCAGGCGAGTATCGGAATGGCTCCTTTTGAGGCGTTGTATGGGAGGCCATGTCGTACTCCGCTATGTTTTACCCAAGTGGGGGAGAGGAGCATCTTTGGGGCTGATTTTGTTCAGGAAACGACGGAGAAGATCCGTTTTGTGAAGCTGAACATGAAAGAAGCTCAGGATCGGCAGAAGAGTTATGCCGATAGGAGAAGGAAAGAGTTGGAGTTTGCAGTCGGAGATCGAGTGTATCTCAAGATGGCGATGATGCGGGGTCTGAACAGGTCCATATCCGAGGATAAGCTGAGTACGAGGTACATGGGTCCGTTCCGGGTTGTGGAACGTGTGGGACCAGTTGCTTATCGGTTGGAGTTGCCTCCGATTATGGAGAAATTCCATGATGTGTTTCACGTTTCGAAACTCAGGAGATGCTTGCATGCTTCTGAGGAGGTAGCAGTGACGATTCCTGCAGATCTTCAGCCAAATCTGACTGTTGGGATGAGGCCGGTTAGGATTCTTGAGAGAAGTATCAAGGTTCTACGTCGGAAGAGAGTGCCGTTGCTGAGAGTCTTGTGGGACTGTAGCGGTATTCAGGAGGAGACTTGGGAACCAGAGGCAAAGATGAAAACGAAGTTCAAGAAGTGGTTCGAGAAGCAAGCGGAGGAGTGAATTCGTTTTCTTTGTGGTTTCCAGTTTCAGCTTTTGTGTTGCGATCACCGTGTGTGGTGAAGTTTTTGGTTGTGGATTTTTGTATTTTCATTAAGTTGTAATGATTATGACATTTTTCCAGTGAATAAGAAAGTGTTTTTCTTATGTGTTTGACTTGAGAGTCATGTGTTTGTGGTTAGAGAACCTCGGAATGGAAGTTTTATTGCGGATAGAACTTGCCAGTTTCGGTGGGGACTCTAACGGTTTGTGTGTGTGTGTGTGTGAGAGTCTCGGAATAGAAGTTTTACGGTAGTTAGAACTGTCTAGTTCTGGGGAGACTCTGCGGGGACATCCGAGGTGAGGGATGGTCCGGGTGATCTGTGCTGATCACAGTTGTGATGGTATTCCGGGAGGGGAATATCATGTGAGACCTTAGGAGGTAGTTCCGGTCAGAGGTGCATTATAGACGTTAGGAATTGATTGCATAGCTCAGAGTTAGACATCGGTCTTTCTTGGAGATTAGTCTCCAGCAGATCTTGAGAGATGCGTCTCTCCGGGGGACAGTGGGTTCCCCGCATACCGATCGTTCGTCAGGACTGCGCGGACTGAGATCGTGAGGGTATGGGGATAGTTTGGGAGGTTGCGACCTCTAGAAGATCTCTGCATACCGAGAGCTTGATAGACTGTGTGTCTTGATGGATTGAGGTGTGTGGAGATGATTGAGTATCGAACACCGTCAAGACTGCGCGGACTGAGGTGGGTTGATACTAGACACCTAGAGCTGAGGGGTGACGATCCCGAAGGCTAGATGGTGGCTATGAGTTATGAGCTATGGGCAATCAATGTCTGAGACGGGTCTATGTGCGTAGGACGGATGTGAACCTCGAGAGGGTCTGGGAGATGTAGTCTCTGGTGTTGCTGGCGGGTTAGGCCAGGGTAGATTGTTGAGTAGTGTTAGAGGATTCGAGGACGAATCCAGTTTTAGTGGGGGAGAATTGTGACGCCCGTGAACCATTTTTTTGTAGAAAATGGAGGGGCTGTCGATCGACACACTTGTGGTCTGTCGATCGACAGGGCTCTTAAGGGCTGTCGATCGACACACCTAGTGGTTGTCGATCGACAGGTGCTCGAATTGGCTGGTTTTCTGGTTCGATTTAAGTCGTTCAATTGGACCGGGCCGGTTTGGGTAAACCCTAGGGCTTCGTATATAAGGGTTTTTGGCCGCATTTGAGCGAACCAAAGTCCCAAAATCAGAAACAAAGAGTTTTGAGAGGAGTTTCTCTTGTGTCTGATAGTTTTGTGGATTAGGGTTTCGTTCTTGATCGATTTGAAGAGGAATTTCGTGGTGATTGTAGCTGAATCTGTTTCTAGCCTCATTATCCAGCAAATTCTATCCAAAAATCTAAGGTGAGTGCGTGACCATGGCTTCTGGGCCGGTGGATTTGTTAGGGTTGTTTGGTGGTAGGTTAAAACTTGTGATTTGAACTTGTTTGTGTTGAATCTGTCGGTGGATTGCCTGTGGATTGTTTGGATTATGTTTATGCGTATAGGTTTCGTGTTAACGCAGAGGAGGAATCGATCCGAGAGGATAATGATCGATTTCCCATGAATCTGCGACGACCTGTCGATCGACAGCCCTTGGGTGTGTCGATCGACAGGGTCACACGAGAGCTGTCGATCGACACCTAGAGGTTGTGTCGATCGACAGGTGATCGGGGAGCTGTCGATCGACACCTAGTGGTTGTGTCGATCGACAGGGTCCTGTGGAGCTGTCGATCGACACCTAGTGGTTGTGTCGATCGACAAGGTCCGGAAGAGCTGTCGATCGACAGGCACCGTGGGTGTGTCGATCGACAAGTGTGAACAGGGCTGTCGATCGACACCTAGTGGTAGTGTCGATCGACAGGCCGCCTGTTTGGGCTGTGGTTGAGCCGTTTGTTGTGTTTTGTGTGATTGTTTGATGCGTGTTTGCCTGAGCGGATCCATCGCGTCTGTGTGCGCAGTCGTAGATGGGAGGACCGTCTCACTGGGTATTTATGATAATACTCACGCATCTCTTTTTTCCATGTGATGCAGGTAAAGGCAAATTGTGATCGTGGAATCATGGCAACGAAGAGGGAGATGATCTAGGGTCATGTTTCGTGCTGTGTGATTTTGTTGTTTTTTTTTCCAATTCTGTTTTAGAACCTGGTTAGGTTGTTGGTTTTTGTGGAATTTGTGTTGAACTGGTTTAGATTAATGGAATGAACTGCTTGGTTTATTATTGTTATCCGCTGGTTGTCTGTTTTGTTGTTGCTTGGTTGTTGAGGATAGCATTTATGGGAATGCTAGTCCGAGACCAAGGGTTACTGTGTTTAAAAAACAAAAAAAACGGGTCGGGTCGTTTCAGAAAGGGAAAAACAAATCTGCGGCACCTGTGCAGAAAAGCAAACAGAAAATCAAACCTTTAACAGCCTTGCAGAAGGTTGAAGTTAAAAAGAAGGTGGGAAGTAATTCTCCTTTGTAGTTTGATTTTCAACAAATTTTCTTACTTCCATTTGACTCATTCTTTATATATTGTTTGAAGCTGTAGAGTAAAAGATTAACGTTTAAAGAGAAGGAGACGGAATCTACAGCGGTTAAAAGGAAGAAAGGAGCTGAGTGTGTCGAAATCCACGATCTGGTACGTATATAGATGACTTATTTTCGTTTGATGGTAGACTTATTTTTGTTTGATGGTAGACTTATTTTCGTTTGATGGTAGGCTTATTTTTGTTTGATGGTAGACTTATTTTTGTTTGATGGTAGACTTATTTTCTGTTTAATGGTGGACTTATTTTCTATTTGATGGTAGACTTATTTTCGTTTGATGGTAGACTTATTTTTGTTTGATGGTAGACTTATTTTCTGTTTGATGGTAGACTTATTTTTGTTTGATGGTAGACTTATTTTTGTTTGATGGTAGACTTATTTTTGTTTGATGGTAGACTTATTTGTACTTAGTGGTAGACTTATTGGGACATTTTTCGTTGTTGTGAGGCATCGCTATGGATTTATTACAGTTGTTATCTTACTTCTATTTCACTCAATCCTTAACTTGTAGACAAAAGATGCTATTGTTGATGCTGGGAAACAGAAGGAAAGATCTGATTCTGATTTTGTTACACCTCCTAGTCGGCGCAAAATGATGCATTACGCGTACTCATCATCTGATGATGATGATGATAGAAAGGCGAAGCAGATCAATGATGCACTGGACAATGCTTTAGGTGCTATTGCAAAGTTGTCAGAACATGATGATTTGGAGGTCCCCCCCGTAGGTCGCAATAAAAATATTGCTCCGTCTCAGAAGTCCCCATTCATAGGACACTCCGGGACCGTACGAATTATGGCTGTTACAGTGACTTCTTCCGTTGTCTACAATCCTTTTGAGCCGGTGGACCAGCATAGAGAGGAAAAGTTGCTTGACTACGTGAATCAAGATTTGTAAGTCATTTGTCCATTTAATAGTCTTTTTAATAGAAACGTCTTATTCAATGCACAAAAAAATTTATCCTTCTAATCATTTGACATATGGTTCTATGTCAGAGACAACCCATTTGAAAACACTCTGCCAAAAGTGGAGTTATATTTGGGAATTATGACAGCTAAAGAAATGTGGCCACACACTCGATATGGATGGATAAATAGTGAGGTAAATAAATCTACTACTGCCTTATTTTTTATGGTAGATTTATTTTCATTTGATGGTAGACTTATTTTTGTTTGATGGTAGACTTATTTTCTGTTTGATGATATACTTATTTTCTGTTTGATGGTATACTTATTTTCGTTTGATGGTAGACTTATTTTTGTTTGATGGTAGACTTATTTTCGTTTGATGGTAGACTTATTTTTGTTTGATGGTAGACTTATTTTCGTTTGATGGTAGACTTATTTTCTGTTTGATGGTAGACTTATTTTCGTTTGATGGTAGACTTATTTTCGTTTGATGGTAGACTTATCTTTGTTTGATGGTAGACTTATCTATAATTTTTGTGCCAGGTTTATTTACTTTTGGTTTAATTATTTTGCAGCAAATGGGGGCTGCATTGAACATGTTGCGAAAAAGGGCTATGCAACGTCCTACCCCTTTTACCAGTGAAAGGATAGCCTTTCTGGATCCGATATTTGGGAATCTTTGGTGTCAGGAGTACAAATGGAACTTCAAAGGTAAAGAGAAGACCTTTTTATTCGGCGAGGGTTATTTCAACATGTACAATGGCCTAACTCCCACGTTTTGTCCAACCCACAAGAAATGGGTAACGGATGTTGATACATTGTACATAGGTCATAATATCAACGACTTGCATTGGGTGGGTGTTGTGGTAGACCTAGTTAACAGGAATGTCAAAGTGTACGATAGCATCATCTCGGGTTACCAGGACGACGTTGTGGCCGAGTCATGCAGACCATACACGAAGATGATTCCTAAGTTGCTTAAAGTTGCTGCACCACCTGAAAAAAGGAAGGGGATGAGTGAGGTTGCGTTTCAATTCTACAGGAAAAAATCAAACGTACCCCAAAACATCCAATCAGGCGATTGTGGTGTCTACAATGTGAAATTCTTAGAGTGTCTAGCTCTAGGACATACAATGGATGGGCTTTGCGATGCAACTATCCCTGTTATTCGTCTAAAACTTGCCGCTGATATCCTGGAGGAGGCACCATTTATTGACCTGGCCCAGCCGGTCTCCAACCCAAACCCGCACACTAATCCAGACGATAAAGTTCCGTTACAGACAGATTCAGGATAGTCAGATTTAACGTGATAGTAGACTTTTGTGTATGTAGTCATAGACTTTTGTGTATGTAGTGGTAGACTTATTTTCATTTGGTAGTACACTTATTGGTTATTTTGCATACTTTCGAAGGACCATGTTTAGTATCACCATTGGAGTAGATTTGGTGGTCCTTCGAAAGTTTGGTAGACTTCTATAGTCATAGACTTTTGTGTATGTAGTGGTAGACTTATGTTTAGTATGTAGTCATAGACTTTTGTGTATGTAGTGGTAGACTTATTTTCATTTGGTAGTACACTTATTGGTTATTTTGCATACTTTCGAAGGACCATGTTTAGTATCACCATTGGAGTAGATTTGGTGGTCCTTCGAAAGTTTGGTAGACTTCTGTAGCGAAAACGTATTGACAACATTAACTTATTTTCAGACTTAATTTCATTTGATGGTATGGTAAACCTTCGATCAGACCATTTTGTGTTTGATGGTAGACTTATTTTTGTTTGATGGTAGACTTATTTTCTGTTCAATGGTAGACTTATTTTTGTTTGATGGTAGACTTATTTTCTTTTCGAAGGTAGACTTATTTTGTGTTTGATGGTAGACTTATTTTTGTTTGATGGTAGACTTATATTCTTTTTGATGGTAGACTTATTTTTGTTTGATGGTGACTTATTTTTGTTTGATGGTAGACTTATTTTATGTTCGATGGTAGACTTATTATTGTTTGATGGTAGACTTATTTTCTGTTTGATGGTAGACTTATTTTGTGTTTGATGGTAGACTTAATTTTGTTTGATGGTAGAGTTATTTTCTGTTCGATGGTAGACTTATTTTCTGTTTGATAGTAGACTTATTTTCTGTTTCCTATGTGTTTCGTAACCATTAAAGTACCTTAAGAAAAGAGAAAGTAAGCATGATAATCAAATTACATAACATAACATACATGATTAAGCGTTGCAAGTTGCACGATTGTGACCATGATGAAGACAATTTGAGCACTTGGCTTCTTTCCTAGTTCGTTTCCGAGCCATGGCGATTTCTAAAGCATTTTTAATCCGGGAAAGTCTTGGCCTACCTAGTGGTTCACGCACAACCGGAGGTTTACTGACTTTTGATGCCACAATTTCCGGCGCTGGAAGCACAATATCTCGTGGCATAATACTTTTTGGGTAACCCTTGAACAAGTTCTTTGTATGGAAGTAGGGATGTGCAAGGCCGATCCGTGACTTCTTCACTGTTTCCGCTGCTGCAATGGCATGAACACAAGGAATTCTATCCTTGTCAAACCTTTTGCAAGTACAACTATTTGATGTCAAATTCACCACATGCAATGATGACCCCAACGTTACTTCTATTTTGTTGTCATTAATCTCTTGCACAGTCCAAAGTTGAGCATTCTTAACCCTATCTTGTGTACAAAAAGGCAAACAAGTGTTAATCTACCGTCAGTTGTCTATAAATCTACCATAACCACATGCAAATTAAATCTACCATAACCACATGCAAATTAAATCTACCATAACCACATGCAAATTAAATCTACCATAACATGCTTACTGCTTACTAAATCTACCATAACAAAAAATTTACCTCTAGCTGTTTCTCCACCGCAGTGGTCAAGGTTGTGGTCATTAAACTTGCTTTTTTCCTTCTTGTAGCAAACCACCTTGTCAACATCGACCTAATAGTATCCAGAAGTTCTATTATTGGATACCCGCGCGCAGGAGATAAGACCTTATTAATAGATTCCGCTATATTGCTCGTCAGGAAGTTGTATCTATGACCAGGAAAATGCACACGAGTCCATAAACGAACATCGGCTCCCTCTAAATAAGTATGAAGAGCAGGATACAAAGCCTCAATCTGCCCAAATAACTCATTAAACTCTTGAAGTCTATATGCCTTCGCTGCCTTCTTGACTAGTCCGAATGATTCTCCACCTTTGAATTTCAGCAAAATGTTTTTATGCAGATGATATGTGCAAATACCACGGGAAGCACGCGGGTATACCTTCCCAATCGCCTTCGATATTGATCAATGCCTATTTGAGATAATCGCAAGACCTTCATCATCTGGGATTACTCGGCTTAACTGTCTAAAGAACCACTCCCAAGACTCACCATTCTCGGTATCAACAACACCGAAAGCAATAGGAAATATGTTAAAATTTCCATCTTGTGTCGTGGCAATTAGTAAAGTACCTTTGTACTTACCTTTCAAATATGTCCCATCCACCACAACTACCTTCCTCATATACTTGAAACCATGTATGCTTGCGCCAAATGCAAGGAAAAGAAACTTGAACCTATTTTCACCATCGACTTCCAGCTTTATAAGTGTCCCTGGATTAGCTCTCCAAATCATGTATAAGTACGTGGGAAGTTCTTCGTACCCATTCTCAGAGCTTCCTCTAACCAATTGTCTTGCATACTTTAATGCTCGATGGGTTTTCCAATACTCTACCTGTGACAATTGAATGAATCTTAGGTAAAATAAGTCTACCATCGAATAAAAATAAGTCTATCATCGAATAAAAAATAAGTCTATCATCGAACAAAAAATAAGTCTACCTTCGAACAAAAATAAGTCTACCATCGAACAAAAAATAAATCTACCATCGAACAAAAATAAGTCTACCATAAAACAGAAAATAAGTCTACCATCAAACACAAAATAAGTCTACCATAAAACAGAAATAAGTCTACCATAAAACAAAAAATAAGTCTACCATCGAACAAAAATAAGTCTATCATCGAACAAAAATAAGTCTACCATCAAACAGAAAATAAGTCTACCATCGAACAAAAATAAGTCTACCATCAAACAAAAATAAGTCTACCATCAAACAGAAAATAAGTCTACCATCGAACAGAAAATAAGTGTACCATCGAACAAAAATAAGTGTACCATCGAACAAAAATAAGTCTACCATCGAACAGAAAATAAGTCTACCATCGAACAAAAAATAAGTCTACCATCAAACAAAAATAAGTCTACCATCAAACAGAAAATAAGTCTACCATCGAACAAAAATAAGTCTACCATCGAACAAAAAATAAGTCTACTATCGACCAAAAATAAGTCTACCATCGAACAAAAATAAGTCTAATATCAAACAGAAAATAAGTCTACCATCAAACAAAAAAAAGTCTACCATCGAATAGAAAATAAGTCTACCATCAAACAAAAATAAGTCTACCATCAAACAAAAAATAAGTCTACCATAACATAAAGTACCTTTATTTTGAAACGTTTCGTTATAGCATCGACAAGGTGAGATGGCATGATTGTTGGTCCAACACCACCAATGAAATCTTTGTAGAGACGACCTAACACCTGATACGTTGCTTTACGAGCACGGGTTGAACGCTCATTCACAGAACAAGAGTGGTTTCCAATATAAGTCTTGATATGAAAATTGGGACTGTCTCCAATAGTTGAAGCACGAACCCTCCGCGTACATCCTTCCACCCAACAATTAACCGTCAACAAAGTTGGAGTTGTGCGTCCGACGTTAAAGTCAAACTTACGTGCAACATAAATAATCTCCAATCTCCTCTACAAGTCCTCCTTTGTGGCATAACGTTGCCCAACCGCTAAGTCTACCGATCTCATTTCTAACTTCACGCCATCTGGAATCGATGATAGACCACCCCTTTTCTTTGGTGGTAGAGTTTCCATTGCGTCGTCGTCCTCATCATCTGAAAGTCTACCACGCCTCCCGTATTCATCGTCGTCTGAACTTGCACCGTCTGAATCGTCGCAATAGTCAAATCTACAAGCATCGTCTTCATGATCTTCATCATCTTCATCTATAGTTTCTCCCTTCTTGCATCCACTTCTCTCTCTTTTAAACTGTTTTTTTTCTTTTTCACTAATCTCGACGCATAGACGAATCATTTCATTCTTATATTGTTGTACAAAACTCTTGAACTGTCTTGAACTTGTAACAAAAATCGGTGGTGTATCTAGAGCTAAGCTTGGCAACATGTAACTCAATTTACCTCGAAAATTTGTTCATCGACGCCGAAATCTTCATACACCATTCGAAGGAAATTGTTGAACGAGGTTGCATGATGTAACCCAAGAACTTTACCACCTTTTGAGTTGTCGACCCCGAACACCCATCCATTCTTCGCAAAACTCCATCTACCACAGACAAGAACAATTTATTCTATTCTCTCGTTCGAAAAGCACTTTAGAAAACAAAGAAAGTTCAAGAAATCACTTTGCAAGGATCCGAGATATGCGGCTATAAACCCTAGTTCTTCACCATTGTTGCAGGTTTTTCGTGCAAATTTGTCAACTTTTTAAGGGTAAAATCGACATTTCCTAAACCATGCAAATAACTCTACCACCTACCAAATAAGTCTACCACCACTATAGTTTCCTAAACAGGAAATAAGTCTACCACCAAGTACTATAAGTCTACCGATATCACAATAAGTCTACCAAATGTCTAATGTGAAAAAAAGTCTACCGTCACTAAGTTTGATAAAAAGTCTACCGTCACTAAGTTTGATAAAAAGTCTACCATCACTAGACCTGGGTACAAAAAAATCTACCGCTTCTATCGCTAAAAACGCATAAGTCTACCACCATTGATCCTAAGAAAATAAGTCTACCAGTCAACGGTTGGTTTCGTTGACCGAAAATACGAAATAAGTCTACCGCTAACTATAAGTCTACCACTACTACAATAAGTCTACCACAACTAAACACAAAATAAATCTACCACCACGATAAAAAAGTATACCGCAAACTATAAGTCTACCGCTACTAAAATAAGTCTACCGTCACTATAAATCTACCGCTGCTATGACTAAAAACCTACCACCAAAGGAAACAAATCTACCAGTAAAAAATAAATCTACCATCGAAGAAAAATAAATCTACCGCTGAAAATAAGTCTACGGAAATAAATCTACCATTCGAAGAATAAGTTTACCACAAAAAATATGTCTACCGCTATGGGAAAATAAGTCTACCGCAGAGAAAATAAGTCTACCGTTCGGAAATAAATCTACCACCAAAGGAGACACAATAAGTCTACCGCTCAAAAATAAGTCTACTGCTCCTCAAATAAGTCTACAGACAAAAAAATAAGTCTACCAGAACTCAAATAAGTCTACCATCACATAGCGGTAGACCTTTTTTTTTTAGGCGGGAAATTTTCACGCCTACGCGGCCCGTTTCATTAATGGCATTTTCGTAAATACGTTTTTTGTTATCAAAGGAAAAAAGGTAAAACGGACTCTAAAATAGCCTCAGTAATTAATATCTAAGAAGGTTGTTTGAATCCACCCAAAATCTAAGAAAGTTGTTTTAGTCAACTTCCCTTATTTTATTTTGGTCAAATAAGAGTTTTGTGCAATTAGGAGCCTAATTAAAAAAGTATAAATAAGGAGTCTATAATTGGAGAGTTTCTCTTTGAATTGGTTGGTAAGTGTCTTTGGTTACAAATGGCTATAAAATTTTGTAGAGGCTGGTTGAGTCTAGAAGGCACACATCTAAATCTCAACTAGTGTTTTTTGGTTTGTAATCGGCGTTTCCACTAATGCACAATATTTAAGTATTTATTAGCATTTTACAAAATGTTGCTTTATCTTGATTAGGCGAAATGATGATGTATTTAATCAGTCCGGACCCGTGGTCGAACTAGATTAAACCATAAACAAGATATTCGGATTGAATTCACATAAAAACCCAAAGCATAATTATATCGATTCGAAAACTAGATTAAACTGTCAAAAAAAAATTCGGTTTTGACGGTGGCGAGGCATTAATTTCTCGGTGAAACAAAAAAAATTGGTCGGTTTTGGAAAAAAAAGTTAGCACTGGTCAAACTCGGGTCGGATACAAGTAAAACACGGATCGGATACGGTTCAAACACGGTTTCGTATGATAACCGACATAAATCACCTCAATCTCTGTGCCAAACCATGTTTAACCCGTATCCAAACCGCGGTTGAACCGTGGCCCAATAGCCCACTTTTTATTAGGTTTATATGGACCATGTTTAATATTGAGAAAATTATGGCAATTGTCATTTTCTTCAACTGGGTTTATGAAATGTGTCATTTGTCTTTTTTCTTTTAAAATGTGTCATTTTTGTCTTTTACTGAGGGGTAAAATGACAAATCTTACCCCCACCTTCTCTTCCACACATTTTCTCTTTCTTTTTCTTATCTCTTATCTCTTTCTCTTTCTCTTTTTTCTTCTCTCTCTTTTTTTTTCTATTGATCTGAAAAAATGATACATGGTGGTGGATGTAGACGGCAACGATGGTCGGCGGTGGACCAGACGGTGGTCGGCAGTGGATCAGACGGTGGTTGGCCGTGGACATCATCGAAAACAGTGGTTGGCGATAGACATCATCGGAGACGATGGTCGGCGATGGACATCATCGGAGACAGTGGTCGGCGGTGGACCACACGGTGGTCGGCGGTGGACCACACGGTGGTCGGCGGTGGACATCATCGGGTACGATGGTCGCGATGGACATCATCATATACGGTGGTCGGCAATGAACATTATTGGAGACGGTGGTCGGCGATGAACCAGACGGTGGATCACGGTTCACCAGACGGTGGTCGGCGATGGATATCACCG
Organism: Arabis alpina; assembly: GCA_900128785.1. NCBI lineage: Eukaryota > Viridiplantae > Streptophyta > Magnoliopsida > Brassicales > Brassicaceae > Arabis > Arabis alpina. The sequence continues at coordinate 10,982,320 of LT669791.1, forward strand.
GAGACGGTGGTCGGCGATAGACATCATCGGAGACGGTGATCGACGGTGGACCAGACGGTGGTCGACGGTGGTCGACGGTGGACCAGACAATGACCGGAGGTTCAGATGGCGACGGAAGCAGTGGTCGGAGGACAAGATTAAAACTGGCAGTGGATAACATTAGTTTTTGGTTACATAATAACACAAAAAGAGAAAAGGTGAAACAAAGATAAAATTGACTTTTACTCGTACCAAATCAAAATTAAAATTCAGTTAATGGTTGTAAGACCATTACTCAAATGGCAGATTTCACAACAAATTTTGGAGAAAATGGCAATTGCCATAATTTTCTCTTTAATATTTGTGGGCCAATAACATTTTTGGACCACTCTAATGAGTATATAATTTATAGAAAGTCATTATCTCGTAAGATTTTCGAAATAATTAAAAGTAAATTTGCCAAAAATAAATGATATGCATGCATCTATATTAAAATTAAATTATTTCTAATAATTCTTCTCAAGCCTACCAATACGATTAGAAAAAAGAGTAATTGAAATGAATAATACCCTTAACATACAAAACTTAGTATCTAACAATGGATAAACCATAATGTATTTTTTTTTTGTCGACAACCATAATGTATTATCTAACATTTTGTACCATTTGATTTCTTGTTATGCCCTTTGAGAAAACTCATGTTTTTTACCCTACAATATTACAATTATTAAACAAATAAAAATACAAATTAAAAAACTTTATACAAACGTAACCTAAGGAGCTTTTCTCTCGTCACCTCCTTTCATAGCCGTCGTGGCCAATTTTGAGAACACAATCGGTCTCTCCGATTACAGTGTTCTTCTCTTTTATCCCATTCCTTCTAATTTATATCTTTTATCTTATTAGTCTCCTTCACAATTTCGATTTTCTTTCATAACCCTAGGTGATAATTTCTAACGATTGTTCCGATGAAAAATCCAAAATTACCTCAGCGATTGTTCTGTTTTGGTCGCTACCCAGTGGATAAGACGGTGACTCAATACAGCTTCATCAAATACTATATTGCTGTCATGAAAGTTCTCGACCAAAATCCTCTCCATCTGCAAACAATAGTCAACTATTCAAGATCCACACATAGTTGACTACACAAAATACAAATTGAGAACATATAGTTAATTATTCTGACCTCTTCTTGGTGTTGCGACACGGCGTCATTCTTGTTATCAATCGTTACCCTCTCCATATGCAAACAATAGTAAATTATTCAAGATCCACACATAGTTGACTACACAAAACACGAATTCAGAACATACACTTAGCTATTCTGACCTCTTCTTGGTGTTGCGATACGACGTCATTCTTCTTCTCAATCGTTACCCTCTTCATCTGCAAACAATAGTCTACTATTCAAGATACACAAACAGTTGCCTACACAAAACACAAATTCAGAACATATAGTCAGCTACTCTGACCTCTTCTTGGTGTTGCGACACGGCGTCATTCTTGTTCTCCATCTACAAAAGATAGTCCACTGTTCAACCACCACAAATAGTTGACTACATAAGAAAACAAAAAATCGAAGAATATAGTCAAGTATTTTGACCTCTGCTTGGTTTTTCGACAAGGCTTCAATCTTTTCCTCCGTCGTCCCCCTTTGATTTTTCTTGTAGACAAATGTTACTTATGTCGGGGGAAATAAGCTCCCTTTATATAGCAATAATCTCGAGAATCATTTCCTTTTTAATTTGCAAATTAACAAGAGATTTTCCCCCACAATATCATTATTTTTTGCAAATTAACCGCGAATCAATATCACTCCCAAATCAAATATACGTTTTTACTGCTCTCAATATTTAATTAGATTTTATTTTTACTATTTTCCTTAGAAATAAAGCAAGGGTATTTTCGTCCGAAAATGTTTCCTCTCAGTTAGTTACCCAAATTCCGTTTACGCCTTGTTACTCACCATAATATCACCACCAAAAGTATTATCGGCCTAATTAACCCAAAACAAAATTATACCAAAAACCATAATTTTTTTTAAAAAAAATTCCCGCATACCATATTATTTTAAGTCTTTTTAGCCCATATCACAATATTCCAAAAAATGCAATTTTACTCTTAGAATCATTTTTCTTTCTCTTTTCTCCTCTAAACAGTTCCGGCGATGGACGACAACGACGGCAACACAGTCAGAGAAAGACAACGACGGCGGGGACTGTTACGGTGATGGACGACGACGGCATAGATAGTTCTGGTGATGGACGACGACGAAAGAGATAGTTCCGGTGATGGACGAAGATGACCAAAATAACAAAAACAGAGACAACGAGGGTGATAGACGAAGACAGCGACGATGGTAGACGACGATGGTGGTAGACGGAACGGAACCGGCAACAATGATGGGCATCAACAGAGTTGACACTGGATGAAAATGAAACCGATGACGGAGACGGTGGACGAAAATGGAACCGGCAACGGAGACGGTGGACTGAAATAGATCCGGCAACGGAAACGGTGGATTGAAATGGATCCGACAACGGACACGGTGGATGAAAATGGTACCAGCGACGGAGACGGTGGACAAAAATGGTATCGGCGACGAAGACGGAGACGATGATGGTGGTGGACAAAACGGAACCGGCGAAAACGGTGGACATCAACAGTATAATGCCTCGACCGCCTGCCATGGGCTTCTATCCCATTCTCGGCCCACGGGCCGAGTTTATCTGACGGACGGTGCGTTAGTCCGGGAGGCTCGAAATGCATGTTTACTGACCCTGCAATCACCACGCGATCTTTCCCCGTGTTTTAGCCTCACTTGCACGGTACTTGAAATATCTTCCCAGTAGGTCATCCATCTTTCGATTGCTCTAGCTTAAACATGCTTAACTCTGGAGTTCTCTCAAGATAAGTGACCGAAAAGATAAGTGCACTTTGGTGATATAGGTAGCCAAATGAATTCTTTTAAGTCTCTCTGCATGCACCACATGTTCTCATAAATGCACCATGCATTTCCAGAATCTAGGGTGTTACAATCACAACCTCTCACAGCGCGCAACGTTCTCGTTGCATACCTAGATCGTCACACTAACAGTGTTATACCCACACTTGTCAAGGTTCGGCTCTGATACCACTATAACACCCCGACCACCCTACCGTGGGCCCCAACCCCAATCTCGTCCGTGGCCCGAGACTTCTCTGACGGTCGGTGCGTTAGTCCGAGAGGCTCGAAATGCATGTTTACTGATCCTACAATCACCACACAATCTTTTCGCGTTCTTTGGCTTCACTTGCACGGTATTGGATATGACCTCCCAGTAGGTCACCCATCTTTTATTGCTCCAGCTCAAGCATGCTAAAAAAGTGACCGAAAAGATAAGTGCACTTTGATGACATAGGTAGCCAAATCAATTCTTTAAAGTCTCTCTATATGCACCACATATTCTCAAAAATGCAACATGCAATTCCAGAAAATGAGGTGTTACAAACGGAGTTGGCGGCGGAGACGGTCGACTAAAATGAAACCAGCGACGGAGACGGTGGACGGAAATGCCGGCGACGAAGAGGGTAGACTGAAATGGATTCGGCGACGGAGACGGTGGACTAAAATAGATCTGGCGACGGAGACAGTGGACAATAATGATATCGGCGACGTAAACGGTGGACAAAAATGATACCGACGACGGAAACGGTGGATGAAAATGATACCGGTGATGGAGATGGTGAACGGAGACCAAGACGAAAGAATACTAGTGTCATAAGTTAAGCTAAGGGTAATTTAGTTTTTTCCATACTTTTATGGTATGAGTTTGAAAAGCTTTTGAATTTATGATATGAGCTTGTATAGTTTTTTAAACATTATGGTGTTTCTTGTAATAAGCCCATACGATTATTTAGGAAATTATCGAAACTAAAGGAAATTAAACCTACAAAATTTTGGTCATAAGTTAAATATAAATATATGCAACATATGCAATCGCCATGAACAGTTCAACGAACAACTCTACAGTGATAGCTTTTCTAACAACATACGAATTCATAACAAACAGTTATACCTGCATCACACTCAAGATAAACAATTTTATCTAAATCCGTGAGATCACGACAAACATCACTAAGGAGGTGTTATTGGATAAGTGATTTATTGTATTTGAGTTTAAGAGGGGTGTATTGAACATAATATTTTAGGGGATTTGGGTTTTATTGTGTTTTTAGATGATTTTAGTGATTTTGTGTGATTCCATGAGTTTTATTATTAAATCATCTACAATCCCACCTAAAACCATGTGTGATTCCATGAGTTTTACTCCATCTGTAGAAACAGTAAGACCCTGAAAACCCTTTCTTGCTGCCATAAACTGCACTTGCTCAATCTAACACACAACTTCTTCTCCCGCGACTTCCCCAAAATTGCCCTCTCCTCGTTCTCATGTTCCCCCGGGACTCTTTAAATACACCAAGATGCCGCCAACGAAGTTAATCACGAACTCATCCAGATACTCCGGAAAGGCTTCGCTCATCAACCTCATAAACGCAGATGGTGCATTCGTCAACCCGAATGGCATCACCACTAACTTAACACTGCCCATAACTTGTCAAGAAAGTCATCTTCCTGACTTCCACCTCATCCCTAGGAATCTGGCGTTAACCGGATGCCAAGTCAACCTTGAAGAACCAAGTAGCTCCTGACAATTAATCCAACAACTTATCAATTCTCGGAAGAGGATACTTGTTCTTTATAGTGACTCGGTTAAGCCCTCGATAATCGATGCACAACCGGAAACAACCACACTTCTTTTTCATAAACAACACCGGTGCTCCCCGCGGTGAATTACTCGGTCTAATAAAACCCTTAACTCAACAAATCCTCTAGCTGTCTCATCAGCTCTGTCAACTCTGTTGGAGCCATCCTGTAAGGTGCCTTAGATAACGGCGTCGTCCCAGGCTCTAACTCCATCGTGAAAGGATCTGACCGCGACGACGGAAATCCCTGCAATGACCGAAAGACATCCTCACAATCATGGACAACCCGAATATCCTTCACTGCAACCTCACCAACAGACTCCGGCATCACACTACTCGCCAAGTAAGCCTCACAACCTCTCTCGACATAGCCTCAGTTAGCACAGAGAGATCACGAGACTCTCGGAAGTCGGTCTCATTCCCTGATAAACCAACCTACCACCATCACGCTCGAACATCACTCGATCCCGGTGACAATCCAGATGAACTCTATACCGATTCAACCAATCAATACCTACGATAACATCATACAGCTCCACTAGACTGATCACCAAGTCCGCTGGCATCAACTCGCCAGCCACCAGAGTATCCACATCTCTCGCCCAGCCATGAGTAACTAGTAACTTTCCTCCAACAACCATAAATCGGTCCAATCCGCTCACCAGCGCCACTCCGAATACTGCTCCACTCAGCACGCTCCGGAGTGATGAAGCAATGATGCTCCAGACTCAAACCACACGTGGGACTCACTACTGCCCACTACCAAGGTCTCCACACAACTCCCATGTGCTAAGAAACCTAACAAGCTCGCCAACTATGACCCATGCTTCTACACCCGAAGCATCCTCGGCCACTCTAGCTCAACCCGGAAGTAACCTCCGACTTCCTCTTTTGTCTCTGCATAGGCTTACCGCCTTGTCAGGTACTACCTGTTGTTGAGGCCTCATAAACTGAACAGCTGGGCTAACCACCATATCCTGCTCCCTCATGACCTCCTCAACGCATCCAGCAGTCTTAACCAGCTCTGCTCTCGTAGCATACTTAGACACTCCGCACTGTGTCTTCGAATCTGATCAAAGTCCTCTCAAGAACCTCTTATCCTGGACTTCCTCGCCCTCCATGCTCCTACCAACATGAACCAGCATAAACCAGGAGTCGATTAAACTCCAAATCATAACCACAAACTGATCTCTCTCCTAGACCCAGTTCCAAAAACCTCGTCTCTAAACGATCCGTAGCCTCTTGAGGAAAGAACTTGGCATCACACTCTGCCCAAAAGTCCGCCCAGACCAACTCTGCCTGAACCCTCCTAGCTGCAACACACCACTCGCAAAGAATCCTATACCAATCCTCTGCACCTGTTCCCTTATCCGCAGATAAGACAGAACCCTATCAACAACCGCAGCCCTCAGCCGCACCTCTGCCACTCGTGGCATCACCGAAGCCTAACTCGCACCGCACTCGGTAATCGCTCCTATAACTGCTGAAGCCAATCAAACAGACGATCATCTCGACCCTGAGCCCCACCCGCGGGAGCATCCGCGCTACCAACCTCACGAGGACCCACACTGGCCCCCGGCAGCCAACCTGGGACCACACTATCCTCACCAGCCCTTACACTGACGCTCACATTTGGCTGCACGCTGGTAGTCTCAATGGCGCTCAAGCCATCTTTAAGCGTCTACGGATCACTCTCAGCCACATGCGCAACACTCTGAGCCGCACTCCCGGCAGACTCACTCACTAGTGCTCGCCACAACAACTACTCAACAGATCTGCCAGACGATCAACTCGTCACCTGGACTCATCCTGCGGGCGCACCCAAAAAGTGAGCCAATCCAGCACCAGCTCGAGTACTAGCCTTGGCCCCACAGCCCTAACACATGCACTCCCACTGGCACTCTCACTAATACACAGACCCACCTGATACGTCTACGGATATGTCAGAGTTTCAAACGTGGAACCCTGAGCCGCATCCCCAGCCGACTCACTCACTGGTCCCCGACCACAATCCTGACCTTCACGGTCACCCGGCCACCAAGGCCACATTCTCTAGTGCCTCTAGCAAACATATTGTACTACCAAAGCACACATTAAGCACTAAAGAACAAAACACAAAACAAACAACACTTACCGTGGAATCTCTTTGAAGGCTCGAAGGAAGATGATCCAGAAACCCCAAACCCATAGAATTGCAATTTAACAAAATTACCAATCCTAGCAGTTCTACCCCGTCCTAAAACCGTAAGGGCTCTGATACAAAACTGAAACGACCCAACCCGTTTTTTTTTTTAAAACATGCAAACCTTAGTCTCGAACTAGCATTCCCATAAATGTTATCCTCAACAACTAAGCAAACCAACAAGCAACCAGCGGATAACTAAACGATCAACTCAAACCTTAAACCAATTCTATTGAATCAAAAGAATCCAATAACCAGTTCCATAATAACTAATTCAATAAAAACAAGAACTAAGACAACAACCTAGCCAGTTCTAAAGCGATACTAAAATATCACGAAACACGAGACCCTAGATCATCTCCCTCTTCGTAGCCGTGATTCCACGATCACAATTTGCCTTTATCTGCATCACATGGAAAAAAAGGGATGCGTGAGTATTATCATAAATACATAGTGAGACGGTCATCCCATCTACGACTGCGCACTCAGGCACGATGGACCGCTCAGGCAAACATGCATCACACAATACACGCAAACAACAAACGCTCAACACAGCCAATCAGACAGCTTTCGATCGACACTACGACTAGGTGTTGATCGACACCCTCTACACTGGCTGTCGTTCGACATACCTCGTGTGTGTCGTTCGACAGCCCTCGTACTGGTCTGTCGTTCGACACACCTCATGTGTGTCGTTCGAAAGGCTCCTGGCAGAATCCTGGGAATCGATCATAATCCTCTCAGATCGATTCCTCCTCTGCGCTAGTACGAACAACCTGCACAAAACCACAATCACAACACAACAACATACACAGCCACAATTCAATCACCACAAGATTAATCAACGCATACAAACCTATCACCAAGAATCCCTAACGATCCATCGACCCAGAAGTCATGGTCACGCACTCACCTTATCCTATTAGTTGCCTCAGACCTCAACCTCTGGCAACTCTCCTCTTGTGCCTGATGAAGAAGGCAAACCAAACAAGTCGGTTAACCTAAACAGAAATAGTCGGTTAAACCAACCAACAAAACCAATCCGGTTAACTAAACCAAACCAAATCAAACCAAACCGGTTAACTAAACCAAACCAAACCAAACCAATCTGGTTAACTAAACCAAACCAATTGGAGTTTCTCCTAAACCGGATTAGGGTTTTCTAAAAACAGAAACGACACGCCGACTTTGAAAGCACACTGAGAACTGAGATTACCTCGGAATCATGATCGGAAACCTGATCTGGAATCGTGAGACCGAGACCTAATCAGAATACTCATCCAAATGACAATCCGATTTTGCCTAAAACTAGATATAAGTGTGGATAACTTACTCTAAAAGCTTCACTCCAATTCGATATGATTAAGCTATTCATTCCTCTGTTCTTCTAAAACGTGTCAGAACTGTCTTCCTCTCCATCTTTTATAAAACACAACAAACGAATCATTTTCTCTTCTCTTTCAAGTTTTCAGCCTCTATCACATTTTTATGCACAAAAGAGAGGTTTATCTCTCTTATAAACGAGTCATAAGGTTCCCTTAACCCAAACCAGCCAAACCGAGCAATTAAAATTAAACCATTCAGTCCAATTCAATTCTCTTCTCTAAGTTTTTGGTTCACGGGCGTCACACAATGCACCTCCTAAGTCTTTTTCAATGGATTTTGTTGAATTAAGTAAAATGTTGTGGGTTTTACTAGACTCTTTTAAAATACACATGAAAAGCCTTGTATTTGTTTTACTCTTGTTTAAGTGAAAATTATATTGTAAAATCCATTGGAATCCAACTCTAACAATATTGAATAACATGGGATTTTAATGTATTTTAAAACACACTAACAAATGCTTAATCCAATAACACTGAAATTTATATAAAATACACAATTAAATAACACTAGATTCCACCTTGAGTTTAAAATGCATCGAAATCTGTTAAAATACAATATTAATAACACCTCCTAAGTATATGTTGCAACGTACTAAAACATTCTATAACTTTTTATATCCATGATTTGCAAAACAAAACAAAAATGCACTTAGAAGAATCGAACTCTATACATCTGGTGTAAAAACAGTAAACATTTTACTATTGTTTATCACGAGGAATTCTATACTCGATTAAAACACCGTAATATGGTATTATTAGTATGTCTGAGTAAACCCTTTCTAAATATATATATATATATGTATGTATCGTATATGCCTGCAAAAGTAGATAAATGTCAAGTTCAAAAAAAAAAAAAAGTAGATAAATGCCAACGACTTTAATAAATTATACAAGGACTAGAAATTGTACGAAGGAAGTTAGTGTTTTATGGTATGTTCATAAGTTTGCTATCGACAGTATGGTATCACAACAACTTCCCATACTAAATTGCGTTAGGCATTGGACTCCATCGCACTATTATGAACCGGTTTATGGCCGGTACGGACTAGGCCGTTAAACATACAATTTGTTATTTGTCAAGTAATAAATACCTGTGAATATACTAGTGTGTAGATTTGAAATTCTATCCTCAATGTATTACAATTTGATGTTTTTTCGTCTCCCCTTTATTAGTTGGAAACTGGTTACCATCCATATATGAGCCGGATCATATATCTATACTGATCATGTGGCACAATATGGTCGTCTCATTTTTGACCCCATGCTAAAACGACGCCATTTTAATTCCGAATATATATCTTGTGTTGTTTTTTTTTTGCTAAATTATATCTTGTGTTGTTCTATTTTTGGTTTTATGAAATGGTTAGGAAATTTTCTTCAAATGTCAATTTATGAATTTTTGAATATTGCACATGAAATAAATGAAAATGTGAGAATCACATAGTATTATTTGCAATAAAGTCATGGAGCTATAGATATATTCCATTTTATTTTCACATATTAATTCTTTAATTGTCGATATCACACAACATAGCATTAGTGCATATGCTAAAGAGTTAATTTGTTGTATAACCAAAAAAATATTATCTCAAAATCAACGAAAACCCCTAAATATAATGGTTAGGATGTTGCCATACATACGACTTTAGTTAGGTTTTGAGATTTTTTTTTTTAATGATTATACAACCTATTTTCCCTGTGCTAAATCACCCATCGATCTCTCAACAAATTCAAATACTTGGAAAATATTTTAAAAAAAAAAAATGATCGAGGTATGGGAAAGAAATTAACACGTCAACTAGCGAAAAGAATAAAATCTCACATAATGAAAATTAAAGAGACGAAGGTGGTGGTGGTACGTAAAATGTGTGGTCGAGAGAGTGAGTGGTAGGTTTGAATTAATGCGTTGTATATAAAGCCAGAATCATTGTAGTAATACACACAAACATATAATTGCTTCTTGTTTTAGAAAGTATATCATATATTCTTGAGTTTCTTTCACCAAACAAATTAAATGGGTTCCATTTCAACAATGGAGTTCGACTCTTCTTCTTCTTCATCTCCTAACCAAATCCATGTAATGCTCGTGTCGTTTCAAGGACAAGGCCATGTCAATCCTCTTCTTCGTCTCGGTAAACTAATTGCTTCAAAGGGTTTACTCGTTACCTTCGTCACTAATGAACTTTGGGGGAAGAAAATGAGACAAGCCAACAAAATCGTTGACGGTGAGCTTAAACCAGTTGGTTCTGGTTTAATCCGGTTTGAGTTCTTCGACGATGAATGGGAAGAAGAAGATGACCGGAGAGCTGATTTTTCTTTGTACATTTCCCACCTCGAGAATGTCGGAAAACGAGAAGTGTCTAAGCTTGTGAAGAGATACGAGGAAGTGAACGAGCCTGTCTCTTGTCTCATCAATAACCCATTTGTACCATGGGTCTGCGACGTGGCTGAAGAGTTCAACATTCCTTGTGCAATGCTCTGGGTCCAGTCTTGTGCTTGTTTCTCTGCTTATTACCATTACAACCAAAGTGGTTCTGTTTCTTTCCCTACCGAAACAGAGCCTGACCTGGATGTTAAGCTTCCTTGCGTTCCACTCTTGAAGCACGACGAAATCCCTAGCTTTCTCCAACCTTCTTCTCCTTTCGCGGGTCTCCGACAAGCGATTCTTGGACAATTCAAAAATCTAAGCAAGCCCTTTTGCGTCCTCATCGACTCATTCGACGCCTTGGAACGAGATGTCATCGATTACATGTCGAAACTCTGTCCGATCAAAACCGTTGGACCGCTATTCGAAGTCGCTAAAACCGTTACCTCTGATGTTAGCGGTGACATATGCAAACCGGCGGATAAGTGCCTCGAGTGGTTAGACTCGAGGCCTAAATCGTCCGTGGTCTACATTTCGTTTGGTACGGTTGCGTATTTGAAGCAAGAACAGATCGAGGAGATTGCTTTCGGAGTTTTGAAATCGGGTTTATCATTCTTATGGGTGATTAGACCAGCACCGCATGATTTTAAAGTAGAGAGTCATGTCTTGCCTCAAGAATTGAACGAAGAGAGTGGTAAAGGTAAAGGGATGATCGTGGAATGGTGTCCACAAGAGCAAGTATTGGCTCATCCTTCAGTGGCGTGTTTCGTGACACATTGTGGATGGAACTCGACGATGGAGGCTTTGTCTGTAGGAGTTCCGGTGGTTTGTTGTCCACAATGGGGAGATCAAGTGACCAACGCGGTTTATCTGATCGATGTTTTCAAGACAGGAGTGAGACTTGGCCGCGGAGCGGAGGAAAGAGTTGTCCCAAGGGAAGAAGTGGCGGAGAAGCTTTTGGAAGCAACGGTTGGGGAGAAAGCAGAGGAGTTGAGGAAGAATGCTTTGAAATGGAAGGCGGAGGCCAAAGCGGCAGTGACTCCTGGAGGATCGTCTGATAAGAATTTCCAGGAGTTTGTGGAGAAGTTAGGCGTAAGAATCTCCAAGGTCAAGGAAAACGGAGGTTAGGCAAAAGTGTGACCGTCTTTGTATTGTTTGATTATTATGTGTTTTGATAATAGATTTTTCCACCTAAACTATTGCAAAAATCACCACATTTTGTGACCAACTTTTCCATAACAATATATTACATGACCATATATATAGATATCTAAAGTGTACAAACAACAATTATTATGCCTCTACATAAGTTTGGACTTAAATTACTTGATTAAGACAAAACATAAATCTTTTAAACCGACCTTGAAATTAGGATCTAGAGATCCATACAGAGATAAGAGATAACCGATCCAGCTCTCCTTCTCGTCCTCTCGCTCACTTTCCATTTCTCTATCAACACTTTCTTGATGTGCGGACAGCTCGATACGACAGTAGCCACTCCGGCGGAAGTGATTCCTGGACAGTAAACCATGTGACAAGTTTCCAGCAACTTGCACTTCTGCACAAGATGGTTCAGACCATTGTCTGTTATCCGGTGGCAATGAGACAAGACCAAGTCTATGAGCATTGGACATCCTTCTGCTAGCTCAGCCAACGGCATGTCTCCGATATTCTGATCAAAACCCGAGCTTAAGGTCTCAATAACACGCTCTTGTCTCGAGAAAAGTTAGGCTAAATGAAGAGTTTTGGTTTGGTTTTTACCTGAAGTACGCTAATGTCGAGGTGAGTGAGTCGCGGACAGCCTCTGGCAATTGCTGAGATTCCAGCATCTCCAATTTGATGACAACCAGTTACGTTTAGTTGTTGCAAGGAGCAACCTTCTCCAATGGCGATTAATGCTTCATCTCCAACTCTGGATAAGATAATAAACGATCAGCTTTTGTCCTCCGGAACTGATTATGAAACAAGATTCATAGAGTTGCAGGATTTACTTATCACAAAACCGAAGACTAAGCTCGGTTAGTGATTTGCAATGCTTTCCAACAGCTATAACTCCTTTGTTTCCAATCTACAAAAAAAAAAGGCAAATAAGAGTTTCTCTGTCAACGGATTAAGGAGAAAACTTTACTTCAAATGAAGAAGAGATATGAGATTATGCCTCGTAGCATCTGCGGATATGGAGTTTCTTGAGGTTGCGACAGCCTTTAGCAATACTGCATATCGCGTTGTCTCCAATGATTGAACAGTCTAATAAGTGAAGTATTTCTAGGGATTTACACCCCTTTCCAATTGCTTGAAGAGCGGAATTACCAATTCTTTGGCAATATAATAAAGCTAACTCAGTGAGGCGCCTGCATACATCAGAAAGAACGGGTTTAGTCAATAATCCAGCCTTTAGTAGTTTCAGATGCTGTCAACAAGAAAAAGAAAGTGAGAAAGAAAATGTACGGGCATGATCTTCCAACTGCCTCTAGTCCAAGAGTACCAATGTTGTGGCATCCATTAATTTCTAGACGGGTAAGTTCCTTGCAACCATGGGCAATAGCTTCTAAACCTTTGCAACTCACAAAGTAACAATCACTTAAAGTGAGATTATTCAGCTTCTTACACCCGTTACCAATGGCCCGCATTCCCCTGAAATACAAGATAAAATCATGTTACGGTATTTGATCATGACTATCAAGAGCACAAAAGGAAGTATTTAATCATGATCTTCATGTCACGTTTCATAACCCTCGGGCAATAATTTCTCAGGATAACATCTAACAGAAGCACGTAATGCAAGAAAAGACCAAAAGGAACAAGATCACTAACTTGTCAGTAAATTGCTGGAAGCTATACAAAGCTAATCGCTCCAACGAAGAACACAAGTCCCCCACGACGGATAATGCCTCATCCGTCACATTAACACACTGAAGGTTCAGATTTCTCAGCCGTTTGCAACCCTGAGCTACCGCTATAATTCCTTTATCATGGACGTATTCAGAATCCAAAAACAATATTTCCAGAAGTTTACAGTGAGAACCAACTGCTTCCAGAGATAAATCTGATATTTTTGCTGAAGCAGCAACACCGACAGACTTCAAGGACTTTGCACAACCAACAACTAGCTCAATAACTCCAGCATCAGTTAAGCCTTCACAAAAGCGCAAGTTTAATGCTTCAAGTTTCTTACAAAAATTTCCAACAGCTGCTAAGCCTTGATCTCCAATATAGCAACCCTGAAGACCACAACCTAAGCATATGAGATAAGAGTTCCAAAAAAAAGCCAGAAAGACTATTACGAGCTGATAAGAGATTCAACAAAAGAGAGTCATATACTTTTACTGAATGATCAAGAGTATCTAAACCACAAGTTCTACGACAACTTTAAAAGGTTACAATGTGGGATCCATGCAATCTGAGATAACGCATAATTTCAATCAAAGCCAACGAAGGACATAAAAATTCCTCATACCCTTACACAACAAATAATTGATAGCTAAAAATCAAATTAGCTTCAAAATAAACACTTCACTGCAGAATTTCAATCACAAAGACCATATGCAGTGAATTAAATTACCTGTATATCCAGAGATTTAAGAGAAGTACACTTCTGAGCAAGAGATTGCAAACCAAAACTTGAAACATTAGGACACCAAATCAAGCTCAAGTTTTCCATTCTTGGAAATCCATCCGCAAGAGCAGTCAATCCCGCATCAGTCAAGCTACAAGACTCAGAAGTCCCAGCTTCAGGATATGTGTTATCAATCAAATCCTTACGTTTACGTTTACTCGACGAAGGCGATGACTTATTCCTCCTGCACACTCTTTTCTGCAAATGTAAAGTTTCCAGGAGATGATTTTGTCTACACTTTGGAAAACAAAACCTTACAAACAAATATGAATCCAATCAGAAGAACAAATCTAGCTAGTATTTACACTATATTCGAAAACAAATTCCACAAAACGTAACTAAAATTTCCGGAATGAGATCAAAGTAGAGCTAACAAAAACTCCAAAATTCAATCGAATCACACCTAATTTTCAATCCCAATTCAAATCCAGATCTATACAAAATTTGACAATCAAATCGAATTCATAAACTTATATGTTCTAGGTAAGATCAAATTCAATCTCAAAGTCGATGAGAGAACATACGAGAGGAGGAGAGAGGGAAGGAAGAGAAGCGGAGAGACGTTCATCGACATGGATAGAAGTAACATGAAGGAATCGACGAGAGAGAAGAGTAACAAAGGTATCTGGAGAAAAAGAAGCGCCGATACGTAAGGTTGTTCGGCTTAATCGTTCGAGAGATAGCCATCGTTTGCAGACGAGAGAACAAGCGTCGCGGCTAGGTTTTGATTCCAGTCGTCGGAAAATCTCGATGAGTAGTTCTTCAGGTAAGATATTGTTAATCCGATCTTGGCCTCTCATGATCCAAAGAGAGAGAGGTTTCAGTTTCGTTGTTTGTTGTAATTATGGATCGATGAGATCGGTGTGGGTGCTTGGGTACACTCAAAACTCAAAACATTCTCCAAAGGTAAAAAAAAAGAATTGTTTGTGGGAAAGGTATGGAATTAAAGTTTATCGATGCAAATAACAACGGAATTAAGGTCAAAAGATCGTTTGTGTTGTGAAAGTCAACATATACTATATACGGCATGTGAAATTTGCATTCACATTTGCAGTTGCAGTAAGATAACATTTATTTTATCATGTACGATTTATCTCTGGTGTGGACTCCACTGGACTCCACTGTCACTATGCGCGCACAGTAAATTCTATCTATTTACCTTCTATATATAATGTTTCGACTTCATTTTGTAACAATACACAACATCTTGGACATTAATAAGAAACACTCTTTTCTTTGTTCTCTCTTCTTCTTACTTGTGTTCTGATTATCCGAGGGTATAAATCTTTCACTTATTCTTAAATTTTTCCTCAGAGCAATTATTCAATTTTCTTTTATAACACGTTATCAGCACAATCACTCTAAAATTCCAACTTTTATATGCATACTTATTATACCCTATAGTGGGCGGTTTGTCGCCTCTATAGTTATTTGTTATTTTGTAGTGGTTGCTTAACGCACCATTATTTATCGTTTATTACGGTGGGCGGATTACCGCCTCCATATTTACTTATTGTGGATGCTTTACGCACCATAATTATTTATTTACTTGTTCATGGACGGTTAAGCCGCCTGCTAATTTATTTAACGCTTTAATTATTTATGTTAATGGCCGGTTTAGCCGCCTGTTAATTTATTGTGGTTGTTTCACGCACCATAAATTATTTACTTTTATTAATGGTCGGTTTAGCCGCCTTTTAATTTATTTAACGCTTTAATTATTTATGTTAATGGCCGGTTTAGCCGCCTGTTAATTTATTGTGGTTGCTTCACGCACCATAAATTATTTACTTTTATTAATGGTCGGTTTAGCCGCCTTTTAATTTATTTAACGCTTTAATTATTTATGTTAATGGTCGGTTTTGCCGCCTAATTATTTTACTTATTTATTTACTGTTTTTACTGTGGATGACTATGTCACCATATTTTTACTAAATCTGTGTTTATGGTTGTTACATAAAATGATTAATTAACTGTTTATAAATTTAATATCTGAACCGATAAATTTTATCTGATTGATTATTAAAAAATTTCAAAATTAATTTATCTTTTACATCTGAATTTACAACGGTCACAAAGAAAAATTTTAAAAAAATTTACCTTTTTAAACGGCTAGTTAACGGCTATGAATAGTGATTTTCAATCTATAAATACACTTATTTTTCACTCTTTCATTTCATTCATAATTTTATTTCATCTCTTTTCAAAACTAAGAAAATGTTTCGATTTTTCTTAATCATTATAGCATTTGTAATTTTTGCTTGTATTTACGGTATTTCTATTGGTGATTTTACTCCGGGAGAGTACATCATGAGTCTTATCTTAATGTTTTATGCATTAATATTTCTTGTAATTTCTTTTATTATTAATTTGTATGGTTGATCTTAATTAATGAAATTCTAATTATGATTTCTATTTTTCGTTTTAGAAATAAATGGCAAATATCGAGAAGCTTAAGATTCCAGCTCTCGAAGTCACTGGAGAAAACTACATAGCATGGTCCACGAATGTCGAGCTTCATCTAGATGAAATGAATATAGTGGATACTATAAGAGAGGGAAATGAATCGCCTAGCCATGAGAAATCAAGAGCGATTATTTTCCTAAGGAAACATCTAGATGAAAATCTGATACATGATTATGCGAAAGTAAAAGATCCTGCAGAGCTATGGCAAGCTCTAAAGGCAAGGTTTAACAACCAAAGGGCAATAACTCTCCCACATGCTCTTGATGAGTGGGCAAATTTGAGGTTTCTGGATTTTCAGTCTGTAGAAAAGTATAATTCTGCCATGTTAAGAATCGTGTCCCAATTAGAATATTGCGGTAAGCATGTGAGCGAAGAAGAGATGCTCAATAAGACTTACCTCACTTTTCATAAGGAACATTATGTTCTAGCAGAACAGTACAGAAACTGCAGGTACCGAAGGTTTTCTGAGCTGATTGTAGCACTTAAAATAGCGGAGAAGAATAGTCAACTTCTCATCAAAAACTACAACACTCGGCCTGCAGGAACCAAAGCAATCCCTGAAGTGAATGCTATGGTTGTGAAAAATCCAGAGAAAACGGATGTGAAAAATCCAGAAAGAGGAGGTCAAACTTATCGGGGTCGTGGTGGTCGATTCAATCGAGGTCGTGGAAAGTATTATAACCCGCAAGGACGAAAGTCATTCAAATGGGTTCGCTCTGAACAGAATTCTAAAGGCAAGGAAACCAAAAGTAATGTCACTCAGAAGCGTGACGGAATCTGTTACAGATGTGGATCGAAAGGACATTGGTCCCGTGTGTGTCGAACTCCTTTACATCTTTGCAAGTTGTACCAAGAGTCTGTTAAAGGCAAAGAAAAGGAGGTGAACCTAATGGAACACCCTGAAGGTGATACCCATCTCGACGCTTCGGACTTTGAGAATGACAACGAAGTTACCGACCTTGCTGAAGACTAAAATGCTTCTAGTGAGACTACTGAATAGTCTCTAGTTATGCCATGTATAATATTATGTTTTTCGGTTGTTTTGAAGAATAATGTTGTTTTACCAACATGCTAATGTATAATTAGTGTGTGTTTACTCTTTCATGAATGAAGTTTGTTTTTCCTTTATTGATGTTTTATCTTGATTACAGAAATGGACAAAGGTACGAACAAATCAATATCCAAAGGAAACGTTAGAGAAATTTGTATACCGGATAGTGGAACAACGCACACTATTCTGAAACACAAAAGGTATTTCTCTAACTTAAAACCAACGAGAGTTACAGTTGATACAGTATCGGGTCCTGTAGACTTGATTGAAGGAACTGGTAAAGCCAACTTTACGTTGCCTAATGAACAAAATTTTCCATAAGTAATGCCTTATTTTCTCCGAGTTCTAAACGGAATTTGTTGAGTTTTAATGACATATATCTTCAAGGATTTGATACTCAGTCAGCAACTGAGAATGGAAAGAAGTATATGTTCATAACTTCTGATAAATCAGGAGAAAGGAAAATTTTAGAGAAAATACCAAAGTTTCCTTCTGGTTTGCATCATACTTACATAAATGCAATAGAATCACATCTTGCAATCAAACGAAATCCAGAAGATTTCACATTATGGCATAATCGCCTTGGTCATCCAGGCACTTCTATGATGCGAAAAATCATAGAAAACTCTCATGGACATCCACTGACAATCCAAGAGATTTATCAGGTGAATAGAATGACATGTGTAGCATGTTCTCTTGGAAAATTAGTTACGAGGCCATCCCCTACTAAAATTGATAAAGAATCACCAAAGTTTCTTGAACGAATTCAAGGTGATATTTGTGGACCAATACATCCACCATGTGGACCTTTCCACTATTTTATGGTATTAATTGACGCATCCAGCAGATGGTCACATGTTTGTCTATTATCGTCTCGAAACTTAGCGTTTGCAAGGTTTCTAACTCAAATTATCAAACTGAGGGCTCAGTTTCCGGATTATCCCATTAAAAGAGTTAGATTGGATAACGCTGGTGAATTTACATCTCAAGCATTTAATGACTATTGTATGGTAACGGGGATTGATGTTGAACATCCGGTAGCTCATGTTCATACACAAAATGGTTTGGCTGAATCCTTAATTAAACGTTTGCAATTAATTGCAAGACCTTTGGTCATGAGATCACAACTCCCAACCTATGTATGGGGACACGCTATTTTACATGCTGAGGCACTTATCCGAGTCAGACCAAGTGCAAATCATAAGTACTCCCCATTACAATTAGTGTTTGGTCATGAACAAAATATTTCTCATCTAAGGATTTTTGGTTGTGCTGTGTATGTGCCTGTAGCACCACCACAACGTACAAAGATGGGACCGCAACGAAGGTTAGGAATATATGTTGGTTATGATTCTCCATCCATAATACGATATTTAGAGCCTCAAACTGGTGATGTTTTTACGGCACGGTTTGCCGATTGTCATTTTGATGAAAAAGAATTCCCAGTTCTAGGGGGAGAAAATAAACAAGTAAGAAAGGATATAGAGTGGAGTGTACCATCTTTGTTACATCTTGATCCTCATACAAAACAGTCGGAACTGGAAGTCCAACGAATTATACATATGCAAAGTATAGCAAATCAGTTACCTGATGCTTTTGCAGATACTAAGACGGTAACTAAGTCACATATTCCAGCTGCAAATGTTCCTGCTCGGGTTGAAATTCCCCAAGAACAAGGAAGGGCAGATGATACACGCGAGTCTAAGACACGCCTGAAGCGTGGTAGACTTGTTGGTTCTAAAGATAAAAATCCTAGAAAACGTAGGGAATCTGAGAAGCTGAAACGACCCGACCCGTTTTTTTTTTTTTTTTAAACAATTACACCCTTGGTCTCGGACTAGCATTCCCATAAATGTTATCCTCAACAACCAAGCAACACAGACAATCAAACAACAGCGGATAACCAAAATAAGAATTCCATTAAATCTAAACCAAACAATTCCAATAACAAAATCCAATGCAATAAAACCAGCAACCTAGCGGAGTTCTAAAACAGAAAAGAAATTAACAACAACACACAGCACGAAACCGAGACCCTAGATCATCTCCCTCTTCGTTGCCATGATTCCACGATCACAATTTGCCTTTACCTGCACCACATGGTTAAAAGAGATGCGTGAGTATTATCACAAATACCCAGTGAGACGGTCCTCCCATCTACGACTGCGCACACAGACGCGATGGATCCGCTCAGGCAAACACGCATCAAACAACACACAAAACAAACACAACAGCACGGCTCAACCACAGCCCAACCGGCGGCCTGTCGATCGACACTACCACTAGGTGTCGATCGACACCCCTGTTCACACCTGTCGATCGACACACCCACGGTGCCTGTCGATCGACAGCTCGACTGGACCCTGTCGATCGACACACCCACGGTGCCTGTCGATCGACAGCTCCACAGGACCCTGTCGATCGACACAACCTCTAGGTGTCGATCGACAGCTCCTCGATCACCTGTCGATCGACACAACCTCTAGGTGTCGATCGACAGCTCTCGTGTGACCCTGTCGATCGACACACCCTAGGGCTGTCGATCGACAGGTCATCGCAGATTCATGGGAAATCGATCATAATCCTCTCGGATCGATTCCTCCTCTGCGTTAACACGAAACCTGCAAGCATAAACACAATCCAAACAATCCACAAGCAACAAAACAAACAGTTTCAACATCAAACATCACAATCAATCAGTTTTAACCTACCACCATACAACCCTAACGAATCCACCGGCCCAGAAGCCATGGTCACGCACTCACCTCGAGTTAATTGGAAAGAAAACGGTAGAGCTGAGGCTAGACACGAATCCACGACAATCTCCACAAGAAATCTCCTCCAAAACTATCAAGAACGAAACCCTAATCCTCAAAAACTCACAGGAAACAGAGAGCTCCTCTCAAACTCTGTCTGCTGCGTTTTTTTTTGGGACTCGGTTCGCTCAAATGCGGCCAAAAACCCTTATATGCGAAGCCCTAGGGTTTACCCAAACCGGCCCGGTCCAATTGAACGACTTAAATCGAACCAGAAAACCAGCCAATTCGAGCACCTGTCGATCGACAACCACTAGGTATGTCGATCGACAGACCTTAAGAGCCCTGTCGATCGACAGACCACAAGTGTGTCGATCGACAGCCCCTCCATTTTACAAAAAAAATGGTTCACGGGCGTCACATTGATGTTCCCGAAATAGCAGAAAATATTTTAGAAGAAAGACATCAAGAAACGAATGATAATGTAGAGCATCATGTGCCTGAAGAAAATCATGAGATTTCTATAAATTACATTTATAATGGGAAGATTTGGAATCGAAGTAAAATGGATGTCATGGATGACGTTTTCTCATATCTTGTGTCGAAAGAAATAAATGAGGAAAACGAAGATCCAGAACCACAGTCGGTATATGAATGTCAAAAGAGGCATGACTGGGGAAAATGGAAAGGAGCCATCCAAGCCGAACTCGATTCATTGAATAAACGCAGTGTATTTGGACCGATTGTACTTACACCTGTAGATGTAAGACCAGTTGGCCACAAATGGGTTTTTGTTCGAAAACGAAATGAGAACCACGAGATTACGAGATACAAAGCTCGTCTTGTGGCTCAAGGTTTTTCTCAAAGACCTGGAATAGATTATGAGGAAACCTATTCTCCCGTTATGGATGCCATCACATTTAGATTCCTGATAAGTCTAGCAGCTGGTGAGAATCTAGAAATGTGTCTTATGGATGTTGTTACTGCTTATCTGTATGGATCATTAGATACCGATATTTATATGAGAATTCCCGATGGGTTTAAAATGCCAGAAGCATTACGATCTAAACCTAAAGAGTTATGTGCAATAAAATTGCAGAGATCATTATATGGGTTAAAACAATCTGGACGAATGTGGTACAATCGTCTCAGTGAGCATTTAATGAAAGAAGGATATGCGAATAACCCAATATGCCCATGTGTTTTCATCAAGAAAACAACATCTGGATTTGTGATTATTGCGGTATATGTTGATGATCTAAACATAATTGGAACTCAAGATGAAATACAGAAAGCATCTAATTATTTGAAAGGAGAATTTGAGATGAAGGATCTCGGACAGACAAAGTATTGCCTTGGTTTACAAATTGAGCATTCTCAAAAGGGTATTTTTGTACACCAAGCTACATATACCAAAAGAGTGCTAAAACGATTCAACATGGACAAGGCAACTCCGTTGAGTACTCCTATGGTCGTTATATCACTACAAATTCAAAATGATCCATTTCGACCACCTGAAGAAAATGAAGAAATACTTGGTCCTGAAGTACCATATCTAAGTGCAATCGGAGCACTCATGTATCTTGCGAATTGTACTCGTCCTGACATCTCATTTGCTGTTAATCTTTTAGCAAGATTCAGCTCGTCTCCAACACGAAGACATTGGAATGGGATTAAACATATCTTCCGATATCTTCAAGGGACAATTGATTTAGGATTATTTTATCCTAAAAACTCGAAAGATCAAATGGTTGGTTTTGCAGATGTCGGGTATTTATCAGATCCGCACAAAGCGAGGTCACAAACAGGATACGTTTTTACTATTGGAGGCACTGCAATATCCTGGCGTTCTCAGAAGCAAACACTTGTAGCTACTTCTTCGAATCACGCTGAAATTATTGCACTCCATGAAGCAAGTAGAGAATGTGTTTGGCTCAGGTCAATTTGTCAACACATTCGATCATGTAGCGGATTACACGTAAACATGGAGCCAACGATCTTATATGAAGATAATGCTGCATGTGTTGCCCAGACGAAGGAAGGATATATTAAAAGTGATAGAACCAAACATATCCCTCCATACACCCAAGAGCTTGAGAAGAATAAAGAGATTGAAGTGAGATATGTTCGATCATGTGATAATGCTGCAGATCTCTTCACAAAATCACTTCCTACCTCGATATTCAAGAAGCATGTCTATGACATTGGAATGCGCCATCAACGAGATCTATATGCTTGATCATTCGAGGGGGAGCTTGCGTGGTTGTACTCTTTTTATCCTACTAGGGTTTTTCCCACTGGGTTTTCCTAGAAAGGTTTTTAACGAGGCAACCGAAAGACATAACGCAAGAGACATAGTGACATTGGTCTCCAAGGGGGAGTGTTGTGAAAGTCAACATATACTGCATGTGAAATTTGCATTCACATTTGCAGTAAGATAACATTTATCTTCTCACGTACGATTTATCTCTTGTGTGGACCCCACTGTCACTATGCGCGCACAGTAAATTCTATCTGTTTACCTTCTATATATACGAATGTTTCGACTTCATTTTGTAACAATACACAACATCTTGGACATTAATAAGAAACACTCTTTTCTTTGTTCTCTCTTCTTCTTACTTGTGTTCTGATTATCCGAGGGTATAAATCTTTCACTTATTCTTAAATTTTTCCTCAGAGCAATTATTCAATTTTCTTTTATAACAGTTTGTATATTTTGCACAGACTTATTCAATATAGGAAGGGAGACTTAGAGGGGTCATTGGTTTATGGATTTTAATGGATTTGGAAATCCAAACAAAATATAGTGTTATTGGTTCTATGATTTATAAATCTTAATTAAAATTATGTGTTATTCAATCTTACGGATTTACTTATAAATTTGATTTCACTTAGGATTTTAATGGATTTGAAAGGAATTCATGTCAAAAATACAGAGGATCAAATCCGAGGGGAAACCTTCGGATTTACAAAGATTTCTAAATCTTATCAGATTTACAAATCAAATAACACAGATTTATAAATCCACAAATCAATTAAAATAATCAAACCAATAAATAAAACACCATCAAACAAAATAATAGAAAAATTGTGTCACGTATGTACTTTTCGTCTTTTCCTCATCATCTTATGTATGTTTTTCTTGCTTCTTTCTTTTTATAGGCTTGTTCATTTTTCTTGCTATTCACGTGATCAATTTCTCTATGATTCTTCACAATAAGAATTTTAGTGAATATTATTGCGAAATCATATACTAATCATCGTAAATAATATATATAAAGATACAAAGGTGTATGTGTTAGTGTTCGTTTTTGATGGGTAAAGTTTTATTTGTTAAATGTATACTCAAACATGGATTCCACAAATACGGGAGAACAAGAAATCCTTGAAGAACGAGAAAGACATATATCACATGAAAATAATGAGTTAGATGTTGATATTACTTTATTAGTTAGTCAATGAAATCCATTTAGTTGATTTGTAAATCCATTTTATTTGATTTTGAAATCCACGTTATCTATTATTATGGATTTTAAAATCCATGGATTCATCTCAGATTTCTAAAATCCATTAAAATACACAAACCAATAACCCCCTAAAACAAGTTTTTAGATTTTGGGTCGACTCAAACAATCTTTTTAGATATTAATTACTGAGGCTATTTTTGAAGAAATAAAATCTAGCTTGCTCTGGTTCGCAAAAAAAAGTCTCGTATACTCTCCGGTTTAGGATTCTTATTTTTCTTTATTCTGTTTATTATATTTTTAATACAAAATTGAGGGAAAATTGAGGGAATGAAGGAAATGACTAAAAAACCAAGCAAAACCATGGACAACCACCCGTTTACTGACCATATCGGATCGAATCTGGGTCTAAAACCAAATCAAATACAAATTGGAGAAATTCCCAAATTAATGAGTCTAACCCTAACTTGATTCGAATTTCTTTCACTCGACGACGGTTAAAGATTGTACTCGATCATTGTGTGTTATCGACGATTTGGAAACGTAGAATGGTGAAGACGATGTGGAGGCGGGGCAAAGGGAAGAAGAGCAATTCGGAGAAGGAAGCTCCTCCACATAAAGCGTTGCCGGACGATAAGGTCGACGAAGAAGATGCAATTCCACCACCTGTTACAGAAGATAAGGCCGAAGAAGATGCAGTTAGGGTAGAAGAAGAAGAAGAAGAAGAAGAAGAAGAAGAAGAAGAAGAAGAAGAAGAAGAAGAAGAAGAAGAAGAAGAAGAAGAAGAAGAAGAAGAAGAAGAAGAAGAAGAAGAAGAAGAAGAAGAAGAAGAAGAAGAAGAAGAAGAAGAAGAAGAAGAAGAAGAAGAAGAAGAAGAAGAGAAGAAGAAGAAGAAGAAGAAGAAGAAGAAGAAGAAGAAGAAGAAGAAGAAGAAGAAGAAGAAGAAGAAGAAGAAGAGAAGAAGAAGAAGAAGAAGAAGAAGAAGAAGAAGAAGAAGAAGAAGAAGAAGAAGAAGAAGAAGAAGAAGAAGAAGAAGAAGAAGAAGAAGAAGAAGAAGAAGAAGAAGAAGAAGAAAGAAGAAGAAGAAGAAGAAGAAGAAGAAGAAGAAGAAGAAGAAGAAGAAAGAAGAAGAAGAAGAAGAAGAAGAAGAAGAAGAAGAAGAAGAAGAAGAAGAAGAAGAAGAAGAAGAAGAAGAAGAAGAAGAAGAAGAAGAAGAAGAAGAAGAAGAAGAAGAAGAAGAAGAAGAAGAAGAAGAAGAAGAAGAAGAAGAAGAAGAAGAAGAAGAAGAAGAAGAAGAAGAAGAAGAAGAAGAAGAAGAAGAAGAAGAAGAAGAGGAAGAAGATAGCGAGGAACGCGATATTGATGATGGCGAGGCAGAGGAAGAGGAAAATAACCATGAATCGCACTCAAATGGATAAGTTGCAATGGTATGTACATCGAATTAATTATTGTTATTCAATTGGTACAACTTGGTAAAATGGTTCTATTTTGATGCGTTTTGAGTGGATTTTCGTTTGGAGTAGACTATAAATATTGTGTATCTTAATTTTAGGTAACTGAGGTAGAAACAGAAGCAATGCAACCATTGATGTGGTTCCCTAACAGTGAGTATGGGAAGCGAATAAAAATTGTAACAAAGTGTTATCTTCATAAGGTTGTGGTGACATTGGAGAAAGTTCTTGAACCGGAAGAGTTGGCTTGGTTTCATGAACACCCGCAGTTTTGCCATATGTTTCACATGCCAAAGGACAAAAACCACAAGACAATGGGGATGTGGTTACTCGTTCTCCGCAAGGCTCAGACAGAAAAGAAAAAGGAAGCGTGGTATGTGGTAAATGGAGTTCCAATCAGGTATTCTCTGCGGGAACATGCAGTCATGTCTGGATTGAACTACCACCAATATCGAGTAAACTATCAAACATTTGGCAATGTGAAGTTTGTTGAGAAGCATTTCAAAAAGGAAAAACCAACGTATTAAGCACTTGAGAAGAAGTTTGTGTCAATGAAATATTCTCCAGACAGATTGTAGATCACGGTATTGTATTTCTTATCAAGCATCATCATAGGAAATTCAAAGGTAAAAGATGGAGCACCTATAGTAGAAGAGATATTTAGAAGAGCCGTTACAGATCTTGAGTGGTGCAAAACCTTCATGTGGGGTCGATTATCTTTTGAGAACACTATGAATGAGATTTTACATATGGTGGAGAGATGTAATGGAGTGGCCAACCCATATTGGTGTATTCCAAGTTTCATCATTCCTATGGAGGTAATAATGAGTATGTGATTATTAATGATGGACTTGATGATTATGTGAATATGTGATTATTTGGTTACATGTGTAGCTTCTAGCATTTGAAGCAAACCCTGTTTTGGAGAAAAAATTCAGAGAGGAGGTTAAAGGTGCATGTACTGGTTGTCCTAGGATGTGTAAGAGCAAGTTCAAAAAAAGTTCCATGAGAGGTTTTCCCCTTTCCTATATTAATGATGGACTTGGCAACATGAAGGTTAGTTATCCTTTTGTGAATTAGTCTTTTGTGAATTAGTTATCCTTAAAACTAGTTGGATTTATCAATAATATTTTTACGACAGGATATTCAAAGTATCATTGAACCAACAGAAGAAGAGGCTCCTCTTATGTTGGAAATTATTGAGGGTATTGATAATGATGATAAATGTGATGCCACTGTCGACAGTTGGACAAGAATTCTAGAAGTTGAGAAGAAGAAGATTTGGTTTGAAGGGCTTTACAAGCTGTGTCTAAGGCTAAGATGAAGGGAAAGGAGAAGGAGACTGTGGCTGAGGAGAATATGAATCTCAAAGAGCTTATTGAAGTTGGATTGATAAAACTTGGTGAGACTATGTCAAACATGGAAACAAAGGTCACGGAGAAGGAGACTGTGGCTGAGGAGAATATGGATCTCAAAGAGCTTATTGAAGTTGGATTGATAAAACTTGGTGAGACTATGTCAAACATGGAAACAAAGGTCACGGAGAAGCTTGGTAAGTTAGATAAAAAAATGACACATGTTTTGAAGTTTGTTCCATTAATGGAAGTCGCTAATGGTATGGAGAATGAAGTCGTTGGTGGGGAAGTGTCAACTGGTAAGGAGAAAGCAGTGGCTAGTGTTAAGGAAAATGAAGTCATTGGTGGTGAAGTGTCAACTGCTAAGGAGAAAGCAGTGAGTAATGCTAAGGAGAATGAAGTGGCGAAGGCCAAGGAAGCGGATAAGAAGAAGACGAAGAAGAGAGGGATCAGCTATTCAAAGCTTGTTCAATGACATTTTAAGAAGCCAAACACACGTTCCCGCACAACCTCTTGAACAATTTGTCTGTTTATTTTCATTTTAGATTTGGTACAAACCAACCAGGTACTACTGTGTTTCAGATTTGGTAAAACTGTCTTTTGGATTTGGTTGTTTGTTTAGGTTTGTTTGGTTGAATGTTATGTCTTTTGGTTTGTTCGTATACTTATTTTACAATTGTGGATACTGACGGTAGACTTATTTTAGTAGCGGTAGAGTTATAGTTAGCAGTAGACTTATTTATGGCAGTGGTAGATTTATATGGTGTATACTTGTGGTAGACTTATTGTAGTAGTGGTAGAGTTATAATGAGCAGTAGACTTATTCAGTATTTTCGGTCTACCAAGCCAACCTTAGACTGATAGACTTATTTTTAGGACCAACAAAGGTAGACTTATTCGTTGGTAGCGATTGCAGTGGTAGATTTTTTTTGCCTAAGTTGACTGATGGTAGACTTGTTATCCAACCTAGTTACGGTAAATTTGTTATGTTTGGTGGTAGATTTTTTCACATTAGATATTTGGTAGGCTTATTGTGATAGCGGTAGACTTGTAGTGATTGGTGGTAGACTTATCTCATGTTTTGGAAATTATAGTTGTGGTAGACTTATTTGGTAGGTGTTAGAGTTATTTGCAGTCAACGCGAAATGTTGGTTTTACCCTTAAAAGAGAGTAATTTGCACGACAAAACCTGCAACAATGGTGAAGAACTAAGGTTATCGCCGCATAGGTCAGTTTCGTGATTGATCTTTCTTTGTGTTCTCTAGTGATTTTTGAACAAAAAGAGGTTAATTGGGAACGGAACAAATCATTCTTGTTTGTGGTAGTCAGAGTTTTGAGAAGAATCAATGGGTGTTCTTGGTTGACAATTCAAAAGGTGGTACAGTTCTAGGGGCAGATCATGCAAGTGATTGTAGATTTATATACAAGTGATTGTAGATTTAGTAATTAATGTTGGTAGATTTTTTACTTGTGGACTAATGCTTCTCACGTGTCTCGACTTTTTAAAAACAAGACCTGGTTGAGAATGCTAAGTTATTAACTACACAAGAGATAAATGACCAACAAATACAACTAACATGCAGGTCATCATTACTACTTGTACAATGGTTACTAAAAAATTGTTATGCCAAGACTCTCACGGATAAAAAAAATGCTATGGAAATTACCATGGAGCGAAAGAGACCTAAGAAATAACACAAGTGTTTAAAATATTTTCAACACGGTCATAATCCTACTACTTGCAAAGCTTAAATGTATGGGTATACTCTATCATTCCATATGTGATATATCTTTTCATATATTTTCTATCTTTTCGTATGAACTCGTACTCATATTTTAAGGATATTGTAATGGTTACTGAGACCTTTTAGAAGCCATGTTTTAACCATACATAAATTATAACGCCCCGACCGCCCTACCGTGGGCCCTACGCCCACTCTCGGCTCGCAAGCCGAGACTTCTCCGACGGTCTGTGCGTTAGTCCGGGAGACTCGAAATGCATGTTTACTGACCCTGCAATCACCACGCGATCTTTCCCCGAGTTTTAGCCTCACTCGCCCGGTACTGGAAATGACTTCCCAGTAGGTCACCCATCCTTCGATTGCTCCAGCTCAAGCACGCTTAACTCTGGATTTCTCTCAAGACAAGTGACCGAAAAGATAAGTGCACTTTGGTGACATAGGTAGCCAAATCAATTCTTTTAAGCCTCTCTGCATGCACCACATATTCTCAGACAATGCACTATGGGGTGTTACAATCACCCCCTCTCACAGCGTGCAACGTCCTCGTTGCGTACCAAGATCGTTACCCTGACAGTGTTATACCAACACTCGTCAAGGTTCGACTCTGATACCACTTATAACGCCCCGACCGCCCTGCCGTGGGCCCCACGCCCACTCTCGGCTCGCAAGCCGAGACTTCTCCGACGGTCGGTGCGTTAGTCCGGGAGACTCAAAATGCATGTTTACTGATCCTGCAATCACCACGCGATCTTTCCCCGAGTTTTGGCCTCACTCGCCCGGTACTCGAAATGACTTCCCAGTAGGTCACCCATCCTTCGATTGCTCCAGCTCAAGCACGCTTAACTCTGGAGTTCTGTCAAGACAAGTGACCGAAAAGATAAGTGCACTTTGGTGACATAGGTAGCCAAATCAATTCTTTTAAGCCTCTCCGCATGCACCACATATTCTCAGACAATGCACCAAGCATTTCTAGAATATGGGGTGTTACATAAATGTTGTCAATTCATTCATTACACTACAAAAAAATGTTCATAGAAGTCTACCATAATGTTTGAATCACTTTGCAAAAAGTTTATCATAACAATTGTATCTTATAGAAATAAATCTACCATAACGTATATTACAAATCAAAATGTCTATGTCTCATAAAAATAAATCTACCATCAAACGAAAATACATCTCATCCGAATCACGAGGGATAACTGAACAATCATTGGATCCATCACGAGGGTTTGACTCTGATAACTGAACAATCTCATCACGTGGTAACTCATCCATGATATTAGCTGCACGTTTGAGGCGAATAACATGCATATTGGAATCACAGAAGTCTTTCATACTATGCCAAAAAAATCTCATTCATTACCAGCTTCAGAGTCAAAATCTACCATTGAATATAATAATCTACCATTACACAAAAATAAATCTACCACTAAGGACTTACATGCCATATATACAGGTGAGGTTGAGGACTTGATGCTACATAACCATAAGGTCGTATAGGAGAATAAGCATGTTAAAAAATACAAAGATCAACCAAATACTACCTAAATACAACAAGAAACAATGGTGTATAGACCATCTTCATGATCTTTTGGATGTTCTTTACAATATTCATGCGGTTACGCATTGCACGTACAAAGAATACCTGTAAAGAAATTCATGAAAATTAGAACATCTTAGACTGAAATACAATCCTAACTAGCCAAAAAAGATTTCATTCATTAGCAGCTCAAGAGTCGAAAAGTCTACCTTAATGTTTGTATCTCTTTGCAAAAAGTCTACCATAACATCTGCATCTCATAGAAATAAGTCTACCGTAACTTCTATTATAAATCTACCATAACGTACGTATCTCATAGAAATAAGTCTACTAGAAATAAGTCTACCATAACGTCGGAATCAGGATCTGAGAAAATCCAGATATGAGAAAAATCCAGATTTGGACCAGAACGTGATTTTACAAAACTTCAACACACCCAAACGAAACCGGTTAGAATCAAGAGATTACCTCTCTACAACGCACGAAAACGAAACTCAAACACTCGCCGGAACTTTCCTTCGCCGAAATTTCGATACCTATGAACGAAAAACATATTGAAGTTCATAAATCTGAACCCAAAACACTCGTGAATGATAGAGAGGAAGAAAACTCATGATTCGGTTCAAATCTTACTGTCAAACGCAACAAATCTCGTCGCCGGAGACGAAATCGCCTAATCGGATTCGCTGGAAGAGAAGAAGAAGAAGTTTCGTTTTTTGTGAAATGTGATATATTTTTTTATTTTTATGGTTTTATGTTGGGTTTTTTTTCCCAAATGATAATGGCATTTTCGTTAATAAACGAATTTGAGATATTTTTAATGTCTTTATAATCTTTTTTAATTCAAATTTTTGAGCTAAACAAATAAAAGATTTTTGAGTAAACCCCATATCTAAAAAAGTTGTTCTAGTAATTAAAAACAACATAGGTATCTCAAGAGTCAACAACACAAACACTAGTACTAGAAACTAAAGATTTCACCAAAGAAGAAAGGTATCGATTAAAGAAAAGAGCAAAAATCAGAACTTCTAGAAGCAAACTATAAAAATTTGGAAAAACATTAAAAAAAAAAAAATTAATGATGGTAAGATCATCTCAGGTATATTTCTCAGCCATTTTTTAAGTAAAAAGGTACATAATTTTGTTTGTTCTTTTTTTAAATTTCAAGCGTCATTCGAACCACCAACCTCTAAGTTTTGTATCTAAGCTTTATCTGAGATTTCTACTAGTTGAGCTATTGGTTTTTTGTCGTAAAATTTCATTCATTAAAAGATACGGAAAAAAAATTTAGCTGGTATAAAAATTGGTCTAATCTCCCTAGAAGCAAACCATAACAACTTGATAGAAACCTCGGAATAAAAAAAAAAGTTGATGATGGTCAAACAAATAGGAAGTAGACAAAACTTCAACCTTTAAGTTTGGCATCAAATATAATCCGAATCTTATTATAATGGACACGACAAGCCATCCAAACTAATTCCTCCAAAATTACCAAATTTATTACAAGTTGAAAAATGGACATTTTGCTTGATCCTTTTTAATACCAAATATTTAACCACATAGCATCATATACTAAAATCTCCAGACAAGAAATCAGATATACACACAAACTGTAAAACACATAAAAGGCATTGAGTTCTGCTCATAGTATAATAATCCCATCATTGCTGGCATGATGCCTTTCAGTTATCACCTTGCCTCAATATACGCAATATGGTCAAGAAAAGATTGAGGATGTCCAAGTAGAGAGCCACTGATGCAAGGATGTATTCATCGTATGTGAAACGCTTGATGAGATTGTCAGTGTCATAGACTATGTATCCACAGAATACTAGTGCGCTGATTCCTCCGTATATGGCAACCGAGGTTGGGCCAAGAGGGAAGAACATCTGCAAGATTATGACAGCAACAAAATTTAAGGCTTTTTCTTATGTTTGTGTGGAATCTGAGTGTTAGGGTTTAAGAGACTGACCTGGATGAAGCTGGTCACTACAAGAATGATGAGGCTAGTGAAGAGAATGGGTCCAAGGAAGCTGAAGTCTTTTCCCTTCTTGGCCGCCCAGAAAGTGTATGCGGTTAGAGATCCGACCACAGATAGTGTCAATATCAAGGCTTGAAGCACGATTTTTCCTAAAAACACGTCAATAAGAGATTGTTATGAGAATATGAGGTTCACACAAAATGTGTTCTTTGACGATAAGAGAATATGAGTAAAGAAGCAGCTGGAACAACAACAAAATCACAGATTGTTGATAAGAAACATATGATATTAAAGGGCAAGAGATACTAC
This sequence comes from Arabis alpina, assembly GCA_900128785.1. Classification (NCBI taxonomy): domain Eukaryota; kingdom Viridiplantae; phylum Streptophyta; class Magnoliopsida; order Brassicales; family Brassicaceae; genus Arabis; species Arabis alpina. Next base: position 11,014,714 of record LT669791.1, read on the forward strand.
TAACCTTCAGTCATAGCACAGCTGACACCAACAGTGAAGCTCAATGAGATAGTGAAGAGGGCAAGAAGGATCAGGTTAACTGGATGCTTCTGGTGGTATACATGCAATGGCCAGATTACTACAAAACAAATTATTCACCAATTGTCAATTCCATGCACAAAAAATATTTTTCAGCTTATAAAAATACTAGACAAGAAAAACCAATGTACTAATTACTATTGTGCTTATACAAGCTCATCATCTCTAGAAACGAGAACCGTATCAAGCTAGACAAAACATTTCCTGCATATAACACCACTAATTCAAGGTACTAAGAGATTACTATCTAAGCAAATGATGCCACCAAGAGAAACCTCCACACAGAAACATAACAGATCTGCGGGGTTATCGAGCACTCGGTTAATTTGCGCTCAGGTGGATATGAAATGCTTCAGATTATATCCTTAGGTTTCTGGTTTGTTCTTTGTTCTACATTTCAGCAAGAAATAAAGCAAAAATCGTTTCTGAATCCTATCACAAACACACTAGATATCATCACACCTACAAGCATCATCAATTTGCACAATCATCATATAAATCATGTACAATCAATCCTCGATTAACATCAACAAAACCATCAGATTTCTAAACACAACAAAAATCAAGAGAAACTCAATCCATGAAGAGAATTACATAAACACAAGAGCACAAAATTCTCAATCAGAATCAGGTTAATCAAGTAGCTAAACAGATCAAACAATCATACACAAAACCATAAATCCAATCAAGAACATCACGAATTCACAGATCAAACGCAGATCGAAATATGAAATCAAAAGAACGAGATCTACGTACATACGAAAGGAACGATGCAGAGGAATAGAAGAATCCCTGGAGATCCAGTAAGTAGATCGTTAACAGGAGGATTAAGAACAACAACGGCGGAGATAAGCGTCGTAAGAAGAAGCTGAGCAGAGAGAATCCCATAAACTTTGCGAATAAAACCCCATCGGAGTTGATTCTCTCCGTAGCTAAGACCTGGATAAAGCGTAGCTTCACCGACTCCCATCTCAAGATCAATCTCCTTCTTCACATCTCCGGCACGATCGACGCCGCTTACGCTCGCGTATCCGTAAGGTTTCTCCATGGCGAGATTCGGTCTTCGAAAGCAGATCTGATGAATTTTCTGGGAAAAAGTAAAATAAAGGTCAAAGAGAGATTTATATATCATCGTCTTCGTGAAGGAGACGAGTCATTTTCTATGTACACGTGGCGATATGAACGGTTAAGATTGTTTATGATAACGCGTTGTATATTTATTTGTCTTATTGACGAGTGGAGGAGATTTTCGGTATTTTTAAGGAACCCATGTTATGAAATTAGTTTGTTTATTATTATGGTAATCCACCATTAGTATTTTAATGTACTGTGTTACCTAATCTTTAGTTATGCTAATACTCTCTAGGAAGTTTAGAATAATTGATTGAATTAAATGTAAATTTTGTAAGTTATAGAATTTAATCACCATAATTCTTTAACTTACTATATTAACTTTATTTTCTAAATTCTAGCTAAATATGGACATTCTGATTTCGGACCAACTAGGATCGGTTCGAACAAAAAAAAATTAGAACACATTGGAAAATTTTTGGTTCAAATGATAAATTGACTGGCATATAATCAAAATTTATTTCTATTGACATTGAGTTGAGGTCATGCATAAGGTCCCCATGTACTAGTAAAAGATTCAGCAGTTATCGCAGTCCATGTTTTTTTAAGTGAAATTTTGGATTGAGGATACTTTAGATTTGTTTTCTAGAATAAAATGAAAAATGTAATGAATTAAAGTAATTGGGACTTCAATTGCTCTTCAGCCTACATGGTATAGCAGACGTTTCCAGGTGTTGTTCCCTTCCCAATGATAATTTCTTCGAGATATTCTGGATATGAGCATCTTCAAACAGGAGTGAATTCGGTTTAGATAGGATATTTTTACCTTAACTAGTAAAAATATCTAAAAAATGTTAAATTTAGACAAGTATAAATAAGGGTTTTTAATGAAAAAACCCCTCAATTATAGTTTGATCCATTTTAAACCCCTCACGTATAAGATTAATGATAAAACCCCTCATGTATTAGTCTGTTAATAAATAATCTCCTCCATCTACACTGATGTTAAGACTTTAAACTACCTGACATTAAATTATAATTTTACGTTTTAGCTCTAAAAATCGACACGCAATAAACCCTAAATGGCAAAGTCGATTAAGAAAGATTTGGTTGTTCAGATTAAAACCAAAATCGAGCAAACTGCAATTTGCTTAAGAGGATATAATTCGTCTTTAGCTTGCAAGATGACGAGGTAATATTTTATTCATGTTTACGCTTTCTTTTCTAAACTAAACTTAAATTAGATTTTACACAATGTTATTGTTTTGAGAATTTCATGTTGCAACTCAAGTGCTATCATATTTTGATTTTTTTTCTTCTCTCTAAAACTGCAACCAAAGCAACATATCTTGTCTCTGAAATTAAAATTTTCTGCAGGGCTCAACACAATTGTTAATGGTCCAATACTTCCTATGTATTCTAGAACTTAAGTCCATCGAGGGGAAGAACTCTTGAATTTGGGATTTTGCGCAACCATCATGTCGTGTTTTTAGAGATAAAACGTAGAATTATATTTTAATGTCAGGTAGTTCAAGATTTTAACGTGTGTAGACGGAGGAGATTATTCATTAACAGACTAATACATGAGGGGTTTTATCATTAATCTTATACTTGAGGGGTTTAAAATGGATCAAACTATACTTGAGGGGTTTTTTCATTAAAAACCCTATAAATAATGACATTCGAATATTTCGAGTCTAAACATAGCTAATATCTTCGAGGTCACAATTTTATTTTTGTATATTTTGGTTAATTTCAAACCTAAATCTCGGTATTATTTTTGAATATATAATCGTATTTCGAGTATATGTTTGGTTTGATTTCGATTCAGTTTGGATATTATTTAGAGGGGGTTATTGGTTTGTGTATTTTAATGGATTTTAAAATCCATTTGGATTTTAGAAATCTGAGATGAATCAATGGATTTTAAAATCCATAATAATAGATAACGTGGATTTCAAAATCCAATAAAATGGATTTACAAATCAACTAAATGGATTTCATTGACTAACCAATAAAGTAATATCAACATCTAACTCATTATTTTCATGTGATATATGTCTTTCTCGTTATTCAAGGATTTCTTGTTCTCCCGTATTTGTTGAATCCATGTTTGAGTATATTTTTAACAAATAAAACTTAACCCATCAAAAACGAACACTAACACATACACCTTTGTGTCTTTATATATATTATTACGATGATTAGTATATGATTTCGCAATAATATTCATTAAAATCCTTATTGTGAAGAATCATAGAGAAATTGATCACGTGAATAGCAAGAAAAATGAACAAGTCTATAAAAAGAAAGAAGCAAGAAAAACATACATAAGATGATGAAGAAGAGACGAAAAGTACATACGTGACACAATTTTTCTATTATTTTGTTTGATGGTGTTTTATTTATTGGTTTGATTATTTTAGTTGATTTGTGGATTTATAAATCTGTGTTATTTGATTTGTAAATCGTATAAGATTTAGAAATCTTTGTAAATCCGAAGGTTTCCCCTCGGATTTGATCCTTTGTATTTTTGACATGAAATCCTTTCAAATCCATTAAAATCCTAAGTGAAATCAAATCCATAAGTAAATCCGTAAGATTGAATAACACGTGATTTTAATTAGGATTTATAAATCATAGAACCAATAACACCGGATTTTAATATGGATTTTAAAATCATAGAACCAATAACACTAGATTTTGTTTGGATTTCCAAATCCATTAAAATCCATAAACCAATAACCCCCTCTTAGTTCGGTTCAGTTTGGTTCTTTCGGTTCCAGGTAATTTGCCATAACGTAGTTATAGTTTTGGCCCAATCTACGATTGAAGCTAACCAACAATCATTAAATCATTGGATTTTCGCAACTCCAAATCAGGGCTAAGAGGACTTGGTTGGGGTAAAGAACCATCAATGTAACATGTAGTTTTTGTGTTGCTTGAAGAGCATTGAGCATCAATGAACATGTCTTCCCTATTATTCCATTAGATCAATCGACCATCACATATATAGACACACTAATATAGGCGGTTTAGATAATCATAAGCTAATCTTAGTCATTATCAATATATAAACAATATATATTAGGGTGAATTAGTGAAATAATAGGTTTAAACATCTAAATTAATAAAGTAACATGTGAAATGTGAAAATTTAGTAAATAACACAGAGAAATAAAATTAAATGATTTTATCATTTTATACATTCAATTAAAATCATCATATTTAAAGCAAATTTAATGTAGATTGGTCTTGTATTAATTATCACATTTAATTTTTTTATAATTAAATTTGAAGTTGTCATATCTTATATAATATTTTAAAGTTCCACTAAGTTAAACCTTTGACAAGTTGCCATGTGTCACTTTTGGTGTTGGCAATTAATATCTATTTTCATATTTAGAACTTAAGTTTTACTTAATTATGAGATTTGCCCTTCTAGAATTTAGAATTTTTGTATTGATTTTTTAAAAGAAAAATGTGATATCAATTTTAATTTAAAGTAAACATTTAATATCAAATTATCTTTATAAAGTAATTGAAAATATGCAAAACCATATTCTAATAGATATTTATATTTTTCAATATCTCTTCACAAATAAATTAAATTTTTCTTATTATTCTATAATAAAATAATAAAAATTGATAGCATGTTCTAATATGTTTCAGTTCACGATATGTGCCATAATATCACTATATCATTTTTTCATCATGTTTCATACATATCATTTATTTTAATAATATCATAGATTTCTATATATTTTAAAATAATTCACATAAAATAGCTTAACATTATTGTTTCATTTTTAATCTTAACTTCACTAAAGTTATAAATTGTGAGCATAAATCTTAAACATCACTTAATTAGCTATATATATATATAGAGATTGGAGATACTTTGTCATAATATATATCAACAATGTTCCATCTTAATTTGTTTCTTACAATTAACATTGTATATATCTAATAAATAATTTACTAAGAATATTTAGTCTCTGAACCAAGATAATTGTTTACTATAAACACCAAATTTTTGTCATATTAAATATAAAAATAGTCAATAAATTAAAAATTATTGTATATTATACCATGTTAATTTTTAAATCCACGCAACGCGTGGACATACTCTAGTATAAAAATAAATTATGGTTTTTTACATTTTCTCAAAACAACAATAGTTTTTTACTATTCAAACTAATTATTATTATTGTTTAGATAGATAAGTTATATACTGAATTATACCACCGTAGTCATAGTTTTTTAATTTTTGGAATAATTAATTATTATTTGAATAGATAAATTATATAGTGAACTATATCACAAATTAGAAACTATGAATATATAATGTATATAGTTAATTGTTTCACAAATTGTTAACGATACTACTCATATTCACGCATATGATAGTTTACTATTATATATATATAACTATATTTAAATGTAGTTAGTTATATATTCATGTGTAGTTAGTTAGAAATTATTTACGATAAAAAAAACAATAATTATTTATGTAGTTAATTTTATTTACAAACAATCAACTATACTTATTATATTCAACAATAGTTCATTATTATATATAGTTAAATATGTTAATAAATCGTTTACTATTACGTAATTTTAGTTTGAAATTCATTATATGAAGCAAGTAGTTAGTATATTAAAAACAATTCACTATTTTTATTTAAATCCAAATAATAAAATAGTTCACTATTTATTTCAATAGTTTCTAATTTGTGATATAATTCACTATATAATTTATCTATTCAAACAATAATTAATTATTTTGAAAGGTAAAAAAATATGGCTATGTTAAGTAAACGTATAATGTATAATTTTTTTTTTGTCTTTTTTCAACTAAATGTTTTTTTATATGTCAGTTTTAAATTTATTTATAGATGAAATTATTGTTTTTTATTTATTATAAATAAATTAGCATTAAGTGTGATGAAATTTGACAACATTAGCATTAAGTATGATGAAATTTAATTGAATTTATTTTTGGTAAATTAGTCAAATTTAATTTTTTCTTTGTTAGTTACCCAATTTTCCAATTACGCATGTTATTTTATTAATTTACATACCAAAACATATTATTCTACCTAATTTCTCTATATAGTATATCTCTAGCAAAAACATAAAGGAAAACAATAATTTAATGAATCTCTTTCTCTATATATAGGGCAAAAGCATCCAACCTCACGATAATATATTCTCTTTTTTCGTTTTAAGGTAACAATTTAAGCATCAAAGATAGTGTACGCATATACGTTTTGATATTACCATGAAGACTCAAACACTTGTTACCAATTATGCCGTGAAACACACCGTCCTGCTTGTCATCATATTCCTTCTCTTCACGTCTACCACCGTGCTTGCTAGAGGCGGTGGTGGTGGCCACGGAGGAGGAGGTGGCCATGGTGGAGGAGGAGGCCATGGTAGTGGAGGAGGCCATGGTGGCGAAGGAGGAGGTCACGGTAGTAGAGGAGGTGGTCATGGAGAAGAAGTCGGAGGAGGTCATGGGATCGGAGGAGGGCATGTGATAGGAGCAGGCGGAGCTGGTATCGCTCATCGAGCAGGGTCAAGAAACGGAGTCTCTACACTAAATCCTTTTGCCAATGGATATGCATCTGTTTTAATGATCGTCTTTCTTTTATTTAACTAGAGCTTAATTTATTTATTTTTACGGAAATTTCAAGTTTTGATTTTGGCAGTTTAGTTGTTTGATTAACATTAGTTTGTTTTATTTTTATAAAGTGTCCTTTGTTTTGTTTGAGATTCAAGCCTACTTTGCAAATTTCTGTTTTTAAGTCTCTTCATAGCTTATACACTTATGGTTTTATCCAAATACAAAAGCATACATAACTCTGATCAAACGTAACTCGGCAATGAGAGTACCAAACGAAGATCACTTTCGTGCGTTTTTTAGGATACCGGATGTGAGTGAAGAGGACGGGGTGAACGCTTTGCGGACTTGAAACACATTCCAGGCAGTACCAGCTGCGTGGCCCATCGTGCCTAACACATCTCTCGTGGCTTCCCCCGCGCTCTCACCCAATCTATCAATGTTACAACCATCACATAGTGTGAGATATTTAAACCTTATGTTTAGGCGAAAAGAAGTAATCACTAGATTTGATCCAAAGTTTAGGAGGACTTTGCAAGTGAAACTTACTTCTCACTAACTATTCTAGTAGTAGCTTTGGACGTAGCAGAAAGAGTTTGTCTCTCTGCAGCTTCAGCAGCATCAAGTAGTTTATCTGATTTTGAAAAATCAATTCAAACGATTTTTAGTATTAATCATTATAAAGCTAATCGAGTGGAGCTACTAACGCTAACTTACTAAGAGCATCAAGTGAAGCCAAGAGAACCTCCCCGGGAACCATTGAGAAAAAAGCTTTCCCTGGCTTAGACTTCAAAACAGGACCCATCACAGAGCCACTTACCACTCCCACACCATTCAACATCGTCTTGCTCAATTTCTCAGTCGCTCGCGAAAGTTTCCTCACTCTATATATATGGTTCAATAAGCGTATGGTTCAAGAGTAAGAAGATAACAAAGAATCACTTTTATGGGAAAATTATTAGTAATACCGTTGAAGATTCTTGTTGATTTGGTTCTTATTTTTGGTTGCATTTCTTTGTGACGACGAACCACTCTTTTTCTCAGCTTTAGTAATCATAATCTCACCTCCTTTGTTAACCTGTTCTCTCATAAAACATAATCTAAGCTTCATAACTTGAGTATAATATCTAGGTACATATGTGTATTCGAATCGGGTCATTCAACCCTATCCCTATCCGAACCTAATAACCCGAACTTTTTAGGGGAATAGTAACTAAATTATCCGTTTGGTTCAAGGTAATTCATATGAGTAATTATCTAGGGTATTCGAGTTACCCATTTACGTGATAAAAAGTTCGTCTAAACTCAATTCTTACTCGATCTAACGTGATTCACTTAGTGTCCATGTCCGATACCCACCTTATCCAACCCGTTTTACTAAAGATACACACTTAGATCATAGTTTTAGATACCCGAATTAGATATACTTAACTTGTACCCGATATTAACCGACCATTTACCCAAAATGCACAACCCAAAATTAAGAAATTAACGAGAGTAGTGATTATAAACCTGATTAGTGTAAGCATTACTGCATTTGAACATTCCTCTAATGATTTGCCCTGTACCTCCAGATATTGCTTTAGCCACAATATTGTTATAATCTTCGATTTTCGGCGCAAAGTCTTTCCAATCAATTCCATTAGCGTTACCACGCGAAGAAGAAGAAGCAGAAGACGAAGAGAAACACGAATTCTCTCTCAAGAAATCGTCCACCAACTCGAGACTATTAATCAAAACGACGTCGTTTTGATCGCCCGTGAATGTAACACCGTAGCTAAGTGGTTCACCGTCTTGAACCGGAAGTGTGAAGAGGTAGTCACGAGAGTCAAGTTTCACAACTGGCTCGTCTTTAATCACAGGCCACTGTAAGTCATTTCCTATCCTCACGACCATAGCTAAAGCTACACCATTGTCTGAAACCTGAACAAGCTCGAAGTCACCAACGGCTAGCTCCACCGCCTCGGATCCGTTGATGAGAGTGGCTCTGCATCCTTGAATCTGTAGCAAGACTTCTTCTCTCACGGTTCTTTGAGATGAGTACATGGCGTCTTGTTCTTGTTGTTGTTGTTCGTACGAAAACTGTGGTGGTGTTTCAGTTCTTGAAGTTTTTGATCTGAAACAACTCATCTTGTGTTTTGGTTTTTGATATTTTCAAGATTGATGAATTTCTTGTGTTTCTTTTCGAGCTTTTATTGGAATCTTTTTCTTTTCGAGTAAGTAAAACAACAAAACAAGATTTGATTAAATCGCTTTCGGTGATAATCGAGGCACACGGCCTTTTTTTTATGTCGACGACAATGCTAGGACCCTACCTGACCATATTTGTGTTTCTCAACAAAATTGTTTTTGATTATAAATTAGATAAAGTAATAACACTAAATGACAATTTTTCATTTGTCAAATTATTTTTAAATAGCGTAAATGGATTGGTCCTTGTCTTGGAAGTATGCATTGTTTTCAACCTTTATCCCGCTCTGTTCCCACTAAGAAATTTAGCCTTAAACACTGTTCGACCGGGTTATGGTTTTTTGCTTCTTGCCCTCTTTATTTCATATGCTTTTATGGTTTGGTAATCTAGATTTGAGAAAGAGAAAAGACTAGTCATTCCCACTAAATGGATTTGTGAATCATTTTACTTGTGAATTCTATAAATTTAATTGTTGGGAATAGTCCTCCTTTCAATGAGAGTATAACCGGCAAGATCGACTATGAAAAGTTCTGAACGAACCATTTTATTGCTTCAAAAGTTTGATGTGGCCCTGATAAGCTCGTTCGAGACTGATTGAATTTTCCTTTGTAAGTGCTATACCTCAAATTGAGTAACTAATGGTCGAGAATTGTTTTAAAGAAATGATTGATTAACCAAAACAAAAAATGTGAAAGTGATATATACGCTTCATTTGATACCATAGCAAATTCACTTATAAATAATCCCACTGGAGGTGGCAATTTTACATAACTCTTATTGTACACTCCAAACATATGAACTCGTTTTGAAGATTAATTACATAATCACCAATTATTTAGCTTTTGCAACGGGTTTGATATTGCCCTCGTCGCCGGTAACAGAGTCGTACCTAAGAAACATATCCGCAACGATCAAGCAAGCCGTGAGTGTAACCATATCCTTAGCCGAACACTGCTTGTTCGACTCACTAGGCGTACCGGTTTGTGGACCATTAGACCAAAACAAATAATTAAGCAATTCAGACCCGGTCTGACCAACAAACCGATCCGGTTTAAACTCCTCAGGATCCTCATAAATTTTAGCGTCTCTCATCACAAGCTTCTGAAAACCACAAAGAAGCTCTCCTTTCTTAACTTCGAAAACGGCGTCGTGTGAACTTATCTTAAAATCTTCCCTCGCACGTGCGAACTGTAAAGGCACAGGTGGATTCAACCGCAGCGTTTCGTAAACCACTGATTTAACCAGCTCCATTTCGTTAACCGTCCTAAAATTCAAACCGGTTCCTGATCCGCAAACCTTCCTCACTTCGGTTCTTAACCGTTCCTGTAAACCGGTTTTATCTCCCGCGATTTTTCCGATTAAAGAAGGTAAAAAGACGGAAAAGCCCCCGTAAGCGTTAAAACCCAATACGAATAAGATATTATTGATAGTCTCGTCACGGGTCAATCCGAATTCTTCTTCACCTAACCGGATTACTTCTCCGGCGTGATCATTGATGAAATTGTAAAGCTTTTTGTAACCTCCAGCGACTATGAATGATGGGTAAGGCCAAGTATGGAGTAAGATTTCTTCGAATGGTTGAGGTATACCGATTTTTGTTGTGGGGACGATTTGTAAAGCTAACCATGTATTGAGTATTTTCCAACCGTTGTCAGCGATGTCTTGGGAGACAGAAGTTTTGACCCCGGTTAGAGAAGCGGTTAGGAAATTGAAGACACAGCTTTGGAGAGGGAAGACATATGTTTCTTCTTTTTTATTGGAGATGTTTGATTCTATTGTTTCCCAAAACTTGTCGAGGTTTGAGAGTAGCTCTGTTAGCCATACTTGAGAGCTTCGTTTTAGTATTTCCATTGAGAAATTTTTGGTCTGTCATGCATTATTGGGAAAAACAAATCAAAATTTGTTATTAAATTATCACAATGGCACAATTATATATTAATCATAGCTATTCTAAAAAATACATCGTACATTTACGTCCTCAAAAGTAGATTTCTCCCCAATATGTCTGGAGTTTGGAATACTTTTTGACTAATGCCTAAAAATAACCGAATCACCTATTATCGAACTATCAGGTCTGTATGGGTGAAACCCAAACTCAAACTTCTCACATGAAGAATCTAGCACATTTTCTAGAGTAATGAGACATGATAACTTAGTACCATTTATGGTTTTATTTATATAGATAATTATTTTCATTATGATAAAAAGTTTTGTACGTATATGCAAAAAATCCCTATAAACCTTATTTTCTTATTTTATGATTAAAAATTTAGATAATTGATAAGAATTTTGCTATGTATGATAAGAATTGTTGAAAATGAACACCTTATGATTTTCCACTAATATACTTATTAAAAAAAAAGGAACCTAAAGACCATCTCTTAATCTGCAGAGTTCAATTAACTTTGAGTTATAAAAAAACTTCGGTTAATAAAATTAAAGCTCGTACTTCCATTTCAACGGTAGTATTTTACTAACATATTATTTACTCTTTCTATATAACTCGTAATACTAGCAAAGTGTGTACGGACCTTGGCATGCTTTGGGTCGGTCGTGTCGAGATAAACTCCTGGACGAACACCGCCATAGAACCCGAGGCTAGGTCGAAAATCGCCAATGAGAACATCGCTTTTATCAACTAGATCCATGTCGAAAAGATGACTAAAAGATTTAACGTCGAGGACCGCAACAATATTAGGGTTAACATTGCCAAAGAAAGGAAACGCCGGAGGAATGTTTGTACGGAACACAGTACTCTTGTACTTCTCAACTCTTGTCCGAAAAAACTTCTCTGGTCCTTGGAACCAGAAGTAATCTAAACGGTCCGATAACGGTCCAACAATTGGCCAACCGTAAGATCCCGGCATTGAACGGAGGGGAAGTTGCGACGGCAAGGACGATGGTGGTTGTGATGATAGTGAAGTTGATGATGGTGGTGGTGGGGTAGCAGCCGCCATTGCTCTGACGAACATCTTTTGATCTTGTTAGAAATTTTTTACGGGAGTGTGTGATAAATTAAATATCTATGAGTATTGGCAATAATATGATAATATGTAGGTAATATGTTGTAGAAGAAGACAGTTTCTATCGACAGAGATCAGTTTGTTCTCTGCATGCTCTAGCTACCACACGTTTGAAGTTGTTACAACATTATCATTAAAGATATTTCTTGGTAATTTTTTGTGCGAATTGAAATAAAAGAATCGAGAAACACATGTGCTAGGTATTGGTAACCACCGCTTGATGTGTTTACGTAGATGACAACATGTCAACGTAATGTGAAGATCGTATGATAAGGACATGTTAATTATATGTACACTGAACAGTTATTTGAACAGTATTAGTCATAAAAACGTATTAAAATTTGACAGATCTATAAAAATGAATGGTGAAACCTTGCTCATTTGACTAGGACCCATTAACGTTACATCTTGATTTTAAGTCAATTAGAACAAATACACTTTTTTGATGATGAATTGTATAGGCTTCAATAAGATAATCCTACTTTCAAGATTTGTAAACATAATTCTCAAGTTCTGAATATGGAGATTTCTATAAGATTTTCACTGTGAGAGTGAGAGTGACTGAGAAAGCTTCTACAGAAAATATCATAGAATTTGTTTTTGAAAATGTTCAAATAAACTGGGATAATGTATGGTAAAAGTTTGGTTTAAGTTTTTACTTTTTAGGGGTTTGGTTTAGTACCAGTGTTAAAACCGGGGCATCATGGTCCCATGTTAGGAAATGACCTCTCCAGGAAATGACAAATTCTATAGTAACCACCACGATGGCCACGAGAGATTTTGTTTGTTTTAGAGTTGAGGTCCCCAAAACGATAAATGCATGTACATAAAATCATTGAGCATGTATACTTCCTCTATTTATATCAGTATACGTAATTATGCTGCTTACTAAAAAATTTAATTTTATAACCTAATTTTTTTTTTGTCTTTTTTCCCCGTTAGGTCATGTCAAAGTGTCTTTGTTCTCTCGAGCTTGTCCCATTTCTACTGCATACTAGAGATGTTAAAATGGGCTGGCCCGGCCCGTTTAGGTCCGAATCCGTTTAGGTCCGGTCCGTTTAAGACCGTTTAATTTTGGTCCATTTAGGTCCGGCCCGTTTAGGTCCATTTAAAATAAAGTCCATTTAAATGTGTGTCAATTCAAAGCCCGTTTAAAGCCCGTTTAAGTAGCAACATATATAATTCATTTGTTTTATCAATTTCATTTTTTATGTATTTTTATTTTACATATTTCCAATTTTGAAATAAAATATGTAACCATTTATAGTTATCACAAGTTTAGAATGCGTTTATTATTCTCCGCCAAAAACGAGATTCATACAATTTCCCGCCAAAATATGATCCGACCAAATTTTCCCGCAAAACGTGATCTCTCAAACTATTTTCGCCAAAATCAAGATTCATAAAACTTTCCGCCAAAATATGATCTCGTAAAATTTTCCCGCCAAAAATATGATCCCACAAAGTTTTCTCTCCAAAAACGTGATCTCACAAAATATTTTCGTTAAAATCGAGATTCATAAAATTTCCCGCCAAAATATGGTCCCGCAAAAATTTTCCCGCCAAAAACGAGATTTATAAAATTTCCCGCCAAAAACGTGATCTCACAAAATATTTTCGTAAAAATCGAGATTCATAAAATTTCCCTCCAAAAATATGATCCCGTAAAATTTCTAAATATGTATTTTTCTAAAAAAAATTAAAATAAACGGGCCTTAATGGATAGCCCGTTTAAATATGTTAAAGCTCGTTTAATAATAGGACCTAAACGGACTGGCCCGTTAAAGCCCGTTTAAATTTAACTCATAAACGGGTCTAAATGGACTCAGTTTTTAAAACATGTCCATTAAGGCCCACGGATTTTCAGCCCATTTTAACATCCCTACTGCGTACCCACGAGCCACTTGCGACAAGTACCCCCATACAGCCTAATCAAATTTGTGTTTTTGCTCTTTCTTTTTTACTCTCAAACATTTTAATTTCATTTAATTAAAAAAAAACATATATTATCCACCAGCTATGTCCATTTTAAAATTGTTTGTTTTTTAGTTTCATATTTACATAATGTCATGATATTACCATCACAGTTCTAATCCATAAAGATATATGTGTTCTAGTTCAAAACTTCGAGATTATAAAAAACTATGAATTACACCTCACTAAATCATTGGTTTCAACTCTATTTATGATGTTTGTGATTAAAGTCTTTCGAAAAAAGAAGTGGGATGGTCCATTGATCAGAGCAATATCGGTCTAGTGTTTCCAAATGTCCCATGTTAATATTGTAAAAAGACATGAATTGCTCTGATCAATGGACTTGATAATATTGAAAAAATTATGTCTTTTTAGCAATATAATATGGACTTAGTCGATAATTTCATTTGTCTATACTTCAAACCGGTCTTCAGATTGTTGATACTCGTTTTTATTGAAAAACTGAACTTCTGGTGAGGATTTTATGGGTTTGTATGAGACACCTAAAAGGCTAAAATTTGCTTGGAATAACTTTAGAGAAAAAAAGAAGTTTAGAGTTTGATCGGTAATGTTGTATAAAAGATATACTAAATTATAAAAGTTGGTGCATATCTTTAAGTTTGCTTCAAGTTCTGTCAATCGGTTGTACTTGGTCGGATTTGCGTCTGAATAAAGTTCAGGTGCCGGCTGGTTTTGGCATTAAGATCATCGTTACTCTGAATTCGTTTATGGACTTATGACTATTTTCTTTTGTTTAAGTCTTTGGTTAGTTTAGTATTAGCGGTTTGCCTCCTATTCGTTAAGGCTTTTTGGTTTTGGAAGACGAGGTTTTGCTGGCTAGGTATATCAAAAACGTATTTTAACGTTTATTTTGAGGTTTTAATTTTAATGGAATGAAGTTTAGATTAAAAAGAAAAAACAGCCGTACTTACACAATTTTTTTTATAATGTTTCTTTTACCGCTATTTCTTACATCTAATTTTTTTTACCTCTTGTTACCAATCGGACATTAGTCATTCAAACACAGTAACACACCTTAATTTTTGCTTGGAATCAATCAGTTCGCCATTTGGAGAAAATAGATTATGGGGATTGTGTTTTGAGTGATATCATCAAGAGAGGTATACAACCTGACGTGGTAACAGCTGACTGACATGGGTTTTGCGTTCTGAGTTAAGTATCTGGTTTTGTTCTCAAGGTAAAACTGGAAAATTGATAGACGCACTTCAAGTGTTTGATAAAATGCCTGAGAGAGAGAGAGAAGGCTAAGAATCAGTAACTTCTGTGAGATTGGCGAAACAGGTAACGTGCTTAGATGGATGATTGCTACCGGTTGCAAGTGTAATGTGCTTGCTTAATTACGGTTTTACAATGGACGAAGCAATGACAGTATTTGTATAGATGATTGATCAAGAGATCTCTCCTAATCTTGTGATTAATCTCTTTTCATTTATGGATTTTGTATAGCAGAAATGTGGGAAGATGTTACAGAGATGATAAAGGAAATGGTAATAGATTGTCTTAGGTAAAGTCAATAAGTTGAATGAAGTGGTTGATGTGTATGAGTCAATGTTCAAGCAAGGTCTATTAACAGGGTGCAGGCTTACGGACGCAACTAAATTGTTCAAATCGATGAGGTATGGCGACATTCAACATAATGAAGCAATCCAGCTGGTTGACATAGAGCATTATGATCAGTGGTTGTATGTTGCTACACGGCTCTTTGATGATTCCCTCTGTGAACTTAAGATGCTATCAGAACTCAGAGCACTGTTCATCCAATTAGAGCCAAAGTTTTGTTCACCAACACTATTAGATCCGACTTCCTTCTAGTGAACAAGGTTAAAGATGTGGTTAAATGCAGGCTGCGTCGAGTTCTTGCTCATGCTGATGGTCAGAAAACCCTTAGCCACTTCTAGACAGTTACGCGAAGAACATTTTCAAGTGAAATTATCTATTGCATTGGCCTGAAGGTTTATAGCAATGATGCCATCTCCGACTCCAAGTAGGTAACGTCCAATATGCTTTTTCAATGGTATTTTTTTTCCTTGCATCGAATACACCTGTTCATATGTACATAGAACATAAAAGAATCACTATTAAAGGTATAACAGAGCAACCATCAGGGTGAACTATGGGAGCTATGTTTGCTAGGCAAAGGAGTGTTCCTCCATGAGCCACGCTTAGTTGCCACTAAATCGGGAGTCCTATTAGGATCCTCCACGAACATCGCTTTCTCTAAATCTTCTCCATTCCTGAACTCCGGATGGGCGTACGCATTTAGAAAGTAAGCCTTGAGGTTTAAGCTTGGCTCACGTGTACGTTCCAGTGTATCTTTCATCATGGCTTCCTGATAACACAAAGGTAAAAGAGATTGCTAAGATGTTACTGCTTTCGCTCGAAACATCGAAAAGGTAAGCTTAAATGTTTTTCACTCAAAGCTTACTAGAGATCCTCAGTCTTTTTTTTGTTATTGTTTTGTTTTAACTAACCTGTAAAGGGTATGTGACAAAAGCAGGTTGGTAACGGCTTTTGCAGTGCACGTGGAACCCGATGGTCAACAATGGAAGCACAAGAAGCAAAGGAGTGGATTTAGAAGCTTGTTTGGTGCTTAAAAGACCCATCAAGAGCAGCTGTGAAACAATCAGTGCAGTCACAACACGCCTGTGAACGTCAGGCCAGAACTTCCCTGCACTCTCGTACTTTTGGTGATACACATTTATAACCTGCAAATGAAGCCGTCATTGTTACTCAATGATGCTCGAGCTTTGGAGGAAAAAAGAAGCAGAAGATTCAGTTATCTCACCTGATGACGGTACACTACGTAAGCCAGGCCGAAGAAGACAATGATAAAAGGAAGAAGTATGGGGCTAACTGCTGCGTAAACGAGACCAAGAAGGAAGTAGAGTTGTATTTGAGGCTCACCAGTGTTGAATCCTATGGTTCCAGGATCAGTTGCTTCCTCTCTATCTTTCTCGGTTCTTACAAGGAAGGAGTTCTTTAAATGATAGATTATGAGGGGCTTCAATCTCAGTATCTCCCCAGCAACACCAGCCCATCCATCCACCATTATGTATGTTATAAAGAAGGTCGCTTTCATTGGAATCGAGACGCCAATTGTCTTTGGAATACTGCAGAAAAGAAAAGAACAAAGTCAGAAAGATATGAGATTTCTTGGTGAAACACACCACAAAGGGAAGTCTAAAGAACATACTCGTTTGCAGACTGGTTAAGGAAGGTGTTGAGCTGTTGAAACGCAGTCCCAGTGACTATGCTTCCGAGGAAAACATTGATGAACTGGAACATGTAGAATCTGCTTGCAGACCTTCTTTCTAATGAGGATAGGCTGACAAAACCTTCGAATTTAGACATTTGCATCAATATTCTTGGGAGGAAAAGGAGAAAGATCTTTAAGGCAATCCCAGGAAGGAAACCTTGGATGATCGACTTTAACAATTTCCTGTCCATAAAGACGCAGAAAACCGTAAGAGATTCAATCAACGGGACAGTACAAACTGATATATTCATGGAGATAGACAGAGACATACACTTCTATAAGGGGCTTCAAGAAAGGAAAAGCCTTCTCTATTCCTTCGATGTTGGCGAGTGACTGTACAAATGCTATTGGGATCATGAAGAAGAAGGTGAGGAAGAAGTATGCAATGGCAACTATGATCCTCCTTATCTTAAGGTCGACATATGGCAATGCCAGATTATCATAGTAGATGTCACGTGGCTCTGCAGCCCACTCGGTTAACCACTCTGTTGGGTTTCTTGACTGTTGAGTTTGAGCACAAACCGCTGCTCCCCAACGGCTCTTGAAAGACACAAAAGCTGCAGGCACTATCGACGTTGTCCCGGTCCTTAACTTGTCTTTCTCGTCAGCTATCTGAATCATCCAAAGTAAGTTTAATTAAATGTTTCAAATGAAGATAAAGAACAAAAGCAAAAACATAGAGTAGTTCTTTACTTCTCTTGTTAGACTTTCGACCATGGACGTGTAGTACTTGATTCCATCAACTTCTTCACCGCAACAGCCAAGAAATCCCATCTGCTTGCAAACATTGAAATGAATCTTAAAGAGAAAATAACAAAGTATAAACTTAAAGCTTTTGCAAATGTGAGCTTACCTTTATTACTGGCCTTTTGGATTGCTTTCTCATTTGTTTGTTTATATTGTAATCGAGCAGATTCTGCATTTGTTTCCTCGTCTGAACCAGTTCCGAGAGTTTGCTTGCATCGTGGACTGCCTGAGTTAAATCAGATAAAAAATCGTCAACCGAGAAATCAAAGTCAAAGATGGGATATGTATCAGAAATATCCAAAGATGGTTTTACCTGGTAAGTAAGGTAGTGATCTGGATGGTTAACCTTAAAGAAATGTTCAACAAGTTCACATATGGATTCATGAGGATCAGTAGGAATGTTCCTTACCAGCACCTAACAATAACAAAATTCAAACAGGTTTCAGCTACAGGGGTAAGTGTTTGTATCAGAAAGGAACAAAATAGATTTTCATTACGGTATACTGGTTAGGTCTTCTTTCGTCATTTGCGAGAAACTGTAGCCTCATTAAAGCTATATTCTGGTACTCTCTTTTCAGGATAAAGCAGGTCCAGAAGGTGATTGCATAAGCCATACACAAATGCACCCAAAACCTACTGGGAACATGAAGACCAATAAAATGATCACATATCAACCATTACACTATTGGAAAGAACAAAGAAAGAAAAGCATCTCTCATTACCTGACTGATCCATTTGGTATATTCGATAACGATAGCTTATCGATATCACTGTAAGTTATATTTGTCTGCTTATTATACCCAACCAATCCTTTGCTTGTCCAATTAACAGGCACCATTGCTGTAAAAGCAACACAAGCTATTGGTACAAAGATCTTGAGCCTGCAAAATAAAGAAACCTCAAGTCAGAAAATTTTCAAAAAAGAAGAAAACAAAAAGAGCTTTGGATATTATACATCAAGAACCTCTTTAGCCTCAAGTCAAAAACTCTTAAAACATCAAGAAAACAAAAGAGCTTACCCGAGTAAGTAAATCCTTAAGTAGACGACAGAATCGAGTCCTGCGTGATCGACGAGTTCAGGTTCAGGCATTTTAAGAGCTTCAGGCATCCAATTAAGGAATCTCACATAAGACCTAAAGTCTAGATTGATAAACTTGCTACCAAAACCACCAGTTTGTATAGAGCTACTTCTTAAGCCTTTAAGATACCATTTAGGGAAATAAACTCTATCATTTACTGGTTGAATCCTGAATATAGCAAAAGCTATTAAGAAAGCAAATGCTGTAACTATATTTATTGCTGCTGCTACTCCTATATCGTTTATTGTTGCCATAAAAAGTCTTTTATTCTCTTCCTGTAAAATGGGAAAAAACAAAACACAGATTCAGAATTTAAGTAAGGAAAAAAAACAAAACAAATCTAAACTTTTTCTTTATCCAGAACAAGAAACAAGAACCATCAGTCACAGTCATCAAGAACACTGAAGAAAACACAGATTTTGTGTTTTAGTAAAGTGAAGAAACATGAGATTCACTTTCATTACCTTCTAAAAGAGGTAAAGACAAGAACTCTCTTGTTCTTGTAAGTAAAGATTTCAGTTTAAAAAGGTAAAGACAGAACAGAAATAGAAACAGAAACAGAAGCAAGAAGAAGAGAAGAAGAGAAGAAGATAAAGGTTGTGTTTTTGGTGATTTAATGAGGAAAAATCAGAATTTTTCTTGCCGGGTTTTTAGGAAAAGATTCATGGGACTAAAAAGTTTACTGCAAAATTCAATGTTTAAATCCGTGACGGCAAGCAAGCACTTGGCAAAAGCTGAGCCTTCTGTTTCTGTATATATTTCAGAAACAAAATAGAGGAAAAAAGAAAGAAAATATTGATGCTCTCTGCTATGAAAGAGACTAAAGAGTAAGTTAAAACCGTGAAATGACAAGAAAATAAAAATAAAAATAAAAATAATAGCACTAACGAAAAATTAGTGTATTTTTTTGGAATTGTCTCTCGTAACGTTTATATTTTTTATGTTAAACATTGATTTTGTGGAAAATTTGTTTGTTCCGTGTGAAGAAACTAGTGGTTGTGATAATTTGTGGAAGATATCTAATATATACGTGGATAATATAAAGTTGATGGACCCACCGTAAAAGAGACGGTTAATTTTTAGTGAGTGTGAACACTTGTTGACAAAATAACACAACCACTATATATTGATATTCTTATCTCCGACCAAAAACAAATATTGATATTTTCTTCATTTATTTATGGGTTTTTTTTGGGGTGGATAATTGAAAAATTGTATTAAGTATGGGCCAAATCTACCTTTTGGTCATAATTATAAATCCGAATCCAAAATACATTATTGTATTTTTTAAATGGTGGGTTTTTGCCAAAATACTTTATAGAATTCAGAATTATTGTGCCAAAATACCGATAATATATTTTTTGGAGTTTGTAATAGAACATTTAAATAGTATATTCGATTTACACTTCAAACTATTTGGATATTGCTTGCTTTTTTCTACAAGATATTTTATTGGTTTATTATTTTTTTAAAAACGTCAAGATATATTCATTTAAGAATTGTTGGATGTGCATTTGGTATAAAACCCAAATACACCATGAGTTAAGGTCAAGAGGAGAAAATCTATTAGAAGGCCCAAAAGGAGGAATATCATGGGTTAAGACTAACCATGATTAGGTTCTCCAAACCCACCAAAAAGCACTATAAAAGGAGGTGAAAAAACACAAGAGAGGCAGGTTGGACCAGGGGACAAAGGATTTACCTCTTGGATAATTAATTAGTTTTCGCTTAAGCTCGAGCTCGACCCGAATATTCTTATATCGGTTCGAGCCCCTTTTGTAACTTGATAAGATCAATACAATTCTGCGATTCGATCCTTAAGTACATCACGAGATTATTCGACCTCCCAAAACAATAGAATTCACTCAATCCTCATTTCTAAGCTCGACCCGATATTAGATATAACATTTGGAGCGCCAGGTAGGGGGCACATGATATCTCTTACGCAGAATGGAATCGAATCGCACGGAAAACGAGCATGGCAACCCCAATGCTCAGGCGGAAATTCAAGAAATCACACCCCGGGCTGCATTCAACACGCGAAGCCCGGGGCAAGATCCGGAGACAAGTTCGCATCCTCTGAGGTAGGACCAAACACGAGCAAGTCAGGTCGAACGGACACCGGTTCGAATAAATGAAGGAGAGCTCAGTCTCACAGACGTAATCGGTACGATCTTGAGTCACGTCAACCAGCAAGAGGAGTCAAACCGAAAAATTAACGAACGCCTCGATCTCTTGACGTCGATCTATCCATCTCGCCCCGAGCATGTCGGGGCACCACGTCAAAGAATAATACCGTCCATATTTGATAGGCTGGGAAGCGCGAACACTCCACCTACCCCCGTGAATCCAATTACCGGAAGTACAGAGGCCTCGCACCCTGTGCGGCCCTCGGCCCTGTCCAGGCTCTCCGGATCGAGGGAAGACCAGGACGATCGAAACGAAGATATTCGAGACCTGAGGGAGAAACTCAGGACAATGAAATCACAGGTCCACCATGCGCTAAGCTCGGCGCCGGAGCTCGACCGTGTAATCGAGGACGCGCAGCGCACCCGCTTCACTGAACGGATTACGTCCGTCCCAGTTCGGGTCACTGGGAAGCTTTGCATTTCGACCTATGAAGGGAAGACCGACCCGAAACGGCACTTGACAGCATTCTCGCACGCTATGAGCCGACAACACTTCCCTACTGATCAGAAGGACGCGGCGAACTGCCAAACCTTCGTCGAGTACCTGGACGGCCCAGCCCTGGAATGGTTCTCCCGTCTCGAACCGAACTCGATCGATGATTTCCTTCAACTGTCATTCGCATTCGTCAAACACTACTCATTGTACTTACACGACACCATATCGGACTCGGACCTCTACGACCTCGAGCCTCAAGGGTCGAAAGAAACTTTAAGAAACTACATGGATCGCTTCAAGGCGGTCCTCTCAAAAGTAAGCGTCCCAGATTCGTCGGCGATAAGCGCGCTAAAGCAAGGCTTATGGCACGAGTCAGAGTTCCGAAGGGACCTCGTGCAGCATAAAGCACACCGACTCGACGACGTACTGCACCGCGCGAGTGGTTGCATCCGCGTCGAAGAGGACAAGGCAATGAACTCGAAAAGGCACTCGGCGCTCAGGCCGCCCGCACCTAAGCCTAAGTCAGCAAAGGAACGAATCGATGATGACTATCAAGAACCCCGACAATACTATGATCAAGATTACAAGGCTAAGCTCCAGGTGAACCAGTCGGCTCGACCAACCAATCAAATCAGTCGAACCAGGGGCAATCCAACAAGTGGGTGCGAGGCCAAGATGCTAAGGACGGCCAGTCCTATTGCACCTTCCACAAGAAGTATGGCCACGCGACTTCAGTATGTCGCAGCCTGATGAACGTCCTGTTGGGCAAGTACACCAAGGGCGAAATAGCTGTCGAATCGCCCCCAACTCAAGCAGAAAAGAACGAAGCACCAAGGCCCGAGCTCGAACAGAGACCTGTGGGAAATGCGAATCCCCCAATCGCTCCGAAGAGACTCAACAACCAGCAGGTATCGCCCGATGCACCCTCAGCCTCGAAGAGGAAGGTCCTGATGATTATGGGAGGAGCTTAACTCGTGCATGGGTCGGTTCGATCGCTCAAGCAACATGAGAAGATCGCAATCCAAGCGCAGCAATGCTTAGTTCGAGCCGAAGTTGACATGCCGATCATCTTCTCTGAGGCCGATACGAAGGGGGTTGCTATGCCTCATAACGACCCCTTGGTGATCGAACTCAGGGTAGGAGACTGCGACGTATCCCGAGTCCTCATCGATACCGGGAGCTCGGTCGACGTAATCTTTAAGCAGACACTCGTAAGCATGGACATCCCCGAGAACCAGATCAAGCCGAGCGTGAAGCCCTGACTGGATTCGATGGCGTCACCACAATGACCATCGGTTCGATCAAGCTGGACGTGTACGCAGGTGGTGGCATAACTAAAGCAGTCAAGTTCCTCGTCGTGGACCGACCTGCAATATACAACGTGATTATGGGCACCCCATGGCTGATCTCGCTTCGAGCCGTGCCATCAACTTATCATTTATGTTTGAAGTTTTCCACTCAGACCGGAGTATTCACTATAAGAGGCGACCAGAAGATGGTTCGAACGTGTTTCGTTACAAAGCAGCAACTAAGGAGGGTAAGCCTGCACATCTCAACAACGGAGCAGTCACACGCCTCGGAGCCAAGAAAAGAAGTATCTGAGTCGGTCACGATCGACCCAGCCTGCCCCGAAAGACGCGTCAGCATCGGAACCGAGCTGATTGATCTGATAAGATCCGAGCTGATACAATTCCTCGCAAAGAACGCCGAAACCTTCGAATGGACGGTCAAAGACATTAAGGGAATAAGCCCCTCCGTCACGAGCCTCCAATTGAACGTCGACCCAACCTTCAAACCGATTCGGCAGAAACGGCGGAAGCTCGGTTCGGAGAGACCCAAGGCGGTAAATGAAGAGGTAGTGAAGTTGCTCGACGTGGGCTCAATCACCAAGGTACAATACCCTGAATGGTTGGCAAACCCGGTCGTGGTCAAGAAAAAGAACGGCAGCTGGAGGGTCTGCGTGGACTTCACCGACCTAAACAAAGCCTGTCCAAAAGACAGCTACCTCCTCTCCCACATTGATCGAGTCGTGGAAGCAACGGCAGGAAACGAGCTGCTGTCGTTCATGGACGCTTTCTCAGGTTACAACCAGATCGAGATGCATCCGCACGATCGAGAGAAGACTGCATTCATCACGGAGCGCGGAACATACTGCTACAGGGTTATACCGTTCGGTCTGAAAAACGCTGGAGCGACCTACCAAAGGCTCGTAAACAAGATGTTCGCCGAGCAGCTCGGCGATACAATAAAAGTTTACATAGACGACATGCTAGTTAAATCGGAAAAGGCGGGCGACCACGTCGAGCACCTTAGGTCGTGCTTCGAAATATTGAACCAATATGGCATGAAGCTCAATCCGGCGAAGTGTACATTCGGAGTGACCTCCGGAGAGTTCCTCGGTTACATCGTAACACAACGCGGGATCGAGGCGAACCCAAAATAGATCGCAGCCATAGCCGATCTACCTTCTCCAAATAACAAAAGGGAGGTTCAACGCTTGACGGGTCGGATCGCAGCCTTGAATCGCTTCATCTCAAGATCCACCGATCGAAGCCTACCCTTCTATCAACTCCTCCGAGGCAACTAAAGCTTCGCCTGGGACGATAAGTACGAATCGGCCTTCCAGGATCTAAAGCAGTACTTGACTACCCCGCCAATCCTCTCAAAGTCTGAGCTGGGCGAGACCATGTACCTCTACGTATCGATCACCGACGCCGCGGTCGGTGGAGTACTCGTCAGAGAGAATCGAGGCGATCAGAAGCCGATCTTTTATGTCAGTAAAGCGCTCGATGGTGCCGAATCTCGATATCCGATGCTTGAAAAACTCGCGCTAGCCGTTGTTATGTCGGCTCGAAAACTCCGACCTTACTTCCAATCCCATACGATAACAGTTATGTCGACGCAACCGCTCCGTGCTATACTGCACAGCCTGAGCCAGGCATGACGGATGGCCCGTTAGGCGGTCGAACTGAGCGAATTCGATGTGGAATTTTGAAACAGAACAACGGCCAAGTCTCAAGTTTTGGCTGACTTCGTCACAGAATTGCCTCCTAGCACCGAGTCGGTTGGACGACCCGACATTTGGAACCTGTACGTGGACGGATCGGCATCTCGACACGGTTCAGGGATTGGAATTTTACTTGTTTCACACTCCGGTGACGTACTCGAGCAGTCCTTTCGGCTCGGATTCCGAGCCTCGAACAACGAGGCCGAGTGGGAGGCCCTGATAGCCGGCCTAAGGCTTGCAAAGGAAATGGGGGCGCGACGCAAACATGCTTTTAGTGACTCTCATCTAGTGACAAACCAGCTAAATCACGAAAATGACGCTCGAGACGATCGGATGAGTGCATATTTGCAGCTAACGGAGAATATCATACTAGATCACTTCAATAGTTTCCTCCTCTCCAAGGTGCCTCGCGCCGAGAATTCCAAGGCGGATGCGTTGGCATCACTGGGATCGAGCTCGGGCACCGAACTGCATCGAACTATCCCAGTTAGAATACTGCCAGACCCCAGCATCGAACTCCCTCGAGGCCATAGCAGTATAATGAGCATCACGGAGCTCAGGACGGAACCTGAGCCTAACTCCGAACCAATTTCAATCTTAGGAGCATCGACGTCGAGCGCCGACTGGCGTGAGGAAATTATTAAGTATATGACACAAGGAATCGTACCGGAGGACAAGTGGGCAGCTCGACGCCTTAAAACTCGAAGCGCGCGGTACGTCATACTCAAGGATAAGCTGTTTTGATGGAATGCAGCAGGGGTCCTACTCCAATGCATCGCGGGTGGCGAAATCTATCTAGCCCTCGCCGAGACGCACGAAGTGGCTGGAGGAAGCCACTCAGGCGGTCGAACCCTCGCCCTCAAGATTAAAACCATGCGCGATGCTGCGAGAAGTGCCAACGGCATGGCCCCATGATCAAGTCACCAACCAAGCCCCTGACCACGTCTGCCGCCGCTTACCCCTTCATGAGGTGGGTGTGGTGGGCGAAACCTGCACAGTTGAAATAGTCAGACAAGCTTTGAGGTTTGAAAGTTCTGAGATGAGAAACACTAAGCGAAGATCTCAAGAGAGTTTTTATTGATTTGTTTGCCAAGTGATTACAAGCTGTTTTTGAGTAAAAAATGTGGATCCCCTCTAAAGGGGGATGTACAAGAGTATTTATACTAGTCTAAGTCGGTTTAAGGTTAGCCCTAGAGAATAAGGGAACATTCCTTATTCTCTTAGATCTCCATATATTCTGCAAGATCTTCCCTCACCTCCAAGTTTCGCCAAGCGTGCTGGGCTTTCGTCATGGGCTTATCCTGATGACAGTCGTCGCTGGGTCGGCCCACTTCTTAAGACTCTTAAATCGGCTCATCAAAATATATCCGGTAAACCGCGGCTGACCGGTTTACCGGTTCAATTTACGGATGGTCAACTTGATGGTCTACCGCACGGTTAGCCTGGTTTAATCATTGAACGGCTGGTTTTCCATACTTAGTCGTTTTTAGCTCATTGATTCAAAAGGGGAGTTTTGACCCCCACAGTTAGCCCCCTAGCTCAACATTGTTTGTTATAACAATGTCGAGGTAATATGATCGATGTGTTTAAAATCAGCGAGCCAAAGACTAAGTGAGAAAACGCTAAGCAGCTAAACTCAAGTGACGCCGAACCGTGGTAAGACATTGATGTCGAATCGTTATTTAGGATGGCGTGACGATCTGCGGATGGCAAACGAATCATACGTTCATGTCTTTGATAAGGAGATAGATTTTATGTACAACAAGGCCCATTATCACAAATATTAATTTGTGATTGCCCATGCAAGTAGACGTAATGGGGTTATTACGTAAAACCCATGAACTTTGATAATGCACCAATGCCGATCTGTTGTTTGAGACGACAGCTAGTCGTGTGAAAATGATGACGACCCATGAATGGTGTTAGTGACGAGCCTTGAGTAAGAGCTGATAGCAATTTATGGGTTTAAGCCGATGGACATGTTGAATTATTAAGGCTCATGCGTTAATATTTGTCCGATGATTTTTCTTCACGCTGAAATTCGTCGAACATTCAAGATACAACGACGTTTGGTCTTGTTACTTTGTTTCGTCTTTATTTGATGACGAGCCGCGGTGGACTGATTTGGACGACGAGCCGTGATAGGGACGATCTGAATCAGACCTATTTGATGACCTGTTTTATAAGCTTGGCGTCGAACCGTATGTGCAAAGATGCGATGATCCGTTGGCGTGCCGAGCCGTTGTCGTTGCTTGCATTCATGACGAGCCATGATGATGCCGAGCCGTGGATGGCCATAATGATGAGCCGTTGATGAAAAGGTGCTATGACGAGCCGCAATGATGCGTTAACGCCGACCCGTTTGATATTTATGACAAGCCGTTATTGATAGAGCGATGCTTTTTGACGACGAGTCATGGCGGTGAGGGTGTAGTATTATCGACATTGCCAAGACATGACAACGGGAAATGATGAGCCATGGTACTTCGAGATGGTGATGGTGAATTCATGGAGAATAGGAAGACGATGCCGATTCGTTGCTTGCACTTGAAGATGAGCCAATATGAAAGATTTTCATTTAACCAAGTGAACAAGCCCTTAGTGGCCCATGTAAGTGAATATTGTTGTCATTACGTAAATTCGATGACGATCCCTTGTAATATGTTGATGTTGTGCCGTTCATATGCCGATCCCATATAGCTTTTCTTAATTTGGCAAGATCGATTATGAAAGGGAATATACATCGGTTCTTGGTAAAGAACTTTTGACTAGCCGTGGTGAAGACTTATCGACCCTTAGAGTATTTAGTGGGAACGTCGATTTCCGTGGTGATAAACTGATGACGAGCCGTAAACCATTTCCGTGAAAAGATGTCGAGCCATTGTTGAGTGATATGCCGAGCCAATTGTGATATATCAATGACTCGCCAATGACGAGTCGTAAACCATTTTTGTGCAAAGATGCCGATCTGAGAGGAGGATGTGGCTTGCCGATTCGTGAAAGAGGATATTTGACTAGCCGTTGTGAGCATCCGTGAGAAACGCCAAGTCAAACCAAGTGAGGCATGATGCAGATCTTATGATGAAAAACTTGATGGCGACTCGTGAAAGCTTTGGTAGCATGACGATCATTGAAGGAATGTATATTATGACTAGCCGTGACGAAAAGAAGTTATGCGGATTTCCTTCACGTTTCGACGTGTCATAACTAGGAGTTGTAGCTTGTCTTATCCCATACTTAGTAAAAATTTGATGAGCCCTTCGCGCATTTGCTCTTGGCGTAATCAATTATGAGAAGAAGTTTAAGCCGACCCGTACATGGGAGATGTCGACGATCCGTAACTGGTCAAGAGATTATGACGCCTACCCGTGAAATTTGATTTTGGTGTCTAGCCGTGAGGATTTTCATGTTAGCGCCAAGCCGTTCAAGAGATTATGGCGAGCCGCGGTGGCTATGGTAGTGGCGAGTCGTGGTGACCATGATAGTGGCGAGTCGTGATTCGCTAGAATGGCTAAGGTCGTGCTGTGACGAGCCGTTTTGAAAGAGATAGTGTCGGTTCGTCTTGGCGATCCGATAACGAAAGGATGATGTGATTCCATTGATGGAGAGATTTGTTCGAAAGAATGTAAGTTTGATTGAGACGACGCGAACCGTTTCTTGGAGGTGATGGGTCGTCATCTTCAATGCTTAGAAAAAAAAATGCAAAACATTTTTGTTTTTATGCTTTGATAATTTATTAATGTTCTCTTGGATGTTCAAGGTTTCTGTTTTTCGTAGACGGCGTCCCGTTTACAAAACATCTTTTTGCGGCTGTCTAGGTTTGTCGAGTGGTTGGTAAATATGTAATGTTTAGACCAGTGATTTGTTTTACTGGGTTTTCCGATGTTTGCCTTAGTTTACAAATGGATTCCTCATGAACACACTTGCTCTAAAACAAACATGTTTTAACCGACGTTTAGATAGTCGGGCTTTGGATGGACATTTCGGGTTACGGAGACGTTCCCGTGAACGACTCCGCTCGAAATGGACATCTTTATTTGTATAGCGCGCTGTGAAGTTTATGGGAATTGTAATAGTCAGATCTGAATAATATGTATAAGTTAGTTGCTATGGCCAGTAGCAACGTTTGTAATGACAATATGTCTGTAACGTTAAGTTGATCGATCCGCGGAGGATGTAAATGAGATTTGAACAAATTGTTTTTCTTTAGAGAAAAAGCTTGTTACAAAAAATGGGAGTATACGAGTATACGTACCCACTCCCCCCCCCCTTTGGGAGGGGGGCAACTGAACCCATCCGAAAATGGACTGCCTACGTACCATTTGCAGGGATCAAGTCGCTCGTAGTTCATGCTAAGTAACTGGAATGTAGATAAATGATAGTACGCCTTAGTGGTGGAAGGGTAACTTAATGATAGTACTTCTTTAAATGTCGAGCGTTCCATGACCGCAGAATGGCTCGTCCTTCCATGTTGGCGAGTTCATAAACGCCTGGTCGGACTACATTGGTGATTACGTAAGGTCCTTCCCAATGCGCTCCAAGCTTACCGGCGTTCCGTTCGGCTGTGTTTTGGAATACTTCTCGTAAGACTAAGTCACCTTCATGGAATCGCCTGGTGCGGACTTTGGAGTTGTAATATTTTGATGCGGCCAGCTGGTAACGGGTGATGTTAAGCAATGCTTGGTCGCGTCGCTCGTTGATTAGGTCTAGCTCGTCAAGGAGTAGCAGATGGTTGAGTCCTTCCTGCTCTGGGAGGAGTCTGCGACGGACTCCGGGAAAATGTATTTCTGGAGGAATGACACTCTGTTCCATATACGAGAGCGAATGGAGTTTCGCCCGGTGCTCGTCGTGGGGTGGTGCGATAGGACCATAAACCACCTTCGAGTTCGTCTGCCCATCGTCCTTTTTTCTCGTCCAGCCGTTTCTTAAGTCCTGCAATAAAAGTTTTGTTAGTTGCTTCAGCTTGCCCGTTTCCTTGAGGACAACGTGGCGTGGACTTGTTCAGGCGTATTTTCCACTTATCACAAAAGAGGTCAAATTTGGAAGAGATGAATTGTGTGCCATTGTCGGTGACAATCTCGTACGGCACGCCATGCCGGCAGATGATGTTCTTCCAGATGAACTTCTCAACCTGTTTTTCTTTGATGCTGGAGTATGACTCTGCCTCGACCCACTTGGAGAAGTAATCTGTCAAAACCAAGAGATAGCGCTTCTGCCGTGAGGGATGGAGAGGTCCGACGATGTCCATAGCCCAGCGTATGAATGGATAAGGTGATGTTATGGATGACAGGAGCTCGGTAGGCTGATGAATCATTGGCGCATGCCGTTGACACTTTTCGCAGCGAGAGGACAACTTCTCACAGTCTTGGACCATGGTTGGCCAGAAGTAACTGTGGCGCTTAATTCTGATTGCTAGTGCTCGGCCTCCGGAGTGGTTACCGCGAGTTTAACCAATTGACATCATTAGCTCAGGCACGACTTGTCTGGCGAGGTCCTCGTCGTCGTCAACTTCTATTGGTTCGTCACCAATTTTGGCCTTCTCACGGCGGGCCTGAGCTAGGAGAACAGATCGTCCGTCCTTCGCATCGACCGATGGATGTTGCTGCCGAGGTCAATTTGACGACCTTACTGGTGTTGTGAAGTTAAGCGCCAATGGGTCAAGCCGTGGCGCTGGTTTCCTGAACAGACCTGGCTCGAGGGCTCGTGTGCGGACGTCTGCTCCAATGGATCTGAGCTCTTCAGTTATCGTCCCATTGGTTTTGTTCTGTCGATCGGCACTCTCAAGCAAGGCGTCTAGCGTCGCGCTCATCTTTTGTAGGAACTCAGGAAGAAGCGAGGTTGCCCTCGGGGCTTCTTTCGACTTCTCGCCGGATGGACTAACGCGAGCTGGAGCTGCTGGCGGCGGATCGTCGTGGGCAATTTAATCCTCGCGGACACTTCCGTCGGTCTGGATCTCGCCGTCCTCCAGATCTCTTAGCCCGGCGTCTTTCGGATCAGCGGTACGTCGTTCGTCAGTCATCGTGTCTGGATCTCTTCGAGGTGGTTCTTCGGAGTAAGAAGCTTTCAATACCCTCCTTCTAGCGCCAAACTGTGGTGGGCGAAACCTGCACAGTTGAAATAGTCAGACAAGCTTTGAGGTTTGAAAGTTCTGAGATGAGAAACACTAAGCGAAGATCTCAAGAGAGTTTTTATTGATTTGTTTGCCAAGTGATTACAAGCTGTTTTTGAGTAAAAAAATGTGGATCCCCTCTAAAGGGGGATGTACAAGAGTATTTATACTAGTCTAAGTCGGTTTAAGGTTAGCCCTAGAGAATAAGGGAACATTCCTTATTCTCTTAGATCTCCATATATTCTGCAAGATCTTCCCTCACCTCCAAGTTTCGCCAAGCGTGCTGGGCTTTCGTCATGGGCTTATCCTGATGACAGTCGTCGCTGGGTCGGCCCACTTCTTAAGACTCTTAAATCGGCTCATCAAAATATATCCGGTAAACCGCGGCTGACCGGTTTACCGGTTCAATTTACGGATGGTCAACTTGATGGTCTACCGCACGGTTAGCCTGGTTTAATCATTGAACGGCTGGTTTTCCATACTTAGTCGTTTTTAGCTCATTGATTCAAAAGGGGAGTTTTGACCCCCACAGTGGGCGATGGATATCATCGGACCTTTCCCCAAATCGCACCAAAAGAGGTACGTCATAGTCATCACCGACTACTTCACGAAATGGGTCGAGGCCGAGGCGTACGCAATGATTCGAGCTAACGACGTTCAGAATTTCGTTTGGAAATTCCTTATCTGTCGGCACGGTTTACCGTACGAGATTGTCACGGACAACGGCTCGCAGTTCATCTCCAACACATTCGAGGCCTTCTGCGCGAAGTGGAGGATCAAACTCAACAAATCGACTCCTCGGTACCCGCAGGGGAACGGCCAAGCCGAAGCAACCAACAAAGTAATCATCAGCGAGCTCAAGAAACGACTTGATGAAAAGAAGAGCCTTTGGGCCGACGAGCTCGATGGCGTCCTATGGGCATTTCGCACAACTCCGAGACAGTCGACAGATCGAACACCTTTTTCTCTCGCCTATGGGCTCGAGGCTATGGCACCCGCCGAAGTCAACATCAACAGCTTTCGCAGGAACACCATGCCCAAGAACCCCGAGGTCAACGAGATCGCGCTCCTCGATAACCTCGACTTCGTCGAAGAAGAACGTGTCCAGGCATTGCTTCGCATCCAGAATTACCAACAACGAGCCGCCAGTACTACAATCGTAAAGTACAGGGTCGAAGCTTCCCGTGAAGGCAACCTCGTGCTGCGAAAGGTATACGAAAATACCAAGGAATATCAAGCCGGTAAACTCGAAGCGAACTGGGAAGGCCCGTACCTCATCTCAAAAGTCGTTCGACCCAGCGTGTACGAGCTAATGACACTTGAAGGCGTCGCAATCCCACGGTCATGGAACTCGATGTCCCTCAAACGATACCATTACAACTCCCAACCAATTCCAGTCGCAT
This sequence comes from Arabis alpina, assembly GCA_900128785.1. Taxonomy (NCBI): domain Eukaryota; kingdom Viridiplantae; phylum Streptophyta; class Magnoliopsida; order Brassicales; family Brassicaceae; genus Arabis; species Arabis alpina. Next base: position 11,046,924 of record LT669791.1, read on the forward strand.
CGATTTCAACGCCTCGAGTCTTATAGAATATATATTAGACAAAAAAAAAAATCGAGCTCAAGACTCGACTCGAACTACGAATGGCTTGATCCCACCTCAGGTACTTAGGCAGCCTTCTCGAAGGTCCAGCTATATCTAAAAAAAAACAAAAAAGCCACGCGATCGAAGCCCTGGCCAGGCCTCGGTCACTATAAAAAGCGCGACACTCTCATAGTCGCTTCGATTCCCAACGAATCGAAGTCTGGTCCACATCGACCTGACCCAAAAGCCGGGGCCGGACCCGCACGACTCCTAAGAATGCCTAAGTGGTTAAGCCGGAAACTGCCCGCACACTTAGCCGCAAGACGGATCACACTCAAATAAAACGAGCCCAGGCTCGCACCGCAAGACCCAACCCCCATCGAGCATAAAGGTTGGGCCCGAATCTCTGATATTTAACGTCAAGCCTGAGCTCGGATCGAAAGATTGAGCTTACAACGGCTCGGCGCCACGATCGCATCAAAATCTCGGATTTGGACAAAATGTTCGGTCGATCTAAAAAGCAGCTACGTTCGAGGGTGGAAACGAAACGAGCAAAAATTAACATTTAAGAGTAAAAGTTTCTTAGATTAAAACCCGAGCCGACAGTAATAAAGCATTCGAAGTAATAAAGAAGTATTACAACAACCCGAGCCGTGACGACTCGGTAAATAAGTTCAGACAGAAAAGAAAAAAACAAGTACATAGAAGAATCCCGTCGATCACAAGCAAGTACAAAGGAAGCAGTCTCTAGCTCTTCGAGGTTCGAATTAGTGAAGAGAGGAGCGATTGGCTCTCCAGTGGCAGCATCTATTGCAGGCTCCTCGACTGAAACGGGCGCCTCGATCAAAGCAGGCTCCTCGATCGCAGCAGTCTCTCCAGCAGCTACGCAATCCTCAGACCCAAGTACACCAGCATCGCCCTCCGCCTCGCTCTGATCACCAAAAAGCTCGGCCGTAATCTGATTCACATGCTCCGCCTCGACATTCACATGGGCAGGAGTCTTCCCAGCCACCGACGTTCGACCATCGACCTCGCTTTTCTCGGCCTCTTCGTCAGAGCTATCCGAAGAGGAGATGTCGAGTGCTACGTTCTTGTTTGGCTCGGTCTCTTCGTCATCGGAAGAATCAGTGGGAAGAGACGGGAGGACGATCGAGTCCGCCTCAGCGGTATATGAAGCAAGACGAGCCTCTAGTTTCTCCTTCTTGGCCGTATCGATCGGAACTCCATCCTTAGCCACTTTCTCCATCCTCCTGATGGCTCCAACCACTTGACTAGCTAGCGATGCGAGGCGGTCTGCCTCGGTTTGGGCTCTGCTCCTCCCCTCCATGATCTCGATGCTGCGGCAAAGCTTATCCTTAGCTTTCTTCTTAACCTCTTCAACGGCTCGGGCCACAACATCTTTCGAGGAACTCCTAAGCTCCGCAACCTCTCCCTCGATTCGAGACACCTAGTCTTTCTTCGCTTCCTCCGCCTCGGCCAGCGCTGAGGTCAAGACATCGACCTTCGAGCTAAGCTCATCTCTGCTAGCGATCAGCTCGCCATTCATCTGCTGAGAATGACTCAGCAGGTCCTTGAACTTCGCAACTTCCAATTCAGCCCTCGTTCGAGCCTCCTTCGATCGATTCGATTCGAAGACCAGATCGCCGTTTTGGGTATTGAGCTTGCGGTTCTTCCGATCCAAGTCATACCGCACATCAGAAAGGAAGTTGTAGCCAGCAAGCATCTGCACAAGGATCGAACAAACAAGGTTAGAAAAGTTCGATCGAACTCGACCCGGCCATACTTAAAATCAAAAGAAAACTTACGGAGATGGCTGACATGGCGAACCGCGTATCAGGGTCGCTGGAAGAAGAGTCGACAGCAGGTGGAGAAAGGAAGTCAAGTCCGCCTCGCACGCAACGGACGAACTGAAGACAGGCCAAGGGGACTTGGGAAATATGCTTCCCCCCTCCTCTGAAGTAAAAAACAAAGTCAAAAAGAGATGGGCTCGACCCATCACCATCCCCCACACGAACGACCGCGCCAGCATATAGGTGATCGACCTCTACTGGGAGACCAACTGTATTAAATCGAGCCACCTTCTCGATTCGATCCCCAAATCCCAAGGCCTCATGGGCCGATCTCTTCTTTTATTTGATGGATTTCGCCATCTCCTTCTCCTCGTCAGCGCGCTTCTTCTTCCTCGCTTCGGCCTCCACCCCCTTCTTCTCTTCGGCCCTCGACTTTCGCTTAGCCACCTCCTTATGCCGCTCCCTCTCGAGTCGAGCCTCTTCTGCTCGTCAACTCTCCGCCAGCAGTCCCCCCATCAATCCTTTACCTCGACCGTGAGTGATCGGGGCTTTCTCGGGTCGAAGACCCTCTCTTACGATTGGGTGATCCACCCTCGGAAGCTCGAACTCCTCATCCGAATCCACCACATCGAGGTTCAATTTCACCATCGAAGATTCCTTGGGTCGAGTTTGCACAGTTGCAGTCTTCTTCTTTGATGGAGTCGAACTTTTCTTTCTTTGGCTTGAACTGGTCTTCTTGTTCGAGCCCTGCTGAGCGTCAGGAGAATTATCTTCCAACGGGAGGTAGAAGTCACCTGCAAAAAAGGAAGGTTTAGAAGCGAGCCGGATACGAAAGGAAAAGACGATCGAGTCATTACCTGTCGAAAACCGAGGATAGCTCCGAGCGATTCAATAAGATAGGAAGTCGGGCCAATGACGGATATGTTTCTTATCCTTCCGAAGAAGCGTGATAACCGAATCCTTAGGAGTTTTCCGCTTCACGGGTTCACAAGCACAAAAGCGAAGAGATTAAAATCAGTTCAGAAACTTGAAGAGCTCGATTTCGGTCTTACCAGGTCGAAAATTCCATCCGGCTCGAATCGGCCTACTAAACCCACCAATCGTCCTTCGACTGATTTCCACATAGAAATACCTCGACCATCGATGTCTGTTAACCTGGCTACTATGCCCCTTCACGAGCTGATAACCGCCCCGAGGGGATACCTAAAAATGACCCGAATTTCCGATGAGGCTAAATGAGGATATCTCCTCGAACTCGTCGAGATTTACTATTCCACCATGCTCGGCAGCAAGAACCACCACAACCATCATGGTTCGAATCGAACCATGCGTCAACTGAGAGAGAGATATTCGACGTCGATGACAGTATTGAAGCAGTAACCTCGGTATCGGGAAGCAGAGTCCCCCATTTTTGATGAAGCATTCGTACACGCACATATATCCCAACGGCGGACTCCAGGGTCGATCATTGGCCTGGGGATAAACAATCGAGATACCGTCCCATCCACTTGCTGGAGTCAGAGCATAAACGCGGCTCAAATTCATGCTCGACTCGACGTCATTGGAATCATCGAGCCTGATTCCGTGTCCGAGGCCAGGACCTGGGGATTTTGGCTCAGTGTTTCGAAAATCGATAAAACTCCCCTATTCACCTCCAGAGGTGCCTTCGTCCGTTTCGACTCGATTCGATGTTTCAGATCCTTTCGAATCGCCCTCAGAACGAGCATATGAAGATCCATCACCAGACGAATCCCTGGATACCTTCTGAGGAACAACATGGGATCAGTGCTCAGGCAGCTCGACCCTAGGGGACGATGCATCCGATACACGCCGATCTGAAGGCCCAGCGAGAGGAATGCCCGTTGGGATAAACGTATCGAGTCGATCATCCGATGCACGAGCCAGGGTAACATTGGGGTCGCGTCGAATCCTTCTCTTATTTAACTTCACAGAAGCGCTTGAATCTGAAGACATCCTTGACAGTCGAAGAACGATTCGGGAGTGCTGCAGGACGGTTCGAACGCGCATGAGAAAATTCGGAGAGAAATTTAACTTTTTTCACCGACGGCTCGATCCAAAGAAAATTGCAAATGACGAGAGAAGAGAGAAGAACTTCGATATTTATAAGCAGGAGGGAAAAGACGAACCGATACCGACAACCGCATCTCCCTACCAATCAGAAGAAATGGGCCTTGGAGCAAAGCCCATTAGCTTATTCGAAATCCCACGGGCTGAAGTATTGGGCTGCGAAATTCAAAGGCCACGTGACGAGCCCAGCAGAGGAGATCCGAGGGCACGAGCTGCCCAATCCGCGCAAAAGTTCGACGCTGACAGGCGTGACCGATGCGAACATTAACTAATCACATGGTCGATTCGACCTATAAAAAAGCGACGAATTCTACTCGATCTCTTTCGCCGACTTGGGGGGGGGGGGCTTACTGTTGGGTGTGCATTTGGTATAAAACCCAAATACACCATGAGTTAAGGTCCAAGAGGAGAAAGCCCATTAGAAGGCCCAAAAGGAGGAATATCATGGGTTAAGACTAACCATGATTAGGTTCTCCAAACCCACCAAAAAGCACTATAAAAGGAGGTGAAAAGACACAAGAGAGGCAGGTTGGACCAGGGGACAAAGAATTTACCTCTTGGATAATTAATTAGTTTTCGCTTAAGCTCGAGCTCGACCCGAATATTCTTATATCGGTTTGAGCCCCTTTTGTAACTTGAAAAGATCAATACAATTCTGCGATTCGATCCTTAAGTACATCACGAGATTATTCGACCTCCCAAAACAATAGAATTCACTCAATCCTCATTTCTAAGCTCGACCCGATATTAGATATAACAAGAATGAATTTGTATGTTCAAGAAGTGGTGGTTGGTTTGGATTGCATTGCGGTTTTTAAAGTTCTAAATAAGCCAGCAGAGTGACCTCGTTTCCGGATACTATTGGAGCAGGTGCAGATGCTCCGTGGTCAGTTTGTTTCTTGTTCCTTTGAGCTCGAATAAGAAGGTTCAAACATCCCAGCTCGTGCGATTGCCTCAAGCGTTCTTCGTGATGGTAGATTCCAGTCTTATTTAGCTCTTGGGGGGGCCGGCATGGCTCTATGATCGCATTGTAAACGATGGTCAATAGTAACATCTTTTGTCCCTATGGTTTGGGGGTAAATGTTGTTTTCCTGTTGTTTAAATGGATCTCATTTGATACTTTTGTTTATTTTCAATAATAATATTCAGACGATTTAAAAAAAAAAGAATGAATTTGTTTTAGCAAACCATTGTGAGATAATAATTTAAGAAAAATTTACACCTATATGTACTTTTTAGAAGAGTTATTTCACATATAGATACTTATGGAGGATGCTATACTTTTACCTTGGTTAAAGTCGAAAATATCCCTTCACGATCTGGTTCTCTAGTTACTCCAAAAAAGTGCTTAATTACAACAGTATTCTAATTATTCTAAAAATGTGCCTAACACGACTCATCATCAAACTCAGAGCTTGAGCTTGAAGCTCTTTGAATCTTAGACACGAGTGTAAAAAAAAGCATCATTTTGATCGATTCGGTTCCATTGTTAGATGAAATGGACATATCTAATTTGTGTTTCTAAGATTGGGTTCATGGATTGCATTTGGGTTCGCAGGAGCAAAAGGTGGAATCAATATCATATCTGGGCAAGCTCTTCATTGGCGGGATTTCACGATATATAGATGAAGGTTTACAGAGGATTTCGAGCAAGAGACGGAGGCGCGTAAAATTATTGATTCGAGCAACCTTCAGAGCCTAACCAGAGAAGTTGCAACGAGGAGGAGCAGGCCATTGGGATGACGATTTGGAGACTCCCGTAGGTGGATTCGCCACATAGTGTTGGCTCTTGATTGGGAGGTAGATTGAGACGGATGGTTCGCGAAGTGGTGTCGTTAATGAGGAGAGTTGGACCAAACTTTGTATTTCTTCTTCTTGTAGTGTTAGATGTTTCGTCTTCTTCTAAACCTCTAGTTTTGGACATTTTGGTAGAATCTAGGATTATGATTAGGTCGAATTTAATACTGAGAAGACACTAACATAAGTAGGAGAGATTTTTCTTCAGTTATGCAATGAGAGAATATATATACCTTATATTCTATTGGTTTTGGTTTGTTTGTTCATTCAACATTGTAAATCTGAAAATTCAGAAGAAAAAATTGGAACTTTTCCATTTGATTTTTATTGATTAATTCTTCTTGTGTACATCAAATGTATAATGTTCATTCAAGTTTTTCATCTTTTTCTAGAACAATGGCCTTGTAGTTAGAGATACATTTGTGAAAACGTGGAGGAAGTAATGTATCAGTAATATGGCCCTGTAGTTTTAAACCTTTCATCCATTCAATCTTTGGTGAAGCTAATAAGTATCAAACGTGGGTTAGTTTATGTGAACAAATTTTAGCATGGTCAATGTATTGTGAACAAATTAGTCTAGATACCATATTTTAGTATGTTCAAAGTATTGTGGACAAATTAATGTGGACAACATATTTGATCGCTTATGTTTTCTTTGTTTAATTCTACCAAAATAATAGTCACAAAACTAGCAAAAGGTTGAGATCCATAGACATCTATGATATGCATTTTCATATAGAAAGTGATCTTGCTTATTCTAAATTGGAAACCAAATTGGACATCTTAAGGATCACAAAAGCATTAGAACTGAGAATTGATTTTTTTCAAACTATATAAAACTCACACAAATATCATCCATAATTTACAGTCCATTATAACCCACCAACCATAACTCATAACTGTAAACATACACACCAAAATTTTGATCTTATGTTCTCTTAATTCTCTCCATATTTTAGACCAGACGAAACATGTGAGTCGAGAACTATTTTGTAATCAGAAACTAATGAGGAAAATTTCCACACAATCCCAACTTCATCGACCATGATAATGTGTCCACACAATCTTGTCCGTGAAACATTGTACATTACGTTCTCTCATCGTGGGCAGCTTACCTTCGTGATTGTGCCTATAAACAATCCCAATTCGGATTGCAAAATTCCAAGTCGGATTGCAAAAATAAGCAAGAAAGAAGTAAGAACATTTGAATTTCGTTTGTTCATTACTCCTTAAATATGACTTATGTATCGTCTTTTCATCAAAAACACTCATATCACCTACGAGCATGAGCTTAGAGCTTGACGAGGTAATATTAATATGAACTAAATCTCTTCGGCGCCACCATCATTAAAAAAGAGAGAAGACGACGCAAAGAGAAAATTTGGATCTTAGAGAACTTGAATTTCGAGAATCTCGAACTGATTCATCGTACTAAACCTCGAACATAATCAGATTTGAGATGGAAAAGGCTTTGGGAAGGAGGAGAGAAAAAGCGAAAAAAGGAAAAAAGAAGAAGTAAGAAAGCGTGACTATTTAGATGTATAATTACATCTTTACAATCATAAGCATCCATTCTTAATTTTTATTATTTAGCCACAGTTGAGATCTAACCAATCTAAACTACAAATATTTACTCTCTCAACTCTCTCTCGTCATATGCAGGGACTTTTTTATCATTAAAAATTTAAAACAAGGGCAAAAATACACCATCATGCTAAAGTACCTATATTGTAAAGAAGTTTTCACAAAGTAGTATAGAGGTAAGAAGCCCATAATTTAATTAAAAAGCTAATTCTAATGATAGTTTCTTGCGGACAGCTTTACTTGCTACTAGATTAAATCAGTCACTAATCGGTCTATTATGTTTCTTTTTTTTTCTGCTTTTTAAAGCAAGTATAAAGAGAACAATGTGAATGTATTTTTCTTGTTCTTACTACTATTAATGTATAACTACCATAAATTATAAAGATTAGGGGAGTATAATCATTCATTAGATATGCTTTTACTCCTTTTAAGAAAAAAGATCTTGATCCACTTGAGATTAAATCAAGAAACTAGCATGTTAATTCGTAATAGCTCACTACTGTTTAATGGAAACCAGCACACAGAGATGGATGGAATAATTGGGTCAAAAGATAGAAAAATGCAACATGAAGAAGAGCACATTTTAATAATATTTTTATTTCAATTTTTTTATTTTTATTAACATCTTTTTTGATAACTTGCAAATTACAAAAGCTCTTCCTCATTACAAACAACTTGGTCTTTTAAATGGAATTTAATTTATATAAACACTCACTATCAATCAGTGTTGTGACTCTTGACCCACTGTAATAATACTTGCATACTAAGCATCATTGTCGTATTCTTTTTTCTTTGAGATTGTATAAATTTTAGACAATTTTGGTAAGTCAAACACTGGAACTTTTAATGTCTATGGGCTCTACTCAATACCATAAGTGAAAGATACATTTGTTGTTTCTTTTGGATTTTGACTTCAAAGAATCAAAGTGTCATAAATACAAATGGATATGCTTCTTCTCTGTTCAAACAAACTCACAATTTCAACATTACAAGCAAGTTTTACCATATCAATGGCAGAAACCGGAACCGAAACCGGATTAGCTACTCTTGCCATGAACAGCAATCTGATGAATATCCATATCCTTGAGCATCACAGATCGACCACAAGAATCACAAGGTGCAGTTCTTGAACCACAAGTACTCTCATGTTCAGACATACCTCTCATCCTGTCTCTAGTATCAGCTGCTGAGTTACCGGCTTCCACCATATCTCCGCAGAACCGACACGCGATCAGACGAAGAGGACAATCTCTTGCTTGATGTTGAACCTGTTCCACAATCATCATCTCATGTTAAAACCAATTCGAAAAAGAGAGAAAACACACAACAAAGGTAATGATAACTAATAAGGATTCAGTTCTTATATGTACGAACCATCTGTTCTTTCTCAAGCACAATACCGCAGCCACAAGTGAGTGGTTCGTGGAACACTTTCAAGTGTTTTTCCATCTCTGTTGGCTGCAATGCTTGCCCGCATTTTTCACAGTGCAAATGGTTTTTCGCCTCCTCAACTCTCAGAACGATTCCACATCCCGGATGATTACAAACAACGTTGTGTCTGCTACAATACGCCTCGTGTAACCCAATACTCCTGCTTGGAATTGAATGCTTACAGTTTCTACACTCTACCGTATCAACATCTGATGAAGATGATATAGCCCGTTCCCCAACCTTAGCACCATCGCTGCTTTCTTGAACTAGTACTGAAACCTGGTACTTCACCGTTCCCTTAAACCCGTAGACACCTATACTGTAAGTTCCTGAGCTCAGAGCTCTCTCCTTTGATCCCAATATCAAGGTCTTTGAACCCACGTCGTGTGATGACCATTTGTGTTGATGAAGAGACGGGAACAACACCGGGTGCTTTGATACATAGAGATCAGTATCCGCTCCATCCTTTTCAACATCTATCTTTACAATAACTTTCATGTTTCCCGCCACTACTTTTTCTACAGTCGCCTCATCAATCGCAAACTTATAGTAATCATATCCCCCTTCCTCAACAGTTCCAGCTTCAGATTTCCCAAACTGAAGCGGCCTCAACACATGCTGATTCGATTGATCAGAAACAATATCCGGACTAACAATATCAACCTCAATATCAGTCTCCAAAACCGAAATACTCGTAGCAGGTTTCAACTCAAGAACCTGTAACTTATAAGAAACCTGTCCATAACTTACAGAAAGAACATCATCTAGCGAAAGCGTTGCATGTTGACGAAGAATAGTTTCAAGAATAGCTTTATGATTAGGCAAATCAGAGAAACCAATATTATCAGGTTGAAGCTTAGCGTAACTTCCTTTAGGCAACCGTATATACCGTATCTGAACCAATGGTACATCAACCGGATCATACGTTGAAAACAAATTACTCCAAACATGTGGAGGAAGACCAACAGTACCATCATCAGCAGTAAACTCAAGAACACCAGAATGTGTAGTTTTTTTATTATCTTTATGATCAACTACAGAGAGTTCAAAGTATAAAGGACCTTTATCAAAAGCTCCTTGATTAGATAACTCTGTAAAACATGATGTTGGTAGTTTTATCTTATCACCAATTCCTTGAAATGAAACAGCTTGAAGAACTTGTTCAAATACTATTCCTCCTCCAATTATTAAACTTTCTTGCATATGTTCATCAGCCTAAACACAAAGAAACAAACAATCCCAATTCTTAGAGATAAAACCCTAAAATACAAATATTCCAAAAGTTAACACTTTTATGAGTTAATGTATCAATTATCGAATACCCATTTTAGAACTAATCATCAATTTCACAAATCTGTAGAGACGAGATCTAAAGAGAGACTTTTTACCCAAACTACAAAATTCCAAAAACCTAGGAGATTAATCGAATTTGGTGATTAGAGAGGAAGATTGAATTGATACGGACCTTGATTTGGGCTTCAATGGCGTCGAGTCTTTTAGCTCTTTGAGAAGCTTCAATGGCTTCACGTTGCTTAATCGCAGCTTCTTTGGCTCTCTTTTCTCGTTCGAGTTTTAGTTTAGCTCTTTCTTTTCTTTCTCTTTGTTCTCTTTCAAGCTTCTCTCTCGCTGATCTAAGCTCGAAATCCATGTTTTTCACAAAATCTGAAAGGTAACACAGAGATCAAAATCAAGTTTTTGATTTAGATTTTGGTTTGTGTCTCTCTTGTTGTTCAAGAAAAATGAAGAAACTTTATTTAAGAGACATTGTTTTAATGTTTCAGGAAGGATCTGGGCCTTTCTAGAAATATCTTTTACAGGCCTGTTAGAACCTTTGAAGCCCAATCACGTCAAGAGTGCAAAACTAATCATAGTCGTTTTTTAAACCAAAAAGTAGGGAGAATTAGGTGAAAATGTTTTAGTATTTCTAAAACAAAATAGTTTTGTGTGTGGGTGTGAAACTAATAATATATATCTAATATTTCCATCATTAAAAAAAAAACACTTATGGAGAAGATGAATTATGTACTAAATATTTGTTTATGAATTCGGAGAAAAAACTTTGGTTTTAAGAAATGCATATAGATTTGATTGTATAAAGGATGAAACTGGATTTATGTTGATAATATATCGAATATACAAAGAGAAATCAAGAGATAAGCGTATTTTGGCTAGCTTAGTCTTAAGTCGAGTGTACGTGTGAAAAGTCGGTTAAATTATGCTCATTCTCTTTGTATTTGTAGTTTCATCTAGCTTCGTTCGTCAGCTCTGCTTCCTTTGGATTAGCTTCACGTATTTCGGCATGTTCTGTCTCGATCTTCCGAATATTTTAGGGCCGGAATGAGTCAACGATCCTTGTTGACTCGTTCAAATCTTCAACGCTCAACTTCGTTGAGCTTATCTTCTGATGTGCGTGGGGTAAATTCTAACGGGGCCTAATAACTTTGCTGAAATCAAGCCTATTCTCGTGGATGGTTCGAAGATCCAAGGCCGTTTACAAGGGATAACAGGTTTGTCATGGACCGAATTTGTTGTAACGAATCAAATTCCAGCGACTTCCAAAAGTAAATTAATTTATCTCTTACTAAAAAGTTGCAAAATTTATGTTTGACTAAATATTGTGTTAATGGTTTGATGTCTAGAAACGATTGTGATGGTTGGAAAATAATCGTCGAAATGGTAAGACTTTTTAAAGGAGCACAAAATTTCAAAAGTTATAAATATAAAAAAAACTTTTGAAAATATGTGACATGATATATCAATTTGACTACAAAGTAAACATAAACTAAATAAATGATTTACTGTCAAAGTTCTTAACACAAGACAGTTTAGTATTATGTGCTTACAAACTTCAACATTGTTAAGTTCAAGCAAAACATTAATCCATACAACAAAAACAAAACTTTATTTTATTTTGATATGTATATATTTGGTATTCAAGTTAATTCAAATAAAAAGAGAATACAATTTCTTGCGGAGAAAGTTTAATTTTTATACATACATATGTATAAAAATTAAAGCTCTCTAAAAGAAATTGGAGAAATTGTCTATAGCATTTTTGGCAGCACAATTACGAGCACTATCTTTCTTGACAAGGTGGTGTCCACGTCCAACTAAATGATCTTCAATGAAGACACGAATGTTTTTATCAACTTCCCAAGTACTATCGTCAAACCTCAACTTCAAGTTCTTCTTCTGACACATCTCATAAAGTTCTGTCATTGGATGGTTCACTAATTTCTCTAATGGTATTATTGGCTCCAACAATGGTTTTACCACCTATTCAACAAAAAGAAACACTCATCGATTAATTATTTACTCAATTCTAGTAAATTACATGAAGACTTAAGAATGATATGCAGTTAGTTACCTCCCACACGGTTTCGATGGAGTCAGAGTCGAGGAAGAGAGCTCCAATGGTAGACTCTACAATGTCTGCTAGTGATTTGGGGACTTTCAAGAGACCACGTGAATGTAATGGATATTCTTCTATTGCTTTGGCAAATTCCATTATCTACAAGTTGAGTTAGTTGTTAAATTTAGAAAAAAGTTTTTTGTAATCAGAAAATCCATCAAATAATTCATATCAAAACCCCCTACATTTTAACAAAATTGCAAAATCAATAAAAACCAAACTTTTTGAATTAACTTACAAATCATCAAACCTATGCCAATGAATTTTATTAAGAATATCAAATTCACAAACTAATATCCATGAATTTCACTAAAAATGTTAGATAACCAAGAATATTGAGCAAAACAAAACACACAAATACATAAGAATATTGGTCTTTAAATCCATATTGTATGTATGATATAAACAAAAATTATCAATTGATACGAAGTTATGGATGAAATCAAATGAATATACAATGTGGAATTCGTGATTTCCTACTGTTTTACTTAATTATGATATAAATGTGTAACTTATTAATGACAAAACATACATGTACACATATAGAAGACTAAACTTTCCGTAAAAAAGAAAAGAAAAGAAGAAGACTAAACTTATCGTGCCTAGAAAATAAGTAACGTCACTTTAACACGTTTTGAGTAAATATTTATGATTTATGATAGATAGTATCTAATTATTCAATCAACCCAATATAAGTAATTAGAACATGATCAAAAGATAATAAATGGAAAGTAAATAGCAAATTAGGAAAAAAGATAACGATGAATTAGGGTTTTTGACTTACTTGGTCCTCAAGCAAGGGTTTCTTATGACAGAGGCAGCGATAGAGATTGTGTTTTACAGCGACTCGAGCCAATTTCTCTGTATCAACGTTAACCGCTCGTAGTTTGGTTAACAAACCGGGTGAAGAATCCGGGTAAAGAAAATATAAATATTGAGTTATCACCAAATTTAGAACCGTATCTCCTATGAACTCTAGGCGTTCGTACGAACCGCGATTTTCATCGGAATTAGTAGCGTCTGTGAACGCTTCTTGAAGCAAACTCTCGTTTTTAAACTCGTAGTTTAAAATCTTCTCCACGAATTCGATGTCTAAAGGCCGGTCTGGATCATCCATATGGTTTTCGGGTCGTGATCCGATGATTTTGGTGTTGTGTTTAGCTGGGAGGCTGAACATTCATACAACATAAACAAAAGATTATTTTATTCAAATTGATTTTGATATGTATATATTTTGTATTTAAGTTATGTATAAAAATTAAAACTCACTAAAAGAAATTGGAAAAATTGTCTATAGCATTTTTGGCAGCACAATTACGAGCACTATCTTTCTTGACAAGGTAGTGTCCACGTCCAACTAAATGATCTTCAATAAAGACAAGAATGTTTTTATCAACTTCCCAAGTACTATCGTCAAACCTCAACTTCAAGTTCTTCTTCTGACACATCTCATAAAGTTCTGTCATTGGATGGTTCACTAATTTCTCTAATGGTATTATTGGCTCCAACAATGGTTTTACCACCTATACAACACAAAGAAAATTCATCTATAAATTATTTACCCAAATCTAGTAAATCATATAAAGAATTAACAATGAAAGATATGCAGTTAGTTTAGTTACCTCCCACACGGTTTTGATGGAGTTAGAGTCGAGGAAGAGAGCTCCAATGGTAGACTCTACAATGTCTGCTAGAGATTTTGGGACTTTCAAGAGACCACGTGAATGTAATGGATATTCTTCTATTGCTTTTGCAAATTCCATTATCTACAAGTTGAGATAGTCGTTAAATTAGCAAAGAGTTTTGTGTAATCACAAAGTCCATTAACGAATTATATTATAACAACTAAGAATTGATGTAAAATATATATAATATCCAATAACATTATAGACTAAAATGTTATTGGATATAAACGATGTAACTATTGTGTTTATGAATATAATTGTTAAGAAATTATATCCAATAACATTATAATCTAACAGAATTACCGAATCAATGAAAAAACCAATAGTAGTAATTAAAACATGATCAAAAGATAATAAATGGAAAGTAAAAGAGCAAATTAGGAAAAAAAACAACAATAAAAAATAAGGGTTTTTACTTACTTGGTCTTCAAGCAAGGGTTTCTTATGACGGAGGCAGCGATAGAGATTGTGTTTTACAGCGACTCGAGCCAATTTCTCTGTATCAACGTTAACCGCTCGTAGATTGGTTAACAAACCAGGTGAACAATCCGGGTAAAGAAAATACAAATATCGGGTTATAACCAAATTTAGAACCGTATCGCCAAAGAATTCTAGTCGTTCGTACGAATCGCGATTTTCATCGGAATTAGTAGCGTCTGTGAACGCTTCTTGAAGCAAACTCTTGTTTTTGAACTTGTAGTTTAAAATCTTCTCCACTAATTCGATGTTTAAAGGCAGGTCTGGATCATCCATAGGGTTTTCGGGTGGTGATCCGTTGATTTCGGTGTTGTGTTTAGCTCTGAGGCTCAAATTCGCGTTTGCGTTTAGGAATTGCGTTTCCATTGAGACGAGAGAGAGAAAGAAAGAGAGAGAAAGAAGTCTATTTCTGAAGGTGTTTTGTTTCTTGTTCTTGTTTTTCTTCGGTTATAATATCCTTTTTATACACGTCTCGTTTTATATATTTTGTTATGACTTCTTCAATATTAAATACTAGATTAGGATCCACATACCACATCATAATATGTAGATATTAAATACTGAAATTAATTATTTGAATCAGATCTATTATATTTTAAACTAAAATCCGTTGAATAAGAACTTTTAATTATGTTAATCATAAGTAAAAAAATTTGGTTTAAATTATCAATAAATCCAAAAATAGACCTTTTAAATGATGAAAAGATTCCAAAAACATATTCGAAATCTTATGTAATTAAAAACTGGATCTATTTATAATAAATATCAATCTTATTCTTTCAATTTTTACATTTTAAATCTTCCATAAATTTCTTATTTTCTATTTTAAAATTTCCAGTTTCTAAGTTTTTATTTATCTAACCTTTTTTTATTTAATAGTTTCCATTATAAAAAATGGAAATTATACTTTTTAAATTAATAAACAAATAATTTTATTCTATTTTAAATCTTACATAGATTTTTTTGTTTCTCTAAGATTTAATAGTTTTTATTTCTGAAAAATAGAAATTATATTTTTTAAATTAATATATAAATAATATTTTTAATAATTAACACATGTCAAAATTCAATTAATTAGCTGACACGTGTCATGATCTATTGAGTTACGATTGATACGCATCCAATTTTATATAATAAAATGTACCAGTTGTATTATTAAATTTGTAAGGAGCGAGGAAAGTCATTATTCAATTTATTTTTGGCAATGAAATATGGTAGATTCTCGTTTTTCCACATTGTTTATGATTTGTTTCGAGCTAAACAAAAATATTTAGGGTCATTATCACATTCACAAACACGTATATATTGATTGCTTAATTACATATATCATATATTTATTTTAAAAAATAGTTTTGGATGTTAACATATTTTGAATTTAACAAAAAAAAATGTTAAACGTATTTTGTACCATGTTTTAATTCAATAAAATATGGTAGATTCTCATTATTCAATTTATTTTTGGCAATTAAATATGGTAGATTCTCATTCAGTTTTTCCGCATTGTTTATGATTTGTTTCGAGCTAAATAAGAATATTTAGGGTCATTATCACATTCACAAACACGTACATATTGATTGCTTAATTACATATATCATATATTTATTTTAAAAAATAGTTTTGGATGTTAACATATTTTGAATTTAACAAAAAAAAATGTTAAACATATTTTGTACCATGTTTTAATTCAATAAAAAAACATTTTTTTTGCTTTTAAAAAAGAAAAGGTAATTTACAAGAGTGGGTACTTTCGGATTTTCTGTCCTCTTCGGGTTTCTTTTCGAGTACCTCTTTATTCTGAAATATAGACTTCCTATTTTTGCAAACAAACGAGATCGGTTTATCCGAGTCTCAAAGGGAATCTTTTCCATGGATCCTCTGGTTTATCTGGAAGGCCAGAAATGACAAGGTGTTCAACGGGAAAATAATTTCCCCAAGATATACTTTTCAGACGGCGACCCTTGAGGTTGAGAGCTGGAGTATCGCAAATCAAGAAAAAGAAGAAGAGGAAGAAGAAGCGGATGGTCTACGCAGACATGATGATTCACATGATTCCCCGCCTTATGACCTCCACCTCTTGACATGCCAGATCGATGCATCTTGGATTGATCATGGTCCGACTAGTGGACTCGGGTGGTGCCTTAGAGATTTTACGGGTTTCATTATTTACGTATGAGAAGATGTAGACGAAGCATCTCGACACTTCATGCATAGTTCAATGGGCTACTTTGGGCGATGGACTCTTCTCAGTGAGGATTGAGACGGATTGCTCAAGCCTGCTTTCTATGACAAGGAATCCACAAAATTGGCCATCTTTTAATGTGGAGATTGACTTGTTCAGTAGGATAAAACAACACTTTGTATCTTTTAGATTAGTTCATATTCAACGAAGTAGTAATTTTCGCGCCGACTCTCTTGTAAAAAGAGCTCAAACACAAAGTTATATTTTTTTTCATGTAGATCAGATATTTTCGTTTGGGATTGCCTATCAAGGGAACCATCCAAACGGTAGCACTTGATTTTAATATATGGTGATTGAGGAAAAACAAAAAACGGGACTTGTTCAACCTTGCAATATAATACCAAAAAATAGAAATTTTGTATTTGCAAATTGAGCTAATTTACTAATCCGGAATACGGAATCTACAAATAAACATCATGCTTAGAAGTTAGAACGTATAATTTGGGATCGCAATGACAAACAGAAGTTGACTTTGTAAAATTAAGGCGAAATTGGGTTGTTGAGTTGTTCTTAACAATGACATTGAACGCCACTAATTGACTTAACAACAAAAAAACAAATGAATTTATTATAATGATAAATTTGATTTAAGAAAAAGAAGAGGTAAATAAATGCATAGTCTAACATCTAAAAGTCAGAAGTTCATAGATCAAATTTCATTCCACAATTACAATACAAATAATTATTTAGTGGTCATCTCAAGAACTATTTCTATAAACCAAATTTTCTTACACCACAAGATTGTTTTACAACTCTTCTAAGAGCTGACAAAAGTAGAGATCAGAAACAAGAAACAATTTAACAATCCATGAATCCGAAACCTGAAAAAAATGCTAAGCCCTTCTTCAATCATCGCGCTATGGTTTCTGTTCTGGTTTCTCGCTTTAAGGACCGATCTTGATGCTCGAATGGATCGATCCAACTCAGATGGATCGTGTCAAAGATAGTGTTGATAATAAAGAGTAGAAAGTATTCAACTACCAGAGGTTTTTCCGCTCGCAAGAGTAACCGAAGATGAGAATCTTGATACGAGCACTGCCTCATTGCTTACGGATTTGGAAGCTGCCAAATCTTCCAAAGCCTTCCATGTTGCTTCTCGTTTCGCTACAACTTTGGTTTGATTTGCTTCATCTTCCTGAAACTTGGCTAAGCATTCGTCAAACAGAACTTGGTCAGTCTCTGCCAATACCTTTCTCACATTCAAAGTTAGACTCTGAACCGCTTGGTGCCAATGGCCCCGCGTGTTTCTCTCCATTGCCGGGAACACGATAGGCATGATCACTTTATGGTTTTGAGTAATCAAGTTTCTTATGTGATCGTTGTTCCATAGAAACAAAGCTCTTTCAGCCACCTGACAAAACAAGTAACTTTGAATCTAACAAACTCTTAGCAGTATTTTACACATTAACAAACCAAGAACCACACCTGAAAATGTGAACTGTTGAGGCATCGGGCGATTTGACGGAATAAAGGAACCATACATCGTTGAAACTCAGCTGCCTGAGTTGCTTCCAAAACTTCTTCCAACTCCCCAAGGAACATTACTTCCTTTGAACTGTTAGTAACAGGCCAATACTTTAGGAGGCCTCTAATGACGGTATCAGCAAGCTTGAAGTCTTTCTCCACAAACTGAACAATGCAATACGAAAGCTGTTGATGATAGGCCGCAGCACATTTCGGTCTGTGAAGTGGAATCAGCGCCCGGACTAGGAAGAGCTTATGCTCTTCTTTTAATGGCAAAGCGAAACCGTTGATTATACTTCCGAGTATCTCAAGCAACTCTGCAATGCCGTTGTGCTTTTCAGTTTCGAACATGAATCTGTAGAAGATATTGTTTATCGCCTTCCTGATAAATGGTCGATGCACCATGAATTTCCCGTATATCCGATGCAAAATGGTCTTTAGATATTCCCTCTCTCTTTGATCTACAGAGTCAAACAAATCCAAGAGCTTCAAGACAAACGAATGGTCGATATATCTCTTTGCAAGCTTCGAATCAGTCATAGTCGAAGCCACGAATCTTAGAAGAAGCTCATAAACAACTTGAAGATGAGGCCAAGCAGGCTCTAACGCAGGTTCCTCATCGTCCACATCAAGCGTTTCCAACATTTTCCCCTCGTGATTCGCAGAAGGAAACGTCCTAAACAGATTAACCACAGCTACCTTTGCGATCTCTTGCATCGCAGCATCGTTAAACTTTAAAGAAACCGTAGCTATATAATCAACAAGCTCAAGCAAAGTCTGTCTCTTAATCTCTTTCTCTTTAAGATTCTTGGAAGGATCAGTAAAGTCGAAAACAACGCAACACATACTCAGTTTCTTGATGAATAGATTAGGTTTCTCAATGCTAGGAACATCCTTAAAGCTTGGCAACGCTTCATAAACCCCTGAGACTGACGAATACGTAACATTGCCTAATGGTTTATTGACTTGATTGGCTTTGTTTGAGCTTGTTGATGAAGGAGCAAGAGTCCCATTTGCTCCATTTTTCACCGAATTGGGGATGTAATATGAGTTAACACCACCTTCACCGTTCGGATTCTGGTCGGTATGCGATGATTTCGAAGGCTTTCTAGAGGATTTACCAAATATCTGCTTGATCATATTTACATAAACCCTAATTTCATCACCTAAAAGGACCAAACCCCTCTATCTCTCTCTCTCTACTTGGCCACAACAAATCAATTATCTGAATAAAATCATAGTTAAAACCTAATCATTGAGCAGCCCTGCATGCAGAACAAACTCAAATTCAAATTCAGAAGCATAAACTCGCAATAAGAATGGAAGATGAACTCACAAAGATCCAGAAAACAACAAGAACTATAAAAATGTAAACTTTAGAGAGAGAGAGAGAGAGAGGAAGAAGAGCTTACAAATTTAGCAGATGAGTAGAGAGAAAGAGAGAGATCTGGGTAGCTAGAGATGAAATCAAAGAAACCCTAAAAGAAAAGAAGGATCTTTGTGATAAAAACCAGCTCAAGGCAACGAAGTACAGCAAGAGAAAATCTGTGAAAGTACAGAACACAAACAGAGAGTTTTGATGGTTGTAATGAAAACAAAAATAGAATTTTTTATTTTCTAATAATTGTTCACTCTGCTATATCTTCTTCCTCTTCACTGTGAATCTCTCAATACCTGTCTTCTTTCTTTGGATTCCAAATAACAGACAGATACAGAGAAATGTTAACAAAAATTTTTTTGAAGGAAAATAAGAAAATGAAAACCAGAGAATCGACAGATGGGGCAGGTGGGTTAATATTTACCTTTTTATCCCTGATTTAAAGGAGCGTATATTATATGGAGTTGAAGAAGCAACTAGTCAATTTGTAACTTCACGAGTCCCCAAATTATTATCAAGAAATTGAATCTTTTGTCTAAAAAATTAGTGGTTGGGTCTTTTTAGCAATGCCATATCGAAGCCAAAATATGCATTTAAACTGAACTACCATTTAAATTTGATTTGCATAAACGGTGAATAAAGTAAAAACGGAATTAGAGGATTCGAAAATATATGCAAAAGACTAAAGTGACCGAAGAATCTGAAAGAAAAGAGATTGTGAAATCTCACAAATATCCAAAGCAACAATATGACTAAACGGTTGAGTCAGTGATGATAAGGTTTTAAATACTTAAAAAAAGAGAGAAAACTAAAACCAAAGCAGAGAGATTATTTTCTAAGAGAGAAGCTAGAATTTCTGGATCACGACCGAGTTAGCGATACCAGCCTGGTCGATGGTTTGGTCCAATTCCGTCAATTGTTTAGGAGGGAACCCCACGGTTAGTAACTGATACTCTTTGGATCCGCCGGGTCTTGAAGCGTCGATGAAACCACGAATGTCTCTGATGGTATGGTGGTTGTTGAACCTGGATACAAGACGTGTACCGTCTGCCAATCTTAGCTGGACCGAGGTAGTTGGTGCTGCTGGATCTACAACTAACCCTCTTGTTGGTGTGGGTGCTGTTATGTTCATTGGGAGGGATGAAGCTTGTGGCTCTGCAGCTGTGGAGCTTGATCCGGATCCACTGGCTCCTAGGGTTCTTCCTTGACCTTGAAAGGGATTTTTCGGCTTTGGTGGTTCCTGTTTCAAGAGATACAAAGACAAAGAATTATTGACATTATGGTCGAAAAAATCCTACCCGAATGGCTTGTCCAATGAACAAGGTAATAGAATGTTCTTGAGAGAAGGGAATCAGGCTTACTGTATAATTTTCTTCACGCCTGACGAGATCAACATGAACACGGATCTTCCTATCTGCTGGTTCAAGTTCACGGGGACACTCTGACCTTGCAATGCTCTGCAAAGACATACATAATATTATAAGGATTCCTATAGTATCGAAGTCAAATCGAAACCGGAGCGAGATACCTATAGTATATTTCAGTTTAGCAGAATAAAGCAGTCAATTTTGAGTTCCATGGTGCTATAATCAACATGCATTACACCTTGAATGAGAAAAGGTTTGAGATATTACCTGCATAAAGGGTGCGTTTAAGGGATCGTCAAACGTCCTTAACGGACCATCATCAATAGTAAAACCATTCCTCCAGAAAGTAATGGTATGCATAACCACTTGAGGCTGGTCTTGCTGCTGTTGCTGAGGAGAAGACGAAACAGTTTCACCAGATAACAGACGCGCAGCTCCAGTAAAGCTAGCAGAAGCTGATCTTGATGATTCAAGAGGTCTTTCTACAGCTGATTGTCTAGCTTGATCAAAAAGCGCATCAACGTCTCTGGCTTTCTTCGGATCTTGTACCATCATCCCACTAAAACACCACAAACACAATCCAAAAACTCTATTAGCTACATAAACTATACTTTCTCTACATAGAAACACTCATAGATATTTCAATAAAGAAACAATGAATATAATCTTGAACATACACTTCTCCTATAGCTATCACTGATCCATTAATACGACAATTTTTCAGTACATTTCTCAATTTACGAAACTCAATGCTCAAATTTTCCTTAGCTCAACACTATTCTAATTTCCTTAGGGCAAAATTCATCATCAGATCTGCACAATTCAAGCACTGAGTGACGCAATTTTACCTCTTCTCTCCACCAGTATAGTACTCTTGAGCATCATCGGAATCACTATCATCACCATCAGCAGGTGAACGATTCAGATCGGCAAACGTACGGATATTCCCAACATGTTGACGACTCCTAGTACCACGACTCCCAGAAGGATTCTCAGATTCCTGATTCCTTGATCGGAGATGGTAAGGAGCGGCGGCGGCGGCGCGAGAAGGAGGAGAAGGAGATCGTGAACGAGAAGGAGAGGTTTCAGAAGGAGAGTAATCAGGAGAGTGAGATGGAGAAGGAGATGCGGCGGCGATTGAAGATTGAGGTAAGTTAGGGTTTGGTAAAGCGGCGGATGCGGTGGTTTCGTTGTCGAGGAAAGTAGAAACAGCAGCGTCGAGATCCCAACGATGAGATTCGAGGAAGAAAGAAGCTTCTTCTTTAGATGAAGATGTGATTTCAATGAATGACTTTATTAGATTTTCGTTCGTCTCCATCGTCGTCGTCGTCTTGTCTTCCTCCATCGTCTAAAGATTTTTGTTTGCTTTTTTTTTTCTTTTTTTTTTTGGTTATGTAGAGAGATACATATATATATTTGGAATATCTTCTTTTCTTCTTCACTAGTCCAACTTTTGTTTATATACGTTACGTGGAAACGACGTCGTGACGTTGTTTAGTAATGATTTCATTCTAATGGGCCTAAAAGATGGGCCTTTTAGTGGTACTGCTTTTCAAGAAATAACTCAAAATCTCGAATCCTCTTATTAAGAGTTTATGTTAGGTAAGGTAAGAAATATCATTTAATCGCGTTTAAAGTAAGCTTTCTCTCTTTTTCAATACTGAAATTTTCAGTCAAAGGGTAAAAAAATCCATTTTATGTGTGTTAGAGCAAAACATGTGGTTCATACTTGGACAACAATTAAAGCTGACTAAGACTGATTCCAAAGGAACACACCAGCGTCTAAACCGTCATGTCATGTGCCGCCAGTAATACAAAGAGTCAGACGCATTATAGTAGATTCGTGTGGTCGAACAAGTGGCCTTACAAGCTATAGAAAGCAAAAAGGAAAATACAAGTATATCATCTTGATCCACCCCCAACGTCCGAATCCGAGTCTGATCAATATTGAAGTACCCGTTATCCAAATCCGGACAAGAAAACTTAATAAAAAATCACTTATCTACTCAATAATGAGAATCATATTTTTCCAGACTTAAACTACTATATTCAAAGCTATATTTTAAAATTGAAGGATTCCTAATATGGATATTCGATTTTTGGCTATTTAGAGCCAATCTCACGTACTGCTCCGTTCCTTTACTATGGTTTCAAATAGTCTTTGGCAACTCTCTTCTTTCTCTCGATAATTACATTTATCGCGCCTTTCACGTAATTGTTGAATGTGCAAGAGCAGGTCAGCGAAGAAAGTTCCACAAAAAACAGTCGTGAAACAACCAAACTAAAAAAGCATATCACAAAAGATTATCTTTTTTGTTTGCTTTTATTTTTTTCTCTTGTTTTTCTTATGTAGAAAAATCTATATTTGGAATATCTTCTTCTCTT
This sequence comes from Arabis alpina, assembly GCA_900128785.1. NCBI lineage: Eukaryota > Viridiplantae > Streptophyta > Magnoliopsida > Brassicales > Brassicaceae > Arabis > Arabis alpina. The sequence continues at coordinate 11,070,042 of LT669791.1, forward strand.
CACCGGTCGAACTTTACTTTATATAAGTTTCGTCAAAAAACGACATCGTCACATTGTTTAGTAATGATTCCATCCTAACAGACCTAAAAGTTGGCCTTTTATTATGTTGTCAGTAAAGTAAACTTAGAATTTTTTTTTACCGTATGCTTTTATATAATATTACATATTTTTGATTTAGTTTTTAACAACAAGAGGATGGCTTATCCCTTATATTAACAATAAATTAATTGTTGATTTAAACACTTGGAAGGAGGCTGAATCACTAAAAACCAACCATGATAACACTCCTACTCAGTATAAATATCATCAAGCCTAAGCCATTATATATTCTTACATAAAATAAAGCGTTAATGATTTTGTTGTTTTATAGATGTTTCTTGAACTTCTCCTTCTGAACAAGCTGAGACATGCTAGGTTCTATATAATAAAGAAGCAAAATAAATTATTAGGCTGCTCAGCTGTTAAGCTTTTGAATACCTCCGTCGAAGCAGAATCCGAAGCTCTACGTATGGCTATTCTGAAGATGATAGCGCTTGGTTACCGACGTATTATATATTTATATGTGTGGTGACTTGACTGCATTATACAAAACTCTTCAAGCCAAGACTAGAACTCAAAGTGATGCACATAGTTTTAACTCTATATAACTACTCCAAGTGCACAACAAGTATTTACTATATGAAAGGGCTTGGGCACTCTCCATGGTGTGACACGTCAGCGATTTAAACTCTTCTGAACATGCCACGTCGACAACTTTTTAAAGTTTGGGTTTTACTTCACGCACAAGATTATTATGACAAACAAACATTTGGGCCTTCTACTATCTATCTAGGCCCACTCTCACAAAACCCACCCCCAAACACGATCGTCTTCTTCCCCACCTTGCTCCCCAGGACTCTTCACCTAATCTCCCAAAATCCATCAGAGAAGTTCAAACAACATACGTTACGAAATAACCAAAGCCCATCTATAACACACGACCTTCCTCCTCTTCAATCTAATGCCACCGCCGCTTCAAGTCCTCTCCATGAATTCTCCATTCAGCTCGCACCCCCTCTCCATAACTTCTCCATTGAACTTCAATGACCATAAATTAAGTCCCAAACAAACTGCCAAACCTCTTGCCTCCCTCTCATGCCTTGAACATTCAGCCCAAACGTCTAGGTCATGGTATATAAACCCTTCCTCATCACGATACCACACCACAAATTCAACAAATCATCACCCAAAAAACCCAAACTGTGCTCCTCCTGCGACTCCCTCGGACAATGTCAGAAGAAGAAGTCCTAAATCTCCATCTCCAAACTCACGTCACATTCGATGAATTACGACCCGGTCGCCCCACAAATACAATTGTCTGACACCTCCTCCGTTTCTGGGATTCATCAACCCTTGACACTGCCTCCACACAGTAATCTTACTCCTTGACGAGAAGGTCAGTGTTTCATCATAAGTCTCCATTGTTTATTCTATAAAGCTTTCGATACTCTAACTTCCATGTATTCCTCCATAGAGCTCTATGCTACAAGGATTAATTCCAACCACCAACTCTCACAAATTCCACAGTCTCTTAAAAGAAGGTCAAGTCTACAAGATCGGCGTGTTCGAGGTTGGTCGCAACCCAAAACTCTTTAACCTCACAGAACATTCATTTGTAATCCGATTCCTCGATGCATCATCTATTGAACACGTCATTTATGATGCTCCGTCAATAAGACGGCATAGATTCCTCCCGCGTCCACCTAACCACCTTCATGCTCTAGCCAACACAAACCTTGAACTACCCGGTAATTCCCCTGCAAACACCTTCTTCACACACCTTATTCATATAACCTTCTACTAACCATCTATACAATTACATAACACAACTTATTTCACACCCCAGATGTTGTTGGACAAATTTGTTCAGCCCAAGGATCAGACCTCCACGACCCAAACTCCAAACTGCGATTGATTCTCCAGTTACGGCTGGATAAGTACGTCTCATAACACCGCTCTCCTAATTTCATAACATCCGTCACCTACAAATTATCTAACCCTTTTAAAACTCTTTCATGCAGGTCAATAATGGCTTATCTAACCCTCTGGGACAATGCAGCTACTTTGTTTCGTGCTCATCTAACCACACCAAATAGCACCAATCCACCATGGTCGTCACTACCATAAATCCAAAACTTGTGGGGGTAAGCCATGTGCCTCTACTCACAAATCATTATCAATAATTACATTTTATTTCGTTCATACATTTCGTTTGAAATTTCTAAAATGGAGTAGTTTATATATTTACTTTTCATAGTATCATGCACTTAAGTGCTTCGTTTTGTATGAATGTCACCGTCTTCTTGTTTACATATAAACTTCAGTCTTCACATTTTCTTATTAATTATCTTAATTTTGTATTCCAAAATTGAAATCCACAATTTGTTTAATGCTCCACTATTTACATAATTGAAACGAAGAATCAAACAGTCAAAACTGAACAGTGGTTGCTTGTTTCTTTATTTTTCACTATTAAGATTGTGTGCACAAAGACCACACCTATTAGTTACTGCTTTGTGGAATATACCAACTGTTATTCATATTCTACTGCATCCGACCTTTTAAACACTTTGTAGGTAGCTTATACCTAAACTCAACACTTGGAACCAAATTCTTCTTTGACAATGCCATCCATTGCATCCGGCAGTTTAGAAAAAGGTACTAAGACTTAAATCTATAACCATATGACATGTACATTGTTTTCCTTAATGTTTATTCTTGCACCTTAATGTAATATGTACTAACTCTTTCATACTTGTAGCTTGGGAATTCAAGAAAAGGAGCCCTTCCCATGCACATATACAACATATGGGATACAGAAAATGGAAACGGTTTGCATCTCTGAACTCTACGACTACGTATCCAAAGCAACTCAACAGGTACTCAATATTTATTCCCAAACTATGTGCCATTCAAAATACCTAACGAATGGTCACAACAACTAACCTTCACTACTATTCAACCAAACACAAGACGCTGATTTCCTATGCACTGCAAAAGTTCTTGGCATCCTCAAAGAAAATGGTTGGTTTTACATGTCATGCCGCAATTGTGGGACGAAGTTGGACAAATCTAAAACACATTGGCGCTGCCACATTTGTGTTCCAACCATTACACAAGGCATTGTTAGGTACACCATTATCAGGCATATCCAGTTCATAGTACTACCTCTGAATAACTATAACACTAAACTAAACACCTTCCCTATGCAGGTATCGGGTGGCACTTGAAGTTAGCGATGGTCGTGACCGTGCTACTTTTATAGTTTCCGATGCTGCAATCAAAAAGTTCACCAACAAATCCGCTGCTACTGCTCTGGAGGAGGTTAGCTCATGAAAAAATCAAATTACAATCTCTACAGTCACAAATATTACCATATCAACACTTACATACCTCTTAACTAGCTGTGGCATAACGGATGTGGTCCTGATGTGCTACCCACCAAACTTCTCAAGCTGTATGGGCATCAATTTCTGTTCCAAATCAGAGTAACCCCTTCAAACAATACTCCGCGCCATCTTACTTTCGCAATCACCTCAATCTCATATGCTATTGCTACCAATAGTGAGGTAAAAGTAGATAAGGAAATATTACCACACTTTGTAGATTGCCAACTTACAAATTCAAAAAACTAAATCATCAATACAATTTTTCAGGATTATTGAAATCCGAAGGGGAGCGGTCTCTACGGTAACATGGAACAACTAACATCTAAGGCACTTAGTCTATCTAGCATAGAGTATATTTGACACCACCATGGAGAACCACTGCAACCACATCCATTTGTTATTCACCGGAGCACATTTTTCACTACCATCTTCTTTTCCCTCCATTTTGCTAAATAACTTCTTCTACTATTTCATATTGCAACTACGCCACCAACTTTTTCATATTAATAAATAATTAGTTCTTTTGCTATGTAATGGCCTTCATATGGGCAAAACATTATTCATCTCTTACTGTTCCATCTGCATCCGAGTTAATCATTCTGTTACCCTCTCGGAACTAACTTACAGGTTCCCTAGAAAGACAATTGTTTCTTGTATTTTAACGTCCATTTTTAGACCACATTCAAAACCTTTACAGTACCTCCAGTCCACACTATCCAAACTCTAGGATCAAAATAATTCGGAACTCTGTTTGAATAGTCTCAACTCTTCGATTCTACCGTTTCATGAGATATAAGTCACTCAGATTGATTGAATAATCATACGCCCTCACATACTTCTCGCGTTGGACACTGATTACTTGAGATATGACTTCTTCTAGGCCAGAAGCGGATAGACTCTTTCTCTCTCTGAGATTCAATTACTGAATCCATAAATTACACCATCTGCGTCTCGACCTTCAATCATGATAAACTACTTTTCTCATATTTTGGAAATGTGATTTTACTGTTTTTTAACATTCTCCACATTTTTTAATTTCTCGTATTTTTGGCAAGATAGTCATGCCCCATTCAATTTTGGGGATCTCAAAACCAAAAGTGACGCCAATAATTTAAAAAATATATATCCAAAAAGACATCATTACTTATTTCTCTTCCACTGAAGTACTATTACACAAAAGTAATTACTCATTCTCTACACCAAAAATATTGTACAATTGCAGTCCAAAGACATCATATTAAGACGGTCATTGTGAAGTATCTACAATATGTACACTGCCAATCATTATATATTTACATTAAATTCCCATAAAACTAATTTCTAGCCCGACAGCGAATAAAATTCCTCAAATGGCACCTCATAAACCATAATTACTTTCGTTACAAAATCAAAATCGTAACCTTCAATTTCATCCGTTACAAACTTAACTACTGATTAATGCCACACCTCTTCATCTATTTAGTATTTACTCAGATGAACAATACACGTTTGAGAAAATAGATCGTGGCTCTTTCCTAAAAACTGTAATTCAAATCGTCAATTCATAAACAACAAATATCTTCAATAATTAAACACAATGAATGTGAAGGGTTTTAACAGTGATTAACACACACCAGACAACAGACTATATAAGTCCACTGATCGTACGTCAAATACTCACCCTATCTCAGAATAAAAAACAAAAGCAAAATGGAAACTCCAAACCAACCCACAACTCCCGTGCACTCTCTTCAACCAGAAATGCTTACTGGAATTTTGTCAAGGATCGGAGCGAATTCACGCAAAGATCTAAGCAACTGCATTCTCGCTTCCAAAAGGCTAATCGAAGCAGCCAACGACCCAGTCGTAATCAAGTCTCTAGAGCTTCGCGAACTTTTCAAGACTCCTCTCCTAGCTGCTGGGAATTTCCAAGCTCTCATGGCAAAATGTTTGGAACACTCTAATCCAACAGCTCATTACATGAAAGGAGTGTTAGAATACTTCCTCAACGATAACACCCAACTAGGACTACAACACCTGCTTCACGCTGCCAATGCTTCAATCAACGAGGCCGTTTAACTCTGCAGGATGATCAGGTTCTGTAATGGTGACTACGACGGAGAGAAACAATTCATCGACAGACTTGGTTGGACTACCGACAAAACACTTGTTGTAATAATTAAGGTATCAAATCTACGAAGACCAAGTATTACAATATAAGTTGTTAAAAGAGTGAATTTACTTTATGATAGAAATATGGTCGTTGATAGCAATATAAAATGAAAATAGCAAATAGAAACAATTTAAAAATCAATTAGACGAAGCGTCAGATTTTATGGATATTCGCAAGAAATCTCGAATTGTAAATTAGATAAATGAGCAAGAAAACAATGAAGTATCATTCTAGAACTCAAATCACAAGTGCATAATTTACCTACTGGCATAGAATTAATTACTTTGTCTAACAACTTAAAATTCTAAATTGTCGTATGAATTCAAGAGGCTAATATGCATTAATTGTTCGGGTTCAATAAGTTTGTTAGGGCCATAACCTTTTAAAATTTTAGGGTTGTAGGATTTTTTTTTTTTAATTTGTGACATTTTTGAAAATGAACAATTTATTGTGTTTTTTTTACAAAAAGATAATTTAAATATGTCATTTTTGAAATTTCCCACACTTTTATCTAATTGTTTTTATATTATGGGACAAAGAGAATATTGGTTAGTGAGAAAAGCACATCTCAACGTATACAATTAGTATTATTCATATTCTAAAATTATCATATCTCTAGACCAAAAGAGTCAATAATTTTTTTTAATCGTATAAATTGTATGTTTTTATATATATAATATGAATATAGTTTTAGTAATAATATAAAATTTTGAAAATTATAAATGTGTTACGTTCTTGAAATTTAAATCTATAGTATTAAAATTGTAAAATAGACTAAAAAATATAGATAGAAGATTTATAGAAAAAACAATACATTTTTGTTTTTTTTATCATTTCTCTTCGTTGACATTGATAATATTTTTTATTTTATTTTTTAAATTACTACAAAAATATTTTGAAATTGAATACATTGTATACAAGTTAAAACAAAAAAGGAATTGGAAATATTTTTAAATAGAATTTACATTTAATGTTACAGCTAAAATTGACAGCTAATATTATCTTTAAGTTAACTGAATTTCCTGGTTTTTAAAAAAATATCCATTTTGTTTCAGTTTTAGTTGTCAAATTATAAATATGGAAGTAATCATGTAACTTTCTAAATTATAGTATTCTCCTTTAGTCATATTATCTTGTATTTTTTGTGTGAGAAAGTTGGCATAGTACCTTTTATATATAACTAATTGTATATAAAAATGTTACAAATTTATATAATATCATTAAAAAATAAAAAATTGTATAAATTGTTGTTATATATTATACTTTGTTTTCTTTTTGAATATTGATACGGAAAATTATAAGTCAATCAAGAAGGAAAATAACGTCGGTGCAAAAAGAAAAGAAAATCAGAATTTTTAAAAATGATGAAATGGTGAAAACATAAATTGTAAAACATGTTTATATATATTTTGAGTAGAGGTATACCTAAGTTTTTGCTAATTTATTCATCAAAGTATATACAATTTCTAGATAAAACATGTCCTTTTTAGGGAAAAAAAGACTAATGCAGTTAAGCTATATTTTGATTCCTTCTGTAGTAAACTTTTTTTATTTGAAACTTAACTTCTAGTAAACTTTCATTGTTAATGATTTGTCAACTGGATATTTGAAGATCTGTACATATAACAAAGCTATCATTGTACACTGTATTTTTAATTTATTGATAAAAAACTGTATTTTCAGAACCAAAATTTTGTTTTGGGCTAATTAGCCAACTATCCTTAATAGTAATTTGTAAACCCTTCAAGAGAAAGTAAAAATATGTTTGACTGAATATATTTTATTTTGGTAATATATCTCCAACTTTATGTAAGCATTTATAGGAAAAAATAAGAAGAATATGCATTAAAAAACCAAATTCCTTATTTTATTTTGCCTAATAATAGATAAAAATAATAATTTTCTTTTCATTTATGCCAGTTTTTATTTCACTTCAAAACATGAATAATCTGATTTTTAATTCCATAACAGTCATTTACTACAAATCAAGAAAATCAAGTAATTTAAAAAATAATGAAGAAATAAAAATCACATTTCATTTTTGTCTATTTTGCTTTTTTTTTTTGACTATCCAGCAAATGAACCTAAGAAATAAAATCCATTTCTGACTTATGATTATATATATGTGTTCATAGGAGTGATCTTTTAGTCAGTGAAAGTTTCAATATTGATTTGGTGAGATAAAACTCTTCTACTGTTATTCATAAATTCTTTGATTTTCTAAGAAACATTATGAAAGAAGATAAGGTAAAATTTTTTAAAAAAGACGAGAGAAAAGCCATGGAGGAAGAGAAAGGAAAGAAGAGTGAAGTGAAAGATGAGAAAGTACCATTTTACAAGCTTTTCTCGTTTGCTGATGGAAACGACGTCGTTTTGATGACCGTCGGGACCATATCTGCCTTGGCCAATGGTCTGACTCAGCCGCTTTTAATTCTATTATTCAGTCATCTCATCGATGCATTTGCCTCCTTTCAAATTTTTAATGAAGTCTCAAAGGTTAGTGTTCTTAATCTTAGGTCTTCGATTCAAGAATTGTTTAAAACTAATTAACCATTTCAGTCTCATCTTTGTGATTACTGGATTTATGTTGAACTTTCATAAACGAGTTATCAAATTATTGATCAGTGTTACAAGAATGAGATTTAGTTGTTACTGGATTTAAGTTGATCTTTCGCAAACTGTTATCAAATTCTTAATTAGGATCCATTTTAGCAATTGGAGTAAAAAATATTATAAATATTTGAACATGTATATAATTTGGGTCATCTTTTAAAAAAATTAACACATGAAAATATCTGTTAAATTAAACATACCTCATAGGCTCATATCCTGTGCATGTATTTACATATATTTTTATAAGAAAACAATTACTATTAGCGATCTTTTGATATGCTTTGAAATGACACTTCTTAATGTGGAATTATAATTTCTTTTAATTGTTTTGTTACATCTTTTACATATAAGAATGCTAAATACTTTATATATCGGACCGTGAAATCTAATCAATGCCTAGAGGCCTTAAACATTAATCTACCCACATTCGATTAGAGCTTAACGAAATTTTGTACGACTACTTTAAAACTTATGTTAATTAAAATAACCTCCTATCATAACATCTAAAATTTACATGAGATATGCTACTGAATTTGAATTTATTACAGTCTACACCGATTATATTTTGTCACTCATTACTTTATTCCTCTTATGTTACTTTTACTGGATATTTTTTTTTTCCAGGTTGCAGTGAAGATTCTTTATCTTGCGGCCTATGCTTGTGTCTTCGCCTTCTTACGTGAGCCCGCACTATAGTGATCTTATTTTGTCTCATCAAGCTTACCCTGACTTGCGGTCCAAGTTAATACATATTAATGGTTTTCATGCAGAGGTCTCATGCTGGATAGTGACTGGAGAGCGTCAATCCGCCAGAATTCGCAGTCTCTACCTAAAGACAATTTTAAGACAAGACATTGGCTTCTTCGACACCGAGACAACCACAGGGGAAGTCATAGGAAGAATGTCTGGAGACACCATTTTGATTCAAGATGCCATGGGAGAAAAGGTTTTGAGTTTGTTTTCTCATTGTTTTTTCCGTTTACTTGAAACACAAGGTAGTAAACAAGAATTGATGGTTTTTTTATTATACAGGTCGGGAAATTCATACAATTGATTGCAACGTTCATTGGTGGATTCGCGGTTGCTTTTATAAGAGGTTGGGAACTCACACTGGTTCTTCTTGTCTGCATCCCTCTAATCGTGATCGTAGGTGCAACAATGGCCTTAATCATGTCCAAAATGGTTGGTAGCGGACAAACCTCTTACGTAGAAGCTGGAAACGTTGTAGAACAAGCCATAAGTGCCATTAGAACAGTAAGTTATTGATATGTCGTCTTTTGAAATTCTCGTGTTTTAATCTTTTTAAGGAACTAAGAGACTTGATTTCAGGTCGTCGCATTCACGGGGGAGAAACAAGCGATAGAAAAATACAACAAAAAACTCGAGATTGCCTATAAGACTACGGTTAAACAAGGGCTAATATCGGGTCTAGGTTACGGTGTGATGTTATTTGTGACCTTTTGTAGCTATGGTTTTGCGATTTGGTATGGTACCAAGCTTATAATAGAGAAAGGATACAATGGTGGACAAGTTGTGAATGTGATTTTCTCAGTTCTTGCAGGAGGAATGTGAGTATATATATATTTATCTCACATATACTTGTACTCAAAGTAATGTACAACTATAAATAAGCCCTAATTCTTACACATTTCACTTTGTAGGTCATTAGGGCAGACATCTCCATTTCTTAATGCCTTTGCGTCTGGACAAGCTGCAACTTTCAAAATGTTCAAGACAATCAAAAGGAAACCAATTATCGATCCTTATGACCTGAGCGGTGTAGTCTTAGAGGAGATTCGAGGTGAAATCGAGTTAAGAGATGTCTACTTCCGTTACCCGGCGAGACCTGAAGTGCCCATCTTTGCTGGATTTTCGTTGTTTATACCGAGTGGTACCACTGTGGCTTTGGTAGGGCAGAGCGGAAGCGGGAAATCTACGGTGATAAGTTTGATTGAAAGGTTTTATGATCCAGTATCAGGAGAAGTTCTAATCGATGGAAATGACCTAAAGAAGCTTCAGTTAAAATGGATCAGAAGCAAGATTGGTCTTGTATGTCAAGAACCTATACTTTTCGCCACTACGATAAGAGAAAACATTGCTTATGGAAACGAAAATGCAACTGATCAAGAGATTAGAACTGCGGTTGAGCTCGCTAACGCTTCTAAATTCGTCGACAATTTCCCAAAAGTACATGAGTTTTAACAACTAATTTTAGTTAAAATAATATTTGAGTTTACATTTTTCTGAAGTTCTTTGGTGTGTTTATAGGGTTTAAATGCAATGGTAGGAGAAAATGGGACACAATTATCTGGAGGACAGAAACAGAGGATTGCAATCGGGAGGGCGATTCTTAAAAACCCGAAAATCCTTCTTTTAGATGAAGCTACAAGTGCCTTAGACGCAGAATCTGAACACATTGTTCAAGATGCATTAGTTAACCTAATGGCTAGTCGAACCACCGTCGTGGTGGCTCATCGGTTAACCACCATACGAACAGCAAGCATGATAGCTGTTGTGCAAGAGGGAAAAATCGTCGAGAAAGGTACACTATTTGGCGTAAATCATCTATTTGATATGTATAATAACAACCACATACGATATAATGGTTTATGATATTGCTTAGGAACTCATGAGGAAATGATTCAAAATCCAGAAGGAGAGTATTCGAAGCTTGTTCGTCTACAAGAAGGATCAAAAGAAGGAGAAAGAATCAAAGAAACCGAGAGAAGTGTAACGAGCTTCGACATTGATATTACGGTCAGTCGAACCGAAAGCCATAGGCTCTCGGCAACGGTGAATAGGAGCTCTTTGAGATGTAGTTTGCACGCTGATAAAAACCGCAAGAAAGTATCGTTGAGACGGGTTGCTCAGCTTAATAAGACAGAGATTCCAGCTCTATTGCTTGGTTCACTGGCTGCAATGGTTCATGGCACAATGTATCCAATCTTTGGTTATCTACTATCAAACTCCATCAACATGTTCTTTGAGCCTTGGGATTTATTGAAGAAACATGCGCTTTTCTGGATGTTTATTTACATCTTACTTGGCTTAATTAACTTGGTAGCAGTTCCAATACAAAATTATTTCTTCGGTATCGCTGGAGGTAAACTAATCAAACGCATTCGATTGATGACATTTGAAAAAGTCTTACACCAAGAGATTAGTTGGTTCGATGATACCGCGAATTCAAGGTATATTTCAAAATCTCAATATCACCACTTACTTTTTGTTGGATGAATCAGAATAATAGTTGTGTTTTGCATATTGTATTTTGTCTAGTGGCGCGATTGGAGCGAGGTTGTCAACAGATGCTTCAACAATGAGGAGTTTAGTTGGTGATGCATTGGCCTTGATTGTTCAAAGTATAACAAATGTAGTTGCTGGTTTGGTAATTGCATTTGTGGCTAATTGGTTGTTAGCTTTCATTGTCCTTGCGGTTTCACCGATTGTGATCATCCAAGGATACCTTCAGACTAAGTTTCTTGACGGTTTTAGCGCAGACGCAAAAGTAAGTGTTCAATATCTTCGGAGGACCATAAAGAATTTGATTTGTGGTTGTTGATTTGGTTTATGTTTGGTTTAGATGATGTATGAAGAGGCAAGCCAGGTTGCAAACGAGGCGGTGCGTAGTATAAGGACGATTGCATCTTTCTGTGCGGAGAGAAAAGTTATGGAATTATACGAGAAAAAATGCGAGCGGCCGAAGAAACAAGGTGTTCGGTTAGGAATCGTAAACGGTTTGGGATACGGTTTCTCATTCTTTGCTCTATATTGCATCAATGCCTTATGTTTCTATATCGGTTCAATACTGATTCAACACGGAAAAGCCACATTTCAAGAGTTCTTCACTGTAAGATGCCAAAATTTTAGTTTAGCTTGGTTTGTTTGTAGCTTTGTTTTATGATTTTGAAGGGTTTATGTTTCAGGTTTTCTTTGCATTAACTGTCACCGCAGTTGGCGTGTCGTATACGAGCGCAATGGCGATTGACACTACCAAAGCGAAAGATTCAGCAGCTTCTATTTTTGATATTCTTGATAGTAAATCAAAGAACGATTCGAGTTCAGACGAAGGGACAACGTTAGTAGATGTGAAAGGCGACATTGAGTTCCGACATGTTAGTTTTCGTTATCCAACCCGGCCAGACGTTCCGATTTTCCATGACTTATGCTTGACCATCCCCTACGGCAAGGTAAACTTTCAAAAACAAAACAGATGAATCCTCTGTTTTTCTTTGTTTAGACATGTTTACGAGTTTGGTCAATTTTTGGTTTTTAGACCGTTGCATTGGTGGGAGAGAGTGGAAGTGGGAAATCGACTGTGATAAGCTTGATTGAGAGGTTCTATGATCCTGATTCAGGCAAGGTACTTCTAGATCAAGTTGAGATTCAAACATTGAAATTGAGTTGGTTAAGGCAACAAATGGGTCTAGTTAGCCAAGAACCAGTTCTCTTCAACGAGACAATTAGATCAAACATAGCTTACGGGAAAACCGGAGAGTTCACTGAGGAAGACATCATAGCCGCAGCCAAAGCCGCCAATGCGCATAACTTCATCAGCTCATTACCTCAAGGATACAAAACGTTTGTTGGAGAACGCGGTGTTCAACTATCAGGTGGTCAAAAGCAGCGAATCGCGATCGCTCGTGCCATTCTTAAGGATCCTAAGATTCTTTTGCTCGATGAAGCGACTAGCGCGCTAGACGCGGAGTCTGAGCGGGTGGTTCAGGACGCACTTGAGCGAGTGATGGTGAACCGAACCACAGTAGTGGTGGCTCACAGGCTTAGTACCATCAAGAATGCAGATGTTATCGCAGTTGTTAAAAATGGCGTGATCGCGGAGAAAGGAAGTCATGAGGGGCTAATGAAGACTTTTGGTGGTGCGTATGCTTCACTTGTAGCCCTTCAGAAGATCTAGTTTGTATTGTGCTTGTTTTGATTGAAATTGAGTTACTTTTGCGCCCGTTATGAACCAAACGTTGTATTAAACCATATATCATGATAGAGATATCAGAAGATCAAAAGTTGTATTTACCTAGTAAGTAAAGTAATAATCTCTTTCATTATATTTGATTTTTAGAAAATTTTCATTTTTTTTCATTTTAAGTGTTTTTAATTTTCTATACGAAATTTATTGCGTTTTTGTTGCTTTTAACTATTTAAATTCTTCAGATTGCTTTTTTCTTTGTTGAATCATTTTAGAATTAATGAAACATGATGTTATTTTGAAAAACTTAAAAACTAAATGAGTTCTTAAAGTGTGTGAATTATTAGTACAGTATATATATATATATGAGATTTCTCCTTTGTAGTAATTGTTGTCTATAGGTAACAAGGTTAGAACTCTAGGAAATGGGCATAAGTGGTGGTGCTTTCGAACAAGATTTTTTCAATGATGATCCCCAAGTTAAAAGCATTGGAAAACGCCACTAGGGTACAAGGTTAGAACTCTAGGAAATGGGCATAAGTGGTGGTGCTTTCGAACAAGATTTTTTCAATGATGATCCCCAAGTTAAAAGCATTGGAAAACGCCACTAGGGTACAAGCAAACTCAAGATGTCATCAACTATGTCAGTAATCTTCCTCTTGCAAGCTATACAAATCGTTTTATTCCTTTTGATTTTGATAATGGGATTCGCAAATTTCAAATTGACAAGTTTTTGTTGGAATTTTAATTTAACTGAAATGACTCTTGTGATTCAACTATATAACTTCTACCTCTATCTTTGTTGTGATTTATGTTGGTGGAGAGATCCTGCTCAACCACAAGTAAAAAACTCATTAATAGTAGTTCATTATATTGATAAGTGAGATACAAACATGTGTTAGAGGAGCATCATGCTTTTTATTATTCAATCAAGTTTAGTTGACGAAGCATTAAGTAGAGCATTTAGTAGATGTTAGTGCTCTCAAATGCTCTCACCCTCAATGCTTTCCAATAGAGATTTTTCAGAGCATTTACCTCTAATATATATAAAAAATTAAAAAATAAGATTATACAACTCATTTATTTTTATACTTATATAAAAAAGAGTTATATAAACTTTTAATTACTTGATACATGTTTACCATTATTTTATTTATTCTATATTTTAAAATAATATTATAATCAGATAATATATCAATTAAATGTAATTTAAATTCGAAAAGATTATAAAAAATTATGTTATACCTTACAAAATAATTTATATACAATATTAACATATTAAATTTTAGAATATATAAATATATTTATAATAAAATTAAAACTTTATAGATATGACATTAGTTTATTTGTCATATTATTTGTTAAATAGTATTATAATAACTAAATGTTAAATAATATTTATAATTTATGACATAAGATATTTTAGAATACATATAAATAAATATAGTTAAATAATTTTTCTTTTAATTTTATATCTAACCATTAACTGCTCTACCAATCACTTAAAATGTGCATTTTATTGAGATGCTCATGCTTCAGCTGCTTCATGCTAATGCTCCTACATGTTAATGCTCTTTCATGCTCTGCCAATCAGGGCCTTAGTTGTTACCCAAACAAATACAAAGAATATTTCACGAACATGTCACATTATGGGTGTATTCAATTTAGCATTTGGAGTGATTTGTTTAAATTTGTTGAATCCTATTTTATTGAATTATAGATTTTACAAAATATTAAAATTCAGTGTTATTAAACAAGTGATTTGGAAAGTACATTCAAATCCGATTTAAGTTTTGATGATTTCAAATGATTACAAAGAATTTTAGAAGATTTCTTAGTTAAAAATACAAAAAAGTAAATTTTGTACAAAAAGTTTTATAGAATCACTCAAAATCATTAAAATAATTTAAGTTCTCATTAAAACTCAAATCACTATAATTGTCAGATTGAATACACCCTCAAGAGACTATGGTTTTAAAACTAACTTTTTTGTTCAAATGACATGAATCAAACAAATAACAAACATGCCAATAATCAAGAAGAAAAATGATCTTCATTTACGAGCATGTGAAAGACCTATAAGTTTTGGTCCTAGTCCGGTCTTGAGCTTCAACACAAAATAGTGGTTATTGGCATCCCACATACCGAATACCGGAGTTCTTCAATATGATATAAAAATCTGAATCCCCAACACTTGTGGTTCCATTGACATGATTGTCCATGATATGGCAATCACCGTAATGTATTCATCGGGATATTCCAATTCAAACTTGACCTAACAATCAAAACGAATTAATAGTCATTTTTTCGCCTTTCACATGTTGGATGTTAGTTCTCAGAGTAACCATCTTCACACCATCAAATAATCCAATCAGATGACAAATCATCAATGATGGTCAATTGATTAGGAGAGTTATATCATCCATCTCCGATTACTTTGAATTTGAGGAATACAAGTTAAGAAAGTCTTTAACTATAGTTTATTCAGAGTTTGAAATGGATTTTAATTTGTTTGAAAAATAATTACAAGAAAACATGTTGAATTTCGACAATTTGATCCAATTATGATAAAAATTTCAAATGATCAAAAACTGGCCAAATTTTTTAGACCAATATAGTTAGTTAAATAAATAACCAGACAATTATGACCAACTATCGACTAATATAATCATAAAAATTGAAAGATAATTTAAGTCGATTCAAAATTTTATCAGAAATTAATCAAAATTGTGTTTTTAATAGATATAACAGAAATTTGAGTTGAGAGGTTTTGACCAACGCATGTTTTCAGAAAAAAGGTTTATATATTAAATATGGATTCATAGTCAGTTAGTAGGTGTTTCTTTAACCGCAAGTTACAACCACATTACTCAAATTCTTTTTATCTCATCATCTGGCCAATTTTTTCTTCAAATTGTATTTTGTGACTTACACATTTTTATTTTTATTTTGTAGATCGGTCTTTTAGAAGATGAAAGTTTGTATATAACAACTATCTTTAGCAAAATGAGCATTTAGTCTGACTATTGGGCTCCTTCAAGCCCAACTTTATATACTTCTTTAATAGGTAAATATTTGGTGAAACTTTTGTATAGAAGAAAGACATTGGACAAAGGAAAATGTTAATAATTTCGTATATAACTATTGAAAAACTTTTTTACGTATATAACTATCTTCCTCGTTTAATTTCATATTTTGCAAAATGTTATAGTTTTTGTGTATAATTGAACAGGTTAAACGAGGTTATAAATGTACACTCATACGTATACTCTTAGTACTTTCAAAGTATTTTTTGTTGTTGTTGTTTTTGTTTTAGATCTTAATTTTATTTGTAGTTGATACGAGGAACCAATAACCATGCAATTCTGATTTCTACGAACACAAGTTAATATTCCTTTTCGCAAGAGTAAATACTTGGCTTATGATCCTAATTCCTAAATCGTAGCCCACTACTAAGTTATGATCCAATAGCCCATCATCATTTTTAGTGTAATAACCCAACCAAATCTAGCTTCTACCTTTTCAAAGATAAATTGGTAATTCGGAATTCTAAACTGGGTTTATTGGGCTTTGAATCCAACGCCACGTCCAATAGGGCATTCTAATTTTTACAGAGTTACGGTAAATCTAAATCCACAAGTAAAAAGCTCATTAATAGTAATAATTTGTTAATTTTGTTTATAAAAGTGAGATAGAAAACATGAACATTCCACATCCTATTAGTGATTTGTTTTAATTTGTCAAATCCTATGTTATTGAATAATGAATTTTAAAAAATCCACTAAAATTCAGTGTTTTTGAAAAAATAATTTGAAAAATTATCTTCAAATCCAATTTTTCATTTGATGTCGTAAAGAAGATGTTTGACACAAAGCTTGTGTTAAGCTTGTTGTCGTAGCTTTGAAATCCACTAATGGACGTAATGAACTCCTCCGGAAATGCCACTTCAAAGACAACCTACAAAAACATAGGATTATTAGAGAGTATTTTTCAATCAACACAACACATAGAATATAAAAAAAGTTATTACAAACCATGGAATTTGTGGAATTTCCATGTGGTCGTAGGTGGAACATTTGGTTTGCCACATATTGGATGTTGATCCCGGTGATGCTTACAATGTCTAAGAACATTGTCACCGCCCTCACTCCTTCGAAAACACCGTCATCAAATGAGTTTCTGACGTTAAAAACTCCAAATGGTTCAACCGTGTTTCCTTTGAAATCCTGAAGAAAAAAAACAATCAAATTTGTAACCAAGTAATGAGTAATAAATCAAATAGATTCAGTTTGTTACCAAATAAAAGTAATTTGAGTTTAGCCAATGCATTGAATCAGGTCAAATAGATTCAATCACCCTCTACCATAAACTAGTAATACATCATCATGAAAACAACTGATAAAACATATCAATAGAATTATGGGTTAATTAGCACAATAATAGGTTTTAGGGTTGTAATTAGGAGAATAACATCACAATTTCGTGATTTAAGAGAGTAACAGAGAGACTATAATTTATGACAAATACCCTTGACGAAATAATAGAGGAAAGTTAGTATAAAAGAAAGTTTGCAAATCAACATTTAAAAAAATCTCTAAAAAGTCTTAAAAAATCTCTAAAAATCTTCCATTGATTTCACCTCTTGAAAATTGATGTTACAAGTTGTATCTTTGAAGTTTGATTTGTGTTTTGCATAGATAAATCAGGAAAAAAAAATTGGATACAAAAAGAAAATATATTGTAATATATAATTATTAAATAATATAGTTAACTATTATTGGATTTGATCTTAGAATATACTGAACTACATTAAAATATTTTATAGCTAACATAGTGAACTATTTTTAGAGCATAGTTATCATCTAATATACTGATTTCATGATATAGTTGACTATATGAAAGTTTTGTAACAATAATTACTTATTTAAATAAAACATAGTTAACTATGTATGTAGTTACGTATTATAGTTTGCATAAGAAAACAAATAATATAATTAACTATCATAAAAAACATAATTACCTATTATAATGAAAAATACATACATAATTATCTATTTTAGTGAAAAAATAACTCAACTATTATCAAAAATATAGTTATTAATTTTGGATTTCGATCATAGTTAACTAGATAACTGTTAATTCATAATTGGATCTATAGCGACGAATTAAGAACAAAATAATTGAGAAAAAAAGAAGAAGAAATTGGCGACGTCGTCAAATTAAAAAAGAAAAGAAAAGAAAAGAAGAAGAAGCAAATAAGCTTGGCTAAATGGATAGCTCATAATACTATCCTCTAATTATTTTATTTCTTTACGAAAATTTCCTTCCTTTACATTAAAAAAAGTTTCAAATGTTAAAAAAATAGATGAACAAAAAGAAAAAGTGCTCGGCAGGAGGAAGGAAGAGAAGAAGAGGAAGAAAATGAGAGAGATTATGGTTTTAATTTAAGCATTAATGTTTCAATTTTTTTTTTTAATGTGAAAAATTATGTACTTATTTAGGGGTAAAATGGTCATTCTAGGTACACTTAATGTTAGTTACCTAATTCTATGTTAGATATTTAATTATTGGTGTAAACACTAATATTCATGCTAATTTCCCTAGAATTATACTAGTAATAAAAACTCCAGCAATAAATTTTGTAGACAACCTTTTCAAATAAGGACATGGTTTCACATTTAGAACATATGTAACTAACAAGCTAAAACTTGAAGCGGTAAAAAACTATTCAAAAATTTAAAATCAATATAGTTGGTTGACAAATGATCAAAACATTTTGACCAATTATTGACTAATCAAATTTTAAGTAAAAACTGAGCGTTTTAAAATTTTCAAAATTATCCAAAGTAAATTGGTAGAAAATTATCTTCCGCATATGCCCTTTTAGAATGGTAGGACATTAATCATAAACTTTTGATAAATTGATGATCAATTCAAACTTTTATGAAATATCGGTATATGCCAAAACATTTCAATCAAGCAAGTTGTGTGGGATAAACCTTAAATGGTAAGAATTTAAAATTTGATATAATTGATATATACTAACCTTTTCATCAAGTAGAAGAATTTTCATTCCCATATTATGTTGTTTGCTTTAAGATTTCTAGCCTATCACTTTCGAAGAATATATGCAATAGTTCGACGGCAAACACGATTTCGATATAATTTATAGTTTTAACTGATTTGTTGGAAGGTCGTATTCATGATTTGCAAAGAAAATTAAGGATTTAGGGTGTACGTTAAATTGTGGGAGGTGTGTGTTATTATATAGTTTTTGGATTTACCTTTTCTGAAGTAATAACATTTTTTGATGGTTGAACGTATGTTTACTTTTCATTTTTAAATAATTTATGGTTTACCATTTATAAGGTTGAACGTATGATTACTTTTTCTTGTAAATTAATTTATGGTTTAACATTTTTTTTGTTTTTATATATAAAGTTTCATTTTTTGTGATGCAACATTTATTTTGTTTAACATAATGGTATTTATATTTTGCTTTTCTTTTTAATGACTTACATAAAATTTGATTTGGCTTTTAAAAATATGGTAATGAAACAATAAGAAAAATGTGAATGTGTCTTTATTTTATTGGTTTAACATAATGATAGCTTTAATTTCTAATTGTTTGATTTAAAACATAGTATTTTAACACGTCATCTCCATGGATAATAGACACATTTTTGACAAACTCTCCTTTATATAATAAGATATTAAATTTTTCTTTGGAGATTTGATTGTTTTATAGACAAAATAGAACTGGGCAGCTATTCCTGAAGGTTATTTATTCAAGTACATGGGCTGGTTAGAAGCGTCTAAGTCAGCTAGCGAAATGGAAATCCGCCGAAGAGCTTGCTGCACTTGTACGGTCTTTCCCTATTGAAGAACATCTAAAACAAGTTATTGTGACTCGCAAAGGAATGTTGGAACCCACTAAAGAGACCATGCAGGATTTCCCGAACATTGTTATCCAGGGAAGTGAACTGCAACTTCCATTCCAGGCTTGCCTGAAGATTGAGAAATTTGGTGATCTAAGTCTGAAAGCCACTGAGTCGCAGATGATCCTCTTCAATATCTATGATGATTGCTTGACGAGTATTTCTTCTTACACTGCCTTCTCAAGACTCGTTTTCATCTTTCATGCTCTTCATGTCAACAATGAGAAGGCTAAGATGCTATTGAAACCTTACAAGTCCATGGTCACTGAGGCACATCATATCTGGCCTTCTCTCACTAACGAGCAGTGGATAAAGGTGGAGTTTTCTCTTAAAGATCTCATCCTTCTTGAGTACGCCAAGAAGAATAACGTGAACATATCGGCTCTGACACAGTCTGAGATAAGAGATATCATACTTGGCGCTGAGATTACTCCACCGTCGCAACAAAGGCAACAAATAGCTGAGATTGAGAAACAGGGAAAGGAAGTGAGACATTTAAGTGCAGTCACAACCAAGACCACAAATGTCCATGGTGATGAACTCGTTGTTGTCTCCACTAGTCCCTACGAGCAATCTGCATTCTGTTCCAAAACAGATTGGCGCGTCCGTGCAATCTCTGCTACTAATCTCCACCTTAGAGTCAATCACATTTATGTGAACTCATATGACATCAATGATGCAGGATACACGTACATAATGCCAAAGAACATCTTGAAGAAGTTCATACGTATAGCAGATCTCCGCATTCAGATTGCTGCGTATTTGTATGGTGTAAGTCCCATAGATAATCCTCAGGTCAAGGAAATCCGCTGCGTTGTGATGGTGCCTCAGTGGGGAACTCACCAGCAAGTTTACTTGCTGTCGCCTCTTCCTAACCATGATTTCTTGAAGGATCTTGAGCCTTTGGGATGGATGCACACTCAGCCTAATGAGCTTCCTCAATTGTCGCCACAAGATGTTACCTCACATGCCTGTTTGCTAGAGAATAATAAGCAATTTGACTGAGAAAAATGCATCATCTTGACTTGCAGTTTCACTACAGGATCCTGTTCTTTGACCTCGTATAAGCTGACACAAATGGGTTATGAATGGGGACGGCTCAACAAAGAAACTGGCGGCAATCCACAAAGTTACATTCCGACCTACTATGAAAAGGTTCAAATACTATTGAGTGACCGGTTCGATGGGTTTTACTTGGTTCCTGAAGACGGACCATGGAACTATAACTTCATGGGAGTGAAGCACACATCGAGTTTGAAATATAGAGTGAAACTCGGAAACCCCAAGGAGTTTTATGACAGTGAGCATCAACCAACTTATTTTCTGGAGTTCAGCAATATGGAGGAGGATGGTGATTTTGGCGAGAGAGATCATGAGGGCTGTTTTGCTTGACATTTTAACTATTTTACTTCCTTTGGTTTTTTGCTTTTTACCTTAATGATTGTGTCTTATTGCGCTATAGAGAATTTATAAGAACCATGTGTACTTCTGGATTGGAAATTAAGGACCGGAATCACTGTCTTGTACTTTCCTGGGATTTGTTGTTCTTAAAAGGTAACTCAGTCTCATTTTTTGGTTCAAGCAAGATTCTTTTGAGTGCAGTATAGAGTATTTGTTCAGTTTGTTCATTTCATGTTGTCTAAACGGTAATGTCTTGAAATAACTGTTGTGTGTCTTTGTGTACCTCGAGCTTGGTAAAATTTCATTTGAAACAGTTTTGTTGTGGCTGTCTTGGTTTTTGCAGGCAATGGATCTCTCTGATGCACTCAAATTTGACCTCTGACCTGACGTTTACTAAGGCCAGATGTTGATAGTGGTTTGTTTAAGTTGATCTTCAATTCTTATATTGGGATGTCCGATATGTTGAAAGGTAAACTTGATTTTGGATCAAGTTTAAGTATTGGGCTAATTATCTAATAAGTTAATCTTGGGCCAAACCCAATACTTGATCCAAGTTCTAGAGTTTTCTCTAGAAAATATCTAAATCTCCACCTCCTTAAAATGTTCTAAAAAATAGTAGAGAATAGGTATCTAGATATTTCTATGAAATTATCTAGATAATTATAATAAAATAATATTAGAATTCTCTAGATTTAGGATAAAAATATTATAGATATTTTGTATTTTGGAGGCTATAAATACCTCATTCCTCCTTCATTTGTAATCAAGTTATTCCAAAGTTGTTTCAAGAATTCTATAAGTACTAAAAACTTCTACTTTTTCAAATTTCTATTCTCTCCCAAATTTCTCAAACACTTTCTCCATCACCTTAAATATTTTATTACCAACAAAGTGGCATCAGAGCCAAGTTCTTAAAAATGGCGAGTAACGGTATTCCCTTCCAAGTCCCGATGCTCACAAAGAGCAACTACGACAATTAGAGTTTACGGATGACGGCGATTCTAGGAGCACATGACATGTGGGAGATAGTCATGAAAGGCTATGCCGAACCGGATGCCGAAAGTAGCTTAACTCAAACTTAAAAGGATAGTTTGAGAGACTTAAGGAAGAGAGACAAGAAATCTCTCTGCCTAATCTATCAAGGACTAGACGAAGACACGTTCGAAAAGGTCGCGGGAGCAAAGTCGGCCAAAGAAGCGTGGGAGAAGCTTCAAACTTCTTACAAGGGAGCGGAGCAAGTTAAGAAGGTACGTCTTCAAACTCTAAGAGGAGAATTTGAAGCGTTACAAATGAAGGAAGGTGAACTCGTAGCCGATTACTTCTCAAGAGTTTTAACGGTTACTAATAACCTCAAAAGAAATGGAGAAAAATTAGAAGAAGTAAGAATCTTGGAGAAGGTTCTTAGATCATTGGATCCAAAATTCGAGCATATTGTCACCGTTATAGAAGAGACAAAATATTTGGAGGCTATGACAATAGAGTAACTTCTTGGATCCCTACAAGCGTATGAAGAGAAGAAGAAGAAGAAAGAAGATATCGCCGACCAAGTACTCAAGATGAGGATTGACCAAGTTAAAGATGATAGCGGCCGAAGTTACCAAAGGCGTGGTGATGGTCAAATTCGAGGACGAGGTCGTGGCTATGGAAATGGACTAGGTTGGAGGCCCTATGAAGACAACACCAACCAAAGAGGAGAAAGCTCATCAAGAGGTCGTGGGAGAGGAAGCCCAAAATCGAGGTACGATAAGTCAAGTGTTAAATGCTACAATTGTGGGAAACTTGGACATTATGCTTCCGAATGTAAAGCTCCAAACAACAAAGTCGAAGAGAAGGCTAACTATGTTGAAGAAATAAGTCAAGAAGGAGATATGTTGTTGATGGCTTGCAAGAATGATGAACGAGAAGAGAATCATAAGTGGTACCTTGATAGTGGTGCAAGTAATCACATGTGCGGCCGAAGAAGCATGTTTGTGGAGCTTGATGAATCGGTGAAAGGAGATGTGGCTTTAGGAGATGAATCGAAGATGGAGGTGAAAGGTAAAGGAAACATTCTCATCCGATTAAAGAATGGAGATCATCAATTTATTTCGAATGTTTATTATATCCCAAGCATGAAGAACAACATCTTGAGTCTTGGACAACTTTTAGAGCAAGGTTATGATATTCGATTAAAAGATAATCACCTTTCTATAAGAGACCAAAGAAGCAATCTCATTACCAAGGTGCCGATGTCAAGAAACCGAATGTTTGTCCTTAACATTCAAAGTAACATTGCGCAATGTCTCAAGATGTGTTATAAAGAGGAGTCATGGCTTTGGCATCTTCGATTCGGGCATCTCAACTTTGGAGGATTGAAGCTATTTTCAAAGAAAGAAATGGTGAGAGGTTTGCCTTGCATCAACCATCCAAATCAAGTGTGTGAAGGGTGTTTACTTGGAAAACAATTCAAGATGGGTTTTCCGAAGGAGTCAACCACAAGAGCTCAGAAGCCGTTGGAACTCATACACACAGATGTGTGCGGTCCGATCAAACCAAGTTTACTTGGTAAAAGTAACTAATTCCTTCTCTTTATTGATGATTTTTCAAGAAAAACATGGGTTTATTTTTTGAAACAAAAGTCAGAAGTGTTTAAAAATTTCAAAAAGTTCAAAGCCCATGTCGAGAAGGAAAGTGGCCTTGTGATCAAAGCAATAAGATCTGACCGTGGAGGAGAGTTCACGTCCAAAGAATTTCAGAAGTATTGTGAAGATAATGGCATTCGAAGACAATTGACCGTACCGAGATCCCCTCAGCAAAATGGAGTAGCGGAAAGGAAGAATAGGACAATCATGGAGATGGCGAGAAGCATGCTCAAAAGTAAGAAACTACCAAAGGAGTTTTGGGCAGAAGCAGTTACGTGCACGGTTTATCTTTCAAACCGATCTCCAACAAAAAGTGTTTCGGGAAGAACACCACTAGAAGCTTGGAGCGGAAGGAAGCACGGGGTTTCCCATCTAACAGTTTTTGGAAGCATCGCCCATGCTCATGTACCGGACGAGAAGCGGACCAAACTAGATGACAAAAGCGAAAAATACATCTTCATTGGTTATGACGCTAACTCCAAAGGCTATAAGCTCTACAATCCTAATACGGAGAAGACAATCATCAGCCGAAATGTCGTCTTTGATGAAGAAAGAGAATGGGATTGGAGATCAAATGATGAAGATTACAACTTCTTTCCACATGTTGAAGAAGATGAGTTGGATCAACCAAGAGAGGAGCATGTTACACCACCAACTTCACCAACACCAAGTTCTCAAGAAGCTGAAAGTTCGAGTGAAAGGACTCCACGTTTTAGAAGTATTCAAGAGCTCTATGAGGTAACTGAAAATCAAGACAATCTTACTTTATTTTGTCTATTTGCGGATTGCGAGCCCATGAACTTCCAAGAAGCTATAGAAGAGAAGACATGGAGAAATGCAATGGATGAAGAGATCAAGGCGATACAAAAGAATGATACTTGGGAGTTAGCATCACTTCCAAATGGGCACAAGGAGATCGGCGTGAAGTGGGTGTATAAAGCAAAGAAGAACTCTAAAGGAGAAGTGGAAAGGTACAAGGCAAGATTGGTGGCAAAAGGCTACAGTCAAAGAGCCAGAATTGACTATGACGAGGTATTCGCTCCTGTTGCTCGTTTAGAGACTATTCGACTAATCATCTCATTGGCGGCTCAAAACAATTGGAGGATACATCAAATGGATGTCAAATCAGCATTCTTAAATGGAGATCTTGAAGAAGAAGTTTACATTGAACAACTACAAGGCTACACAGTCAAGGGAGAAGAAGACAAAGTCCTGAGGTTAAAGAATGCGCTTTATGGCTTAAAACAGGCCCCGAGAGCTTGGAATACTCGAATTGACAAGTACTTCAAGGAGAAAAGCTTCATCAAGTGTCCATATGAGCATGCACTCTATATCAAAATTCAAAACAGAGATATATTGATCGCATGCTTATATGTAGATGACTTGATATTCACCGGTAGTAATCCAAGCATGTTCGAGGGAATTCAAGATGGAAATGACCAAGGAGTTCGAGATGACTGACATTGGTTTAATGTCTTACGATCTTGGAATTGAAGTTAAACAAGAAGAAAATGGAATCTTCATTACTCAAGAAGGTTATGCTAAGGAGGTACTTAAGAAGTTCAAGATGGATGATTCAAATCCAGTTAGCACACCGATGAAATGTGGAGTCAAGCTGTCAAAGAATGAAGAAGGAGAAAGTGTAGATTCTACACTCTTTAAGAGCTTGGTTGGAAGTTTGCGTTATTTAACGTGCACAAGACCAGATATTTTATATGCGGTTGGAGTTATTAGTCGCTTCATGGAGGATCCAACAACAATTCATTTCAAGGAAGCTAAGAGGATCCTTCGCTATATCAAAGGTACCATAGACTTTGGCTTGTTTTATTCTGTTTCTAACGACTACAAGCTTGTTGGATATAGCGATAGCGATTGGGGTGGCGACGTAGATGATCGAAAAAGCACAAGTGGCTTTGTGTTCTGCATTGGAGATACTGCATTCACATGGATGTCGAAGAAACAACCGATTGTAACTCTTTCTACTTGCAAAGCAGAGTATGTAGCAGCTACTTCATGTGTTTGTCATGCTATTTGGTTACGAAACCTGTTAATGGAGTTGAGCTTGACACAAGAGGAGCCAACGAAGATCCTTGTGGACAACAAGTCAGCAATTGCTTTGACGAAGAATCCAGTCTTCCATGATCGAAGTAAGCACATTGACACGCGTTATCACTACATCAGAGAGTGTGTTACTAAGAAGGAAGTGCAATTGGAGTATGTGAAGACGAATGATCAAGTAGCTGACATTTTCACCAAACCACTTAAGCGTGAAGACTTTATCAAGATGAGGAGTTTGCTTGGAGTAGCAAAATCAAGTTTAAGAGGGGGTGTTGAAAGGTAAACTTGATTTTGGATCAAGTTTAAGTATTGAGCTAATTATCTAATAAGTTAATCTTGGGCCAAACCCAATACTGGATCCAAGTTCTAGAGTTTTCTCTAGAAAATATCTAAATCTCCACCTCCTTAAAATGTTCTAAAAAATAGTAGAGAATAAGTATCTAGATATTTCTATGAAATTATCTAGATAATTATAATAAAATAATATTAGAATTCTCTAGATTTAGGATAAAAATATTCTAGATATTTTGTATTTTGGAGGTTATAAATACCTCATTCCTCCTTCATTTGTAATCAAGTTGTTCCAAAGTTGTTTCAAGAATTCTATAAGTACTAAAAACTTCTACTTTTTCAAATTTCTATTCTCTCCCAAATTTCTCAAACACTTTCTCCATCACCTTAAAGATTTTCTTTCCAACACGATAAGCTCTGCTTCAAATTGAAAATCTTTTTGCAAATCTTTTTTTCGTTTTAGTTTGATTAGCTAGCCTTAAAATTAGTTGGAGGACATGTTTCTTTCAATTGATTCCTTAAGATCTCAAATAAAAAAGACGTTTTCAGACTCTGAGGTTACTATGCTTTTGACTGCAACTTCTTTGTCATTTTGTTTTGGTTTGCATATGTCAGTTTCTTTCTAGGATTTATGTATTAGATACCCCTCAATATTGTATTTGGGTTCACTAAGTTTTATCAATTTCTTAACAAAGATTTATGACACTACAAGAAAACAGATCATTAGCGACGCCGAAAAGCGTCACAAAAGCGTCACAAAAGAGTGATTAGCCACTACTTTGTGACACAATTTCGGCGTCGCAAAATCTTCGTCGCTAATTTTTAGCGTCACAAAAGCGTGGCAAATGAGCGACGCATTTATGGCACTTAGAAGTTGTCGTAAATTTGTGACTACTTTACGACGCTTTTAGGTAGTCGCTATTTAGCGACCAATTTGTGACACATGTTGGGTGTCTCAAAATTGCGACGTTTTTGAGACTACTTAGTTGTGGCTAATTAGCAACGAATGAGTGACATCTTTATTTACGACGACTTAGTGACTGATTTTTCAGTCGTTAAATGGCGACGATTTTGTAACGATTACGTCGTCGTACATATGCGACGCATCTGAGACTACTTGTGTTGTGGGGAACGCCTGTGTGTGGTCACTAAAGAGTGAGTAAGTAGTCACAAATTAGCGACGGTTTAGCAACTCTTAGGAGCAGGAGTCACTAAAGAGTCACTAAAGTGTCACTAATTAGCCACAACTTTGTCTCTCTTTAACTATTGTTGGTCAGTTATGTGTTGCAAATTTGCTCCTAAACTGGAAGTAAAGAACAACCTAAATCTGTGCAAACAAATCCCAAACGAAAGCCAAATTAAAAAGTAATTCTGAAATTGGAGAAAGAAACATCACATAAAGTTGCATAAAGGTTTGCATTACATAAGAAACAAAAAGCAAAGTAGATAATTATACATAGCATTACATAAGCCGTTAATTAAACATTAGAAAAAGTGAAGTAAGTTCATTGTTTAAAGACGGTAGAGAGTTTGAGAAACAAAAGAAAGAAACCTTTCAAGTGTTGGAATCATCATTTGCAGCGTCGAGGTATGCAGCGATTCGCGGATCGTCTTTCTTCAAAAAGGAGAGGAGCTTCTCCATTTCAGAGACCCGGGACTGACTTTGCCTTAGCTCAAGCAGTTCAGCGTCACGTCGCCTATTCTCCTCATCCCGCTTCTGGTTCTCCTCATCTCGCTTCTTGTTCTCCTCATCACGTCGCCTAATCTCCTCATCGTGTTCAGCTATCTTCTGACGAGCAGATTTCATCTCTTCCTGGAGCTCTTCAAGGTCAACCGCAGCAGAAGATGAGGTTGCATATTGTACCTTCCTTTTCCCTTTGTTGAAGGTCTGAGACAAACCACCAATTCCAAAAGGGTTGCCTTTTTGATCGAACTCAGTACACTGCAACAACAATCACAAATCCAGATTCTCAACAGAAATAAAGACAGCAACAGAAAAAGAAAGCAGGAGAGGAAACCAAGAGAGAAAGGATTGCTAACCTTAAGGAAAAGCTGATTCTTCTCGTCAACGGTGAGGTTGCGGTGAGTGGAAAGCTCAGAGGATAAGTCAGGGTCCTCTGCTCCAGCGCCTGGGTCCTGTTCGAGAACCTCTGCCAGTCGCATCTCATACGCATAAGAGATTTGCTTCGCTTTTAGATCAACAAACGTTCCATCTGCCGCTGTATGCGTCTTGACAAATACTTCTCCAATGGAGACAGGTCTCCCTAGTTCTTCCTCCTGTAGAAATAGAAGTGAGGAAAAAGATAATTAAGTAAGTAGAGAATAGAAAAAGATTAAAGTATTACCATTTGTTGCTCAACAGTCAAGTGAGATGTTTGGCCAGAGACGTGTTTGTAGATCCCAAGTCCACCACGAGTAGAGGTACGGGAGTTTGAAGCAGTGTTGCTCTTAGTGATTGCCTCTGGAGTTTTCCAATAGTTGCACATATGTGCCCAAAGCTTGGTACCAATCCAAATTGGCCTAACACCCTTCCTCCTAACCTGACTCACTATTCCTCGCATCCGTTTCGTAGCAATCCTGTTGAAGTTAGCTCTAACAAGCTCCGTGATCCCTATATCCCAGTTGTATTTCCGCTACACAGTAGAAAAGCTCAGTTAAAATTTGAATGAAACATGCAAAAAAACTGAAAACAGAGAGAAGGAGGAGAGTGACACACTACCGCAAACGTCCGGAAATATAGTTCTTGTTTAACTATTGGAGTGACACCCCAACTGTAGTATGGGCCATCGAACTTGCGACGAAAGATCCCAGCAATGCAACGGGTCAATATTCCATTGTTCCGAGTAAACCTAGCACATCAGACAAACATACACACTTACACAAAGGCAAAGAAAATGGTTCAAATGAAATTCAAGAAAAACTAAAGCAGATGAAAAAATCCAGTCAAACTAGTTAGCTAAACCAGAAGAGAAATACAAAGAAAACTTACCATAAGCTATCTCGGATAGGAACCTCACTGAGGAGGGGTAGTCGTTGTCTTCATGGAAGAGCCAAGACGTTTTCCAAGAGTTGTTCATCATCTAGCCCTTCTGGTTCGTGATAACCATCGAATTCTTCAGCTTGGTTTGGTTCACCATCTCCGAAATCATCTGCATCTTCCTCTTCTTCCTCATCTTCCTCATCTTCATTCTCAACCTCTTCTTCTATGTGGCGAGACTGAGAGGATTGGTGCCGTGGTTGGTCATTCAGGTTGAGGT
Source organism: Arabis alpina (assembly GCA_900128785.1). Classification (NCBI taxonomy): domain Eukaryota; kingdom Viridiplantae; phylum Streptophyta; class Magnoliopsida; order Brassicales; family Brassicaceae; genus Arabis; species Arabis alpina. The sequence goes on from LT669791.1 coordinate 11,099,725, forward strand.
TAGAGAGGTGGTCACTGGATGTAGCTCTAGACGTTAGTTGAGCAAATAGAAGCCTATTAGTCGTATCTCCGAACTGATGAGGAACAGACCTGGTTCGAGAAACAGAGACGGTCGCCTGAGAGTCTTGAGATCTACTCACCACGGGTGGAGAGCGACTAGTCGGGTTGGAGGAATACGAAGAACCACCACCGGTTGACCTAACTCGTTGCGGTGGTGTATGACCGCTCTATCTGGGAGGAACCTCTCCGGCGATGTCTATCTCTGGTCTTCCTCCTATAGTTGTAGCATCTTCGATAACCGCTGCAAGCGTATCAAGACCGCCGGCTCTACCCTTACCCTCTCGCCTACTGACAGGTGGTGGTGCACGTGATGTTGAAGCATCATGGCCGGTTTGTTTCACACCACCAGGAGCTACTTTGTTGCGTTTAGTGAGAGCAGCAGTAGGACCGCTGGGTCCGCTCACACCACCAGTACGACCGACGGTTGGTTTCACACGAGAACCTGAACCGACGGTTTGTTTACCACGGCCTCGCCCTTGTGTAGCTCCACGGCCTTGCCCGTTAGAACCTCCGCGACCTCCTCTAGTCGTAACAACCATATCGATTCGTCGAATCGAGAGAAATAGAGACAGAATTATAGAGATAGATAGATGAAGAACAGAGAAAGAGACTAAGCGGAAATTGTAAGAGATTAGAGAAAGGTTTGTTTAGGGTTTTTCGATTTGGGGATTAGGTTTTGTAATGGAATCGACAGAGAATTGAGAGAGAGAAGATGAACCGACGAAGAAAGGAGAGAAACAGAGATTGAATGATCGAGAGAGAGAGATCAAGAGCCGAGGCAGAATCGAGGAACGATTCTGTCTCGAATCGACAGAGAATCGAGAGAAAGAGAGATTGAAAGAGAGAGAGATGAAGAACCGACGCAGAATCGATTAAGGATTATGTTCGATTCACAGAGAGAGAGAAGAAGAACCGACGAACAAAGGAGAGAAGAAGAACCGACGAAGAAAGGAGAGAACAAGAGATTGAAAGATCGAGAGAGAGATGAAGAACCTAGTGAGAATCGAGGAACGATTCACAGATAATCGAGGAACGATTCACAGAGAATCGAGGAACGATTCACAGAGAATCGAGAGATAATCGACAGAGAATCGAGAGAACATTCGAGAGAGATGAAAGAGAGAGAGAGGCGAATTAGGGATTAGGGTTTCTAATTTGGGGGTTTTTAGTTTATATATGTAGGTCACGATTCACAAAAGCGTCGCTAATATTAAGTTCGTTGGCCAGACTTGCCCGCGTAAAAGGTCCAAAAATTTTCCGGGTTCTAACCCAATTTTTTTTCGTTTGGAGCCAAAACCGCGTGGCTAAATAGTCACTTATTTGTGACGCTTTTATGACACATTTGCGACGAAACCGACCCATACCCTAAACCCTAAACATTTTTTACTTATAGATTGATCTTTTCGAATTTATATATGAAGTTCTGATGTATTCTTATCCATTTAATTGACTTTTTAGCATGATATTAATACTAATAAAGTTTATCTAAAGAAAATCACACACTTTACCTTAAATTTCAATAAAACTCCTTATGACTTTGCCTACAATCACACATTTCCACTTGACTATGTAATTTCTTTATTTTCAGACTTGTTATTACTGTTGTGTGTTACGAAAATGTAAATATAGGATAATATACTTTATGTAATTCAACAATGTTGTATAATTTTGCAAAATTCTTAGAAGTAGTTGGAAAAGCGTCACTAAAGTGTCACTCTTTTGCGACGCAGTTGTGACGAATGTGTAACACATTTTTTAATCTGACAAACGATAATCTCAAACTCTAAAGAGTCACATATTCGTTGCAAATGAGCGACACATTTGCAACTAGTTAGTGACAACTCTAAAAAGGAAAAATAAAAAATTGTGGTTACACCTGGGCTCGAACTCGGATCTGCAGGGTGTATATGAGATGCGAAACCATTGGGCCACTGAAGGCATTCGTTTGTTTATCAGAATAAAAGGTATATAGGACGTGATAAAATTAACATTTTCGTGACACTTTAAAAAAAATGTTGTTGTACCTGGGGTCGAACTCCGGTCTACCGGAAGTTTAAGAGAGATGCGAAACCATTGGACCACTGAAGGCATTCGTTTCCTTATCAGAGTAACAAATATATATACACACGCAGACAGATGTGATACCGTTGGGCCACTGAAGGCATCTGTTTGTTTCTCTGACTAACAAATATATATACACGCTCCCGAATTTTAAATTCTAACAATTTTTTTTCCACACAATTACAACATACATTACTACTATATCTAAAATGTGATTTAAATTTCTTCATCTTCGTTCTCGTCTACGTCTTCTTCTGAAGATGATAAATTACATCGAAATTCATCCATTGGATCGCAATCAGCAATTTCAAAATTGATGTACTCAATTGGATGATTTCCATCAACTAGACCATCAACGTTGATGTCCTCGACCGTCTCCGTTACTGCATCATCCTCAGTTTGTTGCAAAATGACAAGCTCATTGTCCTTAAATTTTCCTTCAACACGATTCCTTGGATTAACTTTTAATACTGATAGCCAAACTTTTCGAGGACGTTTAGGATTTGGGTATGGCAAAAAACATACTTGATCTGTTTGAGACGCTGCAATATAATTAAAATTAGTTCCATTATAAGAACAATAATGTATACCGTCTTGTATGTGATGAGATCATTCATACCTAATACATATGGATCGTATGAGTTTGCTATATATTTCCTGGATTGTAGCACGTCGATAAATGCCTCCCGCGCTCGTTCGAGTTCCTTTCCCGGGTGTAGGGTCATGCCATTTGCAGTAGAAAAGTACAATTTTCAAATTCAAATATCCTGGATATTGGATCTCAATAATTTTCCTAATGGTCCCATAAAAATCATCCTCACTGGCCGCTTCATAATAATTTTTTCCTCGCACACAAATCCCATAATTCATTGTTTTTTTTTTTTTCCAATAGGCCTTTGTATGAAACAAATACCCCCTTGTAAAATACATAGGCCATGACCTAATCTTGCTTTCAGGCCCGTTTGCTATATTGCGAACCCACATGGGAAAATTTTCTTTACTTTTCATTGCTTCAACCTATATATACATAGAAGGGTTAAAGTATCACTTGTGTTGAGCGAAACAATATATTTATGAGCGAAACAAGTTATGATGGATACATACATATTGGCGGACCCATATATGAAATTCATCATCTCTTTTTGCTATGACTTCAACATCAGTAAGTCGAGGATTGTCAATTCGAATTTGTGCATCCACCAAACTGTATGTTTTACGAAACACTTGATTATGAATAACTTGGTAAAAAATATTAACAATTCATATATTTAATTTAATAATGATCCTAGCAGTTAAGTTACCTTTCAAGCAGTCGGAAATATGAGCAATTACGTAAAATGTATGAATGTGCGTACTTGTAATCATTCTCCGTTAACCAAGATTCTGTACATATTCCACTAGGACGACCTACTTCAGTAAATATATCTGGTACTTCACAATCGTAGATAGGTACTTCACCTTCATCGTGCCGACTTGCCCTGCATAATGAATTTACCAATAATTAATAACAATTCTTCTTACTTTTAAAAAAGCAACAAACATGCACGCTTCTAAATAACATGACTAATAATTACCTTCTTTTGCTAGCTGTAGAAATATGAGGGGCGAAGTAGTGTTGTGAGAATAAGAAATCTCATCATTAATGTACGATTCAACGATCGATCCAGCTGGATATCTTTTGTTCTTCGCTTTGCCTTTCAAATGTTTAAAAAACCTTTCAAACGGATACATCCACCTATATTGCACAGGACCACCAAGCTCGGCTTCGTATGGCAAGTGTATGGGTAGGTGCTCCATCACATCAAAAAAAGAAGGCGGAAAGATTTTTTCCAAGTTACAAAGTATCATCACAATGTTCTCCTTCAAAAGTAGGACACGGCTTATATCCAACGATCTGCTGCTTAGATCACGGAAAAATGCTCCAATTCCTACAAATAATCGATGTATATATAAGTATTATTTAAAAAGCTAAATAATAACATGATGAAATGACAATTTTTATATATATCTATATACCTGATAATGCTTGGTGCACTTTTGGAGGGAGAAGTTCTGCAAATACAAACGGAAGCAAGCGTTCCATAAAGACATGGCAGTCGTGACTTTTCATTCCAGAAAATTTTCCTCCACTAATGTCTGCACAGCTTGCTAAGTCAGCTACGTACCCATCTGGAAATTTAACCTTATTTTTCACCCATTGTAGTAAGACATCTTTTGCTTTTGAACTCAATCTCCAAATTGGGAATGGGGCATTGCCATGATCATCAACATGCAATTCTTTCCGCGCACACAATTTTTCAAGATCTAGTCTTGCTTTGACAGTGTCTTTTGATCTATCTTTAACATTCATAAGGGTATACATGATGTTATCGAAAAAATTCTTCTCGATGTGCATCACATCAAGACAGTGTCGTAGATCAAGGTCACACCAGTACGGTAGCTCCCAAAAAATGCTTTCTTTATGCCAGTTATGCCAATCTCCGTAGCCGACCGGTTTGATATGATGTCCATTTCCACCACAATCAGATGTTCTTGGCGCCTTCGCATACCGGATACGGCGGAGAACCTGTTCTCCAGTTAAAAATGTTGGTGGGTCCTCGTTCATTACCGTCTTCCCCTTCAAAAAGTTAACTTTGTTCTTCCGTAAAGGATGTTGTGCAGGCAAAAATCTTCGGTGACAGTCAAACCAACAAGTCTTCCTCCCAGCCTTCAATTGAAATGCCTTTGTGTCATCCATACAAACCGGACATGATAATTTCTCATGCGTCGTCCATCCTGATAACATCTCATATGCCGGAAAATCACTTATCGTCCACAACAAAACAGCTTTAAGGTTGAAGTTTTGCTTCAATGACACATCATACGCCTCAACTCCGTTATACCATAACTCTTTTAACTCTTCAATCAGGGGTTGGAGGAAAACATCTAGACTGGCTCTTGGATGATTTGGTCCCGAGTTCAAAACGGTAAGAAACAAATACTCTCTTCCCATGCACATTCTCGGGGGTAAATTATAGGGTGTCAGGATTATAGGCCATAACGAGTGGTTTTCTGACATTCCAAATGGGTTGAAACCGTCTGTACATAATCCCAGATAAACATTTCGCGTTTCCTCCGCAAAACTTGGATACTTTTGATTGAAATTTTTTCACTCTGCCGCATCTGATGGATGACACATTACTCCGTCTTCTGACTCATGCTCAGCATGCCACCTCATCGATGATGCCGTCTTCGTTGATTGGTACATCCTCTTTAGTCTGTCAGCGATTGGTAGATACCACATCTTGCTGTACGGTATTTTTTTCCGTCCTTGACTTTCCTTGTATCTTGGTTTTCCACAAAACCTACAATGCTCCAACACCGAATCTTCTTTCCAGAAGAGCATACAATTATCTATGCATACATCGAATGTATGATACGGCAGGCCTAGTTTTCGCATTAACTTTTCCATCTCGTAGTATGAACCAGTCGCCTTATTAGGCTGTGGTAAATACTCTGTAAACGTTTCCGCCCATGAATCTATGCAATTTTCAGATGAATTGTGGTCTGCCTTGTTGTTCATGAACCTAACAGCTAATGATAATTGTGAATGACCTTCTTGGCAACCATCATATAATGGGGTGTTTGCAGCTTCTAACAAGTCGTAGAATTGTTTCGCCTCATGGGTAGGTTCTTCATAAACATGATCATTTCCACTATGACCATGTTCATCATGATGATAATCATTTAATCGCGTAGAACCATGAAATGCATCATGCACCATTCCAGCGTAAACATCCTCACCACTATAATTAATTGGTTCATTACCACTAATAAAATCATCATTTACGTAATTGCTACTAGTAGGTCATGCCCCAACTACATTATAATCTTCCCCATGTTCGGTCCACACATAATAATCTTCCATAAAACCATTTTGATGCAAATGGTTTGAAACTTTTCTAATAGGTTTCACACTACCACCATTTTTACATTTCGCACAAGGACAATAAGTCTTACCGTTGCTGCTGATAGCCAACTCCTGGATACTTGCGAAATTCACAAACTCCTTCACTCCTTCCAAAAATTCGGTCGAGAGATTATACGTCTGCGGATCGATCCTTCTGTACATCCAATCTCTAGATGAGTTCCACATGATTTTTTTCTTGAAAATTTGTTTTTTTTTTAAAGAAATTTTTTTTTTGGTTGCTCGGACTGAATGAGGAACATACCAACCGATGCACTCATATATATAGGTAAATGTTTGCCACTACTTTGCAACGTAATTCCGGAGTCACAAATTTGTGACGACATTGTCACTCTTTTGTGACTCTTGTCTCACTCTTTTGCGACGCATTTGTGACAACCTACATAAGTAGGTGGGCAAGCTAACACCCTTATTTTTCACGTGTCACCTACTTTATTTCCTTGCCGACATGGTTACCGACATAGCTGGAGTGACTCCTTTCCCACGCTTTTGCCACGCCCAGAAATCGTAACAAAAGCGTCACAGATTAGTGACTACTTTGCGACACATATTAGTGACTATTATTGGTGTCACACGGGTGTTGCAAATTTGCGACGCGCGTTATGTTAGTCACAGAAACGTCATTAATGTGCGACTACTCTGCAACATGTTTGGGTAGTCGCAAATTAGTGACGTTTCTGTGACTATTGTTTTAGCTGTCGCTAATGAGTAGCAAAAGCGTCGCAAAGTAGTCGCAAAATTTGTGACGGAAAAATCAGTCACAAATAGGCGTCACTAATTACCTGTTTTCTTGTAGTGGGATTTGACTTTCCAAGGTCCATGATATGCATTTGTTGCAGGTAAAAAGATCGCTGATTCTGACTGCTTTGCTTTGCTAACTTCTTAAGCAAAAGAAGCTACTACGAAGAATCAAATTTCACTACACAAACTTTGGCCACGGATTATCACTGAGGTAATTTTCAGTATCCATTTTAGCCCTGCCACATCTTCAACTTTTAAGTTCACTTCCGGTACCCTTGATTTCCCTAAACCTCTTATAGTTTTTAATTTATTTATAATATTTATTCTCCTGAGTCGTTAATCAAACGAATCGCCTTAAATTTGATGATGTTGATGTACATGCGGGTCTGCAAACACAGTCTCAAGATAATTTCTATTCAACGAGAATATATATATTCACTGCTTCCGGTTCCAGTCTTACAGATTCGTATCGTGGTTTTTTATGTGTTATAGGTAGTCCTCAAGTGGGAGTCTTTTGATAACATTTTGTATGCATTAAACTACTGGAATTGTAATGTTTGATTACGAGTTGTGTAAACCGTAATGTCTTGAATATACCTGTCTTGTGTGTATCTGAAGCTTGGTATTTGAAACAGTTTTCTTTCAAGACAAAGTGGCTTATGGTTTATGATCGTAGATACATTGTAGGTGACATTCCCAAAAAGGTTCACTACTATGTTCTTCTGCTTAGCCCGAAGATTTTTAAGTTACAATTTAAACGAGAAACATTATTGAAGTTCTATAACAAATACAGAGCATGTAGTTTTACTCCATGTAGTCTTACTCCATGCTTCCAATCCTGTTAGTAAAGACTCTAATAACAGTAGAGTTAATCTACTTTGGTGTCTTCAGAGATTTGAACATCACTTCCATTTGGAAACTTAAGTATAAACCTTCGAATTACTGTTGTTTCTGTCTTCATTGACCACCTTCAAAACCATATATAGGTAGAAAGTAAAAACCTTTGACTTTAGTAAACATTTAAACTTTGAATCCATCATGAGTAATTTAGCTAGGGGATAGAATGTGAACCTGTATCTAAACAAATGATGGATAAAAATAGCCATTTGAAACTTCGCGAACTCGGCTCCTAAACATAGTCTAGCACCAGCACCAAAGGGCATGTAATTCCTCGTGAGGATCGCGCCCAAGTCTTTTTCCTGAAAAATTAAGTTAAGATATATTTTAGATACCTACGAATCACTTTGATTACGAGATTTGTACTACGAAGAAGAACATGAAAATTACCTTCCAACGCCATGGATTAAACGCTAAAGGGTCGTCATACTTTTCAGGATCGAAATGGGCACTAGGATAGCCCATGATGATCCAACCAGCTGGAACTGTATACTCACCAACTTGAAACTCTTGATCATTTCTTCTAAGCATTGTCGGCGCTGTGCTTGTGATCCTTAGCGACTCATTTATCACCTGACGTAAAACACCATGTTTGGTCATGGACTTCCAATTCAAAACTCATTGATAATACATTTTTATGCGTCTGAACCTTAGTAATGATATTATATATATCGATGACACTATTACAAACTACTAAGCTTATATATATATATATATATATTATCACTTTTGTACCCTTATAAAAGCTATAGACTAATAGTAGATATGATTTTGGTACATACTCACCATATGGGTAAATGTCATTGATTTGTAGTCTTCCCATGTAAGATCGGCTTCTTTCTCCTTCTCAGTCCTGTCCCGGACAACTCTCTCATGCTCTCTCTGCAACTCCTCCTTGACTTTAAGGTTGTTGCTTATGAGCTTTATTGTAGCTGCAATGACTCCTGGTGTTGTTTCATTAGCAATCAAAAAGAAAATAAATATGTACTCAATCACTTCCTCTACGGTCATCGTTTCATCTCTTCCTTCTATTTCTCCATATATGATCTTGAAAAACTCTCCAAATTCCTCTCCTGATGCTCTCTTTTTCAACACCGTCTCCTTTAGTATCTTCATCATTCGATGTCTTGCCTGTCACACAATATCATCGCCTCGATTATTTCTCCATATACAGTATGTAGATATATATATATATATATGTGTGTATATTAAGTAAAAAAACACGTACCTTCATCATTCGATAGACACCAGTCCCAGGAATGTTTAATGAGAACTGAAACAAATCCCTTGGAAAAAATCTCCAACAAAGTGCGAGTTCTTTTGTTGCTTCCGGTTCCATTTCTCCCATAACTTTCTTCGCAAGGCATTCAATTAAGATCTGTAACATTTGATGAATATAATTTAGTTGACTTTTTTATATGGATAACACAAAATTGATGACTTTAACTATGTTTACCTTGCTTGCTGTTTCCTTGATGTCAAGACCACCATTCTTAGCTCCTATCTCCATATATGTTCGAGCCAAGAAATCGATATCTTGCATTAACCTCGATTTAACACCTTGTGAACCTAACAATTGGGTAGTCAAGTTCCTGGCATGTTTATGAGACTCCGTACTTTGTACAAACAAGTTGTTTTCTCCAAATAACCGTGCTACGCTCTTGGGGATACCAGGAACACGATTCGTCTTTGCTATCTCCATGTTCAATCCAATATCAGTCGAGATTATAACTTTGGTTCCAAATAGGCTTGTCCGAAAAACTGGTCCATGCCTAAAGGGTTTAGTTGGAAAAGAAGAAGAAGAGGAAAACACTTTATATTAAGAGTAGACATTAAGTAAGTTATTTTGCACGTAAAAAAGAATCCAATAGGTACGTAATAAACACTACATGCTAGAAAAATCAAATTAGGTGATGTTTAAGTAAAGAACCTGAGGATTTTCTCGGTCAAGAATGTTGGCAACCGAAAAGCATCATGAGGTTTCATGAATTTGAAAGTCTCTCCGATGATCGGAAAACCCATGGAGCCAGGAGGAAGCTTTCCATTACATTTTGGATGGCTCCATTGATAGATCCAATGACATAACTTCAATACCATGAGTGAAACTATCACAGTCCAAATCTCTACCATGTTAGTTAATTTCTTTCTTTCACTATTTTTAGAAGATGTTGGGTTTAGGTTTGCATGATTCTCTCTTTATACTGGTTCTTTCTAGTTTTCTCAGTCTATGATTCATAAATTTGGGGTTGAATTTCCATATGCCCCCACTAATTCACATAAATGTAGTATCGATATTGTTTTAGAGTACATGTTGTATTAAATTATGTATAATGACACCGTAATAAAGATAATACAGTAGAACCTCTATAAATTAATTATACTCTATAAATTAATAATCACAATAAATTAATAAAATCTTATGGTTCCGTGTCGGGACAATGTAAAAATTAGCAAAATTCGATAAAATGATAAGACAATAATTTTTTTTGAAATTCCTATGTAAAATATGGTCCAGTAATAGTATAAATTAATAATCATATAAATTATGCATATATAACTATGATAATGTACTAAAATAAGGCTTTAATGATTTTTGTTTTGACTTAAAATTGAAAATGTCATTAGACCTTATCTTTAACTTTACTTATTTGCATAAAAAAAACTACGATTGTTTGTTCGGTTTGTATCATAAACCTGTAAAACATTCTAAACAAAATAATGGATTCTTTATACATAACTCTTTCTAAATGTATCTATCGACATTAGGAATAATAACCATGATTTCTTCTAAATTTTATATATAGTATATCATTTTAATTTGATCGTCTAGTGTGATAATAACATCCATTCTATTGTGATAATATAAATTTTTTTATCAAAATTTCATGTCATTTTTGCAAATAGATTCACTGAACTCCATAATATAACATCATTCGAACAAAAAAAAAAAATTATTACCTAAAACGGATTTGTCTCTATAAATTCGATAAATTAATATCTCTTCAAATTAATAATTTTGCAAAGTCCCAACATTATTAAGGTTTTACTGTAGTTGTTTACCTCTTGGCCAACGTAAAATATGCTTTGGTTGAATGCACATCAATATAAAGAGAATTTGTAAAATACTACTCCCTCCGTTCGTTAAAGATTGATTTTCTAAAGTTTTTACACATATTAAGAAGGCAAATTAATGTTTGACTAGAAATATATTATTTTTTGTACTAAATAATTTTCCATAATTTTGACCCAATAACAATCCAATAAAATCAATTAATGTGTCTTGAAATTTACAATTCATAATCATTATTGCATAGAAAATGTAAAACAAATCAATTTTTATAAAACAAATTTCTTTTCTAGAACTCAAGCTAAAGAAGCTCTCCTTCACCCACACATCTTCCCTATGTATGACGGTTTAATTGGATGGGTCTTTCATTCGCTACAAGCCTTTAATAGCTGGAGCCTCTCCTATATAGCAGAAGCCAGCAACCAAATTGCCCATGCAGTGACAAGAAATGTTATTACTTTTGGTTTTCATCAGTCCTACATAGCTCAGGACGGTCCAAGCTGGCTCGCCCACCGTATTGCTTCTGAAGCGAACGTGGCTCAGTAGTTTGCCCTCCAAGGAAACGAGCCAAGTCATCTTGCATCCCCTATTAGGGGCTCTTTGGTTTTCTTTTATTTGTTAAGGTGCTTGTTTTTCCTTTTTCTCTCTGTTTCATTTTGAACTCTCGAATTCTTGTATGAATCCTTGGATTTTATTCAACCCAGCGTTAAAAAAAAAAAAAAAAATTAAAAACATTAATCATTAAACTATTATATAACTGTCCTAGTAGTCTAGATAATATTAATAAATTGTAGGGATGGAAGAGAAAATTTACTATTTATTTTGCATTGTAAACACAAAACATCACTTATTTTGAAACAAAACACGTTTATCATTTATTGTGATACATAGAGAGTATTAAAAGACAGTTGTGTATACCATCTAAAAGAGATAACTAATACTACTAGTTGTATAAGACTTGGAATTGTCAACGATTAGGAATTGAGTATAACTAGTAACTACATTGCAGCAAGTTACAATCAAAAGAAAACAATTTGCTTTCGACGGTGCATGTGCATGATTTTAATGTTTTTATAAATTTGATTTCGTATAAGTGATGGTCAAATTCACAATTTATTTAACTATTCCCTCGTGTTTTCTAGCATATTTTGATATTTCCGAATCAAATGAAAATCCACGACTATGTTTTCCAATTTTATTTTCACGAATGAATTTGAATTGCATAAATATGGTTTCCACAAACCACATATCAAAACCATACAAGTGTCCAAGAAAAGACGTTCCAAAAACCAAGAGCCAAAAACATGGTTATCCGTCTTTCTTCTTCGAACAAGCTCTAATTTACTAGTTCATGAACTAGAACAAATCTTAATTATATGTTTATTTATTTCGACATCATCGGCATAGATTAGCCGAACCATTTTTGAGTCATAGTGGTTTTGATGGGACTAATATAAGGTCGGTCAGCTTTTGATTCGGGTTGGCAGTATGACAGGACTCTAGATTAGCGGAACTAATTTTGAGTCGGGACGGTTTCAAAGTCGATATGGATTGTATTATTGATGTTGATGTGTTAGTTGATTATTGTGTATGTTAATTATTGAATAAGAATTGAAGTTGATGAATTCGAATGTTAAGTTGGAAATAGTGTCATAAAGTTCACAGCTGTTATGGAATTATTTATTAATCTGCTTGGCTTATACTATTATTAATAAGTCAATGGTAACGTTATGAAGAATAATATAATGTTTCATATGAAAGACCGCAAGGTTCGAAACTATTAATTGAGTTTAATTGAGGTGATTTTATTTTAATTGAGTTTTTAGATGATTTTGGATGATTTAGTCAAATTGTTGTGATTTTAATTGAAATTTCATGGAATCCCACCTAAACAATGTGATTTGCTTTATCACATTTTTAACTAAAGAATCTCACCAAAACACTTTAAAATCACATCAAATCTCCTAAAATCCATTGTTTAAAACATTTTCAATAACACTAGATTTTAAAATCACAAGTTCAATAACACTAGATTTGAAGAGAGTTTTTAAAACTCATTTTTGAATAACATAGGATTTGTCACTTAAATACAAATCACTCCAAAAACTATGTTGAATACACCCCGTACGTGTTTTGGAAATTATTTCAGGTTTTATACTTTCGTATCTATACCGATAATACAAATGTTCTACTAGAATCTTAAACCACATGGAAATCAATAGTGCAGATTTAGAGGATCAATTAGGAACTTACAAAATCAGATTTATTAACTCTTAAGTGTAATTAAAGAGTAGTTCTAATTTACCTAAAATGAATGTATTAAAATGAATGTTTTTGAGAATGTGAAGGAAACTTAATCCTAACAAACTATCTCATATGTGTTAAACAAATATCCAACATTTTTTTTATGGTTGATTTAAGTTTGACAAGATAGTTATTTTAGTATAGACGACCAAACATTTGATATCAATGAATGAATTTAGTTATATATTAGATTTAGTTACCATGAAGACATGTACTTTAATACTAATTCCGAATAATAATATCGATTTTCCGTGACATAATCGTCTTAGTAAAACCTGTTCAGATTCTAAATGGAAACACTCCGACCTAAATGTAAACCATGCCAAAATTTAACTTTGAAATCACTCGGATTCGGATATTTTTTTTAAAGAGTTAAACACATCTGAAATATCGAGTCTTTAGTAAGTTCAAAATGCGTGTAGACTACAACAACTTTTCAATACCATACTTAGAAACCTAATCTCAAGTACCAACATGCCGATATATACTGATAACGTCAAAGGAAACATATTATTATTTTTGTAAGACTCGATAAAGGAATGTATTCTCTTAATAAAAAAACAACTTTAGCTACAAGGGTTTAATTGAGATATATTTTAGTTAATTATTAGATATTCAAATATTTCATTATGTTTATTTTTGTCACTAAAATAGGTTAACTACCAAAAGATTTTTTTTTTAAATCTTCTGAATTTATTATTTTATTACAAATTATGAGATTTGCTACATAGATAATTATGTAACGGACAATTCTAACCAATCCTTATAAATCCACGTCTTAATGTGTGGTGAACGGCTCTCGCTTGCTCAACGCTAGAGATATCATGTAAGTTTATCTCCATTAATCTGCATAATCACTAATACATTGCATCCTCTAGGAATCGAACCCCAGACCTTCGGATGTAGAAGCATTAATGAACCATTGTTGAACCAATGGGTCAAGGGGCTTCCACAACTACCAAAAGATTTAGATTTATTAAAGTGGTGTAAACATATCCTTTTTACTAATTCTGCCAATTTTTGTTTGACTCTTACTCCTGTTTTAAACTTACACAAAAAAGTTCCATACATTTGGTCCATAATTTCTCTTAGCGAGAAACGCTAATATTGATTTCTCCTAACTCGTTCATTTGAATATAAACATTTTCACTATATAATTCGTTCCTTACAATACGGAAGATTCAACGTTCATAATTAAATTGAACACTAAACAATTATAGTACAGACAAGGCCAAATTATTAGACAACCAACAATGGGAAGCAGCTTCTTGGAAACATACATGAGACCAACTCTACACACTCCGTTACTTGGTGATATTGACCTTGCAACCAGCTGGAAACGTAAGCATATACCTTCGCAGCACTCTAGTTTTTGGGTCCAACGACCACCTAACCAAAAATATTAAAACAAAAACACAAAAACCAATGCTCTTAAGATAATTAATCAAGGTCAAACTCAAGACAATATACTTAGCATTAGTCTTAAGATCCATTCGTATGGTATAGTCCATTCTCTCTGTGATAGTATATTAGTTAAACCTGAATCTGGACAGATGATGGAGAAAGATGAAAATCAGGAGCTTTGCAAACTCAGACCCTACGCAAAGAGTCGAGCCAGCTCCAAACGGCATGTAATCCTTAGAAGATGTAGAGTGTATATCTTTCCCCTGAAAATTGTTATCCACCGAAACAAAAAAAATTATACTTTTTATATCAGTTTTGATGCGTTTTGTCATGTGTGTGTGTGGCATTTTACCTCCCATCTCCATGGATTAAACTTGAGTGGATCATCGTACACCTTTTCATCGAAATGAACTAGAGGAATGCCAAAAAATAGCCAACCAGCTGGTATTGTATAACCTGCCAAATTCACTAACACTCATGAGCCAACTTTGTACATATGTAAAGAAAACCCAAAATATATTTTTATTGATTGAAAGAACAAACTAAAAAATTCATCAGAGTGATCTCTGATGGATAAACCTTAGACAAAGCCCATCAACCTCTAAAGTTCCCTCTACTTTGGATGAGTCTATATGTCTATGAAAACCTAGAATCAAAGTAGCCTAGGAAAAGTAAATCAAGAAGTAGAAATCCTAAATAATTTGTTGAGATATAAAAAAAAAAAAATTGTTGAAGCATATAAAAAAGAAATACAGAAATTCTAATCAGCAAAAAATATATTTAAAAAAAAAGGAATCCTATTCAGTAAAAGAACATAACGTTTTCACCAAAACAAAAAGAAGCCAACATAACATATTGTAGTGTGTTTATCAACTTTTTTTGTTGCTAAAGGGTATTCAATTAGTGTGTTTATCAACTTAAAAAAAACATATAAGGGTGTTTGTATTCGTGCTTCTGCATGTGCATGGTCGCTAGCATAATTTATTAGCAGTAATGGCTGTAAATTATTATGCAATGTAGAAAAATTAACCAACCTCCAATCTGAAAATCTTCATTAGGCATTCTATTCACCGTAGCTTGTGTGCCTGTAAACCGGAGCGACTCTTTGATAACCTGAAAAGTGAAAACATAATACTCCATTTTGTTTTATTTATTTTTTTGCTGGTCGAGATGCTTATACGTCCAACGATTTTTGACAAACGGAATTTAGTGAAAAATAAAACGTCGGCTGTTTTAGACAAATTTCAGACCAAATTTGTGGTTAAAATCTAAATGTTTTCTTGTAGTGTTCGTATTATGCAAGCAATATGTGTAAGATGTTAAACTCACCATATGAGTGAAAGTCATAGACTTGTATTCCTCCCATGTTAGTCCTGCCTCCTTATCAACCCGGTTTTGAACCAATGCCTCGTGCTCTTTCTGCAATGGTTCAAATGGTAAACATGTATATATGTATGTTTGTATGCGAAATTAACAAAGAAAGATTCATTAGTAAAACGCAAAAAACCTTTAGTTCTTCCATGACATCAGGATTATCGGCTATGAGCTTCACAGTTGCTGCTAGAATTGCGGGAGTTGTCTCCTGAGAGAGTATGGAAAAGGTGAATATTAGGTTAACGGCTCTGTCTATGTCTAGCACGGCGCCATCTTTTTCCATTTCATCGAATAGAATATCCAAAAAATGGCCGAGTCCTTCTTTTGACTTGCTCTTCTTCTGAATCAAGTCCTTTAGTAGCTTTGCCACCCTCTTCCGAGCCTATAATCAAGAATCATATGTATATATATATATATATGTGTGTATGTCATTATTCATATGAAATCTTAGTATTTACGAAATAAGATTTTCCTATGTTCACCTTCACGAATCGATAAACAGACGTTCCTGGAATGTTGTAAGAGAAACTAAACCAATTATCCCGGAAAGTAGTCCAACAAAGTCCTAGTTCTTTTACGGCCTCAGATTCCATTTCACCCATCACATTCTTCACGATAAGGTCAACCATCATCTTCAAGTTATAAAAGTTAGGAATCATTAGATAAAAGATTTTTAAATTAAGGTTTAAAAGTTGAACCTATAGAACGACTAAAGTGTGCCTTGGATTGACCTTGGTCGAGGCCTCTTTGATGTCAAAAGAACGGCTTTTTGTTCCATTCTCGATCTTGAAGTAGCCGCGAGTCAAAGAATCAATCTCTTGAAACAATCTGGTTTTTAAGTTCTCGGGTCCGACAAATCTTGAAGTCAAGTTTCGGACATATTTAAAAAGCTCCTTGGACTGAAGGAAATCGCTTTGCTCTCCAAAGAGCCGTTTTAAGCTCTCCATGACGCCCAAATGGCTATATGCCTTCGCCATCTCCATATTTACTTCATGATCAGTCGAGATAATAACTTTGCTCCCAAATAGACTTGTCCGAAATATTTTTGAACTATATCTAGTTCATATATTTTTTAGATATATAAAAGTAAATTAGAAATTTGTCTTATTAATAAAAGATAATTAACAACAAAAAGCTTAATTTCGGGACTATTTATTTAGTTTTGTTATGGCACATTTCATTTTAAATAAACTGAATTCAACTTTTGTAGTAGATGTATCTCTCAAAACACTTAAATCACGAATTTTCATTAATAATCTTCATTTTCTCAATATTTGTTTTCCTAGCAATATTATTAACCTTTTTTTATTTTAATAATATTATATGAACAAGTTTAGCATATTTGCTTCTGAGCTTTTTTATAATGATATACTTATGAATAACTTGTAAATTAAAGAGTAATATATCTTATAATTATTATAAATACTCAAGTTGTTCATATAGATGACCATCCTTTTAGTTTTTTTTCCCTCACAAATATTAAAAATCTATGAAATATCTCCCTCTATATTATTAAAGAAGATTTATGTTTTAAGTCAAGAAAATGATTTGAAATAAGAGATAATGTGGTTATATTACATGTTATGCTATTAGAAAAAAATCTTTTTTAAAACACAAAAAGAAAATTCATTACGAGCAAAAATGTCTCCCCATTTTCAGTTTATATCCCTACAACCAAACGAAACCAATGAATTTCCTCCTACTATGTATGCATACAACTAAATATAAGTTTGTGCAACTACCAAAAATATTTAATAGTCAATCAAATGGAAGAAGATTTACGACTATTTGGTATTTATACCATCTCAGCCATCATTTTTTTAAAAATCAGAAAACTAATTGTCTTAAAAATCAAAACTCTGCCCACAACACGACAACACGTATACAAATTATGAAATATCACTAAATATAATAATATATATATATATTTTTTTTTTTTGAATTAATATTGAATGAATCAAAAATATTAATGAATCAATAAAATCATAGTCAAAATATGCAACTAAGCTAATAATTGTTTATGTATTGATTCATATATATATATATATATATATATTTGAATTATCTAGAGGTTCTGCGTCGAACCCGTAATCCGTCAAGCCCGAAATCACAACATATAATATTAGTTCACTTTATAAAAAAATTATTCCCATAACAACTACTTTTTCGTATAACTTAATTAAAAAATAAACTACGACATAGTTTCTATAATAAAGAAAGACTGAAAAATGATAGAGTAATTGTGGAGATCCATGTATGAAACGGGAGATCAAATAATAGTATGCATAACAAATTGCCAAAAGATGAAAAAGAAAGTAAAGATGTTATTAACCTACCTGGATATTCTCTTCTCTAGATACGGCGAAACCACTAAATTGAAATCATAAGGTTTCATGAATTCAAAAGTTTCCCCAATGATCGGAAACCCCATTGATCCCGGAGGAAGTTGACCTTTACATTTAGGGTTTCTCCAACGATACATCCAGTGGCATAGTTTCACTACTATGAGTGAAACTATAACAGGGACTAATCCATAAAACTCTAACATTTGTGTTTTGTTTTTGTATAGAGTATTAATTGGTTTGCGAGTTGTAGGATTTACGTATACGCTCTCTAAGACTATTTATACTTTGAGTCTGCGTTTCATTCCGGTAATGAAATAAAATTAAAGTTATATCACTTTTATATTGAAGTTATACTTGCGTCCGTGTTTCGTTTGTGAAATAATATAAAATTAGTTTTTAAATTTGGGTGACTCTTCAACATCGAATCGAAAGTCTAGAACTAGATACTGGTCAAATTAGACATATTCATTGAGAAAGTCTTGTTAACTGAATTTTCAACTGACTGATCCAATTTGAATATGTTTTTACAGGGACCGAGTGATACATCACTAATCCTAAGCTTCTAACTACCAAATCGTGTTTTAACTTTGTTTCAGCGGAAATCAATCTCAAAACAGAAAGTGAAATGATTTGAAATGATTTTGTAGTGACATTTCTAGGAAAAAACAGAATCTTACAACCGTGACCAAAAAAAAAAAGAATCTTACAAGAAAACCAGTATAAAGATTCTTCAAATCAAATTTTGACCTTATATAAGTTAATAAGTTTACATCTCATAATGATGACTTTAAACTGCAAATAGTTGACGTACTAATGAATTTTCAAAGAAGCAACATATATATTTTCATATCTTATTATCGAGACTTACGTTATTATGCAATAATGGACATAAACTTCTCATTATACTATCTATGACAGTGGAAATATTCCAAGATGATATTGTCAATACCAAGACTAGGAGTCTAGGACTATGACTAGGGCTGGAACGTCCACGAAATTAATTTTTATCTGTAAATTGAAATACGATATTTAATATTAAAAATGTGCGATTATTTGCACCTTCAAGAATTCAACCTCATCTTACCCTAGTTGATTTTTCTGAGCAAAATCGAATTTGAAAATTTTGTCCAACTAATTATTGGAAACCCTAAATTATCTGGTATTCCCTAAGTTTAGAAAAACTCGAGAACAAAAACAGTGTAATTTTAGAAAAAAAAACAAAAAAAATGTTCTTCTGTTGAAAGATGTCATTTGTAGTGGAATTTTCAACTGACTGATCCAATTTGAATATCGTTTTGGGCCTGAGTTTCTTTACCTGTGAACTTGGATCATTGTAGAATTAGATTCAAACTCCATTTTAAAGTTACTATTAGGCAATAGGCTCCATTTAAAATATTATAAATTTTATCATACCATGTGGTTACTAGTGATTCGTTTAAATTATTCCAAAAAAGAACATCACTTAGTTAATATGAAAACAAAACTTCTTAAAACATCACATAATCATACAAACTAAATAAGTATATATTAGGATTTAGTATGGTCCATGAGCCGAGAAAGTAGGGCCATGAAGATTCAACACAATTTGGTAAACAATTAAAGAACAAAGAAAATAGTAAATTAAGAAAACTTGAATATTCATGGTGCCTTAAGACTTAAGCCGTCCTTTCATTGATTCGGATTATTCTTTACAAAATATAAAATTATGTAACTCCTCATCGTCGACAATTCCAAGTCTGTACAACTAGTTAGTTCTATCTTTAATTTAGAACACGGCTGTTATTTTTTCTTATCATATCGTCAACGTGACCATTATCATCGGCGTTCTTAATACATAGATTAATATTTTTGTTTCATTTCTATCTTTGATTTAATCTTAGAAACTTTCCAGTTCATGTTGCAGACTCTAATTTCCATAGTACGTTTCGTCTTGCTCCTTAACACTCTCGCTTATTCTCTTTCGTCAAGTTTGCATCCGTACATGTACTTATTTTTTTCAAAAATAATAATGTCTACTTTTTTTTTTGTCAAAATAATGTCTACTTGAAGTAGAAGAATTAGATGGCAGGGAACTGTATAGTAATTTTGGGCAAACAAAAATCATGGATTAGATTTCGACCTAAACCAAAAAACAATCATGGATTATTACTTTTTTAACAACCAAGAACTTCATTTAATCTAAAAAGAGGGATCGGTTACCAGGAATACAATGCCAAGATGAAACTAAAACATATATATTCAAAAAAATTGTAAAAGAATGAAGTGCCATAGAATATACCATATGGTTTGGAAACCTTGGAGCCGGAGTATATGGCTCTACCAATTTATAAGGATTCGGATTTTACTGATAAAGTCATTTTGCCTTGTTCTAAAACCACACGGGTTTTAGTTCGAGTCACCAGAGAAGCAAACATTTTAGCTTTACACTCTTTCTCTAGATGCCAAAAAATGGTCCTAGTTACAGTTATTAATACTAACCATGTAATGTGATTGATAAACTTTGCTAGCAACATTAATAAGCCTAAGGCCATAAGACAGCCTAAAACCACTAAACAAATCAAACACATAAGGGCCAGGCCCAATAAGCCCAAAATAGAGAGAGGAACCTGCAGTAGATCGGAGAAGTAGCACATGAGGTGTTGGATTGCTCGACGACCAAGAGGACCACCGCAACATGAATCCCTCGTGTGTCGGGTTTACATCTCGATGAAACCTAACCATGTCAAATCCAGTATCCGCAACTCCTCCATGAAAACTCGGCCATGGAGAGAGATGGGTATAACTGTAACATCCGCATCTCGGACTATGAATCCAGACTCAAGTGTTAGACAAAATTGGTACCTTCATTACTCTAAATTTTATTGATTACATTGTTTGGTAGATTACAACATATGGGTAATAGATTCACAACGCCTTGGGAAAGTCTTCCTCCATTGCTTGTTGCTCCCTTCTGCCTTGCCGTCCTATGGTCCACCTGACCGGATGTCATATCCTGCGTACTGGTAAGGGGGTGAGTATTGAATACTCAGTAAGACGGTCTACTCCATCTCACAACCTAAAACTACCTACCTATTCTAAACCCCTATAACCCCACACAACACCCTTAGCACTACTTGCCAGGTACTGTGTCTCACGGCCAACCCCTTGGCGGTGATACAACTCTACACAACTCTTGCCGGCACGCTGGCAGCCTTAACACTACACCAGCAAGCTGGTAACCATAACTCTTTACAGTAAACTGGTACGCCGGGCACTCTGGCAGCCCTTCTAGCGAGCAGCGGAATGCTAGTAACTATAACTATCCTTACCAGTAAACTGGTATGCCTGGCACCCTGGCAGCCATTCCTCTAGTCGGCCCGTCGGCGGACTTTCATGTTTTGTCACTCTCGGCCCTTCTAGCGAGCAGCGGAACGCTAGGTCTTCGTGCAACTTTTTCAGGCCAAACACAAACAACCGAGTCGCATGTCTCTACATACGACTAATGCAATAAATAAACAAGTGGCATTGTGAACCTACTATCCTACCGGTTTAACATGACCTAAACTACTAGACTCTCCTAAGGTTCACAATCAAACTATCTACTCCAGTTAATCCTAGTCCTTTATACCTCTACATTCTCAAGCAATAGCCAAAGCATTTCAAACAATACATTTACCCCGTATGGTCGACCTCAGGTAAGCATGGCTATCCCAATACGTTACCCATGACACATATATGGCCATACGGCGATTGTCCCTGCAGAAATACACACATAAAACTATCCGTTAATTGTGGAAGACTCACGATCCAGCCTTGACCTTTACTGGCCTAAGTGTTCCCGTGGCTTTTCCTCTAACCCTAGAGTCGTATGCGGCCGTACGAGTTTGCTAAGCCTCCTTAGCACTTCTGTTGTTAGCACACATCGTCTAGACTCTATACCAGATTGACTAAGGCGTGCCCGTACAACTATCGAGTTGCCCGATCACTACTTGTCTGGCCTACGACATTCTCTAGTAGTCTGCCAAGTCCAACAAACAAGCGAACCATCGAGTATTGTCACAGCCTTACGGCGGCAACTCTACCATAGCTCTATTTTGTGGTTTAATGATCGGTTAGTATCAGACCTTTCAGCCTCCCATGCTAATCCTCACATCTGGCTCACCACCTCCCTTTGCAGAGTATAGCCAGCCTATGCATGACTCTCTCTAACTTCCTAAACTACATGTGGTGCGAGTCAGAGCTAGGAACGATCCTGCCATGGCTAGCTTCCAGTCCGCCAAACAACGAGTCACTCTTGGGCCGGCTTATGTCGAGCCAAGTTTCCTCGAGATGCAAGGTTGAGTCCCACGACCGGTACGCCAAGGTCCGTGTACCCTCACCAAGATCCATCGTGATAGCTGAGTTACTTAGCAAACTATCGAGGCCATACCGGTCCGCGGTACAGTGGTTGGCACTGCCCGTTTAGCTTCCTCTCTGATCGCCGATGCCTTCACCGATGATTACCGGTTTGTTCATCGCGGATGAATAAGGTACCGTACCGATACACCGAGGCATACACAAGGCTCACCGATGCCAGTCAGCGATCACATCGCGGACTGCCCTTACAGATTGCTCAGTTATCCCCGATGGCCAATGGTAGATCAATCGTAGGCCTCCCCGAGGGCCTATCAACGCGTTCCCATGGTCTGATCGTGAATACTACCTGATAGACACTCTTGGCCTGGTCGGATCGTCGAGTGTTCGTACCGATGATCGTCTCACCGATACGTCCATCGAGGAATGATCTGAGGCTCTCTCGTCCTTATCATCGATCAGCCTTGCTTTCTCACGATACCTCCTCGAGGCACGTCCTCTAGGTTACTCGGGCCCTGTCGAAGCGTCATCGTGCCCTCTAGAGGCGTCACCGGTACCCCGTACCGATGCCCTTGTCGAGGCGTCTCTGATGCCCTCTCGAGGCGTCACCGAGGCCTACTGTCGGCACCCTGGTGTACTGTCATTGAGGCACCCCCCCCCCCCCGAGGCCATACCGATGCCAGCACTAGGCGTTACCGACCTTGCCGGTCTATGTACGGATCCCCGATCCGTCCACAGATGCTACTACTACCGGTGCCATGTACGGATCTCTCTCCGTACAAGGCTACTACTACTACTACCCTAACCCGTACTACTAAGACTACCGTATGAAAGCTATAAAGGAAAAGAATAGAAAGGGAGTATTAGGTACGGATCGCGCCTTACCTTATACCGCTGCTCCTTAGGGTGGGGTGCCGAGTTCCTTCTCGAGTTCCTCCTTTTCTCTTCCTCTTAAGCGTGTATCTTTGGCTCTAGAGAGAAGAAAAATGTTTTGGTGTGTAAATAATGAGCTCCCTAGCTCCCTATTTATACTAACTAAAAAACCTAAGGAGAATATCCACTTTCCTTATTCTTCTCCACCTCCTTACTACATGGGCCGAAAACCCATTCTATTTCTCCTCCTCTCCACGTTTTTCCTTTATCCTTTTTCGCCCCTCCTTACTACTTCTTCACCGACGCGCCTTAGTTACTCATTCCTAAGACCCGCGTCCTCTCCGTTTCTTCTAAGTTTTTCCCAGAAGCTACCACTCTGGTTTTGGGATGTTACAATAACACCCTTTGATGGTGGAATTGAGAAGAGGGGTCGATGGAAGGGTGAACCTTCTAGGTTTTATAAACCTATTTGTATGGTTTATAAGCATTTTATATGGTTTATAAACATAAGGTTTATAAACGTTTTGTACAATTTATAAGCGTTTTAAAAAAAAAATTAATACAATTTCAACAAATTTATTATGTAAATAAAAACCCTAAATCCTAACCCCACCCCAAAAACTATACCCTAAGTGTAAAAAAGTTAACCCAAATGAAAAATTTAAAAAATATTTTTCTGTTTTGCGTCTAGGTATTCATATGAAATTTAATAAAAATTTATAAACATTTTATATGGTTTTATATTGTTTGTAAGGTTTATAAACATTTTGTACAGTTTATAATCGTTTTAAAAGATAATTGTTCAATTGTAAGACAGTTTTAAAAGCTTTATAATGTAAATAAAATCATAAACCCTAATACTACCCCCAAAAACTATACCCTAAATGTAAAATAGTTATCTAAACCCAAATATTTAAAAATGTTTTTGTATTTGCGTTTGGTTTGCATATGTACTTTTTGTTAGAATATTTTTTTTTCTTTTAGATCCGGCAGATAAAAAAGTCTACAAGATCCAATTTCATATTCATGTTTTTATCGCCATCAATTTATTCTGAAATTTTCATAAAGAGGAAGATGAAATTTGATTCATTGTGATAGAGAGAAAGAAAAAAAAATCTGATAAAGTGAGAGGAGAGAGAGATAAAAAATCTACTATAGAGAGAGAAAGAGAGAAAAAAAATTAAAAGAAATTTGATAGAAAGAGAGAGGAAAAAGAGAGAAAAAAATCTGACATAATAATCATTCAGTGTATTCTGAGAATATTTTTAAAAGGTTGCGGCATTGTTATCAAAGTGTTTTTCCGTGGCATTTTTGCTATGTGGCATTTAGGGGTGGTATTTCTCAAAATTTCTTTTGATTGAACGTTATTAATATTTGAATTGATCTAATTCAAAATTGAAAATAAATCATATATTTTAGTATTTATTTATAATATAATATTTGAATTTTTTTACAAAATGACACACTACAAAAGTGACACATTTAAATGAACTTTTGTAAAAATGACACATTTTTGAAATATCATTTACTAAAAATATCATTTATATTTGGGTTAACTATGTTATGTACGGTTTAGTTTTTAGGGTTTAAGGTTTGTTAGGGTCATAACCTTTTATAAAAAATTAAAATTATATGGTTAAGGGCTTTATTATATATAATTTATGTTATTTTTGAAAATGGACAATTGATTGTCATTTTTGTAAAACAAATAATTTAAGTCTTATTTTTGAAATTCTCCCATAGTATTATATATGTGGTGACGAATTGTTCATTGCCATGCAATATAATGATGGATTCAAATTGGTGGTAAAAAGTAGCAACATTTGAGGGTTATAACTTATAATCAGGGATTGTATTACTTTATTTATAACTTGATAAATGATCCGCATTTATACGGGTATATGATAAAATATTTCATAACCTGTAAAAAAAAAAATTGGAAAAGTAAAAAAAAAATTAAATCACCCATGAAAACATACAAAAATAAATCATATTATTAATTGCAAATTAAAATTGTAAATTTGAATAACATTCTTTCACATCATTGATTTCCAAATTTTGTAGTGAATGATGCACAACAAATTATCGAATAGTATTTTCATGCGTTATAATACAATCAAATTATAATTACACATTAATCAAGTAATTAGTATATTAAGACTTTTATTAATATTGTGTGATAAAAGTACGCTAACATTTTCTAAAGTAACTCAAAGTCTATTCCTATAATTTCTTTATTTTTGTAAAAGTTATCGCCTTCCATTTTTTGATAAAACGTATATTAGTATGACAAAAAACATTTTTAATTTAATTCGTGTAATTTTAAATAATTGATATTTTTTGTAATGAATAATCATTGATGTGATGATGTTGGTGTTGTAAATATAACAAAACAAAATTTGAGTTATATTTTTTATTTATTAATCTGAAAACTAAATTATATTGTCGTAATTTATCTTACCAATTGAATAAAAAAGAATTATCGATGTTATTTTCTATAAAATATGATTGTTTGGATAAACAGATTGTTTTTTTTTTTTTTTTTTTTTTTTTCAACCTAACTATTAATTAGAAAACACTCTCCAATCTTGGAATCCAGACCGGAAGAATGTTGTTTACATAAGAAAACATAAAATCACGAGTTCTCGCTGAGCGTGCTAAACAGTCCGCCTTCAGATTAATAGTTCGAGGGATATGGGATAAGCAGAAGTTGGGTAGACGATCTTGTAAGCACTTGAGCTTGACTGAAAAAATCGAAAACGCCGGCCACTCCTCTGGATGATTGACGACGTCTACTAGGTCGGAACAATCCGTTTCAAACGTCTGGCACTCCATATCTCTTTCCAAGATACATGTCATAGCCCATATGAGAGCCTCCATCTCCGCATGTAGGGGGTTCCTTCTTTGGCTTACTCCTTTGGCGCCCAGACATAGAGTTGTATCGCCTTGGAGACATACCCATCCCAATCCTGAGGTAGTCGCATTACTCTTCCAAGATCCATCCACTTGACATCGCACTTGGGACCTATTCAAATACATTGCATGGGGTACCTCCCTTGTGGTAATCTCTGTTTCACTCTCTCTTAATTGAGCTGCCAGCCACTCTTGACAGTCACTCATCGCCGTGTTAAAAACATCAAGTACATCCGCCTCTACGCCTGTAAACACTCTTTTATTTCGTGATTTCCAAATATACCATAAAAGCCATGGAAAGGCATTACAATCCTCGATATTAGTATTTGTATTCGTAATTCTCCAAAACAGAAAATCCATGTTCGCATAAATGGAAGAGAAAGGGAGAATTTCTCTCCCACTTGGTGACAAAAACAGTGCCCAAATGTCGCGGACTATTGGACACTCAAACAAAGCATGATTAATCGTTTCTTCCGCTATGCCACATCGCAAGCATATGGTAGCGCATCTAACCCCTCGATAGTAAATCCTCTCCATTACCGCAATGGAACCCGATATTACCTGCCATAGGAAATGCCTAATTTTTGGAGGACAATGTAATTTCCATACGTACGCCTTTAGAGCTGTAACACTTGGCTCTTGACCCAAGTTTGGCTCCTGGGGTTTGTCTAGGTCTTTCGCAACCCAATAACCTGATTTGACCGTGTATTTGCCAGATTTCGTAAAGTGCCATATAAACTTGTCCTCCATAGGAATCAGACTCATTTCCATTCCTTGGATAATTTTTATATCGTCAGGTTCCAGGAATTCTTCTAAAATTGGTAGATGCCATTCGTTTGTACCATAATTGTATAAATGATTTACCATTAGGTTGGGGTGCAGGATCATTCCTCTCCCTCGTGCCGGTCGTGGATAATCATCCGGAATCCACGGATCCTACAGATTGTTATTTTCTATAAAATTTGAGTATTCTTTGTACTGAATTGTTAGTTTGGATAAATAGATTGGTTATTGTTTTTATTTAATGAGGTTCATATTGAAGATCAAGTGAACTCAATAAATATTCAACTCTTGTGAAGATATCCCACATCAAAATATGATAACCTTCCCCGATATGTCTCTTATAGAAGTGACATTGACCAATCCAGTCATTACCAATTAATTTTGACAACTTTAACATAACAAAATAAAACAGTTTTTTTGTTTTAACATAGAAATCCGGTTAAAAAACATGTAAATTAACCAATCGATATGAGAAATACATGAAAATTCCGTTACATGAAAGAAGTGATCAATCAACACTTTATTTGATCCAACAATTGAGTAACCCATCATCGAACAATCTCACAATTGTTGTGATATATATATATATATATATATATCATCCTGCTAGATCACTATATATAGGAGGATTTAAAGATGCGTAAGAAAGCAAATCTTTGTCACCGAGGAAGATGCACATGTCTTGCTCACCAAGGCTAACCCAAGCTTCAACACTTTCCCCATCTTTTGCGTCCATCAAAACCACATACGCTTTGTTATTGTAGAGTGTATGAAAGGCTGATCCAATCCATACCGGACTACCGAATCCAAAATCCACCTCGTAAAAAGGCTGTCTACACCAACTAGACATGCTGTATGCGTCCACGTAGGGTTTATACTCTGACACGATATTTTCCATAACATTCATCAAATTTTCACCAAGTGTAGCAACATCAATATTGTTACACCCTTGGATCAACTCGTTCACTTCTCTCTTGGCCTTCCTAAACTCTACCACGGTTTCGCTAAGATCCATCTTGCTTTTAAGCCCTTGTTTGACCACCAATACCGTTTGGAGGTTTCCAATTGCGTCGTGTGACAAAACATTCGAAGGAACCCTAAGCCTCAAGTCCATGGGTTGCATCATAAGCGAAGACTTTGGTACTACAGTGTTAAGTTGTGTTGCCTTCGCGGCACATCTCAAGATAAGGCTTGAGATGACTTCAACACGCGTAGGTACTGGGACGCTTTGACTCGCGGCCTTGTGCTTCAACTCCGCGATCTTAGAGGATTCAAAGAGGAACCTCTTTGTTACGAATTTGACACTAGGCTTTAGAGGGGTATCCACTTTAGAGGAATAATCAAAAGTGAGACCAGGCGAAGGGTAAATGCTTGTCCCTGCGAATTGAGGAGAAGGATTCACGGCATCACTAGACTTCCCTCTGGCTATATTAGCCCATACGCGGACAAACGTAGCCAATGAGGCAACGTCGAAGATATTGTGAGAGGCGCAGATGGCAACCGCCACTCCTGATCCGGACCCGAAGAAACTCACCTTGACACTTAACAAAGGCCATTCTCCAGCAGATTCTCCTTGCGCGGTTTCCGGGAGGAATTCTCTTATTGAATCGGTATCAACTTTTCTCAAGAAATCAGAGAGGAGTAGATTGGTACGAGCCTCCACGAACACAACACCTTCATCGTTGCAATTAATGGAGACGCCTTGTATGCGACCCGCAAGAGGATAGAAACTAGAGAGAGTTTTCGAGAGAGAAGCTTTCAGCCTCCCGGAAATGATCTCCGATGACATGGCGTCGCCTTCGTAGAAGAACATGATGGGAACGTAAGTCGATGGACATGAGAGATCTAAGAAAGAGAGTTGAATATTGTGGCGATCATGAGAAGATGGTGGTGAAGCTGGTTTGATCACTTCTCTCTCGACCATCTCTAGTTTTAGTGCCATTATAAGTTACAATTGTTTCTTTACCTTAGTGTTTTTACAAATGATGATTAAAATGTTAAACGCAAATCCAAATACAAATACAAAGAGCTTTTCACGTTTAAATAATCACAACACGTAAGATAAATCTTCAATCTTGAAGAGGAGGAAAGAACAAGTAGAGCCATATTAAATGGATTATGGAGATCAATCATCATAAATGAAAAAAAGGGAAATATGTGCTTAATTATCTGATTTTCTTAGATCATAATTGTAAAGTAGATCTATATGATTTAAAATGCATAAGAAATACATTTGTGATGTTTAGATTTTTTTCCCTTACGAAGATGCTATTGGATTTGATATTGTAGTACAGATTTCAGTGGTTCAGTTGAATTAATTAACTTATTGAGCAAAAAGACAAAGAAAAAAGGAAATTAGAGAAGAACCCCTAAATTAGCGCCAAGTATTGAAAAGGGTATATATGTTTTGATAAAAAATGTATCTATTTAAAAAGTATAAATAAAAGATATGTAAGTAATAAATTTGAAATTATTCTAGAGAAATATCCTAAATTTAAAGTTTTCTCTTTTTCAAACATAGCACTATATTGGTTTAAATATCCAAAAATGGCATAAATTATTATGTAAAATACTTGTTTACCCTAAACATTATTTATTATTTGAATTTTTTTTTTTTTTTTGAAATTGAACAAAAAGTATTCAAATTTATCATTTTCTGATTTCGAAAATATCAAAACTCTCATTTTCATTTTCATTTTCATAAATGATGACAACAGTATTGGTTTTTGCAAGCTAATAAATTGGTTCGAATGTCGCTCGCATGAGGAATAAAACACAAAGAAAGGATGACTGGACGATGCAATTCGTAACAAATTCGTAATTCTCTTTCCATCTTTGGGACAATCTGTTGGAACTTGTTTTTAGACAATGGCGTTGGCCAATATTTCGGTGGCTTTTTCGAACAATTTAGTTGTCGGAATGACCGGAACTTGAAATCGTTGGATTCATTGTAATGAGCACTATGATATAGTGTATTCATTTGTCAAAAATGACGTTCGTTTGAATGAGAAATGTTGGTCCAAAGTCGATGATTTGGAAAACTTATTAAGTATATAAAGTGGAGAACTCATAACAAGGTTTAAAATCTTGTGTACACTTTGGTGTATTCTAGAGAAGAGATATTCGGGCCGGACTTTGATGATGGGCTTCCGAGTTGTGCAAATGGACCTAGGACCCAAAAGACTTAGTCTTTTTTGTTTAGATTCCTTTAAGTCAATATAAATCTCTTCTACAGTAGAACCTCGATAAATTAATACTCGATAAATTAATAAACACCATAAATTAATAAATTATCCCGGTCCCGAGTCGGGCCAATGTAAAAATCAACTCAATTTGATAAAATGATAAGATAATAATTTTTTTGAAACTCCTATGTAAAATATAGTCCCAATAATAGCATAAATTAATAATTGCAAATCTTAGACATATATGTATATACATCTAAGGTAATTTAGTAAAATATGACTCCAATGTTGTTTGTCTTTTCTTAAAGTTGGAATCACGTTGGAGCTCGTCTCTAATTTTCCTTATTGCATCAGCAACTCCTGGTGTTGTCTTCTCAACCTGCATCCAAAAGTTATGAAGAGTTCTAGAAGCGAGAATTGCTTCCTTACGCGTAACTGGTTCCAAGGGTGATGCAAGATCTTCTTCAACTTCATCTTCAACATTAAGGATAGTAGCCGCAATTTCTTCTAAACTCTGAACTTCTGAGGAAGCATCGTTTTCACCCGGATAGTCTAGTAAGGTCTTGACATCCATTCTGTTCCGATAACAGAGATTATTAATCACAACTTCAAGTTCATGAATGTCGTTTGATTCATCTTCTAAATTCCTTGATACATCCTCTGTTGAGCGAATTTTGCAGTGTCGAAAACAATTTGCTATTGTCTCTTGACGAACATTAGTTGTCCAAGCCGAGACTGCAAAATTGATAGCATTCAAAACGTTGATCTTACCTGGATCAGATTGTCCCAACTCATAGCCTTCTAAAATCTCACGGTAAAATCTCCTACGATAATGCATCTTAAAAGCTCTTATTATTCCAGCATCACAAGGTTGAATTTTTGATGTCATGTTGGGTGGCAAGAAGTACAGCTCAACATTCTGTAGTCCTTCAATATTTCTTGGATGTGCTGGACAATTATCTACCACAAACAAAACTCTTCTTCCATGCATTCTCGTATCAAACCAGCGGATATATTCTTCAAAAAGCACACTTGTCATCCAAGCTCTTTTGTT
Source organism: Arabis alpina (assembly GCA_900128785.1). Classification (NCBI taxonomy): domain Eukaryota; kingdom Viridiplantae; phylum Streptophyta; class Magnoliopsida; order Brassicales; family Brassicaceae; genus Arabis; species Arabis alpina. Next base: position 11,131,084 of record LT669791.1, read on the forward strand.
GGCACGATAGTGACAATTCAAGCTACTTATGTTGATATTCTTGAAACAACGAGGCTTTGCATATTTTCCAATAATCCATAGAGGAATTTTTTCAGATTCATCTTCATTACAACAAAAACCTAAGATGAACATTAAAACAAAGTCTCGTACATAAAAAAAATGTAAGGAAATGAATTATTATGGAAACAAATTGAATAAAATATGTAAAAAACAAATCATTATGGAAATTCTAGTGAATATATATATTGGTAGAATATGAATTTTGAAGAAATTTTCTTATTTTAAATTAAAAAATCTTAGATTGGGGATTTAACAAAATCTCTTTCTAAATTAATAATTATTAATTTATCGATAAAATAATATTCTGCCTAAATTAATAAATTGTCCTGGTCCCAACATTATTAATTTATAGAGGTTTTACTGTAGTTAAATGAGTGTTAATGTTACAATTAAGCTAAGAAAAAATCAGTTTTTGTTTTGTCTCTAAGGTAAAAGCTTATTTGGTCAAATGTTAGTATGTTGAGGACTTAATTCTCTTTGACTCCCTTTATTGCTCCAACCTTAGTAAAGGTTAAGGTGTTGGCTATATAATCAAGTCATGTTCTTTCTCATGATTTCCCATTGAAAATAATATCAAGAAAGAGTTCCAAAGCAATTCTCCTCATGATCTCTTCTTTTCTTGTGTCTGAGAGTACACGCAGAATTTTGGTTCGATAGGTTCTGTTCTTCGGTGATGGAAGACAGAAACAATGCAGTTGTATCCTAGGAATCTTATCGCTATGAAACCGTCACACTACAGGGCGTTTAAAGATTTAAGGAAAGAGATTCGTCTCGCCTCTGCAATTCATTTTCATCTTTGTAATTTGGTAGTGTAATTCTTGAATTTGTTCTTAAATTATCTTTTTCATATATCAGTTGCCCAATTGTAAAAATTCGGGTCCTACAATCTTAAATCTTTAAATTTCGTATAGTGTAATAACAATTTTAAATCTTTATATGTGATATATGTGTTAAGATGTTTTCTTAAGCACAGGTTCATGAGTTTTGCGGATTGGTGGAGATAATAGTTTCTGTTAAGGAGAAATATTTTTTCCGATAACCAGAAAAGTTCATCGGTTAATTCGATCCCTTTATATATTTTGTGTTGTATGTTGCATCTGTGATTGCTTAATATACAAGATTTACGATTGCTTTTTATTTGAAACTGCAATTGTTTTAATTATGCATTCATTGCTTTGGTGTTGACCTTAGCTTTGTCTGACTCGGTTTTTATATAACCGGTATTGATTTTGGTTTTGTTAATTGTTTCACGTCATCAAAACATCTTTGTCATGTAAATTTCCAGTTCGTGTGTTTGACATTATTATAAGCTATATTGCTTTTGGTTTGTCATGTTCTAGATATTTATCTTGGTATCATTGAAATGTGGGTTTCGGAATTTTGATAATTCTGAAATTATTTACAATTTATTCAGTTTTGTCTAAATTGTTCTATAATGCAATTGTATTTTTGGTTTGATTGGTATACTAATTTGATTTGTTTTTCGTGAACAGATTCGATTTTAGTATGACTAACAATAACCAATTTGGGATCGATGTTTAAGACAAGGATATAACGATGGAGATAATCGTTGGCGGTGAAATCGGGTCAAGTGAGTCGACGCCTCAAATTAAGTTTGAGAGTGGTCTGCCACTTGTGAACCCGTCGGTGCCTAGCGCTTTAAGCGTAGGACTGATGCCAAGAAAGACTAATAAGTCTATGGCGTAAATTTTAAGAAATTCGCATTAGCGAAATTTCAAGGGAAGCCTCAAGTGATTTTGACTAAAGAGAACCTATGTGACGTGGTCTCTAAAGTCAATGTTGTTGAGAACAACCTGACGAAATGGTGGTATACCATTACTCACATATGCATGGATAAGGATATGTTTAAGACATATCAAAGATGCAAGAGTGAGAAGCGGCGGTTAATGAGTAACGCCATATGAATTTTGGAAAAATATAACAAGATTAAATATCTTGTGAATACACTATGTGTATTAGAGAAAAGTAGTCCAAAATCGAATAGAGCCAAGCCAAACCGGACTTGACTTGAGATTAAATTTTGGTTTTGAATTTGGTCATTGAATTTATTTTTTGAACCAAATTCAAATCAAAATTATGATAACTTTATAATTAAAATTATGATAAATCTCCACTATAATTTGATAATTCTAACGTATGCAAATTGATGGTGTGGGATGATGGGATTTGACTTTGTTTTCTAAAATCAATGAAAAAAACCGTTTGTGTCATTATGGACATAAAATACGTTGCTTCTTTGACTTTCCTATAAGAGGAAAAATATTCATCGATCAAAGAAACATATTGAGATAAATTCATCTCGGAAAAAACTATAAGAAATAGTTTGTAGTCTTAAAAATATGAAAATGCGTTGTTGGAGGAATCTGGGTTAGTCCAGAAATTGTGGGGCAAAAGCGTCGCTTACCACAAATTATATCCTCAATAGAATACCACACAAGGTCATTGGTAAACACCGTATGGACTTTGGAAAGGTGTTGTACTTTCGTACAAATACCTAAAAGTGTGGGGGTGCCTGGATTAAAGTTGTAGTGCCACCTCCTAGAAAGGTCACAATTGGACTTAAATTAGTGGATCACTCAAACTATGCACTTGTTAAGTGGCAAGTTTGATATGAAGGACTGATTAATATGTATAATGGTAAATTTCGTCATATGTGAAAATGACATAAAACCATTAGACACTTGATCTCAAATTGAGTAATCATGATGATTACATCAAGTCAACTGACAACCTAGAGGATCCTTAAAGGTTGGTCTAGAGATCATGTGGTAAAATCATCAAGCGGAATGGGTTTAAAGCCTATAACAGAACATGACGCTTAATGGATACCCTACTTATGTCACTGGAAATCCCACGACATAGGTTCAAAGGGACAACGAAATAAAGCTGAGTAAGAGAAAAACACTGTGAGGTCATGTATACACCCAGTTCCTAGGATGATAAACAGTGTTACATGTGTGTGATAAGGCTAAGCATTGGCTTTTAATGATTCCATAACTTTGAGATATAAATGAAGTAATACAGGATGCTTCTGTAAAACAAAGTTGATGGCAGATCACCTAGTGAGTGCGAAATGTGGCCGTTTCTAGGAGAATAAAAGTAAGGCTATATTCTCCAAGTTCACTCATGATTACCAGGAATGTTCAAAGCCAAAATGAACACAATAGAGAACCTAGTTATGTGAGAGAATGAAGTTGTGATATAGTTGTCGTCTCGATTTACATCAAAGTCCGGGTGGTTCAAGACATCATGTTTACGTCCTGGTCGAGTAAACCCGACAGCTATTGATAATGACTAGTTCAAGGCTGAAAAGCTACTAGCCCAGATACAGTGGATTTTTCGCTCGTACTCTCAAAAGTCCGTTTTTCGAGTTTTGTCGTGTCGGTCAAGTCTGTCGAGTCGTCCAGTGTTTAGAGTCATTTCTATTCATGTGGGGGATTGTTGGAACTTGTTTTTAGCCAATGGCGTTGGCCAATATTTCGGTGGCTTTTTCGAACAATTTAGTTGTCGGAATGACCGGAACTTGAAATCGTTGGATTCATTGTAATGAGCACTATGATATAGTGTATTCATTTGTCAAAAATGGCATTCGTTTGAATGAGAAATGTTGGTCCAAAGTCGATGCCTTGGAAAGTTTATTAAGTATATAAAGGGGAGAACTCATAACAAGGTTTAAAATCTTGTGTACACTTTGGTGCATTCTAGAGAAGAGATATTCGGGCCGGACTTTGATGATGGGCTTCGGAGTTGTGCAAATGGACCTAGGATCCAAAAGACTTGGGTTTTTTTGTCTCGATTCCTTTTGACTAAAAATATTGACTAAGTCAATATAAATCTCTTCTAGCTAAATGAGTGTTAATGTTATAATTAAGCTAAGAAAAAATCAGTTTTGGTTTTGTCTCTAAGGTAAAAGCTTATTTGGTCAAATGTTATTATGTTGAGGACTTAATTCTCTTTGACTCCCTTTATTGCTCCAACCTTAGTAAATGTGGTGGTGGAAACCTGCACAGTTGAAAGAGTCAATGGTCTAGGTCTGAAAGCTCTGAGATGAGAAACACTTAGCGAAGATCTCAAGAGAGTTTGTTATTAAGCTTTTGCAATAGTTTCTGTGTAAAATTGCGGATCCCCTCTTTCGAGGTGTACAAGGTCTATTTATACAAATCTAAGTCGGCCTAGGTCTACGCCTAAAGAGATAAGGTCGAATCCCTGAATCTTCGGGATTCTCTCCCAGCGTAGTCGGCGGCCGCTTCTAGGTCATGACCTCGTCCTCGTCATGGGCCAAAATCCGAGAGCTCGTCTTCTGGGCCCAGTCTTGTAGTAGAGGTCGGCGTGACTTGTTACTCGTGGGCTCCCGACTCGTTCTCTCCAACGAGGGCCTTCTGAGCTCGGCCCATTCTCTGAAATGATCGCAACGGTCTTTTGGAGTCTAAATCACCACTACAGACGTCGTCCTGGAAAGGCGCCGGTCCTAGTCCCAGTTACTATGGAGAGCTGGTCTCTGAGAGAGAGCTGGTCCTTGAGAGAGAGCTGGTCCAGATAACAGCGCGCCTACCTCTGGTACTTAGTCATTTTAGAGAGCTCGTCCCAGAAAGCAGGAGAGCTAGTCATGGTTACAAAGCTGGTCCAGATAACTGCGCGCCCACCTCTGGTACTTAGTCATTTTAGAGAGCTCGTCCCAGAAAGCAGGAGAGCTAGTCCTGGTTACAGAGCTGGTTCAGATAACTGCGCGCCCACCTCTGGTACTTAGTCATTTTCTTGACGATCTCTACCGGAGTGAGATCTGACCCCAACAGTTAGCCCCCTAGCTCGGTAGTATCAGTTCTGATGATGCCGAGGTAAAAGAGTCGTAGTGAGGTTTCAAGAAAATGTACTGCTTGGCCTACATCTGACGAGACGAGATTGTGAAACCTTGTTCTGAGGACCTGTCGACTTTTACTAAGCTTTCGTGTTCATGTTTAACGCATAGCCCAGTAAAGATTTTCAATAGACTTGTGTTTTCGAATTTGTGTTACAAAGTTTAGAGGAACTGGTCCTGTAAAGTCTGTAGAGCTTGTTCGCGTTAAAGCTCGTAAAACCTGTTTATCTTGCCCAGCTCCCACATATTCATGTTAATGTTGAGCTGGGCGTCATGTTTCTGTTTAGTTGCTTTTCGGACTTGGTAAAGATACTGTTTTTCCCAGAAGCTGAAAATTTAATTCCCGCGGAAATTTGGAAATCTAAATTTCTTTTAGAAATAATTGTCAATTCCCGCTGGAAATTAAACACTTGATTCATTTCAGAAATCGGAATCGTTCCCGCTGACTACTGAAACGTGCCACTCCAGGGTTTTGATAGTAACACTATAAATACTTTTCTCCTTTTCTTTTCTCCACAACTTCACTCCACCAAAAGAAAGGTAGCCCCTCTTCTCTCTCCATTTTCCGTTTTAGATCTAGGGTTTTGAAAAAGATTTTTTTTTTGTTTCTTCTATTTTTTTTTTGTTGACGCCGTCACCTTCATCTCCATCTCCGGCGAAGCCCTCTTTGTTGCGTCATCACCAAACCCTCACCGGATCTGCCGCCATCTTCACGTTTCTCGTCTCCGGTGAGGTCCCATCGTCGTCACGATACTCGGCGTGTTCAGGGTCCGACGAGTCGAGTCTTCTCATCCCCGTCGAGTGCCGTCGAATCCCCTGTTATCCGGTGAAAGCTCGTCGTCACCGAGCCGGGTTCTCCACCATTGCCGAGAAGCGCGTCTCCGTTCTGCCCTCGTCGTGGCTGGGTTGGAGCTGAGATTCTGTTTCTGCTCGTCCTCACCAATTCCACAGCCGTCGACGAGTCAAGTGGTTTTTCCGGTCATCGTTTCGAGGAGGATTTGCCGGAGGATGAAGGATTTGAATTCTGGTCGCGGTTCTTAGCGCAAGGCCGAAAGCTTCATTGGGATCTGCGTTACCGTGTTCGTTGATTCACCGGAGATTTTTGCCGCCGTCCCCATTTTTTTTACGACGAGCCTCTCCATTTATCGTCGTCGTTCTTTTGACTCTCATCCTCTTTCTCTTCTTCACGTCGGCGCCGTCGCGTTTTTCCGGTGAGACCCAGCCGCTTTGTTCGATTCCGGTTAAGAGCTCGTCACTGCTCGTGGATCTTCGTCATCGTCGCGGTTTCCAGTGACGAAATCTCAGCGTTCCCAGTGCTCAATCGTCGGTTTCAGACGAGTTCGAGATCAATGAAGATCTTGTTGATTTCAGACGAGTTCGAAGATCCTAGTCGTTGTTGAGAACGGAGACGGTTTCCGGTGATTTCATCGTCGTCGTCACTAGCACAAGACCGAGAGGCGGTCGTCGTTACTAATTCGGCGTCGATGTTAAGGATCCACCATTCTTTACGGCGAGCTCTCACTTCGTCGTTCTAGTTGGCTCCGTCTTTGTTCCCGTCACTGGATCCACCGCCGACGGCGAGCCTTCGACTTTCCGGCGAGGGTTGCGGACGCGGTCGTTACCAACTCCGTAAACTGAAGTCAAGCCGTGTTCCCACCGCTGACTAGCATTCTTCGTTCTTACGAGAGCTCAACGATGGTGATGTTACTGCTTGGTGGAGTTCACGGTTCACGGTAAGATCTCGGTTTTGTGTCACGTGTTCGAGAGCTTGCTAAACAATCATGCGTTGAAGGTTTACTTTATTGGATAAAACGGATTCGAGCTTTCTTCATTGATCGGTCTCCGTTCCTATTTTACCATCTAAACCGAGAACTAATTTCGTTACGAATTGGCAATTGTGGAAATCGACGTATCGGGAGAGCCTTCGAAATAGTCATTATGTCTAGCCCGACATCGTCTTTTGAGAAGTCTCCGACCAATCCATCTCAAAGTCGTTCGTTAACCACGTCATCTTTCGATAGATTCCTAGAATCAATTTCGAAGCTGAGGACCACCAGTTTGGAGAGCCTAGGACCGAGTTTCGAAATAAACTGTTCTGACGTGGAGTCTAGCTCCTGGCTTCGTCCTTATAAGGATAGAAAGGTGACTCGAGTTCTGGTCTCAGACGTGAATGATGCAGCGAATGCACATAGTCCATATCTCGTTGATGAGCAAGTTGTCGATACTCGTATTTCCCAGAGAAAGCGCCGACTTCTGCATATGCTTTAGCTGCGCCCACTACTGCACATTCTACCGCGCCGACCACTACTGCATCTGCTCTAGCCGCGCCCACTACTACGCCTGCTCCAGCTGCGCCCACTACTATGCCTGCTATGGCTGCGCCCACTAGTACGCCTACTCTAGCTGCGCCCACTTCTGCGCCTACTCTAATTGCGCCCACTACTGCGCCTGCTCTAGCTGCGCCCAACGACTAATGTTGCTGCCAAGACTAGAACTGCTGTTGGTGAGCGAAGTTGGGAAGTTCTATGTTACTGATGAAAATGGGGCCAAGGTGACCATGACTAGGACCGAAGACATCGTTGAGGAGACTAGGACCAACGAGATCGTTGAGGAGACCAGAACCGAGTCTTTGAGAAGACCAAGACCGAAGAAGTCTTTGTGGAGACTAGGACAGACGAGGTCATCGAGGAGATCAGGACTGGCAAGTCTTCAAGGAGACCAGGACGGGCAAGTCTTCAAGGAGACCAGGACCAACGAGGTCACCGGGGAGACTAGGACTGACGAGCCTTTGAGAAGACCAGGTGAGAGGAGGCAGCAGGGCCGACTAGCATGACTACTCCTGCGGAAGTCGTCGATGATGAGGGGATTGTCCCTTATTAGCTTTGCGCGCCTGTTAGCGCTTATGTTTTGGATTTGACTTTGGATTTTTCGCCTAGATGGCTTGTGTTATAAAAGATGATAATGAATGCAACTTTTAAATTTGTTTCTGTTTTCTGTTAAGTCCAACTTTCTTGACTTAGACTTTAGAAAGACCACTAATAGTGATGAATTGTATCCTTGTTGAATCCGTTTCTAGGATGCATAGTTAGTCTGGTTCAAATGAATTTGTTTAAAAATCCATATGAACAATCATCATGATTGAAGGCGTTGTTGCTGTATTTTGGTGCTCGTCCTTGTTATAGGAGTTAGGTCATCGTTGACCATCCAACTTCAGAAGTGAGCATGTTACGTTATTGCAACCAGCGTCAAGGTTTGCTGGGTTATTCGAATGATCGTTTAGGTTAACGACCGTGTCACTCTTTGAGCACGACCGCTCCTATAACGATCATTAGCCTTGACCAACGATGTTGTTGGGTTTTCCGAATGGTCATTTGGGTTTACAAGTGTGCTTCTCTCTAAACACACCTACTCCTATAATGAACCATTGGTTTCGACCAACGATGTTGTTGGGTTTTTTGAACGGTCATTTGGGTTACATGTGTGCTTCTCTCTAAACACACCTGCTCCTATAATGAACCATTGGTTTTGACCAACGATGTTGTTGGGTTTTTTGAATGGTCACTTCGGTTACAAGTGTGCTTCTCTCTAAATACACCTGCTCTTATAATGAACCATTGTTATTTATATAGCGCGCTTATCCAATGGTGGATGTTATTGTAAAGATCTGCAGAAATTTTTGTGAACGGTCACCGCTGTGGCCAGCAGCGGCGGTGGAAGGTGAGATGGTCGTTTAAGTGAGACCCTGAATTATCCGTAAAGGATGTGATAGAGTATACGAGTATACGTACCCCACTCCCCCCCCCCCTTTTTGGGAGGGGGGCAACTGAACCCATCTGAAAATGAGCTGCCTACGTACCCTTTGCAGGGATCAAGTCACCCGTAGTTCATGGTAAGTGATTGAGTGGTGGACGAATGAAGGTAAGGTTGCTCAATGGTAGTACTTCTTTCCTGGTCTAACTTGTGCCAAATCGTCGTTTTGTCTTCCGCGTTTAAGCGGTTCTTCATTGATCGGCACTACTTCAACGTCGTTTTCCTCTAATTCAAAGTCTTTGAGGTTGAAGTTATCGCCGAGTTCACCGACCAATAGTTTTTGGGTGAGCGCCGACCCGAGAGACTGGCAGTTTACTGTCGAGTGCCCGTGAGTGTGATGAATGTCGAAGTATAACGACTCGTCGTAAGTTGAATTACCGGTTCACGCGTTAGGAAAACATCCTCCTTGGCCGTGCCCATAGTTGGGAGAATCCACCTGATAGTTGTGGGCTCCTTCGTGTTGGACGAAATTTCCACTATGGATTTTTCGCGCCTGGCTTGGCTGGTGGTCGCTGTCACTTTTCTGTTTTGACTTCCCATACTTTTTTGCGAGTTTCTTCGCTTCTTCTTCGCTTTTGGCGAAGTTCGTCGCTCAATGCAGAGCATCCTGGATAGTCGAAGGCTCGTTGAGAGACATTTCCTTCCAGAAGTCAGATTCGTGCCATATGGCTCTTTTCAGCGCTCGGATTGCGTCCGAGTCATCTATCCCTTTCACTTGCGATAGTACCAATTTGAAGCGTTCGATGAAAGTCTTGAGTGACTCGGTTGGTTCTTGGTTCATGGACCATAAATCGGCACCAGACGTTTGAGTCTCAATGAAGATGGAGTAGTGCTTGATGAAGGCCGCTGTCAACTGTTTGAAAGTATCGATGGAATTACTTTTGAGCCCTTTAAACCATTTGAGAGCTGGTCCTTTGAGGTTTTCGACGAAAAGCAAGCACTGTCCGACGTCCATCTCTTGTTCTTTGAAATTTGTTCTGGTCATAGCCACACTGAATTCGTTGAGGTGGTCAGCTGGGTCTTCGGTTCCGTCGTAGGTCGGCACTCTAATCTTGCCTGGGTCTGACACTCGAGCTTTGGTGATGCACGCCGAGAACGGAGTGTGCTGAGCTTGTTCAAGGATTAGATCGAGCTCAGGCGCCTTGCTAGTGGCACGATGCATCTGTGAGCGGATAGTTTTCAACTCAGCAGTAGTCTTATTTAGCGAGGCTCGGAACTCGGCCATCTCGTCGTGCTGGGCTCGAATCGCAGCTTGTTTAACTTCAGCGACCTCTGCCAGTTTCACCCATTCAATGTTTTCATCTTCTTCTGAGATGTGTCTAGCATATCCAGGATTGATCTTGTCGTCGAAAGTGGGGAAACGTTGTTGGGTCATCCTCTGTGGGTCGGCATGCTTTTGCCTTGTAGTGGTTCGCCGTGCCACTTCTTCCTCTTAGAGATCGGCGTTGCGTGTGACTCTCCTCACGGGGCCATGGTCTCCGAAGGTGGAGAACTGCTGTGAAGCTACGTATCGAGGATCGTCGTTCCTTGCTTTGGTTGTTCCATGCCGATATCTCGTTGTCTCAGTGAAGATGGTATCGGAAACGACTCTTCTAGCGAGGTCATCGTCATCGAAAGCGGAGAAACGTTGTTGGATCATCCTCTGTGGGTCGGCATGCTTTGTCCTCGTAGTGGTTCGCTGCGCCGCTTTTTCCTCTGGGAGATCGGCGTTGCGTGCAACTCTCCTCACGGATCCATCGTCTCTGACGGTGGAGAACTGATTGTCGTTCCTTGCTTTGGTTGTTCCATGCCGATCTCTCGCTGTCTCAGTGAAGATGCAATCCTCGTCGTCGTTGCCGAGGTCTATTGGCTCGTCGTCGACATTCGCTTTCTCTTGTCGTGCCTGGGCTAAAAGAGCGGATCGTCCATCATTAGCGGTGGTCGATGGATTTTGGTGCCGAGGTCGGCTTGACGACCCTCCTGGTGTGGTGAAGTTGAGTGCCACTGGATCGATTCGTGCTGTTGGTTTTCTGAACAGACCTGGCTCGAGGGGTCGTGCACGGATATCTGCTCCTAAAGACCTGAGCTCGTCAGTTATCGTCCCGTTGCTTTGGTTTTGCCGCTTGGCGCTCTCCAGTAGAGCGTCCAGTGTCGTGCTCATCTTCTGCAACAACTCAGGAAGAAGCGAGCTCGCTCTCGGGGTTTCCCTCGACTGCTCGCCCTGCAGATCGGCGCGAGCTGCACCTGCTGGTGGCGGATCGTAACGAGCGGTTTGGTCCTTGTTGGTATCTCCTTCAGCCTGGATCTCGCCCTCTTCCAGATCTCTCGGAGCGACGTCTTTCGGATCAGCGATACGTCGTTCGTCGGTCATCGTGTTCTGGATCTCTTCGCGGTGGTTCTTCGGAGTAAGATGCTTTCAACCCCCTCCTTCTAGCGCCAAACTGTGGTGGTGGAAACCTGCACAGTTGAAATAGTCAATGGTCTAGGTCTGAAAGCTCTGAGATGAGAAACACCTAGCGAAGATCTCAAGAGAGTTTGTTTATTAAGCTTTTGCAAATATTACAAGTAGTTTCTGTGTAAAATTGCGGATCCCCTCTTTCGAGGTGTACAAGGTCTATTTATACAAATCTAAGTCGGCCTAGGTCTACGCCTAAAGAGATAAGGTCGAATCCCTGAATCTTCGGGATTCTCTCCCAGCGTAGTCGGCGGCCGCTTCTAGGTCATGACCTCGTCCTCGTCATGGGCCCAAATCCGAGAGCTCGTCTTCTGGGCCCAGTCTTGTAGTAGAGGTCGGCGTGACTTGTTACTCGTGGGCTCCCGACTCATTCTCTCCAACGAGGGCCTTCTGAGCTCGGCCCATTCTCTGAAATGATCGCAACGGTCTTTTGGAGTCTAAATCACCACTACAGACGTCGTCCTGGAAAGGTGCCGGTCCTAGTCCCAGTTACTCTGGAGAGCTGGTCCCTGAGAGAGAGCTGGTCCTTGAGAGAGAGCTGGTCCAGATAACAGCGCGCCTACCTCTGGTACTTAGTCATTTTAGAGAGCTCGTCCCAGAAAGCAGGAGAGCTAGTCATGGTTACAAAGCTGGTCCAGATAACTGCGCGCCCACTTCTGGTACTTAGTCATTTTAGAGAGCTCGTCCCAGAAAGCAGGAGAGCTAGTCCTGGTTACAGAGCTGGTCCAGATAACTGCGCGCCCACCTTTGGTACTTAGTCATTTTCTTGACGATCTCTACCGGAGTGAGATCTGACCCCAACAGTAAAGGTTAAGGTGTTGGCTATATAATCAAGCCATGTTCTTTCTCATGATATCCCATTGAAAATAATATCAAGAAAGAGTTCCAAAGTAATTCTCCTCATGATCTCTTCTTTTCTTGTGTCTGAGAGTACACGCAGAATTTTGGTTCGATAGGTTCTGTTATTCGGTGATGGAAGACAGAAACAATGCAGTTGTATCCTGGGAATCTTATCGCTATGAAACCGTCACACTACGGGGCGTTTAAAGATTTAAGGAAAGAGATTCGTCACGCCTCTGCAATTCATTTTCATCTTTGTAATTTGGTATTGTAATTCTTGAATTTGTTCTTAAATTATCTTTTCATATATCAGTTACCCAATTGTAGAAATTCGGGTCCTACACAATCTTCAACTTTGGCATTTTTCATTTGGTCTCAAGTTTGTTTCTATTTTGCTAAGTGTCTTTTTCAACGTATTTAGCCATTGGACAATTTATGGACTCTGTGACCTTTTATTTGTTGCAAATGCAGGCGATTCGTGTTGTTCGTAGTAATCTCGAAGAAATGCAATCGAATAAAACCGTACTTTTAAAAAATGATCATAAAATATGTTGCTATCATCAAACTATCACAAATATGAACATAGTTAAATCTCTAAAATCGTTCATTGTTAATGTATTAAGGGAGAATTATCCAGTAAACCATGAACTCTTGTATTAAATACTTATGTTATATGCTTATTAGTTATGTAGTTTTTTTCTGTACGTTCCAAATAATCTGTAACAAAAAAAACTTGGTCAATTTTACCTAACATTCGATTGTCCCATGCACATATATTATTACACTAGATTAGGACCCGCATAAATATGCGGGTATTTGGTATTAAAATTGATAATTTGTATAGTTATACTCGTATAGTTATATTCTAAATTAAAACCCGTTAATATAACCGTGAGTAAAAAAATCAATAATAACTTTAAATTTTCAAAACATTAATATAAAAATAATTCATCTAAATGAATGATAGGTTGTGTGTATTGTAAATTCAGCAAATAATCAATTTCAATATTTAAATTTATTTTGTTCGACTACTTTCTCTTTTTACGCTGGTCTATAAATTTTGACCTTAATTTCATATAAAACTAGTAAATTTGATGAAAATATCATACTCGGCAAATATTTATTTGATTGGGATATTTTATATGTTTTGTGTCTTTCACATCCTTTTTATCATATGACATTATAACTTCTAAATATCAATACGATGTACGGTAAAAATTAAATGTTATTCATTTTCTTTTTCAACTCTTTATATATACAGATGCATCTAACAATAAATGTTATTCAATTTCTTTTTTACTGTTTATCATTTTCCTTCTTTTTTTTTCATGTAACATATAATCTTTACATTATCAATCTTATAGTTTATAATTTTTTTAGTTTACGCAAAAATAGAATTTATGAACGGTTAAAAAATAAAATTATAATATATTACTATTCTATTTGGTAAATTTTCCTTTTTATGTTAGGTTTATAAATTTCATTTTTAGAACATGAAGAAGGTATGGTAAGTGTTGGATAAGTCGAAGAATTTAAAATTTGATATAATTGATAAATACTACTAACCTTTTCATCAAGTAGAAGAACTTCCATTCTCATAAATACGTTGTTTGCTTTAAGATTTTTAGCCTCCTGCTTTTGAAGAATACATGCTATAGTTGGACGGTAAACACGATTTCGATCTAATTGATCAAAAATTAAATAGTTTTGAGTGATTTTTTGGGACGGTGGTATTCATGACTTGCAAAGAAAATTAAGGATTCGGGTGTACGTTAAATTGTGGGAGGTGTGCGTTATTATATAGTTTTTGGATTTGCCTTTTCTGAAGTAATAATATTTTTGGAAGGTTAAATGTATGTTTACCTTTTCTTTTTAAATAATGTATGGTGTAACATTTATAAGGTGAACGTATATTTACTTTCCCTTTCAAAATAATTTATGGTTTAACATTTATTTTGTCTTTATATATAAAGTTTTGTATTATAACATTTCTTTTGTTTAACATAATGATATTTATATTTTGTTTTTCTATTTAACGACTTTACATAAGATTTGTTTTGGCTTTTAGGAATATGTTAATGAAACATAAGAAAAATGTCAATGTGTCTCTATTTTATTAGTTTAACATAATGATATTTTTATTTTTCTAATTACTTGATTTTAAATAGTGTATTTTAACATGTGTCATCATCTCGATCGATGATAATAGACACATGTCATGATCTCATGAGTTACAATTTTAAATAATTTATGGTTTAACATTTATTATTATATAAAGGAGAATTTGTCAAAATTGTAACTCATGAGATCATGACATGTGTCTATTATCATATTTCTAAAAGTCGAACCAAATCTTATGTAAGTCGTTAAACAAAAAGCAAAATATAAATATCATTATGTTAAACAAAATAAATGTAACATCACAAAAATGAAACTTTTTTATATAAAAACAAAATAAATGTTAAACCATAAATTATTTTAAACGAAAAGTAAACATACGTTCAACTTTATATATGTTAAACCACAAATTATTTAAAAATGAAAAGTAAACATACGTTCAACCTTCCAAAAATGTTATTACTTCATAAAAGACAAATCCAAAAACTATATAATAACACACACCTCCCACAATTTAACGTACACCCCAAATCTTTAATTTTCTTTGCAAATCATGAATACCACCGTCCCACAAAGCAGTCAAAACTATTTAGTTTTCTAAATCATGTTTGCTGTCAAACTATTGCATGAATTCTTCGAATGTGGGAGGTTAGAAATTATTTTCAGAATATTTTGTTAGTGTATGTAATTATTTTTTCTGAAATTCATGTTGTAATGTAAAGATTCAAGTTTAAAATTTTCTTAACTGGATCTTTATTTTAAAATTATCAAATATGTCAGAAAAGTTATTTAAAGAATTACTTTAAAAAAAATAATTGATGTTTATTTATAAAATAGATTCAGTTTCAAAGTATATAGGATTTCATATATGATTTAAAACCTTATCATTTATGTAGATGAATTATTTTTATAATTTTTTGAAGATTTAAACTCATTATTGATTATCTTACTCACAATTAACAAAACGTAATTTATAACTATATTAACGGTTAGAATATAACTATACAGATATAACTACACAAATTATCAATTTTAGTATTTAATATCTGCATATTATGCGGTCCTAATCTAATATTTTATAAAACCAAGTACACTACTCCATGATTACAAAGCCGTATCAGATCTATAACTATAAATTATTCAACCCATTACTTTTTTTTCTTGACGTTAAAACAAAAAAATAAGTAATGAATGATAATTATAATCGATGATAATTTGTAGATGGATTACAAAGAAACAAAAAATCAAGTACTATGTATTTTGAAATCAAAATTCACATTCACATTCAAATACCAAAAAAATTTGCATCTTTTTTTTTAACTCATTACTTTATTACTTATAATCGATATAGTTTTGGCCTGTTCTTTTACAAGACGCAGCCACTGCGGTTGCGACCAAAAAAATTGCAAAGAAATATTAGAATATCTAACAGGGCCTTAACAAAAGCCCAAATTAGATGACCGCCGGTGTGAATTACGGGAGACGCAGCGACGCTTTAAGGTGCCGCTAGAAAAATCAACGTCACCCTTAATCATCACCATCTCTTTTAATTTGTTGCCGCTGGCATCACACAGACTTTGCAGTTACGTTAATTTCAAAGCTTTTTTTGTGACGCAGATGTCGGTCGCTGCGTTTACGAAAAGAACAGGCCTTTTGTAGATTGATTACAAAGAAGAAAAAATCAATTTGGACATTCAAAATCGCAGCGGCATACCCACACATCTTCAGGTGGACATACGCCAGTTCCCTTCTTCCATTGATCAAAACAACCCTTTTGACACCATTTTGGATCACAGGGGTAGCGATATGAAGGTGTCATATAGGCATGACACAATTTCCCTTCCGTCTCCTTCGTCACCATCCCTAGTAAAATATTTATAATATAATTATGATTTCAATTTTTCGTTAAAGAAAATGTGATGATTAAGAGGGAAAAAAAAACATGAACTAGGAAATATATGTGGAAACCATTCAACATAAATTCAGTTTCTATTATTAAAAATTATATTACGGATTTTAAAGTGTAAAACAAACCTAGAACGAAGACAACCATGAAGATAGCAAAAATGGTGGTTTTAGTCATTTTTGATGATACAATGTAATGATTGTAATGGTATTGTACGAGTGAATATCATCTATATATATTGTAGAAAAAATTATTATAAGCCGCAGCGGTTGTGGTTGCGGCTGCGGGAGTTTGCGGTTGCGGCTGCGGGAGTTTGCGGAAGTGGGCGACTGCGGGTTGAAGCGTTTGCGGGACGTTTACACGAGTGGCGCAACGGTTGGAAATTGGTGCGTTTGCGGGATGTTTATGACTGGTTGACTAGCGGAACGGTAGCGGTTAAACAATAAATTTACAACATAAAATCATGAATACAGTAATAATAACATCAAAACCTATATTATTATTAAAAGTATAAAAATAATAAATTCAATATAGAATTAATAATAGAAAACTATTTATATAATATTTACTTTGTTTTTAAAAAGAATTTTTGTTTCGATGAAAGTTATGATTTTAATGAAGAAGTTATTTTTTATTGGAAAGACTAATATTATATTTAAATTGTTAAATTTATGTATGTTTACAATCAAAATTTATGTAGACTATTTTGGTTTGAAGATTCTATAACTATAAAATTGTTATGAATTATTGAATATTAATTGAAAATATCAAATTATTTATATATTTTGTAACTATAATATCTAAACTTTTAATTTTAAATATATATTCTCATTTTAAAATATTTTAAAAAAAAAAAAAATTTAAAACATCAAACCGCAACCGTCCGCAACCGCAAACGCTCGAGGGAATGAGCATTTGGATTTGAGAGATTTGGAGCGGTACGGAGCGGTAGAAAGCGTTTTCTATGATTGTTGTCAAACGTTACCAACCGCAACCGCCCGCAAACGCAGCGTTTGCGGGTGGTAGCGGATAAACCAATCAAGCCCTAAATAGATGCAAGATATTTTGTTGATTTTATAGTAGTTATTGTAGATTCCGAAAATATAGACAATTATACAAAATCATAAATGATTTCCGATTATAGAATCATTTCGATATCCCTATTAATTGTAGATTCGAATATACAATACTAACAAAGAAATTTTTTTTTATTAGTTGGATATCTAGTTCATGGACAAATCCGATCAAGTCTCACGTTAAATATTTTGACATGTCAACTATTACGTTAAGACTGTTTCTTAGAATTATAGATTTTATGAAATTATTAACATGAAATTTATTCTATTATAATTTAACTCTACATTATTTGATTTTTTATGATTTTACCACATAATAAATATACATGTATTATGGGTAAAATATAGTATTTTGTTTTCTTTGTTATTAAGAATATGAATTGTTATTAAGAATATGAATTGAATTATTTATACTGTATATTAGAATTCATGTTTACATAGTATTTAAAAATATTTTAATAAATCAGCGGGGATCTAATTAAAAATATTATTATATCATAAATCATCATCTAGTTTCTTTATTTCTGATATGACCAAATTAACAATATTACTCGGAACATTTTGGAACTTGGTCATCGTCAAGCCGCTACGTTCTCTGCCACATCTTGAATAAACTTTCTCAAAGCTGCCTTGGAAGATCCGTCCTCCGTCAACGCCAAGTGGCAGTTCTCAGCCATCTCCTTGACTCTGTTCCTAACGTTACTCTCTTCCTCCATCAACCTCCTTATGGCTCTCTCTATATCCTCCGCCACAACAACCTCCATATCTCCGGCCATAACATCTCCATTGAAGTACTTCCGAATCTCCACCGCTAATCCAAACTCCTCCACCATCGTAAACGCGTTTAGTTTCTGCTCCGCGTAGAGCGGCCAAGTCGCCATCGGTACACCAAACCATAAGCTCTCAAGCACCGAGTTCCACCCACCGTGAGTTACAAATCCTCCTATCGCTGGTTTCGCTAAAATCGCCACTTGTGGAGCCCATCCGATGATTTTCCCTCTTTCAGATGTTCTATCCAAGAATCCCTCCGGCAAAACCTCCTCTAGATTCTTGAAATCTCCAGGAGGTTCGGTTCTTATATTCGGAGATGCACGACGGAGTGACCAAAGAAACCGATGTCCGCTCCGTTCTAGCGCGACCGCTATTTCCTTAGTTTGTTCCTCATTGAAACCTCCCATGCTTCCAAAACAGAGGAACACAACCGAATTTTGCGGTTGCTCATCAAGCCACCGCAAAATCTCGGATTGCTTCTCATCCTGGGAATCATCGTTTTCCACATGCAACACCGGTCCCACCGGATAAACACGAGGAAGATCACCATCACCACCACCACCACAACCACCACCAGAGAACCATTTCAAAGCGTGTGGCTCAAGCTCAGGAACACTATTGACCAAAATACCCTTCATTTTTCTGAAGTTCCTAGCTTGAGCTACATATAAAGGTAACCAATCCTTTGAAGAGTAAAGATAAGGAAGACACTTGACAGGAAAAGAACGAGTCAAACAAGGAATCTCCAACTTAGTAACCGAGTGATCCAAATCACTAACATCATACTTCTTCTCATCGTACATCAACTGGAGATGAAGTGCGATTCCAAGAAACGTAGCATTCGATGTGAAAATCATGTAACACGGCACACCGAATTCCTTAGCTAGATCTATCATCGAGATACAGAACATATCCACCATGAATCCAGCAAGCTTCGGCGAGTTGAGTTTCGCGATTGCATGTCTCACTTTTGGCTTTTGATTCTCGATGTAGACTTGAGTTGGTAATGGAACTCCTGTTGGTTGATCTGCCACGGAGATGGAAACATAACGTAGACGATCTTGAGTTGTTGTCGTCGTGGAGAGGGATTCGATGTAAGCGGAGTCACCTGAGTTGTCTCCGGGTTTATAAGAAGGATGAGGAATGATGATTATGGTGATGGAAAGACGTTGGTCAATTCCGATGAGTTTTTTAGCTAACTCGACGGTTGATCGGAGATGACCAATTCCTGGTGAAGGTATGAACACAAGCTCAATCTTCATTGTGTTTAGTTGATGATGTTTAAGACAGAAGTAATGTAATGTGATAATTTTATAGAGATAATTGACTGTGTGTGGAGGACAAAATTTATTAAAAAATCTGTGGGCATTAAAAGATGAATGGAAAAAGTTAAAGTTACGCATGAAGTTGTTTTTCCTAATAAGGGGAGAGAACCAACCGTTACAACCTTCTTCTTCTTTTTTTTTCTTAAAAGTTGTCAACATTTATTTGGTTATGAGATCGAAGTATACCATTTGAAATCAAGTTATAGAAATTTTTTAAATCTATAGATTTTATTTTGAGCAATTAAATTTTGGGTGAATTAGCTGATTATTACTTTTTTTAGGAAAAATTAGGTAAGTAGCAAATCCAAAAACATATTTAGGTAAGTAACAAAGAGAAATACAAATAAGACAGAATTGTCCATACATTGTAATTAATACAAATATTTAGGTATGACCAAAATCTAACCGTAACCGTACCTTTTTAACCGTAGTCAAACCGTAACCGTATTAAACGGTTAAAAACCCGTAACCATAACCGTAAAAGTTGATTAGTTATGGTTAAACCGTAATCGTTAACCGTAACCGTTATTTAACCGTAACCATATTAAAACCGTCGGTTAACCGTAAGGTTAAAATTTTAACCGTAGTCATTTTAAAATAAAAATAAATTATGTATAATTAATTATGTATGATAAATATGACATAGTAAAATTATGTGTAATCAATATTTATCGAGTCTAATTTTATAATATTTAATTAGAAAAAAATTAAATCAATAATAACTAAATATTAAAACTGAATGTGCTAAATTGATTATTTTCTAACTAATATAAATAATTTTAAAACACATCAAATATACAATAAAAATAAATAAGATTAGAAAAAATATTAATTGTAACAAAAAAAAAGATTGTGGTAATAAAGTTATGCTTATAAACATGGCATCTAACTAATTTGATGAGAAAATTGTGAATTATGTTATATTTTAGTTAAACTCAAAGATTTACTTAAGTTTGAAATATAATATGGTCGTTTACGTTACACAATATAAATGATTTTGACTAATTAACTTTGTTAAGATAAATTAGTTGCCGTTTGTTTTAGAATTTTAGTACCATTTCCCACGACTGCACGATCATGACTTTTTAAAATATATTTTCCATAATATTATTGTTTAAATATTTCTTTTTAAAAAGTTACATAGTTATATAATTATAACATAAATATTAACCGTATCTAACCGTAACCATACCGTATATAACCGTAACCGTTTCAACCGTAACCGTTTTAACCGTATATT
The DNA here is from genome assembly GCA_900128785.1 of Arabis alpina. Classification (NCBI taxonomy): domain Eukaryota; kingdom Viridiplantae; phylum Streptophyta; class Magnoliopsida; order Brassicales; family Brassicaceae; genus Arabis; species Arabis alpina. The sequence continues at coordinate 11,151,540 of LT669791.1, forward strand.
AAATGGTTAAGGTTAAGGTTAAAAGAAATTAATAACCGTAACCAGTGGTTAATAAACCGTAACCGCAATAACTGTAACCGTGGTCATGCCTACAAATATTGAAAAAAATACTGTAATTAATGTAAATATTTTTAAAAAATCCTTAAAAATCTTCTCTTGATCTCATCTCTTACAAAATTGCTAGAATTTCTATAATTATTCTGCAAGCAAAAAAAATTACGTAACAGGGTGACAAAAAAAAGTATTTTGTAATAATAGTATTTACTATCATAGTTAACTATTTTTGAAACTACCTGTTTAATTGATTTCAGAACATAGTTAATTACATCACTTTATTTGTAATATCTATATAGATAGTTTACTACTTTAAGAAAATAATTAACTATTCTATTTACTCTAATGATTTTATGATATATAATTGATTATATGAAAATGTTCTTGTAATAGTTACTTATTTAAACAAATATATAGTTAACTACGTTCAGTTTACATAATAAAAAATAGTTAACTATCATAAACATAGTTATCTATTATAGTGGAAAAAAAATAATGTATATAGTTAACTATATAAATCAGAAACATAGAAACCTATTATACTGATTTTTGAACATAAGTTAACTATGTTGATCTCCACCGACATCTGAGAAATATGGTGGTGAGGAGTTTAGCGAAGGAGAAGAATCACCATCTTAATTCACGATTTAATATGCCAACGAGTTAAGACAAAACAATTAAGAAAGAAGAAAAGTAAGAAGAGAGTTGGGAAATTGTATATAAAATAGAGGCGAAAAAGATGCTGATGACGATAAGAGGAGAAGAAAAAAGGGATAATTGGCCAAATAACACACACAAAATTTATATTTAAGCAAGTAACAAAAACATCCCTTATGTAGCAATAACCATCACTAGAATTAGGTTTTTGGTTACTTGATTAATTAGAATTTTTTGTGTGTTATTTAACAAATTGACCCAAGAAAAAACCTATGATGATGATGATGATGATGATGATGATGAAGATGATGATGATGAAACAAAAGCAAAAAAAAGAAGAAGAAAAATGATGATGGACGCTGATGATGACGAGAAGAAGAGACGGCGGTAAGATAGGTAAGAGAGGGATTTAGGTTAGAGTTAAAATGTTTTAGTTTGGGTAATTTTAATTTTTTTTTAAAAGATTATTCTAATAAAAATCTGCCAAATAATAAAAGGGTAAAATATAGATTTGGTATGATACTTAATTATGAATAAAAAGACTAATATTGGACCTAATTTCCCTTATTTTTTTACATAAAATTAGATGAAAACAACAAATGCATTTTTTTTTAAACTGTAAATATTTCATTTAAAATGAAAACGTTTTAGATTTACAAATGAGTTTCTAAACTTAATAATGGTTCCACGGCAAGAAAAAAAAAAACATGGAAGCATAATACGTAAGAGTTTTCAATATGTATGCTCGACACTAACATAAATGCTAATGGAGATACATGAAGAGATGACGATGTGAATGTTCTTTCAAAATCCGAGGGATGAGATGAGCTTGAAGAAACTAACCGCACGAACCGAATTGGTAAAGACCCTTGGCCCTAGAAGCCTTTCAACGGAGGCCCAAAGTTGGGATGTCAACGGCAAAGTCTCGTAGCGCTTGATCACTAATACCTCTCGCATATAGTGAAAAAGGCTAGTTGAACATTCTATGAGCAATACCAAAGAAGAAACCACACAATCCAATACGAGTGATCGGTGATAGCAAGTCTTACCAAGTCCCTTTTGGAGTCAATAGTACAAGGCTAGATAATGCGATGACCCACCAAACACAATTGGATATACTAGCTTCTCTAATGTACAAGCCTAAGCTAACCAATTCAAGCGCAAGCAAGCAAGACATCATCGACAAAACCTCGTTAGGAGCAAGACACATCAACAACAGACCATAAACCACCTTACTACCACTAGATATACGATGAACAAGCGAAATGGGATGGCCATTCGCAACCACCAGTTGCTCGACCAAGACAACGGAAGAAACACCATAAGATCAGGAGAAAAAAACATCGGCCAAACAAGACTTTTTGTCACACCCGAGACGCCACAACAAACATGATCCAGAGACCCAAAGAAGACTCGTCCATTTCATCAGATCTAAAAGTTAAGAGGAGTAGCCTCCAAAAACCAAACCTGAAGCATTGAACTGAAACCAAATTTAGAGAGCATTGCGAGAAGGATTGAGGCACCATTAAAGCAAAAGTTTCTCTTCGCCATTAAAAAAAAAGATTAATTGGCTATGAGCTATATGTATATGGTATCTTTTATACAAAAAAATCTAAGCCATGAGAAATTGCTTTATCCAATTTTAACTTTCAATTACTTACATACACGGGCTTCAAAATCAGTTTATTAAGCTTTAATCGTTCTCCAATATATTAACCACCTACTTTTACTATAACACGTATAGAGTGAAAATGTTTTTACTTTTTTAGTGAGAATTCAAATATTGAAAGTGAAAGAAAGACTAAGGCCTTGATTGGCAGAGCATTTAGAGGAGCATCATGCTGTTTATTATCCAATCAAATTTAGTTGACGAAGCATTAAGCAGAGCATTTAGTAAATGTTAATGCTCTCACCCTCAATGCTCTCCAATAGAGATTTTCCAACATATATAAAAAAATTAGAAAATAAAATTATACAACTCATTTATTTTTATACTTATATAAAAAAAATTATAAAAAATTTTCATTACTTAATATATGTTTATCATTATTTTGTTTATTCTATACTTTAAAATAATATTATAATCAGATAATATATCAACTAAATGTAATTTAAATTCGAAAAGATTATATAAAATTATGTTATATCTTAAAAAAATAATTTATATACAATATTAACATATTAAATTTTAGAATATAGAAATATATTTATAATAAAATTAAAACTTTATATATATATATCATTAGTTTATTTGTCATATTATTTGTTAAATAGTATTATAATAAATAAAAAATTAAATGATATTTATAAGTTATGACGTAATATATTTTAGAATACATATAAATAAATATAGTTAAATAATTTTTATTTTTATTTTATATCTAACCATTAACTGCTCTACCAATAACTTAAAATGTGCATTTTTTTCAGATGCTCATGCTCCAGCTGCTTCATGCTAATGCTCTTACATGCTACTGCTCATTCGCCAATCAGGGCCTAAGACTCGACATCCGATATTATTTACTTTGTCCGATTCCTTGAATAAGAGAATTTGGATTTCGTGTTCCTCTTCGGGATAGTGATACCTTGTCGTGGGCCTCGTGAATACCTGTCCCCATGTTCTTTTCTTCCAAATAGCGAAGTTCGCAACCGGAATTATTAAACCCAGATTTCTTTACATGTGACTGTGAGCTTGAACTATTGTAGAATCATGTATGAAATATGTTTTTTAAGCTATCGTTAGGCAATAAACAATATCCGAAAAAATTAGAAACTCCACCATGACCATGTAGTTACATGTAATTCATCTAACTTAAGGAAAACTAATTTGTCTCCAAAATATGTAATTGGATTTGAAGTGGATTGAGTTCTCTATATTTTGTTTTTCCTAGTTATGTTTTTCGCATCTAGTAAATACCTTACGTTGATAATTATATATTGCCTAACAATGAACATTTCTTTATTTATGAATGTCCCATGCACATACATATATTACTACATAACATCATGATCTAGTTTCTTATTTTCTGATACCTTGTAAACCACACAACATACCAAACATTCTATGGACCAAACTCAAAAAGAACGTAACATACATACCAAAATAACAAATATTACAACAACATTTTGGACTTATAGTCATCTTCAACTCAAGCCTCAGCGTTATCTGCCACGTCTTGAATAAACTTTCTCAAAGCCACCTTGGAAGATCCACCTTCGGTCAATGCCACGTGGCATTTATCAGCCATATCCTTGACTCTAGTCCTAACGTCGCTCTCTTCCTCCATCAACCTCCTTATGGCTTTCTCTATATCCTCCGCCGCAACAATTTCCATTCCTCCGGCTCCTGCCATAAGATCTCCTTTGAAGTACTTACGAACCTCCACCGCTAATCCAAGCTCCTCCACCATCTCAAACGCGTTTGCTTTCTGCTCCGCGTATAGCGGCCAAGTCGCCATGGGAACACCAAACCATAAACTCTCAAGCATTGAGTTCCACCCGCAATGAGTGACGAATCCACCAATTGCCGGTTTCGCTAAAACCGCTACTTGTGGAGCCCATCCAATTATTTTCCCTCTTTCCGATGTTCGTTCCAAGAACCCCTCCGGTAAAACCTCCTCTAGATTGGTAAAATCTCCAGGACGTTCCTTCATTATATCCGGAGATGCGCGACGAAGTGACCAGAGAAACCGTTGTCCACTTCGGTCTAACGCGACAGCGATTTCTCTAGTTTGTTCCTCGTTGAAACCTCCCATACTTCCAAAACAGAGAAACACAACCGAGTTTTGCGGTTGCTCATCAAGCCACCGCAAAATCTCGGATTGCTTCTCATCCTCGGAATCTCCATTATCAAGATGCAACATTGGACCTATCGGATAAACTTGAGGAAGATCACCACCACCAGGACCACCACTATGAGAGAAAAAATTCAAAGCGTGTGGCTCGAGGTCAGCAACTGTATTTACCAAAATACCCTTCATTTTTCTAAAATTTCTAGCTTGAGCTAAAAAGAAAGGTAACCATAGCTTTGAAAAAAAGAGGTAAGGAAGATATTTCACAGGAAAAGAACGAGTCAAACAAGGAAAGTCCAACTCAGTAACCGAGTCATCTAACTCACTAACATCATACTTTTTCTCATCGTACATCTCCTGTATATGAAGCGAGATTCCAAGAAACGTAGCGTTTGATGTATAAACCATGTAACTCGGTACACCGAATTCATTAGCTAGATCTATCATCGATGTACAAAACATATCCACCACAAATCCAGCAAGCTTCGAGGACTCGAGTTTCGTGATTGCTTCTCTAACCTGTGGTTTTTGATTTTCGATGTAGATTTGAGTCGGGGTTGGATCTCCTGTATCTACGACGGAGATGGTTAAGTAGCGGAGACGATCCGTTGAGGAGAGGGATTCGATGTAAATGGAATCAGTTGCGTCGGTTCTTGAAGGATAAGGAATGATGATTACGGTTATGGAAAGACGGTGGTCGATTCTGATGAGTTGTTTGGTTAACTCGACGGTTGATCGGAGATGACCAATTCCCGGTGATGGTATGAACACAAGCTCTATCTTCATTTTTTGTTTTTTGGTTTTTAGACTTTAGTTGATTAGTAGAGTTTATATAAAGATTTAAGTAGTCTATTGGGCTACGTAACATGGCCCATTTAGTTTAATTTGGGTCAATAAACAAAAGTTAAATAATGGAATAGATGACCATTTCACCGGCGTAGGTAATTTTGATTGTTCAGTTTTATGAAATCTAACTTTTCTCTCTGGCTTTTGACTTTCGTTTAATTGGTAAGAAGAGGTTATAATATATTAGGATTTTTAATGGAAAGTTCCGGGTCAACTGTCTCCAGATCGTGAAAAATCTTCTAAAATATCTTTTTAGTGAAAAAACCTTCAATTTAATGTCTTCAGATTGTGAAAAATCTTCTAAAGTATTTTTTTAGTGGAAAAAACTCTCAACTAAGATTTGTTAGTGAAATCAACTTTGGGGACGCTCGATAATGTCTTAAATTGAGACTTTTGCCGTAGGTTTTTGACTGTAGAGATTTTGGCTGTTAATGTTGTAATTTTATGCTGTAGAGATTTTGACTGTTAATAAAAGACTGTTTGGTAATATAATCTGTAGAATTTTTTACTGTTATTTTAATAAATATTTTTTCACTTATTAATAAATACTTATAAATAATATTTTTGTAAAAAATATAAATAATAACATAAACCAAGAAATAAATATCTAAAATAAAAAAAATTCATTTATTATATTATTTCATGTTTTGGTTTAATAATCAAAAGCTTCATCAAAAAGTGGAACAAATTGAAAAACAATTGGATGGAATTCTAGAGCTTCTGAATCTTTCTTATAAATGCATTATTGACCTTTCAAATAATCTAAACGATGTTTTAAGTGCTTCCAACTCAAATCACTTTCAACAATAGTAATTGAATATTTTGAGGGTTTTGACTTTGAATTTTTCTTGGTTGTGTAGAACCTCTAAATAGCATTTTATTTTCCCCAAAACTACTTCAATCACAAACAAAATGATGATAATTTTTTTATTCATTTTCGGAAATTTTGTTATTTTTATTCATGTTGCAAAACCTTGATATTTTCATTCATTTGACAAAATTTTATTATTTTTATTCATTTTGCAAAAAGTTAGTATTTTCATTCACTTTTTCAAACTTTTGATATTTTATTCATTTATATAAAATAGATCTCAAAAGAATAGAAAAAAGAATAGAAAAAAAGAGATAGTAATTAATCAACCAAAATATTTTAGTTATAAATTATATATAAATCTACAAAGAGTTTTTTGATAATTTTGGGAAAAGAGAAAATAATAGATAAATCATTTTGTAATAGTTAAATCTTGCTTTCAAAGCCTTTAAATCATGCTTAACAAAAAACAGTCTTTTAAATCTTTAAAAAAATTTAAAGCCTTAAAAAACTCTTGCCAAGCACCCTTTTTATCTATATAGTAACGCTGTTTTTTTGTTGTTAATAGAATGACAAATCGTTTCAAACATAATCAAATTAGCAAGTTGTTTACAAGAAAACAACATAAATTATCAATGAAGTTATAAGAAAGACTGAAGAAAAAATAGAAAAATATGTCTAAAAAAGATACAAGAACTAAAAAAAATACAATCCTTCGTAGTAAAGTGTAAATAACTTTATGTTTTGTCAGAGACGTCTTATTATTATTTTAGCAAATTAACATTTTTTTGTAGAATTAAACGGTGATTACCGTAGATAGAGTGTTGATTTCAATAACGAAGCTTAGTTCAGAGTTTTTCATTAAAAAAAACTAGTTATTAATAAGTAGTCTATTAGGCTACGTAACATGGCCCATTTAGTTTTATTGGGCCAATTTGACATAGCAGCCGCCTAAAGAAAAACCCTAATTCTCAGTTTCTGTTTGTTTGTGTATTTATATGCTTTTTTCGTCTTCTTTAAGTCATAGGTTCTCTGTCTTTTGTAGTGTGTCTGTGTGATCTTATCGGTGATTTAAAGTGTTCTTGTGAAAGATTATTACGGATTTTTGGGTTATGGAAACGCTAATTTGTCAGTTTTAGTAGAAAGTTTCTCTCTTTTTGTGTTTTTTATTCTTTAAAATGATTATTAGGTTTTTTGGGTGTGGAGTTGGGTAATTATGGTGATGATACAATTATTCGTGGACTAGAGTTTCAGATCTGGGATTCTTCTCCCAGAAGTTGAAGAGTAACCCTTGGCTGTCTGAGTAATTACCCTTTTACACAAAATCGAATCTTGTTTTTCAATTTCTTGTTTGGGGTTACTTGATAAGAAGCTTATGATGATAAAAAACAATTATCTTAGCGGATTTCAGTGAGGTTTTCGAATCAATGATCTGACTTTGTTACACACACTGAAGCTTCTTAGACCATAATTTTATTTGTTATGTATATATGTATTTGATGCAATGATGAGACAAAAGCACGAAGAGTGTAAGTAGAGTAGTGGACAAGAGAAGAATTCTTTAATGGGGTTTGTATCTTGCCGTGAGCTTATCTAATAAACGACTTCTCCTTCCACTGAGCATATTAAAAAAAACTCGAAATTTTTATTGAGAGATTATTTTTTTTGTATGTTTTGGTTTTGGTTTTGTTTTGGCGTCCATTACCAATTCTGTTGGATAAAAACAGTTTCTTCAGGTATAATGGCTTGTGACGCTATATTGATTAGTTGTGGTATATCCTGATCATCTTGCTTTATTCTCTTCCTTTTGATCCTGGAAATGCCTCGCATATTCTAGCTTTCGGTTATTGATAATATTATCTTTGTATTCTTAGTTTGGTCAATTGTTTTCTTGTAATTTTTCTCACATGTTATCAACTTTACTAAAACTGAGATAAGAGTTAATTTATGATTGTGGAGAACAAACTGATAAACTATACCATTATCTTATCTCAGGTTTTTTCTCTCACGGTGACCTTGCTAAATTGAGAGGAACTTGAATAAATAGTGATGGAAACCGAAGAGCTGTGGTGAATTTATGTGGGAGATAGAGAGAAAGCTGAGATTAACTAACTATAGATAGTTGGTTTCCTAATCTCAGCTTTCCTGTTGCTTCCACATAAATTAACCACATTTATCTGTGACCTGCAAGTGAGATACATGTATGTGGTGTGATAATTGCAATAATATAATAGAAAGTATACTTTCGGTTTTCACTTTTCAGTATTCTTTGTACCGAGACTGTTCAACCGGGAAGTCTAAATAATTGGTAATGGACGCCAATTAAATCTTGCTCAATCTTGTTTGCAGCATAATATTCCAAGGCTATCGGGAATACTCGCATCACAAAAAATCGTCTTGATGAAAAGTGGTTTTTTTCGGTTTTAAAGGTATTTAAATTTGAACTCTCTACATTTTCTTGTACCAAGACTGTTCAACCTGGATAAAATAAAATCGGAAATTTTAACAAAGCAGAGAATTCTTACTGAAACAATAACGTTCAAGAATTAACTTGTGAAACCAAATTTGTATTTACACGTAGTTAAAGGATTCATTTGAATGAAAATCAAATTACTATGGGCATGTCCCATTTGAATGGAGATGAGAATTGATATTCGTTTTTTGCTAAATAAACACCATCCAAATGAATCATTCAAATGAATGAGTTCTATAGTTTTTCAAGTCTATTTGAATGGACTTAGTTGGATCATTCGAATAGAAAGTCAATTTGAATGGATATAAATAACATTTTACAATGATCTCGTTAAAAAAAAAAATTATGTTTTTCCGCTAAAACCGTAAAATTAGATTTTCACACAATAACATAAAATCAAGTTTTTTCGCCAAAATCACGAAAACATATTTTTTTACATAAAATCGCGTTTTACTACTAAAACGGTCAAAGCACATTTTTTGGTAAACCGCAAAACTAGGTTTAACTACCAAAATTGCGAAAAAGCGTTTATTTGCCAAAATCACGAAATAGTGTTTTTCTGCCAAAATCGTAAAATAGAATTTTTCGTCAGTATTGTGAAATAGCGTTTTCACGCTAAACCCATAAAATCTAAACCCATAAAATCACATTTTTCTACCACAATCGCGAAGTAACGTTTTTTGCCAAAATCGCGAAATAGCGTTTTTCCCTCAAAAAACGTAAAATTGCGTTTTCTCACCAAAACAAGAAAATCAGATTTTTTCGCCAAAACCGTAAAATCATGTTTTCCCACCAAAACTTTAAAATTACGTTTTTCTGTCAAAACCGTATCGTGTTTTACTACCAAAATTGTGAAGCGACGTTTTACCGCCAAAACCGTAAAATCACATTTTCCAGACAAAACCGTAAAATTGTGTTTTTCCGCAAAACCGTAAAATCACGTTTTCCCGTCAAATCCATAAATTGCGTTTTCTGCCATATCGTGAAATAACACTTTCCGCTAAAACCGTAAAATCATGTTTCCCGCCAAAATCGTGTTTTCCCGCCATATCGTGAAATAACATTTTCTCGCTAATCCCGCCAAAACCGTAAAATAGCGTTTTGATGCCAAAACCGTAAAATAGCATTTTGATGCAAAAACCGTAAAATCGCGTTTTTCTGCCAAAACTGTAAAATAGCTTTTTCTGACAAACTGTAAAATCGCGTTTTCCGCTAAAACTGTAAAATAACTTTTTGATGCCACAACGTAAAATCGCGTTTTTCCACCATATCGTGAAATCACGTTTTCTCGCATAAACCGTAAAATAGTGTTTTTATTAGAACCATTTCAATGGAGATGTAAGTTAACTCATACAAACAAACTTTCATTTAAATGAATAATAAAAAATAAACAAACATCATTCAAATAGATCATTCAGATTGAGCATTTGAATGGATCATTTGAATAGATCATTCAAATGGGCAAATGAACATCCTATATAAAATAATGAAGTATATTAAAACACAAGGTGAGAGAAAAAAAGCACCGTGATTCTTTGAATAAAAATGACAATCGGAAATAAAAATAAAAATGAAAAGTCACCGTTCATGTGCGATTTTTCGAAGTTTTCACTCTCTAGAATGTTTTTGTTTTTTTTTTCTTAAGTTTCCCTCGGAATTATTGTTACCAATGATTCATCTTTATTCCTCTTCTAACATAAGTCAAGCAGGACCAAAAGAAACCAATTTCTTTACAAATCGTTTTATTCCTCAAATTTTTGTTTCTTTTCATTTTTTAAATTCTTTTGTTCTTCTATTAGTCAGAGTTAGAACATTTATGTTTCGATTGGTAACATATAAAACTTCGAAAAGTTTTGAGAAAATTTAGGGAAAAAATATCCAAACATTTTCTATATCCGATTAATACACAAATTATTTAAGATTGTTGTTTATATATTTCAACTTTCAAAATACAGGTTTTTACTATATTGACACTAACGATTTTAACTCGACTAACTAAACTTACAAAACACTTAAATTTTGATTAACACGTGTTTTTATAGTTATAAAATTGGTTTTGCCTTTTTCATTCCTTCGAAAATAAATTTGAGATTTTCTTTATGTACTGTGTTAAATATATATACAAGCTTTCTATAAGTGAAGATGGAACGAAGACAAAGTTTATGTTTAGATGCGAATTCAATCAACCAAAGCTTAAGACTAATGTTTTGAAAACCGGACCAGATTGGATCGAACCGAGTTCAACTGTGGACTGAATATCAATCCGGTTTGGATCAACTTTAAAACCCAAATAGAATTGACCCGGTTATTGAACCGGATTGAACCGCCAAAATGTCAAAAACGGACGACTCAATCAAACCATATTAAACCAGATTTAATTGTAAAAATTAAATCTTCTATTTTGTTGATTAACCTTTTTTATTAATTATGTTTCTTTAGAAGAAATATATATTAAGTATATGATTTAGAAAATTAATAATAAAAAGGACATATAAAATGATTATACATACATTTAAAGTAATATTTGTTTTTGTTATTGTTTTTAAATCTAAACTATTGAAATATCTTGTTTTTAAAGTTATAGTTATTCCAAATGTTATAATTATTAAAAAAAATTGTAGTAAAATATTTCTTTGATATTTGGAGACTATATATATATTCGCATGACATAATCAATATATAAAACACATATAACTAATTAATTTATATATTTTTTTTTAAAATCACCAAACCCGGTTGAATCTGATCAGACTACATTGACCCATGATCCAAAAGCTTATCCGGCACGATCATCGGTCCGACTTTAAAAACATTGCTTAAGACAGAACAATATAGGTCCACTTTGTCACTGTAGTCGATCGACAAAGTTCTCGAAGTCATGGACATATGAAAATCCAGTAAGAGGAATTTTCAAATGTGATGTACATGATTTCTTCACATGGACTGATGTCGAAAAATAAAATGTGTGGCAGAAAGTGAACTCACTTGAAGGCGCAAGATCAAATATGTCACCTAAAAGAAACAAAATCAAGGTACTTAAAGACTCCATTAGAGAGTTGAATCAACAAATCAGTAATGGAGCAACAACTGAGGCATACATGATGAGCTCATAATTGTTGAATAATTGGAGTGAAGAGAAGACAAAGGTTATATTTGAAACAATATATGACATTAAAAGAAAGGGAAAGATTGTTGCGGTAGTTTAGTATTATATTGTGGAGGTAAATTCATTGTTGTGACAATAATGATTCTTACAATGGGGAAGAACTTGTTTGTTATGTTGAAATCCGTATTTTAAAGTTAAACAATATTTTTTTTTATAATATTGTATAGAAATAACTAAACGATCATTACAACTTAAAAAAGAAGAAGCTAATGTTGATGTAGTTTGTGCTTTCGGTGGTGTGGTTAAGTCTCATGAACTAGTGATGTTCATTGTTGTATTTGTCTTTTGCATATGTTTAGTTAATGTGAAGTTCATTTTTCTTGTGCATGTGTTTAAACTGAAGTAGCAACATAAAGATACAAACATTAAACAAGGTTTTATAAAAGAAGATAATGAAAAAAGATAATTAAAATACAATCATATATAACTTCATAACATCTTACATAGTTTATGTACCTCAATCGATAAGTTTGATACCAAAATACCAACCAAAATAGTTAAAATCAATGACATATCCTACAAGTTTTAAAGTGCTTGTGGATTAAGAGGTTGTCAATGAAGTGCTTGTGATGGAGGCGCATCCGGATTAGTTCCCTTCTACTAAAAACTTGACCACTTCAATGTGATATAAAACAACCATATTGTCTAGGAATTAATGGTGATGTCTAACGGCCACGACCACAACCACAAAGACGGCCACGACAACGACCTTGAGCCCGAGAACTTGGTGCAGGTGAAGTACTTGGTCTTGGTGTAGGTGGAGCAGTTGAAGGATGTTATACCTCTGGATTTTGTGTGGCATTTTCATTAGTATTTGTGAAGATTGGCTTGCGACATTCCTCCTCCTCCTCCTTGGTGCATTCTGGATGCTGCACAAACCATCCTATGAAATGGTCTATCAAAGCAAACAATATATAAGAAAGTAAAGATTGAAAAATACATAAGACTCATAAAAACTCATTATCCACCAAATTCTTTCGAGGTCTTCACATCTTCGTTTTAGGGCCTGTTTGAACCACAAGTGACTATGCTATGATCAATTTGCTTACAATTGCTACATATCATGGTCCTTCCCTCTCTCGAAGCTTTTGTAGGATTTAATGATGACTCAATTGGCTTCTTAAGCCTATTATACTTCTTTTGACGCTCTCTCCTTTTCATATATTTAGGCACTCTAAGTCTCTAATTGCACATTTTCCCGTCTTTGGCCAATACCTATCTCTATTGACATGCCTAATGTTGTCTGAGTAAGCGTGTACCAAACTTATTCCACAAAGCCACTTAATTTTCTATCCTCACAAAGTGTACCAAAGACGGACCATGTCATATCATCTGGGTCAAACGCAATGTTCTTCTTCTTCACAAGCCCTCCTTTGTAGCTAAATGTATTGTCCTTATAATAGATTTTTTCTCCATAATGCATATTAACTTTCAATATCGAATCTCCACTGCATAAACGTATAGGGTACAAAATCTAATGAACAAATGATCAAAGAGGAAATTACACACAATGTCACATATAGAGTTATATTGTCACCGAATGTCACACACCAGTTTTGGTACCAAAAATGGCACTTACACAGCATTATCCCGAAAATGACTATAGTATATTGGTGTATCTATGATAGAAGGTCTGAATTGAAAAGAGGGGGAGAAGGTCTGTGTCACGGAGAACATTTATGTGTGAAGTGACTATTACCAACAAGCATTAAATGGGTTTGTGGGAAACAGAGAAAGGCAAGTACGTATAGAAAGAAAAACAGATACGTACATAATATGTTTACATGTGAGTTAATTAACGGAGAAAGATTAGAAGAGTTGCATAAAAGCAACTTAGAAGATAATTGTGAAAGAGGTGAAACTGAATTTTGAGAAGACCGTTACAACGGATAACTTCGTGTACACGACGGCGAACGGAAAATGAGTTAATCTGTGACAGTGTGGTGGACGAATATCTATCCTGTAAAACAGGTACGAAGTTAAAGGTAAAAATTGTACAACAAATACGTAAATAATTCATAATTTATAATGTTTAATAGTGGTAATAATAGATTTGTAATAAATATACAATCCGAATATATTAATAGATCTGTAATACTCATAAATGTACATTTACTACATCATTGTTGTCATTTTATTTCAGGTAAAAAATGGTATACACATATTCTCTTCCACATGTACGTACACATTCTCCTGTGCGTACACCTTCTCCTCCTCTTGTACGTATTTACACCAGGATTTGTGTTTACATTCATGTATGTACACATCTTCCTCATCTTGTACGTACACCTCCTCGTGCATGTACATCTTCTCCTCCACGTGTACGTACATCCTCTCCTGTGCGTACACTTTTTCCTCCTCTTGTACGTACTTACACCATGATTTATGTTTGCATTCCTTGTACGTACACATCCTCCTCCTCTTGTACGTACAACTCTTCGTGTATGTACATCTTCTCCTCCACGTGTGTGTGCTCCTCTTTATGTGCGTTAACTTTGTCCTCCTCTTGTACGTACTTACACCAAGATTCTCACATGTAAACATAATATGTACACCTCCTCGTGTACGTACATTTTCACCTCCACGTGCATGTGCACCTCCTTTCTGTGCGTACACCTTCTCCTCCTCCTTTACGTACATAGAATGATCTAAAGACAATTTCAAAGATACCTAAAATTCTCAAATTAAACAGATAACCAACCTATGGCAATTGGATGAGTTGGGATTTCAGAACAGAAAAGAGTATCTCGAAACATGAGTTTCAGAATTCATCTAAGCTTTTTTTGGGTATTGTAGTGGTCGGAAAAAACGAGCAGATAACATTTGATGTGGCTTTCGCGGAGGTGGAGATCCGTTAGGCGATGGTTCGGTCGAAGGCGGAGGAGTAGTTCCGTCTGGCGACGGTTCAATCGGAGTAGATCTAACATTGTCGGTGGTGATTTCTTGGTTATGTCTAGATTAATGAGAGGGATAAGAAAGAAAGAGGAACCATTTTGGATGTGAGAGGGGAAATAATTGGAGAAGAGAGAGAGTTCACAATAAATTTTCTTCTTACCACCAAATTTGTTTTAAAATAAATAAACTTTTTTTATACGCATGTAAAAAGCAAGCTTGTGAAATCACTTCAGTGTCAGCTTTGTCAGTTGTGTATATATATATTTCAAGGGTAAAATCGTCATAAAGTAGTGTAATTAACAAAGCATGATATATCAGTTTTGGGTATGAAAAATTTGACATTCGAGTTTCATATTATGACTTATTTGTAATTATTTCATAATCAAACATGCAAGAGATTTTCCATGTACGGAAATCCACGTGGCGAAATCCCACGTGGACCTCGCAACAGAATAACCATTTACTTCTTTGTTCTTTCTCACACCATTGTAAAGCTTCTACCCTTGAATCTCTTTCACTGAATTAGTCATTATCTTCTATGTTCATTGTTTTTTTTGGAGTTTTATCTTCGAAGAAGTTATGGTGGCTAGATGTGACTATGCAATGTTTTCAAAATTGAATTCAAAATTTAACAAAAAATATATCATTGGATTAATGGGTTGGTGATTTACACCAATGCCTTGCTAGTCGGTTTGGCATGTTAAGGATAATAACAAAAAAAATCGAAAGTGGGATAACAATATGTTGAAAATAGTAAATTAACTAGATTTTGATCGGCATCAAAAGCGCGGAACTATAATATTTGAAAAGAAATATAATGATTTTTATTTAGAAATAACAAGATTATATGGTACATCTCCCATATAGATAAATATATTTTATTTTATAAAGTTTAATATACATCACACTAGCTATTATAGGTTAGAGTTTAGTATTTAGAATTTAGAAATTGTTAGAGATAAAAAAAACCTTTTTTAGAGTTTCGAATTTTAGGGGTAAACTTTTAATTAGTATATTTTGAAAAATAAACAATTCATGGTGATATTTTTGAAAATTGACACACCAAAACGATTTTTTCGCAATTATCCCAATGAAAAAAAGTGATTTTTTAAAATTTAATCTTTTCTTTCATAAGCAGGTCATTTGAGCAAACTTTGTAGGCTTAATAGAATTATACTTGATACAATAATCAACATTAAACCAACACTCGGAATAGCTTTGCGTCGAACTAGTCATTTGTTCCTAAGAAAAAGAAAACGTGTTTGAATGAGTGTGTAAGGAAAAGTATGGATATGCATGGAAATACGGACATACGAGAGCCACACAATTAACTAAAGAATGTACCTAAAACTCCTAATTATAGGGTCAAAGTACACAAAATCTAAACGAACAAAGAATCAAAACATCCCGGAGATTCTCCATGTACGAAAACCAACCTGGCAAAAACCCACGTGCACATCACTACAGAATAAAAATAGAGCAAACCCTATTACTTCTCTTTTCTTTCTCACACACCATGGCAAAACGTATGTGCTTTAATCTCTCTACGTTTCACTCACTCTATTAGTCATTGTTTTCTTTTCATTGTTTCTTTGGAGTTTTGTCTTCAAAGAAGCTATGGAAACTAGATGTGACTATTGTGGAACCGAACGAGCATTGGTTTATTGCAAATCTGATTCGGCTAAACTCTGTTTAAACTGTGACATTTGTGTACACTCAGCGAATCCTGTTTCCTTGAAACACACGCGATCTTTGCTTTGCGAGAAATGCTTCTTGCAACCCGCTTTGTTTCATTGTTTGAACGAGAAGGTTTCTCTTTGCCAAGAATGTCACTGGACCGCAAGTAACTGTTTGGGTTTAGGACATAGACTTCAGTGTCTAGATCCTTATTCTGGTTCTCCTTCTTCTAAAGATTTCGCTAAGATTTGGTCTTCGATTTTAGAACCTTCTGTTACAAATTGGGTTTCTCCATTTGATGATTGTACTAAGATGGAGTTAGAAGATTGGGATGGTTTATCTACTTCCACGGTTACACACACTCAGAATCAGAAAGACCATTCTTCTTTCGCTTTGATGGAATCTAATCTTCCTAATGTGATAGTTAAGGTCACGTGTTGTTTAAGTAAATCTATCAAAATGTTTAAATTATGATGAACTAGTCATTTTCTTCATTCATTTTCTATCTTGTGTGCAGGAATGTTCTGGTTTGAATTTATGCGAAGAGATTAACTTGGATGATGCACCGTTAAATTTCAATGCAAGCGATGATATCATTGGAATTTCCTCATCTGATCATACCAAATGTTACCAGTCTAATGAGGAATCATTAGAGGTCTATTTTTATCCTTTTGCTTTCTCATCACTTCTCTTTAATTCGGTCTAATACTCTAATTCTAACACATTAATAGTGTTTCCTGTATCAGGTAGAGAAGAACATTGGCCTTCCTTCTCTGTTGCTTCCTGCCTTATCCGGGAATGTTGTACCGAGTTTGTCAGTTTCGATGTCCAATATCACAGGAGAAAGCGGCGCGAATGATTACCAAGATTGCGGGATTTCTCCAGGGTTTCTGATAGGAGATTCGCCATGGGAATCGAGTCTTGAAGTCAGTTTTAATCCAAAGTTGAGGGACGAGGCAAAAAAGAGATACACACAAAAGAAATCAAAGCGAATGTAAGTATTCGGATCCGACGTAAGAAAAATAAGAGTCAAGGTTCTTAAGAAACAGAATCATGATCAATTTTGATATGTTTTTAGGTTTGGGAAGCAAATAAGATACGCATCACGCAAAGCTAGAGCTGATACGAGAATGCGAGTGAAAGGAAGATTTGTGAAAACTGGAGAAACTATTGAATATGACCCATCACTGATAATGAACTAATAAGTCCTCTCTTCGACCATCCATCCATTTCGTCGGGACCAACAGTTTCTTGATTGAGAAATAAGGTCTTCTTGCGCCTTGAGAATAATATAAGCTACAAGGTCACGTTCTAAAACCTTGTCAGCTAAAATGGTGATGCTAAATGGAGAGAAAATAAATCCCGATTTTGCTTTTTTTTGGGTGCTTAACGTTTTAGAATTCTCTCAATTTTCCTATTTTTGTCTATCCTAAACTTTTTGTTCTTCTATTATTGTCTACAATGCGCACACATGCAAACTCAAGTTCTAAGACGAAAACGAAAACGAAAACGAAAATGACACTAATACAAAAAAGTAGGTTTGGATCCATATCTTCCATAAATAAACAAAGTCAAGGTTGGCTACTATCCAACGTGTTATATATATAGCACTTCATTCTTTCATTAAATTTTTTTCTTAAAATTTTAACTACATAACCATATGTGTTTTTTTAATAAACGGTTCATTCTTGTTAGGAGATCTCGGGATTAGAAGATCATCTTAAATACTTCCTCTATTCCTAAAAATAAAAACTTTACAAAAAAATTTTGTTCCAAAAAAATAAAATATTTACTTATATTTTTACAAACTTCAAGACAAATACTAAAATACTATTGGTTAAATTTTATTGAAAACTGTATTTCATATAAATCAATGCGTTATCTTAATAAGTGTGCATAACTTTAAATATTTATCTTTAAGGAACGGAAGGAGTACGATTTATAGAAATATATTCAAGATGATCTCGTAATCCCCGAGATCTTTTAACCTATACTAATTCTCTGAAATATATTCAAGACAAATACTAAAATACTATTGGTTAAATTTTATTGAAAACTGTATTTCATATAAATCAATGCGTTATCTTAATAAGTGTGCATAACTTTAAATATTTATCTTTAAGGAACGGAAGGAGTACGATTTATAGAAATATATTCAAGATGATCTCGTAATCCCCGAGATCTTTTAACCTATACTAATTCTCTGAAATCTATAGAAAGTCGTTTTTTTTTTTCAATGATCCAAATAAAACCATAGTAAGATTGATCTTAATTACAAGAAAGCAAAAAATCAAAAAAATACAAATGGGACTTTGTGATCACTACTATCTTCTTCACGTCTTGCCGTCCTCCTCCTTATCTCCGGTAAAACAATGTCGTAATTTTCTCCAACATAACAACGGCGCGTAAATCTCCGGCAGACGGTGCAGATCACATGCCGGACATGTCTCTGAGCAAGAAAATTCGCAGAGTGGACCCATTGATCACATTTCCTACAAAGGAAAGCCGTGTCGGCCTCACAATACACGGCGGCGTTATCACCACAAAGCTCGCAACTCACCGGAGCTCCGACTCTGTCCGTGCATCCTCCGTCGTGTTTGCTTTGTCTTCTCTCTTCTTCCTTAATTGCTCTACACATCTTTTACTCTCTATCTTTCTCTAGTGTGTTAAGATTTTTGATTTATATAGGAATTATTATTATATAGAGCATTATGAATATTTTTTTTTAAACTGATTAAAATGGCCGTACAGGTGGAGAAGTATTGACCTATTGTTTTGACATAATTGCTGCTAAAGGACAAAACTGTCAATTTTGCTTCCACCAGACGATCTCTCTTCCTCATGTTTGATGCATGCATCACCTTCTAGAATAAATCATTGTTTTGTTTTTGTATTTTATACTATATTTTTGTGGTCTATAGAAAAGTGTATCATATCGACATCGGATTACATTTAATGATTAAATAGACTATGCAAGTTTTTAATTTAGATCACATCGCCGAAAGGTAAACAACTATATAAAATCTATGAAAATGGTTATCCACCAACCCGGCTTGGATACAAACTCATCACACATGTGTTTAGAATCGATGAGTTTATAATACTTTGGAGAGCTAGTTTTTAATAAAATTTGTTGATTCTGAATCTCTGATGGATTAGAAAAGTGTGATGTAGTTCGATCAAAATCTCAAGTTTGAAAATTGAAATCCATCCACATTTGTTTTGTCCAAGATATTAAATTTTTGTGTTGTGCTTTTTTTTTTTGAAACTTTGTGTTGTGCTTTTTAACCTTCTAAATTTCAGAATCAGTTGTAATTGTGAAATATAATTATTTTTTTATTAATTTTCTCATTTATCAAAATTGTCTTTTTAGTACGTGTGTAAATGACTAAATGGAACAATCGAAATATGACCTCAACATAAAAATAATTTTTTTTAAAAGTTATAATAACTATATATATAAACTAGGGATATATTTGTGTAATAATTATTTATATTAAATATTTTTGTAGACATGTTCTACAAATAGTTTGAGATGTCATTTATTAAGCATGAATTATATTTTATATTAATAATTCAGAATTTTTGTCTTAAATTTTTTACCACATGATTAAGAAACAAACTGAATTTAGGGTGTGGCAATCTCTGCTTTATTATTGTGTGTCTGTTGGACGTTGTGTGGTGGTTAAGTAGTCAACCTTTTTTTAATGGAAAGATAAAAACATGGTTCAGGATTAAAGTGGTATTTTTTTTGGTCAAGAAACAACGTACATTTAAAATCATGTTATGTATAGATATATTTGATAAAAGGAAAATTAGGTTTCAGATTTATATGCTTGGGTACCATTTGGACTTCACGAAACCAACTGACTTTCTCATCTCGTAATTTTACGGTGACAAAAGCTTGTGTAGATGCAAGAAGTTCGCAAGCAGCACAAGAAGCTAAGCTTCAACAAAGAAAAAGTGTTTCGCAGCAAGCGAATATAACATAGTTTAGTTCTAGTATAATCTGTTCTGTAGATGCAGCATGGGACTCTTTTTCTCGACGTTGTGGAATGGGATGGAGTTTCCGATCTGTCTATGATGATCAACTAGGGGATGCCTCTGCAATCCATGTAGATGTTGGCTCGGCCTTTGCTGCAGAAGTTTTGGTATAGGAGCGGCTCAAAAAATAATTGGACCCTGTGCCAAAAATTTTGTTTTAAAAATATTTGATAAATCAAAAATTTTGAGCCCTGTTATTAACAATTTTAATCAATTTCAGGTTCTGATTTGCAATAGAAAATTCCTAGAAAAAAAAGTGGGCCTTGGCATTTGCTTCTCTTGCTCATGTCCAACGCCGACTCTGCTTTGGCGGAAAGGCGGAGATGGTACATGCCAAGGAAAAGGGATATACTGAGCTCCATGTGCTCTCGGACTCGCAAACATTAAGACTATGCACTCAGGTGAAGAGCATATTGATATTCTTGGATCACTCTTTGATATACGAACTTTGACTCTAAGTTTTTAGTTGATTATCTTTCCGTATTTTCCACGTCAAGCCAATGTTGTGGCTGACATTTTAACAAAGAGTGCCTTGAGGACACTAAATTGCTCTGTTACTTGAATTTTCAAGCTTAATAAAGTTTAGTTTTGTCTGTTTTGACCAAAAAAAAGGAAAATTAGGTCTCATGACGTATTATTGGTACAAATATTAATGAATTAATTTGCCAAATAGCCAAGAAAAAAATATATTTAAAAAACTAACTAAAAATTCCAAGCTTTTACATCAGGCCCATAAAACCACCTAACCATATGTCGGATTTAAAAAGTCCAACATTCACAGCCTGACCCAAAACCAACCGAAATACCCGACCCGTAAAACCGAAAACCCAAGTTCACTGTAGAAGAAGAACAACTTCACTTTTCCACTTTCCGGAGAAAATCTAACCGTCGACTGAAAAACTCTGAAGAAAAATGAATCAAACGAGACGAAAGAGACGACCTGATTCTTCACCTCTCTCGAGACTCGATTCTCTCTCACCACCGGAGATGCTATTCCCGTCTAAATCTCCGACGTTAACCTCTACACGTATACGAATCATCATCATCTTCTTACTCCTCACTTTCTGTTTCCTCATCATCTACATCTTCTTCTCCTTCTCCTCCTTCGGTACTTTCAAACGTGAACAAATCTCATCGATCGCTCGTTCCTTCTCTGTATTCTCCACTCGCCGTAATCACTTACTCTTCTCAATCGCTGCTTCTCGTGACTCTTGGCTCCGACGTAGCTCCTACGTTCGTTTATGGTACAATCCAGAGTCTACACGAGCCGTTGTGTTTCTCGATCGTGGTGGATTTGAATCTGATTCGGATCTTACTCTACCTTTAGTGATTGTATCTAAAGATGTTTCTAAGTTTCCTTATAATTTCCCTGGTGGTCTTAGATCAGCGATTCGTGTAGCTCGTGTTGTTAAAGAAACTGTAGATCTAGGTGATAAAGATGTACGGTGGTTTGTTTTTGGTGATGATGATACTGTCTTCTTTGTGGATAATTTAGTCAAGGTTTTGTCTAAGTATGATCATAGGAAATGGTATTACGTTGGAAGTAATTCGGAGTTTTATGATCAGAATGTTAGGTATTCTTTTGATATGGCGTTTGGTGGTGGTGGATTTGCTATTAGTGCTTCACTTGCTAAGGTTGTAGCTAATGTTTTGGATTCTTGTTTGATGAGGTATTCACATATGTATGGTAGTGATTCAAGGATCTTCTCTTGTTTAGCTGAGCTTGGTGTTACTTTAACTCATGAACCTGGATTTCATCAGGTACTTAATAACATTGTGAATATAGTTACTAAATTTGTTGCAACAGAGAGATAATCTGTATTTGGAAAGTTTAGCTCAGTTACCAAAGTACTACATTACTTACCTAATTTGGTTGATATTGGATAGTGTTAGTTAGTATGTTCCTTTCTTGTTCTTTAATTAATGTTGTAGTGTTTTCTGGATAACTCTGATTTATGTACTTGCTTTTTTCGTAGGTTGATGTGAGAGGGAACTTATTTGGATTGCTATCTGCGCATCCTTTATCACCATTAGTATCGCTTCATCATTTGGATGCGGTTGATCCGTTCTTTCCGAAAATGAATCGAACAGAATCTGTGGCTCATCTTATAAAGGCTGCGAGTTTTGATTCGGGAAGGATTTTGCAGCAGAGTGTGTGTTATGATTCTTTAAACACAGTGACTGTTTCGGTTGTTTGGGGTTATGCGATTCAAGTTTATGAAGGCAATAAACTTCTCCCGGATCTTCTCACCGTGCAAAAGACATTTTCTACATGGAGGAGAGGGTCAGGGGTGCAAAGCAATTATATGTTTAGTACAAGAGAATATCCGAGGGATCCATGTGCGAGACCGCTTGTGTTTTTCCTGAACAGTGTTGGATCAGATGGAACTGAGGGAACATGGAGTAGCTATAACCTCCATAGTATCCGAAATTGCCACAGAGCAGAAGCTGTTAAGCGTTTAGAACACATCCGAGTTCTGTCTCGTAAGCTGGAACTTGATGTTGAACAGGTATAATTTTTATATATCCCTTGCTTCTCAGTAAAGTACTGTCAATCTCGCCCAAAAGTTCACTTTTTTGTTTCCCTGAATTGTTTTGCCAGATGAATCCTCCTCGCCGCCAATGCTGTGATATTTCATCACCTTATAACAAATCAATGGTCATTAGTATAAGGCAATGCATACCCGGTGAGCTAATCGCCATGAACACTTAGCATTTATCGTTTGTCAGACATTTTTTTCCAAGAATATCAGCTAAACAAAGCCCGAGCCAGTCATGTGGTTCTTTTGCTCGAAACTAACATCGGAATCTGAGGTATGTCTCTTTGTGCGTCACAATTGTTGTGTGTAAGAGCTCTCTGCTTAATGCTTATAGAACCTATTGTTCTCTTTGTATTGTATCTTGGATTAGATATCTCCCTGGCCAACTTCAAAAAGTGTCTCATACAAGACCAGAGTTCGAACCATCCACCATCCATTACCTCGCACGGTTTTACATTTTCCACCAGAGGAGAAGAATAAAACTCAGATTCCTCATTATGTATATATGATTGTCCAGTCCAGGCTTTGGTCTCTCTCTCACTCTCACATAGTCTATTCATAGTTTCAAGTTTTTGCTTATGTGAGAGAGTTGCTTACTTTTGTTCTTGTTTGTTTGCACAATTGTAACAGTTTGTTCATAAATTTTGGAAGCTTTCCTGTTATTTCTCCACAAAATCTCACTTCTACATACAAAAATAATGTCTTCATTACCAAATGAAGAAAATGTTGAAATCACTTCTTTTGGAAATTGAGTTTACCAATGAAGAATGCAAAAAGAGAAGCCAAGAGAATAGGGAAAGCAATGAGAACAAGAGCTACAACGGTCAAAGACTCATATCTATAACCAAAATAATCTTCCAAGAATGCTGATACTTTCTTCTTCTCTCCAAATGCTAAAATCTCTTTCTCCATATCTCCATATTGTGATGTAAGCAATCCATTCAAAACCCATGACGTCGGACTCAAGTAATACAACCAAATCCACCATCTCGGAATGCTCTGCATCAACAAAAAATGTCGTATCTTGATGAGTTTTGAAGCTGCTCTAATCGAGCTCTTAGAAACTAAAGGTAACAAAGACTTACAGGTTTTGGAATGACAAAACCGGCAAATAGATTGACGATGGAGTAAAAAGATGAACGGAGAGTAAAAGCAACATGAATGTTTGGCGTGACCACGACTAATAGCATCCCGAAATAGTTGTAGATGAGCAATGAGCAGAACATTGCGTAGAAGCTCCAAAACACTTTGTAGACTGACCAGTGATAGCCAACCATAGGATATAGAATTACCACATAGAGAATGGATTGGAACAACGAGTATGGAATTTCAACCAACACCTGCAAGAAAATCAAGGCTTTTAATTCAATGCAAGAGTTTGTTTTGTTCCTTTAATGATTTTGATTGGGAAAATGTGTCAACCTGAGCAAGGGAATACGCCCATGAGGTGTACATACGGGAAAATCTTTCGCGGTAGAAGACATTTCGTTCGGTTGCAACACAGAATAACACTGTTGAGCAATTGTTTATTCCAGAGAAAAGAACCAGAGTGAACATTGAGCCAAATATGTTGAAAAGATCTTGCTGATTGTTTCTGCAAAGAAGAGAGGTATAAACAAAGTTTGAAATCGTTTCTAAAGCCATTTTTGAGAGAAAAACAACTCAAGAAAGATGGGGAAGAGACGAACATTTCCTTAGCTTTCTGCCAGAAGAGAGTGCCACAGAGAATAGAAGTAACAGACATAAAGATGATACGAGTGAGATTGTAGGAAGGGTTTCTCCAATAAGAGAGGTGTTGTTTCCAGAAGCATGCTTTGAATTGTTCCCAACCCGTTTGAGCATATCGCGAAGAGGAGATTAATCCTTCTGATTCCGAAGATGTTGATTTCATTTGCTCAATTACTATTTTGTTCTCCCTGAAACAGAAAGAAGAAAAGCAAGCGCGGATTTTACGATAACAGTTTCATGCAAACAACATCCAAAATCATAAGTGGTACTTGTTTATAGACTTACTTAAACAAAGTTGAATCCTTGTATATTTGTGCCAAATCAACACCAAGTTTATCTTCTGATGATCTAGAAGTAATGTTTAGTAGCCAAGTTGCTGGATTAGTGTTCTCTTTCATTTTAGGAACTCCAGGAATGCTCTACAGTTTGAAAATTTTGTGGTTATAAATAAAGAAAAGAACATAATTATGTGCAATAGTTTCTGTATTATATAGAAACTAACCATAAAGTATTCAATGACTTTGCTTGAATGTTGTCCAAGAGGTCCGAAGTAGATAATCTTTCCTCCATTTTTCATCAGAATCAGCTGCATTTGAAGGGTCACATAATGTACTTTTAACAAGAGACTTAAAATGGCATGAAAGTTACTTTAACAAGTTTTACCTCATCAAATGCTTCAAAGATATCTATGCCAGGCTGGTGAATCGTGCAAACAACGGTTCTACCAGTCTCGGCGATGTTCTTCACAGCTCTCATTACAATTGCAGCAGCTCTTGCATCTAATCCTGTGGTTGGTTCATCCATAAATATGATTGAAGGATTGGAAACAATCTCCACAGCTATTGTTAGTCTTTTGCGTTGTTCTGTAGTTAAACCGCTGAGTCCAGGAATCCCTACGATAGAATCTTTAATCTCCGTGAGCTCTATTGTCTCAAGAACTTCCTTGACTATTGCCTGAAATCAAAATCAAGAAAATACTCAAACAAAATCTAAAGCAAATAAGAACTTCTTTTTTCCAAATAATGACTTACTCGCTTTGTTTCTGAATCGATGTTCGAAGGGAGTCGAAGCCAAGCAGAGTATTTCAAGGACTCTTTCACAGTTAAATTAGGAGAATGAATATCAAACTGTTCGCAATAACCTGAAACCCGAGCAAATGTTTCTTGAACCTTAACGTAACCACCTACTTGAATCTGTCCTAGAATGTCCCCACGAGTTTTCCTTCCAGAAAGAACATCAAGAAGAGTCGTTTTCCCAGCTCCACTCACACCCATTAGAGCAGTGAGAACACCGGGCTTGAATGCACCTGTAACGTCAGAGAGAAGCTGCAGCTTCTTTCCCTAACAGTAGACAGTACACATGTTAACTCTGTGTACTGTTTAAAAGGGTTCAAGAAAACTTGTAACTGATCTTAGATACTCTTACCACCTGAGGGGTATCGATGAAATATCGCACGTCTTGAAATGTGAAAGTTAGGGGCTTGAAAGGCAATGCCTTCTTGAGTTTGGAAGTAATTTTAGAACTTGATTTTTCTTCTGAACTTTTTTTGTTCTTCTCACGAGAAACAATCGCACGAGATCTCTGTGAAGCTGAAATTGCAGAAAAAATCAATCATCATTCCATATACTAACTTCATTCAGTCACATAATATATATACATCTCATGTGAACTTACTCTTTAGAAATGTCAAGGCCATCCCAAAAACAATATTGAAGAAAATTGCGAATCCAATTAAAGCGCCAAATGCAGTCCAGTAAGATTGATTACCAAAGTTCAAACCGCGAACATCTAGAGCTTGTTCTCCCAAAGTTCTGTTTTCAGATGTTGGCTAATGGTAAAAAAAAAGATAATAAGGATCAATAATGAACTAAAAACTTAGCTTGAAAATTTTGAAAGTCATTGGAGACTTCATTACCGTCCTCCACCGTGGAGCGAAAAATTCATTCGCGGTTAGACCAATTTCAGCATACGACAAAGGAGATAACCAGAATCCCCACTCAAGCCAAGCAGGCATAGAGGCTGAAAAATAACAGAGCTACCATTACAATGAAACCTTTGGATAGATTCATAGATTTTTAGTTAAAGTAACTAACTTACGTTTCGAACAATGAAACCTCCAAATAATGAGAGAAGCACTATAGAGATGGTTCCAATG
The DNA here is from genome assembly GCA_900128785.1 of Arabis alpina. Lineage (NCBI taxonomy): Eukaryota > Viridiplantae > Streptophyta > Magnoliopsida > Brassicales > Brassicaceae > Arabis > Arabis alpina. The sequence continues at coordinate 11,178,377 of LT669791.1, forward strand.
GTTGTGGCAACAACAAAATCTCGAAAGATGGAAGCTATAGCACGGAACATTGATATACATGAAAGGTGCAAAGCAAATAAGATCAAGAATTGGCGAATGAACCTGAAGGAAAATAATTTGGTTAGTAAGTAGAGAAATTTCATAAATTTGGTTATTTGCATTCACCACTGAAAGCATGTTCCAAGTTAGTACCTGTCTATCTCAGGACTGTAACCAATGACATAATATGTCAGTAAAGTCCAGAGGAATGCTTCGAGAAATGATATCGGTATCTTTAAAATATCTGAAGGGATTGCATAAGCCCAAGCAGGATAATAGTATAACTCCTTTTGCTTGCAGAAAACCGCAATCCTTGCGATTGTCAATGTGAGTTCTGGAAGTCCATCAGCAAGAATTTTAAAAAGAGAAAAGAATAAAGAACCCATAAGATAATTAGCATGAAGAGCATCTCTTGTTGACCCGGTCCTTAGATAAACAGTCATTGCAATGAATCCAATGAAAACTAACTGCAGAAAAAATGTCAAAAGGTTTAGAAGTTATTGGTAAAAAGCTTAGTAGCTTTAGGACATATACCGAAAAAGAACTTACGAGTCCAGACTTGAATACGTAAACGAAAGAGTTTCTTTTCATCATAAGAAATTCTCTTCTTGAGCAAGCTGTTAGCATCTCCCAGTTACTAAGTGAGTACTTTCTAAAACACAGTGCATCTTTTTGACTCTGAGATCTTTCACAATTCTTGGAGAGTTCTTCTTGTAGTTGTACCCCAAGATCAGACTTCTCAAATTTCTCTATAAATGAGTCAATGGAGACATAACAATATGGTTTGTCCCTGTGACACCAATATTGTTCTTGGTCTTTTCTTGAGATAACCTGCAGCACAAGAGTTTAATGATCATCAAGGTTTCAAATGGACTAAGAGTACTATCACTATCATATTCATACCTCTTGAAGGAATTCAGCAACAGATTTCCTATTTGGACATTTAAATCCACAATCCTCAAAGAAACTACATACATAATCTCGTGGACCGTGATAGATTATCTTTCCTTCTCCCATAAGAATCACATCGTCGAAAAGCTCAAACGTTTCTGGTGCAGGCTGAAGCAGTGAAACCAATATGGTTCCTTCTGATAGATTTGCAAACTGTTGGAGACATGACAGAATCTGGAATGTAGTTGAGCTATCTAAACCATTCGATATTTCATCCATAAACAAAGTTTTTATTGGACCTACAATCGTCTCACCTGCAGTAGATTTACAGTTACATAAACCAAAAATATTAAAATCTGTTCGGAAGAGTCCTAAAGCATTGTATGAAAGTTAAAGGTACCTGTAGTTAATCTTCTCTTTTGGCCACCAGATATTCCTGGTCTCGAAGCATCTCCAATGCGTGTATCAGCACAGATATTGAGCCCTAGGATCTGAAAACACAAATGCATTAGTTTAAGAGAAGAAGTTAAAGATGAGTAAGTAAAAATGAATCACTTTGAGAACATCATTACCTTTAGGATATAGTTGGTTTGCAGATTTGTTTCTGAACCTTTAACTGAAGTTGCTTTCATGAATGCATCTATATTAGGATCTGGAACTATCCCTTCCAGTTTCTCCTTTCTACTAATCTCTTTCATCATTTCTGTTGAGTACCAGTGGTTTTTAAGGTCAATATAGTTCAACAAAACAAGATCTCAGCAAAAGGAAACATAAGAAGTCACTATTGGCATTACCTAAACGGCTTCCTGTGCCTTGAAAGCATCCGGAAAAATCGAGTGTTTCTCTTACACTCAGCTCTGGAATATGCAGATCGTTTTGACTTACGTAACTCGATGTTTTCTCGGGAACAAACTCCGATAATAAGTGACCGTTGTAACTTACTTCTCCTCTAGTCTGTAAAGTGGAAGCAAACTATATGATTTTCGAACAAACTATACGCGGTTTAACAATTCATTATTTGGCCAAACCTTTAAAGAAGGGTCGAGTCTTCCAGATAGCGCAAGTAGAAGAGTAGTTTTACCACAACCAGGAGGACCAAGCAACAAAGTCATTCTACAAGAAAATTAATAAATCTTCTCAATAAAACAGTGATTCTTGAAAACAAAGCACAAAATGATTACTCGCTCTGTTCCTAAAAGATAAAAACTTTATAAAAAAATTTTGTTCCAAAAAGATAGAGTTTTTACTGTTTTCTATGTACTTTTACAAACTTCAAGAGAAATACTGAAACACTATTGGTTAAACTTTATTGAAAAGTGTATTTCGTAGAAATCAATGTGTTTTCTTAATAAATGTGCATAACCTTAAACATCTATCTTTAAGGAATGGAGGGAGTATGAAATTTCTGCTTCTACCTTTTAGGCCTTATGATACCACTGACGCCGTTCAAGATGTGTATCTTCTTTTCTTGCTTTGAACACGTGAATCTCTGCGAAAATCACCGTTCTACGGAATCAATTCTCAGAAGAAACTGAAAATAGAAATGACAAGTTATAGCTATTGAATGACAATTACAGATAATCTGCTTGCAATAGCGTTCCAAAGAGTTGGAATTGGCTTTCCATAAACTACTTCACACTCTGCTTCGACAAAAAGATTACTAAACCTCACTTCAACCGTTGGTAACTCAATTCCAACCCTACAAAGATACATGTGATTGACATCATTTAAATTTCCAATCTATAAGAACATATACACCAGAATCAAGAAGCATGACTTACACATCAATTCTCTTCCTAATCTTCTGCAACAAGCGAAGATTATCATTCTCAACATGTCTAATGAGCTCATCGATAAAGAAGTGTCTATCAAGATCCTCAAGTTTAGAAACGTCCATGACTCTTCTTCTCTCTCTTCTCTTCCCTTGTTCATCTCTTTTACAAAACAAAACAGTATTGATCCTTTCAAATGTTGGTAGTCTCTCAATAGAAGCCCATTGAGACTGAACCTCCTCTTCATCATCACCATTTTCATTGTTCCTATAAGCAAACTCAACCTCTTTGGCATCTCCACCTGTTTGAGGCATTGTCAATATTCAAAAAGGATTCAAGTTTACAAAAAAGTAATTGTTTAAGTTAGAGAAACTAAGCTTGCAAAACAAAAACAAACAAACCAAGAAGTCAACTGTATTAATGCACAGTGCCCACCACAAGGCATGGAGCATTCGAAGATAAGAAAATATAATTGTTTTTTTCCAAGAGAGACAAGTAGAGGTTGCAATCATTACGTCTAACATTTTTGACCCAAAACCATATTTGAAGAAACAAACAAAACACAGAGCCCGCCTCTGAAGAATTTTCCTAATTTGTGTAAAAAAGATTGGAAAACAAAACGACATGTCGTGATCAGTACCTGTTTGAGGCATTGTCAGATAATAAAACCACTAAAGAACTTAACAACAATGAGAAGAAGCTATTGAATTGAAGTAAAGGATTTGTTTATATAAACTTACGTAAAATGTGAAATGAGTGATCATCCATACAATCCGGTTTTGCATAGAGGAAAAACTATACAAAAGAATTAATAAACTAATAAACGAAACTGGTAAGCGTTGAAAAACCTTAGTATACTATTCATACACTTCCACACAACTAACTGGGTTTCTCTTGGGCTTTGTCCGAGTCAAATGCTTAACTACACAATTTTAATCTAACTAACCCTTACTTTTTCTTTTCTTTTTTTGTTAAACTTAAAATATCATTTAGAATGAAATGTTAGGATTACAAGAGCAATGAGTAATCTTAGCAAAATTAACAAAGGGTAAATACAAGATTACGATCCTTAAAACCCTTGGGTAAAATTTGGCAATGTTACCTAATCCAATGAGCCATAAGGTCACTTTAATGCTTGCGGTATCTCTTTGAGTTGATGTTGTTTCTTATATCTTGATTAATGTTCTTGAAAATGGTAAAAGGAGAGATGTACTGGTTGTGAACTTGTGATGCAGTACATTATTCATTTGTTTCCATGCATAGAACACCACAGCAATGATCTTCCTAAGAAGAGATGGGCCACTCTTTTTTTTTTTTTTTACTAATAATCAATCTAGGGACAATTAGTGTAACATATTCCCATTATTTAAATCAACGATAAGACTTGGTGGGTATCCTCTATACCATGAGATTTCTCAAGTAATAACTTTTTGGATCCAATTGAATGTATGTCAGTGCATGGACATAATCACATGGAATTTCTTCAACATCGCATCCTCAAGAATCCTCAAGAAGATCAATGATATCATAAAATAATAATTTGATTCATGTCAGAAATTAATGAGAGAGGTTTTTTATAACGAAAAATCTTAGCTTGCATTGCAATTTATAGAGTAAACAACATTTTGGCAACTAATCGTTGTCTGATGCATATTTTGGCATCTTAGCTTACAAACGTTTCGTTTGCGGATGGTTGCGGTTGCTAGCATTTAAAATAGCATTTATGGATCGCTTGGATATAATCGTAAACATTTTTTTAAATTACCTAAAATACTATATTTTCAAAATCTTTCAAAATTTATCTTAATTGAAAAAACCTTTCAAAATTGAAAGACGATCTTGCCCATGACTAAAAAAGGGCGAAAATAGTAGAGTGTGTCAATCTCTCGATGTTTGGTCCATCATTTTCTAAAGATATGTCTACCGCAACACATATTACAATGTTGTCCATTCGTATCTACTATAGGTTCACTCTTTATGCTAAGTATCTTATGGGTTTAGAAGTTATTGGTAAAAAGACTAAAAGCTAATAGATTAGGGATATAAACCCCCAAAAAAAGCTTCTTAGTCTAGAGTCTAGACTTATATACGTAAACGAAAGAGTAGTGAACTGTTTAAATTTTACAAAATGTTACAAACAACTTGCTACACCTATTTAGTTGGTATCGACCGAATCAGCCAAGCTACTAGTACCAAATCGCAACGATACCATATATAAGCCTAAGGGAAGCATGCACTCAAAAGCATTGACCTGTTTTAATGCGAGGTGCCCACAAAGCATGGAGCATTGAAAATAAACAAATGAGTGAGCATCGAAGATAAGCAAATTGAGTTGGTTTTTAAAGAGAGACAAGTATAGGTTGCAATCATTACGTCAAACACTTTTGACCAAAACCATATTTGAAGAAACAAACAAAACAGAACAAAACCCGAACCGTTTCTGAAGAATATGTCCTAATAATGATGTGTAAAAACAATCAGTTCTCACTGAAGAGCTAGTGAAAACGTCAACGCCAAATTTCCACAAAACTTGAAGTCAGTGTTCATAAAACGCCAAATCCTTTTTATTCTAATGAGACAAGATTGGAATGATTTTTACTCCAGAATGAAGTTTTAAAGTGGAAAATAGAGTGAAAATGCTTCTAAATCAAATCGGAAAAATTCACAACCCACATGCTACGCTTAGTGAGCTACCTAACCCTAATTATACTATAAGTTAAAGCTGCTCATGTGACCAAGTGTTTTCTAAAAAGTACTTAATTAGCAGTGGAACCAACATATTTGTGCTATATGCCGTATTTTACCAAACAAACCACTAGACCATACCTGAAGATGCATTGCATGTCAGCAACCAATTTCTACAAATTAAATTAGCAAAAGAAAAATCAAACTTGTAACTGGATACAAAGATAATCAAAATTGCTGACTCAGGTTGTAAATAATGTACACAGTTCAAAGAGTATCAGGGACATATTTCTAGTATAGGGATTATCAGGGTCATTGTATATACAAATAATCAGCCATTTTTTTGTGGCTTAAGATGATAAGAATAGCTGCTATGAGTACGAAAACATTAAACTATTTCTTTTGGAAGTTGAGTTTACTCATGAAAAAGGCGAAAAGAGCGGCTACGATGATGGGATAAGCGATGAGAACTAACGCTACAACAGGCAATGAGTCATGTTTGTAACCGAAATAATCCTCCAAGAAAGCTGAAACTCTCTTCTTTTCTCCAAATGCTATTATCTCTCTTTCGACATCTCCATACTGAGAACTCAGTAATCCTTCTAACGCCCATGATGTCGGGCTCAGGTAGTACATCCATATCCACCATTTTGGGATTTTCTGCGGAAAAATATAAAGTTTTCGTGTTCAGGAGTCTGAAACTTGATTTTCAATCCAAGGCACAAGCATTTCTTGAAACAATAAGTTTGAGTTAGATAGACCTGACATAGCTCTAGGCCTTATGTTTATTGATGCAATAAGTCTATATGACCACAGGTTCCATGACACATGCTTTGGATCTTTGGCTAATGTGTAAAACGGCATGAGAGAGAAGAGGGCTTACCTGTTTTGGAATGACAAACCCGGCAAACAGATTTACCATGGAGAAAAAAGTTGAGCGTAGAGTCAATGCCATGTGAATGTTAGGCGTCAAAGCAACCATAAGCATCCCACAGTAGTTGAAGATGAGCAAAGAGCAGAAAATGCTGTACAAGCTCCAAAACATTTTGTAAACTGACATATGGTAGCCGATCATAGGATATACGATTATCACACACAGAAGGGACTGGAGTAGTGAGTATGGAATCTCAATGAGGACCTGCAAAACATTATATACTTGGATTATGTAGAGAGAAATTTAGCCAGTGGATGCTAATTATAGAAAATTATGGCATCTCATACTCATAGTAGTGGATTTTCTATAAGATCTACAAGCTTTAACGGAAACATATTAACCTGAGAAAATGAATATGCCCATGAGGAGTACATCCGCGCAAACCTTTCACGGTAGAAAACATTGCGTTCGGTTGCAATGAAGTACATCACTGTTGAACAGTTATTTATTCCAGAGAAGATTACTACAGTGTACATTGAGCCTAATATGCTGACAAGATCTTGCTGGTTATTTCTACAGAGAAGAAGGAAACACATATTCAGTAAACAAACACAAACGAAACGAACACTTCTATTAAAAAGACAGAACACTTTCAAATATGAGAAATTATGTTTACTACATCACTTTAGTTCGAGCTTTACTCTCAAAAAAGAAAAACTGTGATTCCACAATTTAATTGCACACAATCATATTTCGAAATAGGGAGCGGAGACTTACATGTCCTTAGCTTTTTGCCAGAAGAGAAGGCCACATAACGTAGAGGTGAGCAATATGAAGACTAAGCGAGTGAGATTGTGTGAAGGGTTTCTCCAATACGAGCAATGTTGTTTCCAAACGCACGCCTTTAGTTGTCCCCAACCTGTTTGTGAAAAACGCGAAGGAAAGCTCAAAGCTTCCGATCCCATAGACGCAGTACTCAGATTCTCAACCACCATTTTGTTCTCCCTGCAAGAAAAGACCAAACAACCAGTGAGAACAAAACTTTTCTACTCGCCTATGTAAAGATTATGAGGATTGCATAAAGACTCACTTATACAGAGTTGAATCCTTGTATGCTTGTGCAAAATCCATTCCAAGTTTGTCCTCTGAAGATTTACAAGTGATGTCTAACATCCAAGTGGCTGGATTACAATTCTTTTGGATCTTTGGAACTCCAGGAATGCTCTGTCAATAGAGAGTACTCTAAAAGTTATTTGTGGAATAAAAAAACCCAGAGCTGAAAAAACCAGTCTTGTATTATAGAGAAAACTGACCACTAACCTCAAAGTATTCGATAACCTTACTTGAATGTTGTCCAAGAGGCCCATAGTAGACAAGCTGTCCCCCATTTTTCATCAGGATCAGCTAAAATTAAAGGAATAAGACTGTGTTAGAGGCATCAAAGTCTAGATTATGCGGTTAAATCAACGATTTCAGCCGTTTTACCTCATCAAATGACTCAAAGATATCTATGCTCGGCTGGTGGATTGTGCACACAACTGTTCTCCCAGTCTCAGCAACATTTTTCACAGCTCTCATAACAATGGCGGCCGCTCTTGCGTCAAGCCCTGTGGTAGGTTCATCCATAAAGACGATGGAAGGGTTAGCAACAAGCTCCACGGCTATAGTCAGCCTCTTGCGTTGTTCTGTGGATAAACCACTAATTCCAGGGAGTCCAACCATGGAATCTTTAATATCCTCAAGCTCAACTGTCTCAAGGACTTCATTGACAAGATCCTGAAGCCAGATCCAGAATATAGTCAGATTAACAAGGTCCTGTTGTGGATTATTTTTGAGAGTGTGTTACTTACGTTCTTGGTCTGTGAATCGATGTTATAGGGGAGTCGAAGCCAAGCAGAATATTTCAAAGACTCTTCCACTGTTATATTAGAAGAATGAATATCAAACTGTTCACAGTAACCTGATACTCGTGCAAATGTTTCTTGAACCTTCGGATACCCGCCTACATGGATATCGCCTTTGATGGTACCACGGGTTTTCCTTCCAGAAAGGACATCAAGAAGAGTCGTTTTGCCTGCTCCACTAACACCCATCAGAGAAGTGAGAATTCCGGGCTTCAATGCACCTGTAACATCAGAGAGAAGCTGTCGCGTCTTTCCCTAAGGAGGAATGCGAGTCACATGTAAGCTTGTGTTCCGTTTGAGAATTAAAGTATCTCAAAATATTCATACTAAAATTAAACAATGTTCACCTGAGGAGTCTCAATATAATACTGCACGTTTTGAAATGTGACAGTGAGGGGCTTGAAAGGCAAGATAACTTTTCCTATGACCAAAGATGTGAAAAAAATTCTGGTCACGAGGGATATTCACTAACCTGTTAAAAAATTAGTAAGATGGATAAGATGATAAAAAAAGAGATACCTGTTTTAGCTCGGGAAGTGATTTCAGGGCAGAGTTTAAAATCTTCCACTGAGCTTTGAGAGTTCTTCCCATGAGAAACAATAGCATGGGATCTTTGTGGATCTTAACTTACAGAGAAATTTTTGTCAATAATTTTATTGGATAGCTTTTCATTAAGTAATGTTATGTTATTTGTAGGGAACTTACTATTCCGATACGCCAGGGCTAACGCGTAGATGGCATTGAAGAACAATGTAAACCCGATTATACCACCAAAACCTGTCCAGTAAGAGTGCCTACCGAAATTCAATCCACGGACGTCTAGCACTTGTTCCCCAGCCGTAGTGTTGGCCGAGATCAACTATCAACACAAAATATAAAGTGGATCAGCAAACTAGAGTTACAAGACTTGTGTACAAGTCTTCGGAAGAATTATTATTACCTTCCTCCACCGTGGAGCGAAAAATTCATTTGCGGTTAAACCAATCTCAGCATATGACAATGGAGAAAGCCAGAATCCCCATCCCAGCCAAGCAGGCATGGATGCTGAAAGATAGATTATTGTTATAAATGGTCCATTAACGAATCCTATACTAGATGCCAACCAATCTTTACAAGTAAATCATTATATAATCAACACTTAAACTTGCTAGCAAGTTACAAGAGAAGGGCGCCTAAGTGACTTATATACGAGATTTAGAAAATTCATGTTTGGTGGATTTATTATAATAGCATAGCATGCAGGTGTAAATAATATTTGAGAACTGTAGAGTCATAACTTGGTAAAAGAAAGACAACAGAAACTTACATTTTGGAATAACGAAACCTCCGAATAATGAGAGAAGCAATATGGCAATAGCTCCAGACAATGTGGAAGCAACAAATGTGCGACAGACTGCTGCTAGTGCGCGAAACATTGATACACACGAAAGGTTGAATGTAAATAAGATAACAAACTGCCGAAAGAACCTGAAGGAAAGTAGCACTTACCATTAGAAGCAGTTTACTCAATTGAATTTGGATTTATCGTTGAAGGTATCTTTAAAATAAAAATCATTTACCTTCCAACCTCAGGGCTATAACCAATGACATAATATGTCAGTAATGTCCAAATGAATGAATCGAGAACCGAAATAGGTATCTTCAAGATAATTGAAGGAATTGCATATGCCCAAGCAGGATAAAAGTATAAATCTTTCTGTTTGCAGAACACTCCTAATCTGGAGAGAGTCAAAGTGAGTTCTGGAAGCCCATCAGCAAGAAGTCTAAAGAGAGCAGTGAACATAGAACCCATAAGATAATTCCCATGTGGAGCATCCGTTGTAGCTCCAGCTTGTAGAAAAACGGTCATTGTGACTATCGCATTGAAACTTAACTGCATAAAGAAAAAGGTTAGCTAGCATACAATGGTAATTGAAAAAGAAACCTTGGCAGAGAAAAGGAAAGTACCAGTCCAGATTTGAACAAGTAAATGAAAGAATTCCTTTTCATCAAAAGAAATTCTCTCCTCGAGCAAGCTTTAAGCATCTCCCATTTACTCAGTGAGTATTTTCTAGAGCATAAACCATCTTTGCAAGTCCGAGATTTATCAAACGGCTTTGAGAGTTCCTCCTTTAGCAGTAACCCAAGATTTGATTCTTTAAACTTCTTAATGAATGAATCAACAGATATATAACTGTAGGGCTTGTCTCTGTGACACCAATATTGTTCTTGATCTTTTCTAGACATAACCTGTAATAGAAGAATGTGAATGAGAAGGTTTTCTATCAAATAGATATGAAAAAATGGCCAATTTTACTAGACATACCTCTTGGAGGAAGTCAGCAACGCCTTTCCTCTCTGGACACTTAAATCCACAATCTTCGAAGAATCTGCATATATCAATTCGTGGAGCATGGTAAACTATCTTTCCTTCCCCCATAAGAATCACATCGTCAAAAAGCTCAAATATTTCTGGTGCAGGCTGAAGAAGTGAAATCATTATGGTGGCGTCAGATATATGCGCCAACTGTTGGAGACATGACACTATCTGGAACGTAGTTGAGCTGTCTAAACCATTCGATATTTCATCCATGAACAGAGTTGTAGCTGGACCCACAACAATTTCCCCTACAGTAGTCGACGTAGATAAATTAAACGCTCTGATGCAGACGACTGTGAAGTGTGAATGGCTGTAAGAAAGTGAAAGTACCTGTTGTCAACCTCCTCTTTTGGCCACCAGATATTCCAGGTCTCGTGGCATCTCCAACTCGTGTATCTGCGCAGATATCGAGTCCCAGGATCTGAAAGATGGATTCACAAAGTAATATTAAATGCAGCGTATGGATAAATAGTCAGAAGATTAGAAAAGTAACCCTGAAAGCAGCATACCTTTAGGATATAGTCAGTTTGCATATTGTTTTTCAAACCTTCAACAGCTATTGCCTGTCAAACCCAAGGAAAAGGACATTGAGATTTCTTATGTCTCAAGAAGAAATTTGATTTTTTATCAGCTACCTTCATGTAGGCATCGATATCAGGATCTGGAACGATTTCTTGGAGTTTCTCCCTTCTACTGATCTCCTTCATAATTTCTGTTGAATAAAACCACGGCTTGTTAATGTAAACTGAGTTCAATACCTAAAAATATCCTCCATTTGGAATGAACAATCAGAAATTTGAGCCTCACCCATACGGCTTCCTATGCCCTGGCAACAAGCAGAGAAGTCGAGTGTCTCTCTCACACTCATCTCTGGAATATGCAGATCGTTTTGACTTATATAACTCGACGTTTTCTCTGGAATAAACTCTGAAAGTAAGCAACCATTGTAACGTACTTCTCCTCCAACCTGCAAAGTACAACCCTTTTGATGAAACCTGCAAACTTCTAATATACTATTTGAGATGAACATGCTTATGTTTTAACTTCTTTGGTCAAACCTTCACAGAAGGGGCTAGTCTTCCAGAAAGTGCCTGTAATAGAGTGGTTTTGCCACAACCAGGAGGACCGAGCAACAACGTCATTCTGCAGGAAAAACAAATACCTCTTTTGAGCTCGATGAATATATTTACAAGAAACGAATAATTACACAAGATAGCCAATCACCCTTCATTTCTTCTTCCTTGCAATGTAAAATTAATTTACCTTCCTGGCCTCACGATACCGCTCACACCTTTCAAGATGCCTATCTTGGTTTCTTTCTTTGAACAAATGAGTTCCTGTAAAAGCCATCAAATTTTAATTAGACAACACAGCCATGGAAGCGGCATAGCTCCATAACTAGATCGATGTAGCAAACATATTTGATGGTACATACACATAGCATGCCCTTGATTGCATTCCAAAGAGTTGGGATAGGCTTTCCATGAATTACTTCGCATTCCGCTTCAACAGAAAGCTCATCAAACCTCACTTCCACCTTAGATAACTCTATACCAACTCTACAAATTACACATTTTACAACAGATACAAAAAATTACGAACCAGAAACCAAAAACAGAGATTATAACATGGAAGTTAGAAGCATGCAATGGCTTACTCATCGATTCTCTTCCTTATTTTTTCAAGTAAATGGAGATTATCAGCCTCTATTTGTTTAACAAGCTTTTCAATTAGCAAGTGTCTATCAGCAGCTTCAAGTTTAGTAACATCAATAACTCTCCCTTTATCAGACGTTTCATCTCTTGATCTTTGAAACAGAACAGTAGTAGTCCTTTTAACAGTTGGTAATCTCTCAACTGTAGCCCACTGCGACCTAAGCTCCTTCTCATCACCATTTCCAGAACCAAAATCAACCTCCAGAGACTTTGCCTTGTTTTCATCAGAACCTGTTTGAGCCATTGTAAGATAAAAAAAAAGCAAACTTCACATTATGAAAATGTCAGTGTTTTGTTTATATAACTTTACCAAACTTACGTATACATTAATATCACGCGAGCTCCACGTGTGAAAGAAGTGAGCATCCATATATTCCGGTCTTACACAGAGGAAAAAACTGTAGAAAAGAATAAATAAGCTAATAAACAAAACTCTGGTAAGCGTTGAAAAATCTTATCTAGGTGATTAAAGTAAGCACAATAGAATCAAGACGAAATCTTTTCAACAAGAGTCAACTCATAACAAAAAAAACAATGTCGGTATTGATATTCATAATGTGCCAAAAAAACAGATTCTGAGTATTCATACTTCAACACAACTTGTAGGATTTTTCTCTCAGGCATTTCATCGAACACTTTAACTACCTTTAGTTGAATCAACTATACGACTTTGTGGGTATCCTCTATTCCCTAAGATTTTTTGGATCCAATTGTGGGTATCCTCTATTCCCTAAGATTTTTTGGATCCAATCTAATAGAATCTGTCAGTGCATAGGCATAACCCACATGGAAATTTCTTCAGCAACACGTCGTCAAGAAGATTATCGATATCACAAAAATAATTGATTCATGTCAGAGATTACTCTGTTTTACGAAAAAAAGTCAAAGCCAAAACTTATAACCAGTGTTCTGAAACCGAACCGATCCGGTCGGACCGGTAGAACTCGGAGTGAGACACTAGAGTAGACCGAATCATGTTTGAAAAAATGAACTGGATTTTACTCCAGTTTTACTCTACTTTTTATTCTGAAACAGAGTATATTGAGATAAAGAAAAGATTTTTACTTCAATGTAAAGTTTAAATAAAAAATTAAGTAAATATACTTTTAAATCATAAAAATTCCGATAAATCCTAATGGTCTTGCAAAAATCCACAAAAATTTCAATTATTCAGTTCGATTTGATTTGAAGGTTTTAGATTTTAGAAAATAGATTTAATTGAAAAAAATTGCATTTTAGTTTGGTTTGGTACGAGTTCGGTAGATTTCAAATTCGATTAGTATTGTAGATTTTTATTATATATTGAAACATAAATTGTTTATATATTATTTAATTAAAAATATATTTCAAATGTGTTCAATTAGTTCGGTTCCTTCAGTTTGGCAATTGTTTGGTTTAATAGTTTGTCTCGTCCTAGTTGAAATTTATTGGCTTGCAGTCGGACCAAACAGTAATCCGAAAATTATGCAGTTTATTTCTAGATTTGGTATTAAAAATACAAGTTTATTAGTAAATTAGGCAGTCTTTAAAACATAACAGTAGAAATAGAGAGCTTACTATTTATAATTATATTGAAATTTTGATGGCAAATGTTACAAATATGAGTTGTTCATGAAGGTGTAAAAGTCCTCCAAACCGTTGTAAAATAATGAAAGCTGCCTAAATTACTTAATTGTAAATACTAAACATGTTCAGAGAAACCACACATGTTTTTTTTGGTAAAAGGAACCACACATGTTTCTGCTATAGGTAGGCCGTCGGATTTTACCAAACAAACCACAAGACGAAACCTAAAGATGCGTTGAATGTCGAAACCAAATTAGCAAAAGAAAAAAAAACAAACTTGTTAAAGAGTTTATCAAAAAAAAAAAAAAAAGAGTCAAAACTCTGTTTTTTCAGCATTCCACAGTGTATTAGACCAATTTTCAAAATATAATGGTTGGATACTCCAATTCTGATTCTGATACCACAAACCATGGAAATTAAAACCTCTCTTACTCAAAGATCAAAAATCTTCTGTTTCCTCAAAAATGTTAAGAAATATGAAAAAAAAAAAAGGTATACTAAATCTGAGATGGAGCCGTGTTAATAATGGATATCGAGGAAACTGAAAACCGAGACTTTTGAAGAATCAGAGCTTTGCAAATACCATCCATCAATCCACATTTCTAGTATGGGGATGATTATGATCAGGGCCATTGCAAATACAATAATCAGTAATTTTTTGTGACCTTAGCTAGATAACATAAGTAAAATAAGAAAAAGCTACTATGATTACGAAAACATAAACTATTTCTTTTGGAAATTGAGTTTGCTCATGAAAAACATGGAAGCGACAACAGATTCTGATATTGATATCCACAATGCGGGGAACAGATTCTGAGTATTCATACTTCCACACAACTCGTAGGGTTGCTCTCGAACATTTTGACCACCTTTAGAATCAACGATAAAACTTGGTGGGCATATTCTATTCCCTAAGATATTCTCAAGTAATAATTTTGCGGATTGAATCGTATCAGAATCAATCAGTGCATGGCCATAATCACATGGAAATTTCATCAACACTACGTCCTCACGAAGATCATCGATAACATAAAATAATTTGATTCATATCATAGATAGCTTGCATTGCAATTTTGGCAACGAATTGTTGTCTGACGCGTTTACAATGATTAGGTTGCCGACATTATGATGAGAATTGGTGACGCAACGATCTTGTAATATTTTATCTTAGGACAGTTTATGGGCCAAGGCCCAGGCCCATTTATTATTCAACATAAGGGGAAGACAAGGCAACGTAAAGGTTTTTGGGAACTTGGAGACAAATTATTTGAAAATAATCATATTCAAACGGATCTACTATTGTTATGGATACTTGTGTATCTAATTATGGATTTTTCGTTTTTTATTCTTGACCTGTGGAGTTGAACAAAAATAAATAAAAAAAATTCTTCACCTATGACTAATGATTATTGTCTACCGTATTCGTAACAAGGTGTGGCCTCTGTCAACTAAAGCCTCCCTTCCTTTTCCTCGGTGCCACCGAGTCGGTGGTTTTCCTCGGGTCAAGGTTCCGGCTTTGTTTCTTATCTTTCTATATATTTCATGTTGTCAAAGTTGTAAATTTAGTTCCTTGTTGTATGCTTGTAGTTTAATCTATTATATCTCTCTTATGGGCTTCGGGCTTCGTCTCCGAGGATTTCATGTTTGTCGTTGACTTAGTTTTAAGTCTATTGTGGCTTTGTAATCCTCATGTAGAGCCATCACTTGGACAAATAACCATGGGCTTGGCCCAGTCCAAAATAGTTTTTAGACCAGATGGTCCAGAAAATTTAAGCCCAAGTTTAAAATTGTCCAACTGGTTTATTGTCCAGATGGGTCTTAGACCGAATGGGCTAAAACCAAATAGTCCATGAAGCCCAAGTGAACAATCTTTTTTTACTTTTGCGATGTTCTTCTTCTTCTTCGATGAAGAACCAAAACAATTTCTGAAATTTTTTCTTACAATTCTCTTTCTTTTACAAACGATTTTACTGGATTAGTCTATCATATTCGATTCAATTCATACTAGAAGATTGTACTAGCTCTGGTAAGTCGATTCTGATATTCTATGAAATCTAGGGTTTTCATTTTTTTGGGGGTTTTTGATTTTGTATCGATTTATGTATAATTTGATTATGGATTTTGTCTATTTGTTGTTTGATTCTAGATTTCGATTTTTGATTTATGTATAATGTGAAATAATTTTGGGTTTTTGATTTTTGTATCGATCTTTGGGTTTTTGATTTTTGTATCGGTCTTTACTTGGTTTGTTTTCCTCCTTTCATCATAAGCAATTCTCTTAGTTTTATCAGATAAGAGAGACCAAGCTTCTAAAACCAGCTTAAACGCTTCTTCTACTTAAATTTAAGTAGATAATAGTAAATTTGTGTTCATGATTGGTCTCAGATTAATGTATGTTTACACATGAAATGGACTTAACCAATTTCGTAACAGCAAAGGCTTGCGGCCACACAAATAAACATGAGGTATATGTCAGAATTGACTACAGAAACTATAAACGTACGTATTCATGTATTATAATATACGTAAAGATATACATCATGGACTGTAATTAACCGAACAAAATACTACTTTTAATTTAGATATTTAAATTGAGATCCTGATCCATCTCTTTGGTATCACCATTGTTATAGGGATATATGACTATACTGTATATGCGACATGCATTATTATGAGTGTTGTTTTACCGTTTAATTTTCTTAAACGCTTCTTCTACTTAAATTTATCAAATAACATACATCTTCTTCTACTTCTATCTTTAGGGCTGGAAAATGGATTATGATAGTGACTACACTCAAAATTTGGCCGCTGATGAGGATGAAAACTACTTGAGTAATGATGATGAAGATGATGTGGATCTTCTGCTGGATGTAGATGATCCTCCTGAGGCTGAAACTGAAAGTGCTGAGCAGAATACGACTGGTAAACGAAAGAGACAATATTCAAGTTGTTGGAAACATTTTAAGATGATTGGAGAAGAAAGATTTGATGGAACGCATCACGTTAGATGCAATCATTGTAAGAAGGATTACTTCTTGAATCTTGGAAAAAATGGAACAAATACTATGCGTCGTCACTCTAAACGCTGTCCGAACACACCGGGAAGTACTCCTAAATGTAGGAAGTTTGATATACTTGTTTTCCGAGATATGATTGCAGCTGCTCTAGTAGAGCATAATCTGCCATATTCATTTGTTGAATATAAGAGGATAAGAATGGCTTTTGCTTATGCGAATCCTGAGATTCAATTCTGGTGTAGAAATACGGCGGCTAGAGATTGCTTAAAGATTTTTGAGAAAGAGAAAATCAAGCTGAGAAAAGCCTTGAGCGTAATTCCAAACCGAGTTTGTTTGACAACAGATCTTTGGCGGGCTGGAACACATGAAGGGTATCTTTGTTTGACAGCTCACTATGTGGATATAGATTGGACTTTGAAGGCAAAGATAATCTCTTTTTGTGCATTTCGACCTCCGCATTCTGGCATAGCTATATCTATGAAGCTTACTGAGTTATTGAAAGAATGGGGACTAGAGAAGAAAGTGTTTTCTCTTACCGTAGACAATGCCACTTCCAATGGTATGATGCAAGGCATTCTAAAGAAACAGATTCAGAAGGATTTAGTGTGCAATGGAGATTTTTTTCACGTAAGATGCTCGGCACATATCTTGAATCTTATTGTTCAAGACGGATTGGCTATTATTGGTGAAGCTCTGCAGAAAATTAGAGATACGGTGAAGTTTATCAAAGCATCAGAGTCTAGGGAGTTAATGTTTGAAAGTTGTATGGAAAGTCTTGGAATTCAGATCAAAGGTGGTCTGATTTTAGATGTATCCACTCGGTGGAATTCTACATACTTGATGCTATCTAGAGCTCTAAAGTTCAAAGGTGTTTTACGAAATCTTGCTGAAGTAGAAAGGAGTTATACTTGTTTTCCATCAGAGTTAGAGTGGCAAAGAGGAGAACTTGTTTGTGAGTTTTTGAGACCTTTCGATGAAATAACAAGATTGATGTCTGGTTCATCATATCCTACTGCAAATTTATACTTTATGCAAGTTTGGAAAGTAGAAATGTGGTTGAGAACGCACAAGGATTCTGAAGATGAGCTTATTGTGAGAATGGTGGAAGTCATGCAGCTTAAGTTCGACAAATACTGGGAAGAATATAGCGATGTTCTTGCAATTGCTGCTGTTTTTGATCCGAGACTGAAGTTAACGTTTCTGGAGTATTGTTTTCAAATTTTGGATCCATCTACTTATGAGGCCAAGGTGGCTCATGTACGTAAGAAGACCAAAAAGCTTTTTAAAGCTTATCAAAAAGATCAAAAGAATCTTGCCTCTTCTTCAAGGTTCGAATTGTTGGAAGAACAAATTCCGTCAGGTTATAGTGTAAGTAACTTATCTCTTTGGCTTTGTTTTATTTTGGTTCTTGAATCTTGGTTATAGTGACTAGTAATATGTCTGAAACGTAATAGAACGGTTAGTCTTTTAGCTTGAAATTGTGTCTATTTTTTCAGGGGTTTTATGCTTTTTCTCAAAAAGCCATTGGTTCTGGAAATTCAATTTTGAAGAAGTATTTGGAAGAGCCACCGTTGGATATGATTGCTTTTAGAAACTTGGATGTTTTAGCATATTGGAAGGAGAATTCAAACCGGTATAATGAGTTGTCGGCTATGGCGTGTGATGTATTGAGTATCCCGATAACCACAGTTGCGTCTGAATCGGCGTTTAGTATAGGGAGTCGAGTGCTTAACAAATATAGATTGCATTCCCGTTTTTAATGTATCCCTAAGTTCCCTAATCAATCTTGCATTCACTATGGTTTCTTTATTGCATAGTGAGATTTGGTAAAGGTACATTTATAGATTTGAGAATCAAGTGTATATAAGTGTATATAACAACTAGTTTATATGAGAACGTATAAACTACGCTGTTTATATGAGAACGTATATAACAATTAGTTCCCAACTTATTGACGATTATAACAATTAGTTTATATGAGAAAGTATAAACTACGCTGTTTGGTTCTCTTGTTACTATATACTAAAACGACTAAATAAAAATGTAATAGATTAGTGCCCTCCAGAAACGAAATTATTAGAGAACTAACAGTTTTGCGAAAATGGACCGTAATGAGCTTTTTGGCCCATATGGGCAGCCCATGTCCAGATGGGTTTCTCTTGTGTCCAGATGGGCAGAAACCAAATGGTCTTTTAAGACCATATGGGTATGACCATTTAAATCCCGTACAAAAAATTGGCCATGCGAGCAAGCCCATATGGTCTTGGTCAAGCCCAAGTGACGGCTCTATCCTCATGTATGTTGCTTGAAATCTTATCTTATACTTTAAGGTTCCATTTGCCCAAACTCTCTGACAAGTCGACACATGTCATTTTTTTTTTTTTTTAATAATTAATCCGCCCATCCAACAATCACTCTCGAATCCCCTTCTCTCTCCTTCTTGACATTCCAATCCCTAAATTCCTAAACCTCCACCGAAATTTAATCCATAAAAATCAGAAGGAATCAAATTGGTCAGAGTTCGTTGATCGTGAAATCAATTAGTACATGGAGCGAGATTCGAACGGTAGATTCTCCGGCCAAGTTAGTTGATTGTGTATGTTGTACACTCGCGAGATATGATACAAACGCAGAATCTGTCTTCCTCTGTCGTGCACCATCAATTATCTCTCTTGATCTCATCGGAAACCATAAGAGAAGCTAAGCAGCTTAACTCTCTATCTCTCAAAACCGGGACATTCAATCTCTCTCTAGTCTATTCCCGTCTTAGCCAATAAGCACCTAGTCTACGCAGGCTCCGTATTCGATACAATCCAAAGTCCATATCTTCCCTTATGGAACATGATGATCAAATGCTATGTTGCAAACCGTCGCTCACACGATGCAATTTGTCTCTTCTCCGATATGTTCACTCATTTCTCACATTGCCTTGCGTCGTTAAGGGATTTTAATAGTGAGACAATATTACACTAAAGGAGACAATACTCGTGAGAATCTTGCTGATCTTTTAGGACAAAGAAAGCTTGGAATCTTTGAGTTTACTACTCCGGTTTTAAGAGATTTTAGCTGCTCTGTTTTTAGAAGAAATGCATCTAAGCTTATTGGTCTTCTCACGGAGTTTGGTCTCTCTGGGAAAGCTTTTGAAGCTCAAGTAAGTTTTTAAAAACCAAACCCATTTAAAGAAACATATGATTTTCCACATTTCGTAACTATAAAAAGGATTATTTTTGGTTTTGTTTAGGACATGTTGATGAGATTTACATTGGACTCGATCTTTAAAGTTGGGTTTGGTGTGAAGTTGAGATGTTTGGATGGGTTTAGCAAAGAAGGAGAGGAGTTCATGGAGGCTTTTGATGAAGGTAATTTTGTATTAAAAACAGATCAAATTTGTTCTTTTTAAAATGGATTCTCATATATATTCAGAAAAAGTCCCTAATATTTTGCTTCTGTTAGACCACATACGTGATTTGAAATCCCTACTATTTTGAAACCTAATCTTCAAAATTGTTAGATTCAGTTGTATTTGAGAATATTCACATTCAAAATCGTAACTCAAATCTATTAATTCATAATATTGAGTAATAATTTCAAATTCATTGTCAAATAACTTATGAATTTCAACTGTGCAGAAACGCACATTCAACAGGTATATTAAAAATTGAATCTCATTTATCAGCAGAAATAAATCCATACGTACGTTTTATTTTGCTCTTCCATTGTTTCCCTATAAAGTTTTCCTAATTTTCTTTAACAGGAATATCAATTCTCTCTCAATGGCATCCACTTATACCAACTCAGCCATTGCTCCCTTCTCATACTCAACTCTTGATGAAATAGATGATAAACTTAACTCCTAGTGTATAGTTGTCCGCATACTGTGCACGTGGGAAGCCCGTGACTTTAGGCGAAACAATGTTGTTTTGCTTAGCGTCAACTGCTTGCTGGTGGAATGTTTGATTTCATTACTGATTATTACAAAACCATAGAAGATTTCCCTGTCCTTAGCACAGTTCAGGTCAATTTCCTGTTTCTTATTTTCTACGGTACATCAGTTTCATATATGTTTTAAAGGGTTTTATAGATTGTCAGAGTTAGGCTTGATAAGCTTCAAAATATAGCTCCGAGAGTTTCTAAAATTAGTTCTATTTCTACGTCTATGGATTAACCAAATTGGGATTTTTAGTGGATAATCGTCACATTGCACTTTTTGCTATTTTGTGTTTAAATCCAGGAATGTTGTGAGACTGTGAAATCCATGAATCCAGGAACCATAAGCTCGAATCAAAGAAAGTATGTGGTGAATGCTTCCATCTTATGAGTACCAAAGACAGAGTAAGTATCGTTCTCATATAGATGTTTTTTTTTGGGGTGGAAATTCTCATATAGATGTTTATGTCTTCGTGATCCTCTCTTGTTGTCTTTGGCTCCATATCAAAATATGTTTCCATACCAAAAATTGCCTTTTTCTGATACATCAACTGCGTCCTGAGCAAACTGCCATATATATTTTCAAATTTGAGTTGAATTGCGGTTTAAGAAGTGGCCTACATACTTTAGAGATTATCAGAGGTGTTAACCATGAATTTTTTGAATTATTAATGAAGTTTCATTGACTTATAATAAAAGCTTGGATAACTAATAGTTGAAAATAAGTTCTTGTGATCAAATTGTTTTGGTCCTATAGGCTCCTCTTGAGTTTACAGCGAAGAAGAATAACATTTTTGCTGATGTGTGTATCTACATTGAATTCAGTTGTTGTACTGTAAGCATTGATGTGAGACTCGCAGTGTAGCTAGAAGTAAGGATCATAACCACAAAAACCATATGAGCAGCACCATACGGCCAAGCGTGCACCTGTGGGTTTTATTTCATATATAGATGGTTACTTTTTAATCTACTTATGTAATTATATGAATATTTTATATACTTGTTAGCTGGCTTTTATTTCATCGATGGTTTCTTTTGTTTGGATTTGTTGCAAGTTTATTTGTTTCAGACATCATTTTATCATGTATTTTGGTCACTTTCTTTTGTTTTGATTGTTCTAAACTTAATCTGACTCTTCTAATATCTGAAAGGTTGTGTGGATCTGTGATATGTTACCATAAGCTTTGTTCCACTTTATGTTCATGAAATCTTTTAGTGTTTTTTCACTACATTAACTTTCTATTAGATAGTTCTCTTTTACATTACACATTCTAAGCTCCTCAACAAAAACTAATTTTCTTACTGTTCATTTTGAGTAGGAAAAACAAAGCCCAAATTAATCTTGAAGAAACCGAAGAGTAGACAATGCTGGAGGATGGAGGGCCTGAACTTCTAATGCATTTTTTTCGTCCTGGTTGTGTTATTCAGTAGTATATGGATTTTCCTACACCATAACCATTTATTCACCCATTTCCATTTAAATACAACTTCAGTTTCAGTTTGACATTTTTGAACGTAACCTCTTCAAAAGTAAATAAAATGTATGTATATTCAACAAAGAAATATAGG
This sequence comes from Arabis alpina, assembly GCA_900128785.1. Classification (NCBI taxonomy): domain Eukaryota; kingdom Viridiplantae; phylum Streptophyta; class Magnoliopsida; order Brassicales; family Brassicaceae; genus Arabis; species Arabis alpina. The sequence goes on from LT669791.1 coordinate 11,200,695, forward strand.
TTCCCCCATCATAAATGCCCCCATTTTGGTTTTTCTTCAATTACTACCAAATGGTTTCAGTTGCAAGCTTTTGAGGTAAGATCTTTAATTCTGCCTACAACGCCCCTTACGCATTTCTATGCCACTAACTTCCTCCCTACTTACCTTATTGCATGCTCTATTAATTTAATTAAATTGTTTTACCCATGCAAACGATCTGCTAAGTATTACAGTTACTCTTTATGCTTTTGAATCTTGATACAAGTCACTCTTCAAAGAACTGTTAGATATAAATTCATTATATTCACTCATAATTTGAGAATCTTCAAATTCAAAAATGTTTCTATAGTAGTTGATAATATTCAATAATAATTACATATTTATTGTAAAATAACTCCTGATTTAAAAAAAAATTCAAACATCAAATCCAAAACGTTTACAATCGTCTATATATAGCTACACATTTCAACATCACACTTATTCTTTACAAACACCTATACACAAATCATTAGATCCCATTTGACATCATACTTTTTATATTTTCTTCGAACTTTTAAAAAGCTTTAGTTCATCATAAAAAATAGAAGAAGGCAAAGGCAAACCATGACAGCCAAAAAGGTCGCCCAAAGCTCATCAATCTCAAATGCGATATCCCACAGTGATGATATATAATTTTCCGATCTACTTTATCTCATTAATTAAAAAATCTATATAATTCATCAGAATGACTTATATTCTCTTTCGTAGAACTCATGGCCTCCCAAAGAGCACGAGAAACAAGACAGAAAATATTGGCAGCTAAAAAGGCATACTGTCCTAAGTACCCAATCAATCAATATGTCTACCAATGTCAATGGTGACATTTAGTTTTATGTGGGTTCTATAAGTTTATGTGCTTCCCGTGTAAGTGTTGCTTACATTAGTGAAAGTAATTGTCAAATAAGTGAGTTGATGTTCTTAAAGTGGATGAAGATTAACAAAATTGAAGAAGGGTTCCCAAAACCATACACACCAGAAACTAAGTTTGGCAAAGATGGTAACGGTTTGCTTACATAATCTTCCTCTATTGAAACCTAAGGCAATAAAATATATGTTCAAACATGTAAACAAAGAAATTGATAAGGCTACAAATGTTGGTGGAAAGATATATGATTCAGCTAAGGGAAATGGAGCCGGAAAAGAAGAATATGATGAGGTTGAGACGATCACACGTACATGAGAGATTGAGTAACCCATTTTATGATCATCAACCATAAGATGTTATCTAAATTGCTTATTTATAGATAGGGAGCTTAAACTTATTTACTATGATTTACTCTTTCAATATATTACTTTTCCTTTTCTTTTCTTTCTTCTCTTTTTTGTCATCATGGCAGGATGGCCAACTTTAAAATTTTTAACCTCTAATTAGAAGATTTTACCCTGGATCGAAAGGTGAGATGGCAGCAGAGAGGTGGTGGAACCATTGGCTCTCCTCTTTCTTTTTTTCTTTTCTTAAGTTTGCACAATAAGTAGTATACTTATTTTCCTATGCTTCAAATTAATTTTCTATTATGATTCTTTGTCATAAACTATCTAAAAAGAAACAAAAAACTTTGTCTCATTTCCAAACAATATGGTTCCTAATGCATTAACATTAAAATAGTTCCCATAGTTGGAGAATATATTTCACATCAAAAGTTGGAAAGAATCTTAAGCAATATATAAAGAGTATGGGTCTCTCCACCAATTGCCAATGGGTTTTAAGTTGGAACCTCATGTTCTAACATGATATCAAAACACACAATCCACACAGTCCAACCCAATCTATAATCGATCTCCGAACCAAAAATAGTCTCATCGATCCATACCCAAATATTATGAGATTAATACCAAAAAGTCATCATCTCGAAGGAGCGTATTAGGCAGGGCCGGCCCTGGGCTAAAGCCCGTGAAGCAAGGGCTTTAGGCACCAAAATTACTATATATTTTAGGGGCACCCAAATAACCAAAAGTATCATGTAGTATAGTGGTTTAATGCACGTGCATTAATCTCGACGTCAAGGGTTTGAATTTAGTATATAATAATGAAAATTTTATTACGTTTTTGTTTGTTATTGGGCCGGAAAAAAAACTTCTGCTTTAGGCAGCTCAATAGTTTGGGCCGGCCTAATAGGGAATATCTCATATCTCAAGTTAGAAATAATGTTAAACAATATATAAAAAGTATAGGTCTTTCCACTAATTGCCAATTGATTTTGAATTGGAAGCAGCTCATGTTCTAACACTTGGTTTAATAAAAAACTTCAGATGTCAAAAAAAAAATCATGAAATGAAATGTGTAACAATTTCACGCATATTAATTTAGAGACCACGGAAAATAATTGTGATCTTATGTTACATGCATGGTACCAATTGTGTTTTATTACTCTTCAACCATATTGCTTTATGTGTCAAGATCATAATATTTCTGTTTTATCTTTTTTTTTTGAGATAATTACCCAAACAACCTTTTTAGATATAGGTTTTACTCAAACAACTTTTTATTTTTTTAGCTCAAAAATTTGAGATAAAAAAAGTTACAAAGACATTAAAAATACCCCAAATTCGTTTATTAACGAAAATGCCATTATCCTTTGAGAAAAAAAAAACATAAAACCAAAAAAGAAAATAAAAAAATCAGATTTCAACGAAACCTCTTCTTCTTCTCCTCCGGCGACTCCGAGCGATTTCGTCTCCGTCGACGAGATTTGTTGTGTTTGACGGTAAGATTTGAAACGAATCATGAGTTTTCTTCCTCTCTATCATTCACGAGTGTTTTGGGTTCGGATTTATGAACGTCAATATGTTCTTCGTTCATAGGTTTCGAAATTCCGGCGAAGGAAAGTTCCGACGAGTGTTGGGGTTTCGTTTTCGTGCGTTGTAGAAAGGTAATCTCTTGATTCTAATCGGTTTCGTTTGGGTGTGTTGAAGTTTTGTAAAATCACGTTCTGGTCCAGATCTGGATTTTTCTTAGATCCAGATTCCGACATTATGGTAGACTTATTTCTATGGGGAAAAACATACGTTATGGTAGATTTATAATAGACGTTATGGTAGACTTATTTCTATGAGATGCAGACGTTGTGGTAGACTTATTTCTATGAGATGCAAACGTTGTGGTAAACTTATTTCTATGAGATGCAGACGTTGTGGTAGACTTATTTCTATGAGATGCAGACGTTGTGTTAGACTTATTTCTATGAGATGCAGACGTTGTGGTAGACTTATTTCTATGAGATGCAGACGTTGTGGTAGACTTTTCGACTCTTGATCTGCTAATGAATGAAATCTTTTTTGACGTTGTGGTAGACTTTTTGCAAAGAGATACAAACATTATGGTAGACTTTTCGACTCTGGAGCTGCTAATGAATGAAATCTTTTTTGGCTAGTTAGGATTGTGTTTCAGTCTAAGATGTTCAAATTTCCATGAATTTCTTTACAGGTATTCTTTGTACGTGCAATGTGTACCGCATGAAGATTGTAAAGAACATCCAAAAGATCATGAAGATGGTCTATACACCATTGTTTCTTGTTGTATTTAGGTAGTATTTGGTTAATCTTTGTATTGTTTAACATGCTTATTCTCCTATACGGCCTTATGGTTATGTAGCATTAAGTCTTCAATCTCACCCGTATATATGGCATGTAAGTCCTTAGTGGTAGATTTATTTTTTTGTGTAATGGTAGATTTATTATATTCAATGGTAGATTTTTGACTCTGAAGCTGCTAATGAATGAGATTTTTTTGGCATAGTATGAAAGACTTATGTGATTCTAATATGCATGTTGTTCGCCTCAAACGTGCAGTTACGAGACACAGACGTTCTGATTTGTAATATACGTTATGATAGATTTATTTCTATAAGATACAATTGTTATGGTAGACTTTTTGCAAAGAGATTCAAACATTATGGTAGACTTCTATGAACAATTTTTTGTAGTGTAATAAATGAATTGACAACATTTATGTATGGTTAAAACATGGCTTCTGAAATGTCTCTGTAACCATTACAATATCCTTAAAACACGAGTACGAGTTCATACGAAAAGATAGAAAATATATGAAAATATATAGTACATACTAAATCTACCATCACTTGTATATAAATCTACCATCACTTGCATGATATGCCCCTAGAACTGTACCACCTTTTGAATTGTCAACCAAGAACACCCATCAATTCTTTTCAAAACTCTGACTACCACAAACAAGAATGATTTGTTTTGTTCCCAATTTACCTCATTTTGTTCAAACCTTAAACCCTAAACCCTAGACCCTAAACACAAAGAAAGATCAATCATGGATCCGAGCTATGCAGATGCAAGCCTAGTTCTTCACCATTGTTGCAGGTTTTTTTCGTGCAAATTTGTCTATTTTTCAAGGGTAAAATCGACATTTCGCGTTCCCTGCAAATAACTCTACCACCTATCAAATAAGTCTACCACCACTATAGTTTCCTAAACATGAATTAAGTCTATCACCAAGGACTATAAGTCTACCGCTATCACAATAAGTCTACCAAATGTCTAATGTAAAAAAAAGTCTATCGTAACTAGGTTGGATAAAAATCTACCATCACTCGACCTAGTAAAAACAAATCTACCACTGCAATCGCTACCAACGCATAAGTCTACCACTGTTGGTCCTAAAAAAATAAGTCTACCAGTCAAGGGTTGGTTTCGTTGACCGAAAATACTGAATAAGTCTACCGCTGATTATAAATCTACCACTACTACAATAAGTCTACCACACCTATACACAAAATAAATCTACCACCGCCATAAATAAGTCTACCGCTAACTATAACTTTACCGCTACTAAAATAAGTCTACTATCACTATCCACAATTAAAATCTACCGCTGCTATGACTAAAAATCTACCACCAAAGAAGGCAAATCTACCAGTCAAAATAAAATCTACCATTGAAGAAAAATAAATCTACCTTTCAAAATAAGTCTACGAAAATAAATCTACTATTCGACTAATAAGTCTACCGCAAAAAATAAGTCTACCATTGGGTGAATTTAAGTCTACCGCTCAAAAGATAAGTCTACCGTTCGGAAACAAATCTACCACCAAAGTGACACAATAAGTCTACCATTCAAAAATGAGTCTACCGCTCATCAAATAAGTATACGGACTAAAAAATAAGTCTACCAGATCGATAATAAGTCTACCATCGCTGAGCGGTAGACTTATTATTTTTAGGCAGGAACTTTTCCGGCCTACGTGTCCCGTTTCGTTAATGACATTTTCGTAAATACGTTTTTTGTTATCAAAGGAAAAAGGGTAAAACAGACTCAAAAATAGCCTCAGTAATTAAAATCTAAAAAGGTTGTTTGAGTCAACCCAAAATCTAAAAAGGTTATTTTAGTCAACTTCCTTTTTTTTTTTTGAAATTTAGGAGTTTTATCTTGGGAATTTTGCTAAATTGGAAAATGTTTTGTCTCAATAACCTAACACCTTTTGTATAAAAAATTCTCTAAATTACCCTTTAATAAACTTTAAAAATTCAAAATAAATAGGTTTTATAATGTTTTAAAATCAGGAAAAATCAAAAATGTTATGTATAAGGTATATAGTTTCATGTTAATATTTTTTTTTTATTCAAAAAAATGTTAGAAAAATATTTTTTTTCCATCTACCAAGGTCAAATATGCCGGTAGATTGCACTTTCTACCAAACAACACAAATCTGCGACGGCTAGAATCCTCCGTTCTGTCAATTGTTCTATTTCTACGCAATGTAGAAAGCAAGTTCCACGATTTGGCTTGTTGCTGCCAAATGCAGAAACTAGTTTCTGCCATTCGCCTTGTCATCTACTCCATGTAGCAGATGTATTCTACCGCATTCATCTACATCTTACCTATATTCTACCGTTGGTAGAAGGTAGTTTCTACCAAAGTTAGTTTTATTTCCTTAAATCTAAGATCTTATTAATCGTGATTATTTACTTTCCTAAACTAATATATTTAAAAAAATATTTCCTAAATCTAATTTTCTTCTTTCTATTCTTCTCTAATCGTGATATATTTAAAAAAAATATTAATCCCAATTTCTGAGTTTTTGAAAATCAGAAAATAAATATATATATATTTTTTTCCAATGGCTAAATTGAATTTCAAAAATAACTTGGTTAAAGGGACAAAAAAACTTTCATATTAAGTTAGTGGGACAAAGCACCTTTCAATTTGGGTCAATTTAGCAAAAATCAGTTTTATCTTTGTGATAACATAGTGAGGAGTTATACACTAGTTTTTTCATCCCGAATTAGATTTCGTTGTATTTGCATTCCTCCTATCAATAAAATTCTCATTCTCGTACTTTGTTGTATGTTCTTTTGTCTACACTACAAGAAATAGACAATATAGCCACATATTTTTGTGTAGCTATGATATGATATTTGTAGCTAAAATCTTGTTGCTACAAATTTTGTCTTTGAAACAATGTAGTGGTAGCAAATGAGATTTTGTAACAAATTGTTGCTAATTAGGGACGAAAACCTACAACGGTATCGTGTAGCTATCTGAATCAAATTAGCTTCAAATGTGTGTAGCTAATTGTTACGGAATTAATTACAACTTATATGTAGTAATTAGAAACAAAAAAGCTACAAATAGTTTGTGGTAGTTTGCTACGAAATACCACAAATTGTTTATTGAGAAAACGAGATATGGCCTCAAAAGTTTGAATCTAATATGTTACAAAACCAATTTAACTAATAAAAAAAAATATGATTGAAAATTATGTTATTAATATGAATATTATGTAACTAATACAATTATTACAAGAAGAGAAAGAGAGAGCCTCCAAGAGGAAGATATAAGCTACCCTTGGAGATTGAAGAAAACACATGAGACAGTGATGGGGTTTGTGTTCACTTGAAAGTGGAGAGACAAGGAAGTTTGTCCCTCAGATAGGAAAGTCGTGCTCTTCTCACTTTCCTGTGACTTACCACTTTAATCTCCTTGATGTTTGGAGAGTATCTGTTCAAGATCAAAACACATCAGATACATTACTTCTAAAAGCCAATATTTACAAAGTTCATCGAGACATGCATGATATGATAATAATGCCTAGAGTGGTTTAACACTGAAGGTCGATGTCGTTTCTCCGGTATAAGCATGGATCAAGTGAATACATAGCTTGGTAACCTATCATGCTAAATTTTCTACCATAAAGGTGATAGTTCCTATATATGCTCTATATTTTCATACTTGCAGTGGGATGCATACACCATAAAGATACGACTCAGAATCGAAACTCTCTTTATTTCTCAAGAAAGGAAGAGCAAGATGACAATATTCGACTATCAAGAGCCAAGAAACTGTTTATGGCTTGTTTAAGCGTCCCTATTCTCCCAAAGCCAAAAGGCTCCCAAACAACCACCTGGTCAAAGATCCTTAACTCTGAACCCAACCACTCCTACTTATATTATTTACATTTATGCTAATCAATATACCAGAACAAGTGTGTTATAATTGCTGAGTTAAGGAAGAAGAAACTTACATAGGAAAGACGATTTCGACACCAATTCCTGCAATTATTCTCCGGATACGAATAGTAGTGTGGATTCCTGCATTTTTTCTAGACATCACTATGCCTTTGTAGATAGATAGCCTACGTCTGTTCTCAGGTACTTCCTGTAAATTCAAACCCACTATATCAAATCAAATCAAATCTTAGTCTGATAATAATCGCTTCAGTGTACACAGAGACAAGAATTTACCAGCTTGATTTCCACAATATACCCTGTCCTAATTTCAGGAACCGGTCTTACTTTCTCTTGAACCTCAATAGCTTTCTGATTCAGTATCTACAACAGCAAAAAAAAAGGTAAATCAGCAATGTATAATCAGATCAATGAACTCTGCACATATTCAAGAAAACCCATTTGATTAAAAGACCTTAAACTCTCCAAATTTCAATACCAAAACAAAACCCTAGTCTAAATCACACAGAATCGAATGTGAAATCAACTTACTCCCATGACATCTCCAAGCTTAACCCTCGGTTTCCATGGAGATTTAGCTTCCTCCGCCACATCGGCTTCAACATCTTCTTCTCCACTTTCATCAATATTCTCCACAACTGTCTCAGTTTCACCTTCACTGCTCTCTTCAGCTTTAGCGATAAACTCCCTTCTCTTCTTAGTATCGATGAAATTGGACCCCGAATGATTCAAAAAACCATAGAAACTGAGAGACGAGAGTTCACTGATGATGCTCGTGGTGGAAATGAAGAAAGCCCTAGATCTGATGGAGGAGGCACCGGAGAGAGAGAGAGAGAGATTTGGGACCAAATGTTTATCTTTTAGTATTTTTACATTTTACTATATAATTACTATATTTGTCATAATTCACAAGTTATATGTTGCTACATTGAGACAAAAAATCATCGTAGCTGTTTTTCACAATATTTTTGAATCATATGGTACCATTTGTTACATATTTCTTCAAATATGTTTGAAACAATCTTACCCACTACTATATCGTCACAACTTGAAGCAAATTAGATACAATATTAAATATGTAGTAAATTTGTAACAAATTGTTCACAAATAATGACAACTTTGCTACACATGTCTAACCAAAGAAATTTGTCACAAAGTGATATCTATTTGTAGTTAATTTTTACTACAAATTTTTATTGTAACAAAATTTGTGGCTATGTTGATTAATTCTTGTAGTGCTATAGTTTGATTTTTTGTTATTTAAAAACAACTTCAATCCGTAAACTATATTTTATTTTTTTAATTATTGATTGGTGAACATCCAATACGTATATGAGTACATAATGTACATCCAATACATTGTGAACTTTGTAGAATAAATTTGGGCTTGTTACACCCACAGATACTTTTGAAAACATAAATTACGAAAAACATACTTATTTGGGAAGGTGTACTTTTTTGCCTACTGTTCACAAAATACTTTACTTTATTTCCAAAATTACCCTTGGTAAAAGAAACGGAGAGATTACAATGCAAAGTCTTGTTTAGTTACTCTTAGATGGTGTTCTGCTTTTAATCGTAGGTTTACTTATTTTCCAGATATTTCTGGCGGTTGTTGACGAAGATTTGTGAGGCGGAGTGAATAGAATTGCAAGGTTATCTCAGACGCTTGAGTAAAAGTTTCGATGACCATCTCCAACTCTGCGGGGTCGATTAAGAATGAGTGTCATTTGGAGATTGAGGAGTGAAATTGGTTGAAAAAGATCGAGAAACTAACGTACGGTGGAGGAGAAAAATTCAAAGTCGACGGAGATACCAAGGAAAGCCATATTGCCTTCGATTTCTCCGTCTCTGGTTTCCTTCGCTTGGCGAGATCCGGATTAGAATCTTGGGCGTTCTTTATAATTGTTGATTTCAATGGAACAATTCAGATTTCGATCTTTTGACGAAACAATTCAGATTTCGATTATAAAAATCGAACATTTCTTCTTTGCAAAGAATTTGATTTATGTTTCATTGTTGTGTTTTAGAAATCCATGGAGTTTTATTGTTTGGGTTTGTCTCTATATGATTCATCATTAGTTTTAATCTCAACCTATATTTGCTTGGTGTTGAGTAGCAGAATTAGATTCTCTAAGTTGCAGAATCAGATTCTCCATGTTTGGGTGTCCACTTATTGATTGTGAAGTCTCTGCAAATTATGCCCAGTTATAAGTTTTTATGTTTCCACAATTTGTTTGCAGATACGAAACGTCTTTATAGTGGTATTGCTCTTAGAGACAAAATTAATCAATCCAATTTGTATATATATTTTCAAATTTTTTTATTGGTCTTATATGCTTATAAATTCATCATCTTGTTTGTGGATCAAATTGTTGACTAAAGTTCATGTCTGTTTGAAAATGAAATGTTTGCAAATGCACCATGTTTCACCATGATATCCACTAAGGAACATATGTTTCTCTTGGTCATATCATGCTTGCCTTAACTCTATAACATGTGTTACTCAAGAGTTGTTATTTTTGTTGCCATGACCATCAACACGTGGATGAGTTATCATGGTTAGTTTGTACATTTGTAACCACAAAACCGTAACCATTGTGTATAGTTTGTCCACTTATAACCACAAAATCGTGACCATCTCAACAAATTCATTAGAAATCAGACATTACAAGATGTGCGAATAAACTCAAAGACATGCACTAAATAACCAATTTGGATTCCAAACACACAAAAATCTCTTACTCCGATCCCTTCCCCTCAATGATCGTTCCAAGTGTTTGTATTTACAATTTTTATGTAGTGGATCCATGTTCTTTCATGGTTTTGATTTAAGGCTTAATTTTCCCACCAAAACTCCACTCCTAGTCTCCATGTCACATAATTCTTGATATAGATCCATGATATAATTTAAGTAGGAATGGAGATCTTTATAAAACCTCCACTCCTAACAAGAAGCTTAACAAGCATGTGTATAAACTTGAGAATGGAGAAATGCTCCGGTGTGACCCTTTTGATTGTAATTCCACTCATGGGGTCCATGTTGGTTAGCTCTGTTTGAGCTCATCTAGACAATGTTTGATCCTCATTTAGACATGTTTGATCCTTATGTTTTTGTTCACATGTTCGAGTCTTGCGAGGTGAGAAGGATGTCCGAGATTAAATGGTCATTGTTTTATGGTCACATAAACAAACTATCTATAAATAGGTGAAAGCTCAGTTTTTCCTTGATTGATGTGTTTATGTTAAAATATACATTCATGGAGGTAGTTTTCTTCTTGTTTCTTACGTCATATTCTCATTACTTAGTGTTTCTAGGATACTCAAGTGACTTGGAAGGGTGTTCGAACAACGGTTGGGAGAAAGGAGATCGGATTTTAAAGTTTAAGAGGATGAGAAGAAAATTATAAAGAAGACTCAACGAAGATAACTATACGTGACCACCCATACGTGACCATCGGTGGATCATTATATGTTAAGTTGTGACTACCATCGATACATGACCACCCATATATGACCATTGATACATGACCATTCAATACATGATCATCTATAATGTGGGACAACTTTCTTTGCCTAAACCTGCAACATTTTCTCAGCCTCTTCGAATGGCTTCATCATCAATATATACAATAAAATAAAGTTTTCTACAACATAACCAAGATTCTAAGAAACACCAACAATTGCATCGACCATAAAAATATGTTCACAAGAACCTTTCTATGCAACACAACATATTCTTCAGCATTCTCCGCAAAAACCATCATAAGAAAAACAAATCTCATAGTACCAATTTCAAGAGCAACATAGTTTCTAGAGTGATAACTATTCACCGGTAAGGATTAGGGGAGGTGGGAGGCGGAGAGATGGTGGTGGGTTGCGATCGATGATGGGTTTAACGATCATCTTTGTATGCGTCGTCGCCTGTTTCGGTGGTGAGATGCGATTGATCGGAAAATTTGATTAAGCTATTATGGTGAGAAGGAAAGAGAATTCCTTCGATGTGGTGATTGTTGATTGATCAGAATTTTGTAATTTGGATTTGGTTCGTCGTCTCATCAGCGGATTCCAACTCAGGTTCAAGTTATCGTTGAAGGATAAATAATGTTTCAATCCCTAATTTCATCGGCTTAAACCCAAAAACCACACTCAAGAACTTTTAGATATTATTTCCAGATCTAAAAAATTTGGAAAGCTCTTGGATGAAATTTAAAACCAGAATTGATCGTTCGTTTTTAATCAGCTTCACAAACAAAATCATCTTTATCTTTTTGAGTTTTTGTTGATGAGAAAGAGAGAGAGATCCGTCATAGAAGAGAAGAACAATGAAAGCACAAACAATTGCAATTTCAGTTTCTGTACTTTAAGGTTAAAACGGTCTTTTTCCTACACAAAAGTATACCTTCCCTAAAAAGTACCTCTATTGTAACGAAAGTTTGAGAAAATATGTTTGGGTGTAATAATCTCAATAAATTTTTATATGAAATCAAGTAAGAAAATTCCTATCCACCACGACTATATCCGTTCTTGTACAGCCCTACCATAAGACAGTGTTCGATGATATCGAGTTGCAACAGACAACTGGAAAACTGAGCCTATTAATTAATCAAAAATTGAACGGTGACCATACAACATCGAAAAAAATCATTTGTATTTTCTCCACGTGCTTAAAAAACACGTGAATAAGGAAAAGGCGAGAGAAAAAGACAAGAAAAAATCAATCAATTGTTTGAACATCATAAATCTTTGCGCTACAATAATTGAGAATCTCAAGAAATGACAAAGAGGACATAGAAAGACGGGCAAAAAGGTCATAAATCATTAGAAAACCCTAAAATTAACGTAGAGAATCAGAGCACCATTCATTTCATATCCTCTAATAACCACTTGCAATTAAAGCGAAAATATCTCAGTTGCTATATAAACAGCTCGTGAGACATGTGAACTGCACCAACTACAACTACAGAACTACTACTTAGCAACATTAAAAAGAAATATTTTCTTTATTCGAATTAAGAACAATGGCTGCAAATTACGACGAAAAGCTTCTGCTCAACTATGTTCCGATCTACATTATGCTTCCGGTAAGTCATCATCGATCTTTAGTTGAGTTTAACCTTTGCCTCTGTACTATTTATCCAATGAGATGTAAATAATCTCAGTCTAATTAATTGGTTAAATTCTATACAGTGGTGCGAGCGGTTTATATACAAGACGAGACAAATCATAAAGAAAAAAATTAGATTGGATTATATAGTATACCAGTTTTTACATGATGAACTTGGACAAAATATACGACAGATAACATTACAACATCACCAAGATTGGCATCATTTTAACTAATGTTTCAAGAGCTTTACTATTTTACATGACTTTATTCTATTCCGAACTAGACTTGAATTTACCAAAAAGACAAAGACTGAAAAAGACTCTTCTATTGTCATGTTCACGGCCATGACAATGATTGGTAATTTTAGCTATGCTGTCACGCGCTACATAATTTGCATTGTCACATTTATGTATTTACATCAATGTTCCAAAATATGCTATACACTAGATGTACGGTCGACCACTGTATAACGTCTAGACGTATATACGGACATTTATACGGAGTATATACGGTAAATATTTTTTGAAAATAAATATATGTATAATATTATAAATATAAAAATATACAACTTATATTGTAAAATATAACTCACTAGTAATATATTAAACAAAACTCACAATTATAATTAATATAATTTATTTTTAAAAGTTATAATCATGAAAATATATTAGATATATAATTATAAAATTATCTATACAAAAATAATAACCATGGATCATCTCAAGTAGTTGAAATTAAACAAAAAAAGAAATTTAAAATATCAGTTTTGTCAAAATATTTATTAAAAAAATACATAATGTTTATACGGCATATTTACGGCTGTATAGCTGTATAAACGGCCGTATTATTGCTGTATAAACGGCTGTATAGTTTAATCCGTATTTTTAACCGTATAGCAAAAAAACGGTACAGTCCTTCATTGTATAGCGTATATACGGTCCAATACACCGTATTTTAGAACACTGATTTACATGGTAAATCTATGTTTTTTTTTTGTAGTATCATTCGTGGAAGTTGTATTAATTACCTGGTGGTGCATTGCTAACTTCTTCTTCCAAACATTTCCCCCAATATCACTGATAGCTAGTACTCATTACACTTCATTATTATCGTTTAGGTCATTAAAAAACTTCAGTTTAATTTTAAAAAATATAGTATATATTTGTCTGACAAAAACAAAAAATTGATGTCTTTTTTAATGCAACATCTTAAAGATTGTTAATTGGTGCGAGAGATAAAATGTTACTTGAGAAACAACAATATTGTTGTAGATTGTACTAATAATAAAACAGAATGTGCTATAAGAGTATGTGAAAATCAATGCAACAAAATGGATATACCACTATTACTGTTATATCCACACACTTTCCAATCTTCTTGGTCTAAAATAAAACACACCATGTTCTTGTAATTAAAATGATCAAATTCAAATTCGAACTTTACAAATTGGTTATAAATTTAGTAAAATAACGAATGTGAATTTGCAGTTGGGTGTAGTGAATGTGGAAAACGTATTCGCCGATCTCTTGAGACGCAACTCAAGCGTTTGAAAGAGGAAGCTGGCATTGACGGCGTTATGGTCGATGTTTGGTGGGGAATCATAGAATCCAAAGGCCCTAAACAATATGACTGGACCGCCTACAAAACGCTATTCCAACTAATCGGGAGTTTGGGACTCAAAATCCAAGCAATCATGTCTTTCCATCAATGTGGTGGAAACGTTGGTGACGTTGTCACAATCCCCATCCCACAATGGGTTCGCGATGTTGGCGAAAACGATCCCGATATCTTTTACACTAACCGTAAAGGCACCAGAGACATCGAATATCTATCAATCGGAGTCGATAATCTTCCTCTCTTCGCTGGAAGAACCGCTGTTCAGGTAATAAACCTCAGCGTTTGTGTTACTAGAAAACATAGATTGTTTTTTAAAATAACTATAAAGTTTCGGATTGTTTGCCCATAATCGATTTTTAATCAGATGTATAGTGACTACATGAGTAGCTTCAAAGAAAACATGTTGGATCTTTTAGAAGCTGGTGTGATTGTTGACATCGAAGTGGGACTTGGTCCGGCCGGAGAACTTCGTTACCCTTCTTACCCACAAAGCCAAGGTTGGGTATTTCCCGGCATTGGAGAATTTCAGGTTAATTTCATAAACATTTATCAACAAATGTTTGTTTCTTTGACGATTTAACCACTGATAAACCGTACATTTTGGTGATTTTGCCAGTGTTATGACAAGTACCTGACTAAAGACTTCAAGGATGCGGCGGCTAAAGTTGGACATCCTGAGTGGGATTTGCCCCAAGACGCCGGAGAATACAACGACAAGCCAGAGGAAACTGGATTCTTCAAGCGTAATGGGACATATGTGTCGGAAGAGGGCAAGTTTTTCTTGACATGGTATTCGAACAAACTCATCTTTCATGGAGATCAGATCATTGGTGAAGCCAACAAGATCTTTGCTGGTCTTAAAGTTAACGTAGCTGCCAAGGTATTACTAAAACATTTTTCCAAATAACTTGTCTTGCAAGGCAACTAGTATATGAGTCTAAATTGAGTATATATGTGAATGGGGTTAGGTTTCGGGGATTCATTGGTTGTACAACCACCACAGTCATGCGGCAGAGCTGACCGCCGGATATTACAACCTTTTCAAGAGAGATGGTTACCGTCCGATCGCTCGGATGCTCTCAAAACACTTTGGCATTCTCAATTTCACTTGCCTTGAGATGAAGGATACCGACAATACTGCTGAAGCCCTAAGTGCTCCTCAAGAACTTGTTCAAGAGGTAAATTATAAACTGATCAAAGAAAGAGACTAATATGTAAGTAAATATAATCAATGGTCTCTGATTTGATATTTTTGGCGATCATTGGTTTAGGTGCTAAGCAAAGCATGGAAAGAAGGCATAGAAGTTGCTGGTGAGAACGCATTGGAGACCTATGGAAGCAAAGGTTACAACCAGATTCTTCTCAACGCGAGGCCTAACGGGGTTAACCCGAACGGCAAACCGAAGTTGAGAATGTACGGATTTACTTACCTTAGGTTATCCGATACGGTTTTTCAAGAAGACAACTACGAGTTGTTCAAGAAGTTGGTGAGGAAAATGCATGCTGATCAAGTAAGTATTTTAGACATATATAGACTTTGGTTTATGTATCAAAACTGATTATATATAGTGTTAATGTTTACTTTGGAATGGGGAAAATTTAAGGATTATTGTGGAGACGCAGCGAAGTATGGTCATGAGATTGTGCCTTTGAAAACTCCGAATTCGCAGCTCACGGTTGAGGATATTGTCGACGCGGCGCAGCCAAGTGGAGCATTCAAGTGGGACTCTGAGACTGACATGAAGGTCGATGGTTGATCCTTGGCTTGCTATGGTCGGTGGTGTACGAGTAAGCATTTGATATAAATAAAGCAAACTAAGGGAAGTGAAAATAAAAGGGGTTTTGCAACATTTATGATATGGTGATTACAAAATCCTTAAATGAGTGTGAGTTTCGTACGTTCTCGGTTTACCAGAAGAAATAAAACGTGTTTGCTATTGTATTGTATTGTGTGAGAAATGAAGTGAAGTGAAGTGTATTTCTGGTTGAATTAAGTTTGTGTAATAAATAAAGAGATAATTACTAGAAAGACCTTTTTAGATGTATGGTTTACTCAAACAACCTTTAAATTTTGAGCTCTTATTTTTTGAGCTAAAAAATGTTACAAAGACCTTTATAATATGTCAAAACCGTTTCTTAACGGTTTTGCCACTAAAAAAAAAAACTGAACATATAAAAAGAAAAAAAAACTAAACGCAAAACCGTTCGTCTTTTTCACCTTCTGCGTAACCTCTCCGGCGATTTGGCGATTCTTGAACTGACGGTGATTTGACGGTAAGTTTCGATTTCTTTTGTGAGTTTTCTTCTTCACCATCCATGGCGAGTATTCGGTTAGGAGTTTTGATGGATTTGAAGTAGATTTTCGTCCGTCGGGTTTTAGGTTTTTGGAAATTCCGGCGAAGCAAAGTTGAAACGACTGGTGGGTTTTCGATTTCATGCATTGAAGAGAGGTAATCTCTTTATTCTAACCGTTTTTATTTTGGTTTCACTACAAGAAAACACAGTATTTGTGACGCATCTTTGTGACGAATTTTTCCGTCACATATACTTGTGACGCTTTTGCTTCGAAATTGTTACACATTTGCGACGAAAATTTACACTGTTGCAAAATCGTCGCAAATGTATGACGGAAACTAATCGTCATACCGCCGTTACACATTTGTGACGCTTTTGCGACCATATATACGTGGTCACTAATTTGTAACAGATTTGTGATGTTTACGGTGCACCGCTAAAAGTGTTGGCAACCAAAAAAGTAGGTGGCAACGTGTTTAATTCGACTTGTAAAAACATGCGTTCTTCACTAAAAGTTTGTGACGAAGTTGTGACGGATTTGTAACCACATGACAAATTATGTGACAGATTTGTAACGGATTTGTAACTCCTTCTAATATTTTTCCAAAATCATTAACATATTAAAGGTTAAAAGATGTATTTTCCGAATGTAAACTAGTATAAATTACTATGTACATTACAATTACCACTCACAACTTTGAAAATTCAACATTTATTAAATTTTGTACAAAACCCTAAATTTTAAACATAAAATGTATGTGATTACATTATAAACTATGAGAATGATTGATTTTTTTTCAAAATTGACTTTAAAAGTTACATACAACTCTTTTTTTAAAAACAAGAAGATTGGAAATAGATGAATTTAGCTTGATAAGGTCTATGTTAGCCTCTAAATGTTTAGGGTTGGAGCAGTGACTATTAAACTAGTCGCAAAGTGGTCATAATTTTGTGACTCTTTAGTCACGAATTTGTGACGCGCAACCAAATTTATGACGAATGTACAACTCCGAGTTTGATTTTGGAAAATTTATTAACCTATTTCAGGTAGAAGAATGTATATTTGGAAGGTACATTATTCAAAATTACCACTCACATTACATTTAATACTCACATCTATGAAAATTCAAAATTTTCTGAATTTTGAATTAACCCCTAAATTGTAATCATAAAATCTATATAATTATATAAGTTTTTAAGAATGATTGTTTCTTTACCAAAAATGAAGTGAAGAGTTAAATTTAAATCCATTTTATGACACAAAAGTATGACAAATGATGAAGTTAAGATTTGGACATGATAATGTCATACCATTTGGAATCAAAAGGTTTTAGGGTATAGAGTTTCAAGTTGTGACTCATTCAGTAGTGGCAAAATTGTGACGCTTTAATGACGAATTCTTATCGTGGGATTTATTTAGGATTTTTTTTTGCTAAGAAATTTATTTAGGATTTGTAATCTCCGGAAGAATGATTCTTACAAGCTCTTGTATTGTGGAGAATCCTGAATACTTGAGAGTGAGGAAGAATGGTTCACAATTCAAGTATAAAACAGAGCATGAGTTAAAACTAAAAGCCATAACATATCAACCAAAACATATATTAATAATGAATTATGTAAATAGCAAAATCAACAATTTTGAGAATATTACCCTACACGTAAAATACATCAATGTGATAGTTATGATCAAACCATTTTCGGAATATACCATAATTTTGACAAAATCAACAATTTTAGGAATATACCCTACATATAAATTACATGATTGATAGTTATGAACTTATGATCAACCAACATTTAACAATGAATCAAACCATTTGATTAACTTATATACATACATTGTATAATCAAACCATTTGATTAACTTATTTACTTATATATCACTTACCATCACACAAATATTCTATACCCTAAACCTCAAAGTCCACACCTAAGAGATTTTTTCAATATCAAACCCACGTGCAATTGTCCCAAATATATTTAAATCACCTCAAATAAATTGAGTGGGAAACCAAAAGCAAGTGCAAAATCAAAAGCATATGCCAAAACCAAAATATTTGGGTTTCCCTCTCAATTCAATGGTTATAAATTAATTTCCCTCTTACCCATATCTAATTAAAAAATTAAAATTTTGGATTTAACCTAATTGTAAAAGTTGGCTCACCTCCTTATATAATAAACAAACTTGCATCGCCGCTTAACCCTTTTCTCCGTAAAGGTGGAGTCCTCGTGGTGAAGTGTAACGCGGTTAAGACGAAATCGGCGGGTGTTGCTGTTATCGGAAGTGTGATTGGTTATGGTGGTGTGTCCTAAGCAGCTTTGAGCTTGGGTGGTTTGAAAGGATTGGTGGATTGCTTGCTTAGCTTCTTGGCTAGTGAAAATTGGACGGCGAGGAACGCTGCTGCTGAACTTTAGGAAGGTTAGCGACGATGGAGAGGAATGATTTAGGAGAATTGAAGTCCAAATCCTTGAAGGTTTTTGAAAGCAGGAAATACGTGAAGGTTTGGTTTTCGTGATCTAAGTGTGAGGTTTTGCTCAATGATGATTCTCAAATTGATTTTGTTTCTTTGACCGTTTAGGTTTAGGCTGTGAGAGAGGTGATGAATCAGATGATAGAAGCATGGAAACGAGTCCCAAATTATCAGAGGAGGATTCTCCGCTCACATCTAATGCTTCTAAAGGTATCTTCTTCCACCAGTAAATCTTTAGCCAAATTAGGAGAGCTTTTTCTTGTTTGGTATCTTGGTTAGATTCTTGTGTCTATTTGAAAGATTCGTTGCTAAAATCATGGATGCTTACTTCTCCTGTTTTCTTGATTCTAGGCATTGGAGGAAATGATGCAAGTGTTGGAGGATAACCAGAGGATTACTCGCTTCAGCGACTGGTAAGCTGGTAAAACTTCTCCTTATTTATAAGTTTGTTATCTCATTTTGTGCTTTTCCAGTTCACTGATTTGGCCTTCAACCATTTGTTAGGACACTGAGAGAGAGAAAGCTTTCACCACATGATTCGTGTCTCAGACTAAAACAGAGATTAAAAGGGTAAGACCTAACATTACATTTTCTAACAAATAGATATGGAATTATGATCCACTTTGTGATGTTGTGTGCGTGGTGATGATTTTGTGTTCGAGAATGTGTGTGTTGGTGTAGGCTCAAAGCTGCAGAGGAAAGCGAATGAGCTGAGAGGAATAAGAATTGAATAGAATAAGAGTTTCTTTACTTTGATTAATGCAGAATGTGTCACTTTTCATTCTTGGCTTATGCTCTAATTATTTTTCTAAGTCTTTGATTCCTCTTTGTACAGAGAAAACCACTTTTGTCAAGAGATTTCTTGTTGTAGAGTTTTAGCTTAGATTTTTCGAATAATGTAATTGTATAATTATTTTGTATAATGTATATTTTGTTTTTGTTCTTTAATATTTGTAATTATATTTAATCAAATATAATTGCTAACAAAATAATTATTACGTAATTATGCTCGTAGCAAATTTTTTTGATAATTACTAATAAAATATATTATTTAAGAACATTAATCATGTACTTATGTACAATATTTCTGTCACAACTCCGTCATCGTTACAAATTCGTCACAAAATTACAATCATTTAAGGACGTTACAAATTCGTCACAAATATGCGACGCAAAAAATTTGGTCACAGAATCGTCCCAAAATTGCGACGCTTTTGCGACGTCATAAATTTGCGACGATACTTTAGTGACGACCAATTTCTGTCACAAAATCGTCACAAATCGGGTTTTTGCGACGGATTTGTGACTCTTTTGGGAGTAGCAAATGCCGTGTTTTCTTGTAGTGTTTATTGAAGTCTTGTAAGAATCGATGAAAACCCTAATTTGAAATATGTTTTTTTTTTCAGTTTCGGTGGTGTAAACCCATATTCCGGCGCCGATATTCGCAGATAAAGTAAGATTTCAGATTGGTATGGTAGTTTTGTTTATCTATGTGGTGGTAGATTTATTTAAAGTAGCGGTAGATTAATTGAAGTGTTTTTTGATTTTATGTAACGTTATGTTGTATTGTGGTTTTTAAATTGTGTGATGGTAGATTTGTTCGATATTTTTATGTTTGATGGTAGACTTTTTTCATTTGATGGTAGACTTATTTTCATTTGATGGTAGACTTATTTTTATGTTTGATGGTAGACTTATTTTCATTTGATGGTAGACTTATTTTCTGTTTGATGGTAGACTTATTTTCATTTGATGGTAGATTTATTTTCATTTGATGGTAGACTTATTTTCATTTGATGGTAGACTTATTTTCATTTGATGGTAGACTTGTTTCCGCTTGATGGTAGACTTATTTTAGGAATTGTTTAGTTTGCATTTGATGGTAGATTTTTGTTGTTGTGTGGTAGACTTATAATTACTGATTTGTGCAGGTATGAGTTCCTCGATTGTGAGAAAGGTATATCCAACCAGAAGGTTTCCGCCTCGATTAGCACCATCGGGGCAGAGAAGTCTCCATCACAATTGCATGTTACACGACTTTGAGAAAATGGCTGAAGCGGTTGGTGAGGACGTGTACAATGATATCATGAATAATTCCTCAGTTGGAATTATTCTGAAGCTTGCTACACGGAAATTCTATTTCTCAAGTGCGACGGTTACGCATTTCCTAACCAATCAATTGAATAGTAAAAGGTTCTATGAGATGTGGTCCTTGTTTGGTGGGCGGCCTGTGAGATTTTCCTTGTATGAGTTTGAAGAGGTAACCGGGATGAACTGTGGTGAGGCTGATGCAAATGATGGTTGGGACATTGATCACACAGAGTTTTGGAAAGAAATTGGTGTCCCAGTTGGGGAGGGACCAAAGTGGTCGGAGCTCTTGGTTCTGTTTGAGAAAATCAGAACATGGAGTGAGGAAAAGAAGAGAATGATAGCACTGTTGTTTATTCTGCATGTTGGAGTGTATGGTTACGCTCGTGATAGTAGAATCCCATTGAAAGCTGCAAAAAGAGTGATGGATCCAGAGGCTTTCGAGAGGTATCATTGGGGACGAGTGTCCTTTCAATGTCTCATTTCGTCCATGCAAGTGACGGATATGAATAAGATCACACTCCATGGGTGTGTTCATGCGTTGCTTGTGTGGGTGTATGAGGCAGTTCCCATTTTAGGGGAAAGATTTGGGAGGAGAAGAGAAGGGGCTGTTCCTCTGCTACGTTGGGGTGGAAGCCGGGGAAGGTACAACTTGGAACAGGTTATGGAGGAGGATAAGAAATCCAGCAACAACCACAAGGTATTTTTTGTTTGTTCGATGGTAGACTTATTTTTGTTCGATGGTAGACTTATTTTTGTTTGATGGTAGACTTATTTGCTGTTAATCATCTCTTTCTTTTTTTATTAATCTTCTCTTTCAATAATGTTCTTCATAGGTTCGTATCAGACACTTAGTGGTGAAGCCTTTGGAATTCATTTACCCTTCATGGATTGATAAGGAAGATTTCATACTTGATAACATGATCCGCGACATTCTTGGTGGATGCATGGATGAAGATTGTTGGGAGTTAGATGCTCCGGTTCCTAAGAAGAAAAACAAGAACAAGTCTAAGGTGGTTGAGGAAAGTGAGGATGAGGATGACTCTCCGGTTGAAAAGAAAAACAAGAAAAAGAAGAGCAAGTCTAAGGTGGTGTTGGAATGTGAGGATGAGGATGACTCTCCGGTTGAAAAGAAAAAGAAGATAAAGAAGAGCAAGAAGAGCAAGAAGATGAAGGCTAAGGTTGTTGTTGTTGAGGAAAGTGAGGATGAGGATGACTCTCCGGCTGAAAAGAAAGAGAAAAATAAGGACAAGGTGAAGCATGGGAAGAGGAAGATTCGATCCGACACTTCGGGTGAGGAGGATAGTGAAGAGGAATGCGATTTGGATATCCCAATAAAAAGCATTGTAAAGAAAAAGAAGGGTGATGGTAGACTTATTTTCTGTTTGATGGTAAACTTATTTTCTGTTTGATGGTAGACTTATTTTCATTTGATGGTAGACTTATTTTCATTTGATGGTAGACTTATTTTCATTTGATGGTAGACTTATTTTCATTAGATGGTAGACATATTTTCATTTGATGGTAGACTTATTGTCTGTTTGATGGTAGACTTATTTTCTGTTTGATGGTAGACTTATTTCTGTTTCATGGTAGATTTATTTTCTGTTTGATGGTAAACTTATCTTATTTCCATTTGACTAAATCCTTAACATGTAGACTAAAGATGCTATTGATGATGCTGGGAATCAGAAGGAAAGATCTGATGCTGATTTTGTTTCACCTCCTCCTCGTGGCAAAATGATGCGTTACGCGTACTCATCATCTGGTGATGATGATGATTTAAAGGCGAAGCAGATAAATTATGCACTCGACAATGCTTTAGGTGCTATTGCAAATTTGTCAGACAAGGATGATTTGGTGGTCCCCCCCATAGGTCGCAATAAAAATCTTGCTCCGTCTCAGAGGTCCCCATTCATAGGACACTCCGGGACCAGACGAATCATGGCTGCTACAGTGCCTTCTTCCGCTGTCTACAATCCTTTTGAGCCGGTGGACCAGCATAGAGAGGAAAAGTTGCTTGACTTCGTGAATCAAGATATGTAAGTCATTTGTCTTATTCAACGCACAAAAAAATTTCATCCTTCTAACTATAGACATATGGTTATTCAGAGACAACCCATTAGAAAACAGTCTGCCAAAAGTGGAGTTCTATTTGCAAATTATGACACCTAAAGCACTGTGGCCAGACTCTCGATATGGATGGTTGGGTAGTGAGGTAAATAAGTCTACCACTACCTTATTTTTGATGGTAGACTTATTGTTGTTCGATGGTAGATTTATTTTCTGTTTGATGGTAGACTTATTTTCATTTGATGGTAGACTTATTGTTGTTCGATGGTAGTTTTATTTTCTGTTTGATGGTAGACTTATTTTCATTTGATGGTAGACTTATTTTATGTTTGATGGTAGACTTATTTTCATTTGATGGTAGACTTATTGTTGTTCGATGGTAGATTTATTTTCTGTTTGATGGTAGACTTATTTTCATTTGATGGTAGACTTATTTTTATTTGATGGTAGACTTATTATCTGTTGAATTATTTTGCAGCACATGGGGGCTGCATTGAACATGTTGCGAAAAAGGTCTATGCAAAGGCCAACCCTTTTTACCAGTGAAAGGATAGCCTTTCTGGATCCGATATTTGTGTCCCTTTGGTGTCAGGAGTATGAATGAAACTTCAAAGGTAAAGATAAAGAGAAGACCTTTTTATTCGCCGAGGGGTATTTCAACATGTACAATGACCTAACTCCGACGTTTTGTCCAATTCACAAGAAATGGGTAACGGATGTTGATACATTGTACATTGCTCATAATATCAACGACTTGCATTGGGTGGCTGTTGTGGTAGACCTAGTTAACAGGACTGTCAAATGTTACGATAGCATCATTTCGGGTTACAAGGAGGACGTTGTGGTCGAGTCATGCAGACCATACACGAAGATGATTCCTAAGTTGCTTAAGGCTGCTGCACCACCTGAAAAAAAGAAGGGGATGAGTGAAGCTACGTTTCACTTCTACAGGAAAAAAACCAACGTCCCCCAAAACATCCAATCAGGCAACTGTGGTGTCTACACTGTGAAATTCTTAGAGTGCCTAGCTCTAGGACATACAATGGATGGTCTTTGCGATGCAATTGTGCCTGGTATTCGTCTAAAACTTGCAGCTGATATCCTGGAGGAGGCACCATTTATTGACTTGGCCCAGCAGGTCTCCGACCCAAACCCGCGTAATAATCTAGACGATAAGGTTCCGTTACAGACAGATTCAGGATAGTCAGATTTAACGTGATGGTAGACTTTTGTGTACATAGTGGTAGACTTTTGTGTACATAGTGGTAGACTTTTGTGAATGTAGTGGTAGACTTATTTTCTACTCGATGGTAGACTTATTGTTTATTTTGCATACTTTCAAAGGACCATGTTTTACTATCACCACTGGAGTAGATGTGGTGGTCCTTCGAAAGTGTGGTAAAG
Organism: Arabis alpina; assembly: GCA_900128785.1. Lineage (NCBI taxonomy): Eukaryota > Viridiplantae > Streptophyta > Magnoliopsida > Brassicales > Brassicaceae > Arabis > Arabis alpina. The sequence goes on from LT669791.1 coordinate 11,225,208, forward strand.
ATTCTGTAATGAAAACGTATTGACAACATTAATGTACGGTTAATTGAAAAAAAAATTTGGACTTATTTTCATTTGATGTTAAACCTTCGATCAGACCAATACCTTTGATGGTAGACTTATTTTTGTTTGACGGTAGACTTATTTTCTGTTTGATGGTAGACTTATTTTCTGTTTGATGGTAGACTTATGTTGGTTTGACGGTAGACTTATTTTCTGTTTGATGGTAGACTTATTTTGGTTTGATGGTAGATTTATTGTTGTTCGATGGTAGACTTATTTTGGTTTGATGGTAGATTTATTGTTGTTCGATGGTAGACTTATTTTTGTTTGACGGTAGACTTATTATTGTTTGACGGTAGACTTATTATTGTTTGATGGTTTTCGGTTTGATGGTAGACTTATATTTTCGGTTTGATGGTAGACTTATTTTCTGTTTCCTTTGTGTTTCGTAACCATTAAAGTACCTTAAGATAAGAGAAAGTAAACATGATAGTCAAATTACATAACATAACATACATGTTTAAGCGTTGCAAGTCGCATGATTGTGACCATGATGAAGACAATTGAGCACTTGGGTTCTTTCCTAATTCGTTTCCGACTCATGGCGATTTCCAAAGCATTTTTAATCCGGGAAAGTCTTGGCCTACCTGGTGGTTCACGCACAACCGGAGGTTTACAGACTTTTGATGCCACAATTTCCGGCGCTGGAAGCGCAATATCTCGTGGCATAATACTTTTTGAGTAACCCTTGAACAAGTTCTTTGTATGGAAGTAGGGATGTGCAAGGCCGATCAGTGACTTCTTCACTGTTTCCGCCGCTGCAATGACATGAACACAAGGAATTCTATCATTGTCAAACATTTTGCAAGTACAACTTTTTGATGTCAAATTCACCACATACATTGATGACCCCAATGTTACTTCTATTTCGTTGTCATTTATCTCTTGCACAGTCCAAAGCTTAGCGTTCTTAACCCTATCCTGTTTACAAAAAAGGTAAACATGTATTAATCTACCCTCAGTTTTCTATAAATCAACCATAACATGCCTATTAAATCTACTTTACCACATGCAAATTAAATCTACCACAACATGCTTATTAAATCTACCATAACAAATATTTTACCTGAAGCTGTTTTTCCACCGCAGTGGTCAAGGTTGTGGTCATTAAACTTGTTTTTTTCCTTCTTGTAGCAAACCACCTTGTCAACATCGACCTAATAGTATCCAGAAGTTCTACTATTGGATACCCACGCGCAGGAGATATGACCTTATTAATAGATTCCGCTATGCTGCTTGTCAGGAAGTTGCATCTATGACCGGGAAAATGCACACGAGTCCATAAACGAACATCGGCTCCCTCTAAATAAGTATGAAGAGCAAGACCTTCATCATCTGGGTTTACTCGGCTTAACTGTCTAAAGAACCACTCCCAAGACTCATCATTCTCAGTATCAACAACACCGAAAGCAATAGGAAATATGTTAAAATTTCCATCTTGTGTCGTGGCAATCAGTAAAGTACCTTTGTACTTACCTTTCAAATATGTCCCATCCACCACAACTACCTTCCTCATATACTTGAAACCATGTATGCTTGCGCCAAATGCAAGGAAAAGAAACTTAACCTATTTTCACCATCGACTTCCTGCTTTATAAGTGTCCCTAGATTAGCTCTCCTAATCATGTATAAATACGTGTGAAGTTCTTCGTACCCATTCTCAGCGCTTCCTCTAACCAATTGCCTTGCATACTTTAATGCTCGATGGGCTTTCCAATACTCTACCTATGACAATCAAACAGAAAATAAGTCTACCGTCAAACAGAAAAGTCTACCATCAAACAAAAATAAGTCTACCATCAAACCAAAATAAGTCTACCATCAAACAGAAAATAAGTCTACCATCAAATGAAAATAAGTCTACCATCAAACAACAATAAGTCTACCATCAAACAATAATAAGTCTACCATCAAACCAAAATAAGTCTACCATCGAACAACAATAAGTCTACCATCAAACATAAAATAAGTCTACCATCACACAGAAAATAAGTCTACCATCAAACAACAATCAGTCTACCATCAAACCAAAATAAGTCTACCATCAAACCAAAATAAGTCTACCATCAAACCAAAATAAGTCTACCATCAAACCGAAAATAAGTCTACCGTCAAACCAAAATAAGTCTACCATCAAACAGAAAATAAGTCTACCATCAAACAGAAAATAAGTCTACCATCGAACAACAATAAGTCTACCATCAAACAATAATAAGTCTACCATCAAACCAAAATAAGTCTACCATCAAACAATAATAAGTCTACCATCAAACCAAAATAAGTCTACCATCAAACAGAAAATAAGTCTACCGTCAAACCAAAATAAGACTACCATCAAACCAAAATAAGTCTACCATCAAACAGAAATAAGTATACCATCAAACAGAAAATAAGTCTACCATCAAATAGAAAATAAGTCTACCATCAAACAGAAAATAAGTCTACCATCAAACAGAAAATAAGTCTACCATCGTTTAAAGTACCTTTATTCTGAAACGTTTCGTTATAGCATCGGCAAGATGACTTGACAAGACTGTTGGTCCAACACCACCAATGAAATCTTTGTAGAGATGACCTAACACCTGATACGTTGCTTTACGAGCACGGGTTGAATGCTCAGTCACAGAACAAGAGTGGTTTCCATTATAAGTCTTGATATGGAAACTGGGACTGTCTCCAATAGTTGAAGCACGAGCCCTCCACGTACATCCTTCCACCCAATAACTAACCGTCAACAACGTTAAAGTCAAACTTACGTGCAACAGAAATAATCTCCAATCTCCTCTCCAAGTCCTCCTTTGTGGCATAACGTTGCCCAACCGCTAAGTCTACCGACCTCATTTCTAACTTCACGCCATCTGGAATCGATGGTAGACCCCTTTTCTTCGGTGGTAGAGTTTCCATGGCGGCGTCGTCATCATCATCTGAAAGTCTACCACGCCTCCCGTATTCATCATCGTCCGAGCTTGCACCGTCTGAATCGTCGCAATAGTCAAATCTACAATCATGATCTTCATGATCTTCATCATCTTCATCTATAGTTTCTCCTTTCTTGCATCCACTTCTCTTTCTTTTAAACAGTTTTTTTTCTTTTTCACTAATCTCGACGCATAGACGAATCATTTCCTTCTTATATTGTTGTACAAAACTCTTGAACTGTCTTGAATTTGCAACGAAAATCGGTGGTGTATCTAGAGCTAAGCTTGGTAACAGGTAACTCAATTTTACCTCGAAAATTTGTTCATCGACGCCGAAATCTTCATACACCATTCGAAGGAAATTGTTGAACGAGGTTACATGATCTAACCCAAGAACTCTACCACCTTTTGAGTTGTCAACCCCGAACACCCATCAATTCTTCGAAAAACTCCATCTATCACAGACAAGAACAATTTGTTCCATTCACTCGTTCGAAAAGAACTTTAGAAAACAAGGAAAGTTCAAAAAATCACTTCGCAAAGATCCAACCTATGCGGCTGTAAACCCTAGTTCATCACCATTGTTGCAGGTTTTTCGTGCAAATTTGTCTATTTTTTAAGGGTAAAATCGACATTTTGCGTTTCCTGCAACTAACTCTACCACCTACTAAAATAAGTCTACCACCACTAAAGTTTCTTAAACAGAAAACAAGTTTACCACCAAGTACAATAAGTCTACCGCTATCACAAATAGGTCTACCGTCACTAAGTTTGATAAAAAGTCTACCACCACTAAAGTTTCTTAAACAGAAAACAAGTCTACCACCAAGTAAAATAAGTCTACCGCTATCACAAATAGGTCTACCGTCACTAAGTTCGAAAATAAGTCTACCACCACTATAAATTCCTAAACAGGAAATAAGTCTACCACCAAGTACTATAAGTCTACCGCTATCACAAATAAGTCTACCAAATGTCTAATGTGAAAAAAAGTCTACCGTCACTAAGTTTGATAAAAAGTCTACCATCACTAGACCTGGGTAAAAACAAATCTACCGCTTCTATCGCTAAAAACGCATAAGTCTACCACCATTGATCCTAAAAAAATAAGTCTACCAGTCAACGGTTGGTTTCGTTGACCGAAAATACGAAATAAGTATACCGCTAACTATAAGTCTACCACTACTACAATAAGTCTACCACAACTAAACACAAAATAAATCTACCACCACGATAAAAAAGTCTACCGCAAACTATAAGTCTACCGCTACTAAAATAAGTCTACCGTCACTATAAATCTATCACTGCTATGACTAAAAATCTACCACCAAAGGAAACAAATCTACCAGTCAAAATAAATCTACCATCGAAGAAAAATAAATCTACCGCTGAAAATAAGTCTACGGAAATAAATCTACCATTCGAAGAATAAGTCTACCGCAAAAAATAAGTCTACTGCTACGGGAAAATAAGTCTACCGCATAGAAAATAAGTCTACCGTTCGGAAATAAGTCTACCACCAAAGGAGACACAATAAGTCTACCGCTCAAAAATAAGTCTACCGCTCAAAAATAAGTCTACCGCTCCTCAAATAAGTCTACGGACAAAAAAATAAGTCTACCAGAACTCAAATAAGTCTACCATCACATAGCGGTAGACTTATTTTTTTTTGCGGGAAATTTTCGCGCCTACGCGGCCCGTTTCATTAATGGTATTTTCGTAAATACGTTTTTTTATCAAAGGAAAAAGGGTAAAACGGACTCGAAAATAGCCTCAGTAATTAAAATCTAAGTTGTTTGAGTCAACCTAAAATCTAAGAAGGTTGTTTTAGTAAGTCTCCCATGAATAAATGAATAAAAAGTCTTGTCATTATATATCTTTCATTGTTAGTGAGATTAATATTTCTTACACATGATAAATAAAATAAATAAAGTATACTTTTTTATTCATTAAAAAGGTAAAATGATATTATTTTAAAACAAAATAAAAATTCAAACAATATTTATTTAAATAAAGGGAGTATAGCCGTACATGAAAATATCTTATTATATAAAGTTTGATGCGTCAAACATAATAATTCATAAGATCGTGACACGTGTCAAATCGATCGACCAAGATTTAATTTAGATTTTGTATTTATCTTCAAAAAAATTAATCACATTTCAATTAATATTAGTTTATAAGGATTATTTATTAATTTGTCTTTTTATACGTATATGTTGTCCCAATAGAATTAGGTTTTGTATTTATCTTAAATTTGTTTAGTTATGTTCAAATTAATATTAATTAATAAGCATTATTTGTTATGATTTCCTTTTTAGTTTTGTAATCTACCATTTTTTCTTTTTTCCCCTCACATTATATCTTCCTGTTTAATCTAATAAGATAATTACATGTTGAAAAAGAAAAAGAAAAAAAAGATAATACATGTGTAATAATTTTTTTACTCGAAATAGATTTAGGTGTACATATCTAATTCTTTAAGGATTACAAGATTTTTATCTATATAAGATCCTTTCGTGATTTCTTAATCTTTTCACCAAACAGTTTCAAATTTCAATAGTCTATTCACACGTTTTTTACCTTTGTAAACTTAAGATTGATTGTTCTTTTTAATATTTTTGCTCTCATACTAAATTTGATCCATATGTTTTTCCTTTATATATTGTTTTTCTCTTGCATATTCACCATGATTAATGTTCTTTGATCATGAGGCATTGATTATCGTGCTCATGAGCATGGGTTTTCTAAATCACTTTGGTCGTCTTTTTTAGTGATAATTGGTTTGATTTTGGTTTTTTTTTTTTTAGATTTAGTAGTTTAGATCGGTGGTAACCATAATAAGATATGATTTCTTCATCGATGTTTTTTATATTTTCTTTACGTGTTTTTATCTAACGTAATTTTTAATAGTAGTCCATATATAACCTTATACACTCTATTTGATATTCTTTACTCACCTAGCTACAATAAGAAGTTAAGAATGTTACAATTTTTAACTAATTTACATTTTTTTATGATGTATCTTTAAGATCCTGATTGTTGTGAATTATTTGTTTATTGTTTTGTGCTTCATTAGTATAGAAGTTTGAACCTGTTTGATTTTGTATTTTTTTAATGTAAGCCATCAAACCAAAAACTTTCATAAGGTGATTTGAATAGCTGTGATCTTAAAATATCTGGCAATAGTTTTTAACAAATTTAGTGATTGTGTACTTTTGATCTATGAATAAAAAAAAATCGGAACAAGGGAAGATTAAACGATTGATCAAAGGCTTATTTGTTATTAGATAAAACAAATATGAGCTTGAGATAGTTAAGGTATGCATGCGAGTCTGGAGGTTTCAGCATACATTGACGTAAAAGAGACCTCAGTAATAGTCGTTCTAATCGTTTTGTTACCGTGATAAATTTTTAAGTCTAAATAAATTTAGATTTACATATCCAAATAGATTTAAATCTATAACTTTTAGATTCCAAATAAATTATAGTAGACGATGGAAACGACTCTACAACTTTTGTTTTATTTGATGATTTGCTTCAAAAATCTTTGGCACAACGGCTACGGACGTAAGAATTATTTACATTTGTGCTTTTTCCCCAAAATTTTGATCTATATATTAATTATTTAAAAAATAATACTGTAAGGTATCGTATTAAATTTCACAGTTTTTAAATATATTCGACAATTTAAAGGTAAAATATATTTTAATATTCTATTTTGCAAGATATTGTTTCATCATATTTTCTAATTTAACACAATTGTTTTTTTGTCGCTATGTTCAGACAAGTTTAGATGATGGAAACAAATGTGAAGATTGCAAAGAGCATGAAGAACCAACCGGAGTTCTTGAAAGTAACCACGAATAGAAGACTGACTTGATGTTTAACCTTCTATAATAATAAATAGAATATATTTACTCTGTCTCTTTTTTCCTATTATACTATTAAAACGATAAGTTTTACTTAGTGGTTTTATTTTGTTTGTCTCTTTTTAATGAATTCGTTATATTAATAAAGCGTTTTTATAAGATAGCTTGATATATAAATTATTTTTTTCAAAGATCAGATCTATAAAATTTTAATGCCACCATATTTCCAAATCATCATAAGAAACAAATTAGTAGATATATGATCTCAAACTAATAATCACCTAACAGAAAACGGTAATCCAAATATTATCAGTTTCAAAAAAATTAGTTTTCATAATGAAATGAAGAGGTTCTTCACCTTAAAACAAAAGAGTAAAAAAATTAAACCTTTAAAGTGAAGTAAAAAAATAGAATAGGTCCAGAGATATTATTATTACTAACGATAAAAAAACAACGCTTAAAATCAATCGTATATTTTCTCAATACAAAGTTTAATCACTAATCTCATTGGCGAAAGGAATATACTTTTCCTTTTATGGACAAAAGTAAAAATAAAATTTAACTAATGCTATTGGGAAAAGAGATATACTAATGTACATATATATCAGAACAACATACATAGCATAAAGTTTAAATTTTAATTGTGGCATTAAACAACAACACTACAAAGAGTTATAAAATTAGCTAGAAAATAGAAAAAACAACGAGCAAAAGAAACCGACGTTGACGTACCATGAATGATGATCAGAATGCTATGAGCGAGAAGATGCTTATAGATAAACCTAATATACAGCTGAATTTAGATAGAGTGTCACACATAGTACATAATCTAAATTAATGTGTGTATAAAACAAAAAATTTGTATGAAATATATTTTAAAATTTCTTGCTCTGACTTTACTGATTTATGTACGGACACCATTATTCATTTAAAATTAAAGCAATTTTTTCCTTGCGTTCTATTTCTCTTCTATAAACTTTAATTCACGTTTTTATTTATTCTTTGTATTACACAATTTTTTTAATAATTTCATATAGCAAATAATAGTTCAAATAACAAACCCGTGCAACGCACGGGTCCTTCACCTAGTGACTTAAGGAAACAACATATATATGATGCAACATATAAAAATGTTTTAGCAAAAAAAAAAAAACATATAAAAATGTATTAGAGAAATAGAACACCCAAAGAAATTTTAAACGCTCATTTTTTTCAACACATGAATGATTAACGTTCCTTCATGATAACGAAAATACTAACTTATAAATAGTAAAAAAAAATACAGTTTTACAGTTTTATGCTATATAAAAAGTGTAGGATTATCTGCAAGAAGTAATTGTAAAACACATAATCCTAGACTTTTCTTATAACAATATTTGGAATGTAGTGAAATTCAAAGCTTGGCAAAAGATATTCAAATTTCAGATTTATCACTTTTCAAGGTTTGATGAATAATAAATATTCTAATTTGGATGATATTTTGAATCTTTCCAGAATGAATAACTAAAATGAGTTATGAAAATGTTTACTCAATTAATATTATATTTTACAAATTATTTAATTATAAATTAACCATAAATATATTTTACAGATTTAGGTGTTGCTTTGTCGTTCTTTGTGTGGATTGAATGTTCTGTTTACATAAAGGTTTGCACTGGTTCTATGCTCTGATCATTGGTATCCTTGGTTGGTTGTGTGGTGTCGAGGTTACGTACCCGGACACACACAAGTGACAATGTTGAGTTTTTCGACTTTTTGATGAAAACCAGTTTTAGGAATGTAAAATTTAACAGTTTTTGTATTAAATAACAAATAAATTTTTATTTCATAAGCATTTTGGAAACATCATCAAATCTTACAATCTATATATTATGTGACCAATGAAAATAATTGTAAGATTTTTTTCCTTGAACCGATAAATTTTCATTGGTCATATAATATAGAAAGATAACCCAAAAATGTTAGTAAAAAAAAAAAACACATTTTCTCCAATAGTATACAACTTAAGAAAAGAAAAAAACCAAATTGTGAAATTATAATCGTTTTCTGTTACTCTCACCAAGTCACAACCTCTAAAAAAAGATTCCTTTTCAAAAAATTCCTGAAACAGAGCCTTTCAAAATTTGCCTTCCCAAAAAGAGAGACTCGGCTTTCAGATTCCGATTGATTCTTCGCCGTAGAAAAGCGTTTCGGACGGTGTCGGAAGCTTTTCTGCATGGCGGTTTGCTTCCGTAGAAGAAGAAGAAGATCAACAATCTCCGTCGTCATCGTTGTTATATCTCCTCTCAGAATTTTACAAACGGAAGCGTTTCTCGGTGTTTCCGTGACATGAGAAACCGGTATTAAGATTTTTCATGGGGAGATTGACAACAGCTTTTCTCGCGATCTCTATCGTTGCTTTTGTTTGTGTTTTCCAAGAGATTATCGGCGAGCCTCACGGTGGCGATGTGGTAATTTCATTGTCGTGTTTTTGAAACAAATCTAGAAAATGCATTGAAGAAGATTGTTGAATGAATTGCTTCAAATTTTTGATTTAGGGTTAGGGTTAGGGTTAGGTTAATCTTAGTTTTGCAGAAATTGTTTAGTTTTTTTTGACGATGATCTCATTTTCTGATAGGCAGAGCAAACATGGATACATTGTAGAAAAGAATTGAAAGATTGTATTCACTATATATCGAATCCGAGGAACGAGCATTGGTGGTTCAGCAATTTGTTTCGAAACCTCGGTGAATCTACGAGCTATTATCCAAGAAGGAAATTGATTAGTAGAAGGAAAAAGTATAGAGTATCTGCTCCGGATTTCAAACTTGGTCCTGCGTCAAGTTTCGCGCCAGGTTATGCGCCAAGTCCTCGTAGTTATGATCTGATTGCACCTTCAAGTTCTCCATCTCAACGTTCGGATTCGCCAGTTGAGTCACCGGTTAAATCAAAGCCCGGTCCAAGTAAGAAAAAACCGAGTGTGATTGCTCCTAGTAGAAGTGTTCCAGGTCCTCCTCCACCTACAGAGACAAAGAAGATTAATATCCTAAAGGAACTTATCATTGCCGTTGTATCAACTGCTGCGTTAACGTTGTTTCTTGTTGCGTTGCTGTTCTTGTGTTGCTTTAGACGTAATCGTGGTAATGCGGTTGGTTCTAGAAATGGACCAAGAGATGAAGGACCATTATTACATTTAGTTGATTTACAAGCTGGTATGGTGCTAAGGATTCTTGGTTTTTGTTTCTCTTATCCGAGAATGTAACTCATTTTTACGCTCTTTTCGATCTTGCAGCATCTAATGAGAACTCTCCTACCGCCGTTGCCCCGAGTAGGAAACTGTTCAGTGCTAGTTCCAAAAAGAGGTCATTTCTGTCTAGAGTATCTTTCAGGAGACATGGTAATGAGTCTTCCGCAGCTGATGCATCATCCTCTGGACTTCCTCCACTGAAGCTTCCACCTGGAAGATCAGCTCCGGCTCCTGCTCCACCTCCACAGCCACCACCATCTCCTCCTCCTAAACCTCAGCCTCCTCCTCCACCGCCTAAAATTGCTCGTCCTCCACCTGCACCACCTAAAGGTGTGGCTCCAAAACGTCAAGGACAGAGTTCATCTGGAGATGCATCTGATGTTGATTCCGAGACTGGAGCTCCAAAAACCAAACTAAAGCCGTTTTTCTGGGATAAAATGGCAAATCCTGATCAGAAAATGGTTTGGCATGAGATTAGCGCCGGTTCATTCCAGTAAGAGTTGAATATATGAATCTTGCTTACTTCTTAACCTCTTTTGTGTTTCCGGACTTTGCCTAACTCGCATTTTGGTTTTCAGGTTCAATGAAGAGATGATGGAGTCTTTGTTCGGTTACAATGATGGGAACAAAAACAAAAATGATCCTCGGAGAAATTCAGCTGGAGAATCTCCTCTCCAATATATACAGATAATTGACACAAGGAAAGCACAAAATTTATCGATTCTTCTTCGAGCTTTGAATGTAACAACAGAAGAAGTCGTCGATGCCATCAAAGAAGGTATAGTAATCTCACCATCTCTTTCTCTTTTTTCTCTAATTAGCTATTACCATTAGTGGTTTGGTCTTTGAAATGTAGTTTCTATTCTGTTCCTAAGGTAATGAGCTACCAGTCGAGCTACTACAAACATTGCTAAAGATGGCTCCAACTCAAGAAGAGGAACTCAAACTTAGACTATACTCAGGAGATCTTCACTTACTTGGTCCCGCGGAACGATTCTTGAAAATTCTTGTTGATATACCTTTTGCATTCAAACGTATAGAGTCACTTCTTTTCATGATCTCACTTCAAGAAGAAGTCTCTGGTCTCAAAGAATCACTCGCAACTCTCGAGGTAAGTCACTCACAACAAAGACCCTTAAAAACAAGAATCTACCATCATTTTGTTTCACCTTCTTTTATACAAATCTCTTTGTGTTCTGTCTTGTCTCAGGTGGCTAGCAAAAAACTGAGAAACAGCAGACTGTTCATAAAACTACTAGAAGCAGTTCTCAAGACAGGAAACCGAATGAATGTAGGAACTTTCCGCGGTGATGCGCAGGCTTTCAAACTCGATACTCTCTTAAAACTCTCTGATGTCAAAGGAACTGATGGCAAAACCACACTCTTACATTTCGTTGTTCTTGAGATCATTCGTTCCGAAGGAGTTCGTGCTCTTCGTCTCCAGAGCCGAAGCTTCTCGAGCGTTAAAACAGACGATTCAATAGCAGATTCAAGTCCAAAATCAGTTGAGAAATACCGAAGCACTGGTCTTCAAGTGGTTTCGGGATTAACCACAGAGCTTGAAGATGTCAAAAGAGCAGCAATCATAGACGCAGATGGATTAGCTGCCACATTAAATAATCTAAATGGCTCACTTACGAATGCGAGAGAGTTTCTGAAATCTATGGATGAAGAGAGTGATTTCGAACGCGCTTTAGCGGGATTCATCGAACGCGCAGATGCAGATATCAAATGGTTAAAGGAAGAAGAAGAGAGAATAATGGCATTAGTGAAAAGCTCTGCTGATTATTTCCATGGGAAAGCTGCGAAAAACGAAGGGCTAAGACTATTCGCTATAGTACGCGATTTCTTGATAATGTTGGAGAAAGTTTGCAGAGAAGTTAAAGAAACTACGATAAAGACAATGAATCAGTCTAGTAAGAAAGAAAGCGAAACAACTTCGGATAGTAATCAACCTTCACCGGATATTCGACAACGTTTGTTTCCAGCTATTGCTGAACGAAGAATTGATAGTTCGGATGATGATGAATGAGAGTAGTCCATCTTCTTAGTTTTTAATATTCCCGGGAAGAGATTGATGGCCGGAAAATGTAGCAAATGAAGAGAATGAGGAAGAAACCGGAACTTTGATATTTCACAAAAAGGCGGGGAAATGTCATTTCCTGTTACCAGTAAGTTCTTAGCTAAATTGAAAACCAAATTGTTCGATATTGTTATATTTTTTACAGTTATAAATCTTATATATATCGTATATTTGTAACTAATTTCTTATTTGTGAACAAAAAGGATAGATAAGCATTTTTAGATGTCAAGAAACAAATTTTATGTTTGACAAGAACTCTTTTCTTCTCTTCATTTGAAAACTGGAAATTCAGATTCTTTTTACTATTTGGTCTAAATCTTGTGTCAAAACAATCATATTTGTATATTCTGATGGATTTTACGTTATGCAATTCAAATTCTAAATTATATGCCACCTTTTCATTTTGCTCTTTTTTCTTTTGAAGTCGAGCTTTAACTGATTTAGTAACAAGAAGTCAAGAACACATGAACTATTTTATTATTATATTAAGGTAACAAAGAAAAAAGAAAAGACAAAACCTAGTCAAATGATTTCTCTGTGAGCCTAATCTATGGAGAATAACAATGGCCCTAACCCAAAGTTATTATCAATTTATCAAAATCACATATATGGCAAAAGCTATACACAAGAATGATTGGGGAAAGCTTGAAGGACTCCACTGATTTGCTTTGGTCATGGATATAGGAGACTATATATATAGTAACTGTGTGTTGTCCCGATAGCTCGCTTTCCCAAAAGGGGAACCTGCTAAATAAAAAGAGAAGGTTTTCTTTTACCTAACTATCCCATGTCGCTTGGAAGATATGCCGTCTGTTTCTTAGCCATTGCAACATTTCTCTATCTAGTGACGCGTTATTGAGGACAGCATCGAACATCGGGCTGCCAAATACGCTCGGAGATGTTTTGAACGTCCATATTTTGTCCTTTGGCCACGGTCTTTGAGGTTGTTTAAGCTGTACACAGATAAATTAACCATGTCATGGACAGTGAAAAGACAGATGAAATGCATTTTCAGAGGTGAGTAAAGTAAGAAATTACCATTTGTGAAACCATTGTCTTCACCGTCTTTGGGCCATAAACACGTTGCTTCGATGGTTTCTGAGCCTTTGCATAGAAGGAAGCAACATCGGGTAAAGACAAGCAACCTCTGGTTGTTCTCACCAATGTTTGATCTGGATCAGTATTTGTCTGGTTATACCAGTAAATCAGCTGCCCGAGACAATAGTTCTCGCCATAAGTCTTCCGGTACTCCTCTATACTCTCACCTAACTTGTCAGCATACTTGGCCCCCAAATCTAACGGACTAATGTGTACAGGAGAAGAGATAAATGACTTATATTCCTGCAACATACCAAGTTCCATCTGTCAGAAGAAACTCAACAAGATTCATTCTTTCTTTCGGCTTAAATTATACAAAAGAACTTACCCGAACTTTGAAGAAGCACTTTGTATAGGCATACATGTGAATTAAATCAGCTGCAGCATCATTCCGGCACTTGTATGTACATGGGAGATCTCGGATCTCATCTCTCAACCTTCATGGGGAAATATTATTTGATATGAGTGTACTGTTTCATAAGAGTGTTTCAAGCATAAGTAATATGGTAGATGTGCTCACCAAAGTAATGATCTCTGAAGTTCCTTAAGGACATCAGCAGATTCAGATGGATCATGGGCACGAATCTTGGATTTGAGATCATTAAGTATGTTTTCTTCCACATGCGCTGACAGGCACTGAAGAAGCTCGTCAACTAAGGAGCCATCCCCGTTCCATACATAAGAGACTGTTTCTTCAGGACCAAGCTTCTCCAGCGGAGGAGGAGCATTCTTTGGGTCCCCAAACACGCGTCTCATAACATATCTTACCTGTGCATAACACTTATTAGAGACTACTTTCGTTCGGGAAAACTTGCACAAAAAGTATGAAAGGCAAAGCACATAACATTAATTTTTGCTTTTATGAAGAGAGATTGTAGTCACCTTGTCAAGTGTAACAGCCAAATTCTGAAGCCTCTGGTTGTAGACACCCTCAGCCTGTCTCGGTAAAGTTATAGATATAATAAGAAGAATAGGAGAAAAAAAAAAAACCACCTTTTACAACATCCCCAAGCTAGACATGAACACTATTGAAAGAACCCACATAATGTTAAAAAGATTGATAGTCTCACCTGAACCTCAGCATCACTTTTCTCAACATCAAGGTGTATATCTGAAAAATATTTTCTCTTTTCTTCCAGATTGTGCTTAAGAATTTCCTCGGGAAGCTTAATTCTCTCGAGATTGATGAAACGTACCTTTATGCACAAGAAATTTCGGTCAGGAGTTATATCCCATCATTAGTGATGCAATAAAATAACATAAACGGTTCAAGACTAACCAGACGAGCAGAATACGCAACCACCCAATCTGGCAATCCACCAAGCAAACAACTTCCCAAACCAGCTCTTCCCAACTCAAGATAATCTTCTTCTGAAACTGAATTCAGTATACAAGCTTCCAGCATCAGTTTGTGTCGTTCCAGTAGACCATGCCATTCCTTCAACACCTGTTACAATATGTTTCAGAAAATTAAATCGACATTCAAGGGACCAAAAAAAGATTTATCAAACTTTGGTACAAAGGAACTAATTAGCTTATTAGTGAACAAGGATACAACAAACCTCGGGCCTTTTCAATTCCATTAACAGAGTTGATATCATATATCTCACGTATCTTTAATACCATTAAATATAATCATATAATAACAGAGGACGTACCCTCAGAAATGCACCTTCACCGGTGAGATTCAAGTAGCTGCCTCGGCAGACTTGGCTACCACATAAGCAAACAGACGCTTCATATTCTTCCTTACTCTGTTGCATACAAAAGCATCATTCTTTAAACAGTGGAGTGGAAACATAAGGATTAAAACCAAGGAAATAATACTTTCCTACAGTAGGAACTAAATAAAAGAAGGGAAGGGAAAGAACAGACCTCAGTTACAGAATTATAATCAAAAGTGATCTCCTCGCCATATTCAATAGAACGTACTGAATAGATGCCAATCTGGTAGTGTCCATCCACCGCAGTAACCCTGGAAGCACCAGATGACAGAGAGAGAAAATGAGTAAAGTGTTTATAACTGATTAGATATGAAGACAGCAAGCTTCAGGAGTTCTCCACTCCATATTGTTGACATGTACGTATGCATAAGAAAAAGAACAAGACCTTAAGATTATGTATGAGCAGAGCAGATACAATCATTAGAAAATGTTGGTTAGTGTATCCAGACATATTCTAAATAACCAACTGATTGAGTGTATTGATCTGAGCGTACTTAGGCAAGCTAGTGTATGCATGCATCATGCATGAAACTGATTATAACGACTGTCACTTAGTTTTGCTCTCTGAATCCAGAACTCCGGAGGAAATGAATGATTACAGAGGGGAAGGATTTAACTTACTTGGCTTCACAGTTAGGTCGGCAAGAGTGACAAATTCGACTCGCATAATTAGCCTTGTGCATGGCATCAACAACAACTAAGTCATATCCATCGGCATCACCCTGCCATGCAAAATCATAAGTAAGAAAATGGTCTAAAATATTAAATACAAGTCCAAGCATCATATTTTCTTCATACCTTTGGTCTCTCAAGATATATATTGTAGAACTCTGGTGCAGGATCAGTTTTGTTTTCCTGTAAGGAACGAATCCCATCTTGCTTCTCAAACCATTTCCAAACAGGATAGACCTAGAATATCCAAATCTAGTCAGCATCTATGAGAATTTTCAATATCTAAGCACATCCTTGAGAAAATGTTTATGCTACAGCTGAGAAACTGAAAAACTTAATAACGCAAAGCTGCAGACCCACCTCTCCAAGAAATTCAACAACGAAATCTTCTGTTCCAAAACCACCTTGTTTGTTGCACACAACACCAAGGCCCTACTTGGACAAAAAAGTAGTAGCAAAGCAGATTAACAAAAAATTACTAGATAGAATGATGGATTCCTATGAATAAATGACAAAGCTATACCTTCCGATAAGAAACATAATTATCATCAGAACGACTTTCTATAGCCTTTACGACGCCTTGACACATCCTCAGTGTTCGTATATCACCCTCTTCGCGAGCACTCTCTTTAAGCTCTTCAATGACAGGCCTTAAAGGGAATACCATGGGAGTGTTTCCGCCAGTGAACAGCCTTACTTGCCTATTCAAGGTTCGTAAGACTGCATCTTCTATAAATGAATGTTTATCCTGCAGTGACCAGTCCAATTCTCCGGGCATTGAATCAAGTAAGAGGTTATGGGTGTAAGGATCAATTCCATAAACCTCTTGCTCTAGAACCTCATCACCAAGAAGCTTTCTTGGTTTATACTCCTTGACTTCAGGAAGTTCCATATCTAACTCTTCAGAGCCACTTCTTTGTGCGTTAAGCTTCTCACCATAGTCCTCTGGCAAAGCAACCCGCATCTTCCGTTGTACCTCCTCCTCGTCCGCAACAATTGCATAGTTTTCAATCACTTCATATTTCCTAGTGACTGGTGGCACAAGACTGGCTTTGGTCATACGTGCACCCCATTCACGATCTTCGGGCATAGAATCAAAGGATTCGTCTGCTGTGAAGTATCTTTCAACGCGCGAGTCCTGTGATCGGCCTTCTGAACGGATGTCCGATTCACTTTCTGAAGCTGAGCTATAATTGTCACTCTTGCCATTGTCAGAGAGTTCAGAAGATGTTTCACTTCCCGAACCAAAGGATTTACGATTCAGTTTAGACAAACGCCTTTTGATTTCTCGGTCAGATGCATATTCTCCGTAATCAGAAGCACCATTTACACCAAATGTGTCACTAGTCCTGCTCATGTACTTCTTTTCAGTTACTGTTTTGCTCAACTTCTTGTTGTACTTAGAGGCCCATGAGAGCCCTGAGCCATCTTGCCATGACTTCATTAATTCATCTCTTCCATACGAAGAAGTAATCAAAGAGACCTCTTCCAAGCGTGTGGCAAGTTGAATAAACAGTGCGATGATTCGGTTCATGTCTTTGGATCCCCCCCGATTCCTTCCTCTGTATACACAAGGTACGAGTCAGAAGCAAAGTTACATAACCAGTAGTAAGGAAAATGAAAAATTAGCTCCTACCTTTTTACAACAGATTACCTCTACTTTAACTACTAGGAGTCTAGGAAAGCAAATATTCAACAACAATGCATAAATGTTAGAAACAAGCAAACCTACTGCTAACAAATGGAGGGCCCGAAACCAAGAACACAGCAAAAATACGATTATTGACTTGAAGATAACCCAGAAAGGACATCAACAGCCATTCAACAAATTGTTTGGCAAGCAGAGTAGTGAATTAGTAATTTCACAAAAATTTGCAAGAAAAAGATTTGAAGTGTGATTGGCATAATCATGTACTAAAAGAAGACGTTGAGACAGAGAAAAAGGAAGCCTACTTTATTGCTTCCCTGCACATCCGGCTTATATCCTCCTTGACAGATCTCAAACCATGACTAACATAGTAACCATTTTTCATTTTTTCCTCGATTTGAGCAACCTGGTAACCAAAAATACATTAAGATTAATATTTAATTGATTATAAAGAGAAGGTGACAAACATAATATTCAGTAGGCAAGAGTACCGGAAAGTACCTTTAAAACAAAGAAATCAAAAGTATTCTGCTTCATGATGCCCCTAAGGCTTGAAGCAAGAAATTCCTCCACTCGCTTATACCCATGTTCTGACTTTTTAATTGCCCATCGCCTGATACGAGCATCCCTGGATAGTATGGCTGATGATCTCCTCGCATCGTACAATTTTGAGCGCTTGTATAAGCTTCTTCGGAATAACTGATTGGCTGAGTCTCGCTTTTCTACTCGATCAAAGTAATCTTTAAGGTTACCAAAGTCATCTGTATCAGCCCCTAAACTCTTAGACTTAGCAACATCTGCAATCTGTTTCAGACTCCTTATCCTGGAATGCAGTTCACCCGATCGAGGTTGCTGGCATCTGAGCCAACTTATATTTTTGTAGTTCAATGTCAGATCTCCAAACTGGGAGCAGCCTGTGATGTCTACAGAAGATATATGGGGAAATGAACGAAGAATTTCCTCAAGCATGCTGGCAGTCACGTTTGTACAACCAGCCAGAATCATAGAGTCTATCTTCTCCTTGTTGTAAGTGTTCTGCAAAAGAATGTCATGTCAGATCAATGAAAATACTAAATTGCTCAAAATCTGTAAACGCAAAGCATAGAGTGTTCACCATGATACTCCAGAGTTTAGAATCTGTGCAGTTGGGACCCAAAGAAGATAAGTAAACCTGTCTTGAAATATCCTTGTACGAATTAACAGTGGCCTTCCAATGTCTACAAGTCCTGGAAGCAAATGCAAGTGATTTTACATCATATCTCAATAAATGAAACACCCGTGCTAATACACGACCATCCAACAGATCCCAGTAAATCCCCACGGTGCCAGAAGAACCACTTCCTTCGACATGGAAGGTAGCATCCCCACATAGATTCTCAAATGTCAACTCATCCTTCTGGTACATTTGCGCATCTTCCATTTCAGAATCTTCTCCACTTTCACCAGCCATCAACCGAGCTCTTTTCGTATAGGATGAATCAAATTCTGAGGTTTATGAACAAAAAATAAAAGCGAAAAAGGTCAAAAACATTTAAAAGCACGAATTGAGCATTGGTATAACCAGAAGGAAAGAGAATAATAACCACCCAAGTTCAGAAACCAAGAAACTTAAAGGATACAGAACGACCAGAAACGAGCATGAGTCAATAAGAAGGATGGAATGGCGTTTAAATTCTAGAAGTTATGCATACCTGAAGATTGGTACATATACTTTTCACTCTCTTTCTTTGGCTGTCTTGCATGGATCCAAGAGTCTAAAACATCGTTTATGGCAGCAGAAAACTCCCGACTCTTGAATGTTTTCATAACCAATTCATGGAGTTTCCCACGGGAATAACCAACAAACTGAGGGTACGTACTATGGAACGAGCTTAGACTTGTGTCCATTTCAGAACGCTTAAAGTTCTGTGACTCTGAGACAACAAGACCTTGACAATCTGAAGGTAGAGCTGGGCTTTTCCCCCGAAGCTTGGCAGTAATTTCAGGAGTTTTTGTGATAGAAGTAATTGGGACCCAGATTTTATCAGATTTCCTGAAGACACTGCTGTGGCTCTTTATGAAACCTTTATCCACTAATATCTGGAGTGCCGAAAATGGCAGAGGTCCTTGTTCTTGCCCAGACCCATCCATGTAGAACCAATCACCCAAATGCAATTGCAAATCATCGACCGTACACAGACGATCCCTAGGGGTGTTTACAGATGCGTCAGTTCTCCAAAATCCCTGCAAATCTTGACCATCACAAGCTGTTGATTGAGAATGACTTTCGACTGATTCCCACTTGGAATCACTAGATGCAGGGGATGGACGAGCAGGCCTTGATGAGCACTTCTCCCTACCACGTACTTTTACACGGGAATCAGGAATTGGTGAAACTTGGTTATTTACGACCAAAGAGTTAAGCCTAACTACGGACAGCACACTAGCTTTTACTCCCCGCGCCTGATTTCTCTCATCTACAGCAGAAAAAGCCCACGGGGGAAGTTCAAGCCTAGAGCTACTGAGAGGATAATACAAACTATCCTTGTGATGCCACCGAGGATCCTCATGACCAGACTTTTGCATCAGGCATAATGGGAAACCATCATTCAGAACAATTTTCTTTCTGTCATATCTGTCTTGTGAAGCATCATCGTGTCTTATCCAGTCCCCACCTTTGCAAGACCAACGACCTGAAAACCAGCTGCCTACATCATCGATCTCAGAACCATAAACATTGTCTGGCTTAAATTCTTCGGTCGCCGTTGTCTTGCGCAAGGAATGTCCTAAGAACTCCTTAAGTAGTAAATCCCACTGCTTTGGCACTTTATCATGACGCCAGGTGATACCTGCAAATCCCAGAGTACAACTCTTAAATAGTGTCATGCAAAACATGCAGCTACACACGAAGCTATGAGTATTCAAAGTTGGTGTCGTCTAAATGGATCTCCATGCACAAGCAAAAACCATCATATGGTAGATGGCTATTACATCTCTAACAAACATCAAATACTCCTAACACTTTTTCGTGCCAAACACCTATCATTGGAATCCAATAACTAAAGTGATCTAATAGATATGAACATATCTATCATACATACATACAAACATATATCTCGTTCTGTTTTCTGTTTGTAGAAATTGGCAAAGTTGGGAACGGAAACTGCCAGTAAGGAACTGAAGCAAATAGATAGAAAGAAAGAAATCATATCATTACAAAAGTGCAAGTGGTGCCAATGAAACATACCTTCAGATGTCACACATCTTCTGGTCTCCTCAACCTCAACTTTAACCTGCAGAGCTTCTGCAAAGTAATATAAAAAGCTTATTTTAAGTATGGCACAGAAGCCTCATGGTGCGATCAACTAAATATAGTAAGAAATTTTTGGCTGGAAAAGCAACTAACTGTACATCTATTACAGTACCTCCAAGTGTTTCAATTTCCCTGCCAGAAGTGATCGTATAACCCTCCAACAGATTATCGATCCTCATATCAATCTGGAAATCTTCACAATGTTCTACCAAAAATTCATTAGCATCTGGTACGGACACTGATTCACGCAAGGAATATCCAGTTTCTTGCTCCATACAAACTGCTTCAGCAGTATCTGCACTGTCTTCTAATAGATTACCAGGAGCTTCAGGAGGATTGACAAGCTGTGTCACTGCATCTGACACCACCGATGGAAAATCGATGTTGACAACAGGAGATGTTGCATTTTCAATAGTGACCCACCTATTAGTATCTGAATGTTTAATCATATGATCAGAGAAAAGAATGCCTTGCTCCATAAGAGCTTTCAGCTCAGATAACCTTGCAGGCCCATGTTCCATGCCATAGTAATCAAGATAAAACCACTTCCCCAAGGATGAATCAGCTTGATGACAACTCTTCGGTAGGGGATTTACCAGCTCATGAGGTGGTGTGTCACAAATATCCATATCTACCTCCATTGATGGCAACTCTTCGGTAGAGGCTTCACCAACTTGCACAGGCTCTTTTCCCTTTGCACATGGGCTTGGAATCTTGGTTGAATCACAGACAGAATTTTTCTCAACCACTGGATTCTTGTTGTACATATTGTTTTTACCTTGCAATTCTTTGCTTGATGAGGTCGACTCTTTTCCATTAGAATCCTTATTTCTGTGCTTATTCTCAGGCTCCATACCAGTCTGAGAATCCCTCCACTCTCTTACTCCACTTTTCCTGCTAATATCTTTGTGACCATTACGCCTGTTACGATCGCTCTGTGTATCTTCCATATAGTTAGGAGTACAGTCCCTGCGATCACTGGGCCTAGAGCGATCATGAGGTGACCACTCAGAGTAACTTGGACTTCTTCTATACTCATGGTGACGGCTGCGGTCACGTGGAGACCTTTTACGAGCATGTGAAGACTTCTCAAAGATGTATGGCGACCTCTCTCGGGCATATGGTGACCTCTCTCGATGAACTGGACTTCTATCCCTCTGTTCATGGTACCAGGACCGGTCATGAGGGGACCGGTCAGATCGTGCAGGGCTGTGTCCATGTCTGTCTGTAAAAGCCCTGGCAGGGAAAGATGAGTCTTGATACTTTCTAGGATACTTTTCCAGAGATGAAGGTTTTGATGAATAGGAATCTCTGTACAGTCTCTCATCGGAGTGCCGCGAATAATGGTCTGACTGTAGAGAGCGGGAACCATCATCTGAAAATTTTCTACATTTGGAGCTCCCGTAATCCCCATAATCATTATAGTAGTGTTTGCGCTCGATGCTATCTGGTTCAGCTTCATGTCGCTTCAATTTGTTCACGGTAGAAGAGTACTCCTTTACAAGATTATTGGTATTGTTGTATTCGTTCTTATGTAAATTTTCCTCTATAACAATTTTAGAACTGATCCTTGTAGACCTGTCATGCCCACTTCTGAACTCTCTCCGCCCATAAATATCCTCATTCGCAAACCTTCCACTGGGCGGGGTAGGCTCATAATCATATTCATATTTCCACGTTTTCTCCCTGTCTACTCCATTCCTACGAGATCTGATGTAACTGTGATCATCTTTGACTGTATCCATTTTATGCCATCTGTCTGGTACGAACTCCCCCTTCTCAATCTCATCATTAGGATCTCTCCATGATCTGAAATTTCTCTCTTCTTTCCTGCTCTTCTCGGCGGAAAAATCCCTTCTATCCACATACCCTTTATCATATCTTAGATAATTAAACTCCCCCTTGGTAGCTTCATCTTTCTTCCAACTCTCCTCAACAATCTCACCTTTTTCAATCTCACTCCTCTGCAATGACTTCACCGGCGAGATTTCACCGTTCTCCAATTCCCCAGGAAGCTTTAATGTACCTAACTCACCTTCTTCAACTTCATCCTTAAACCCAGAGTCTCCTCCACCGTTTTCAACTTGTCTATTACTACTACTACTAGCACCTTCTTTCCCCTGCAAAACCACACTCTTCTTATCCTTCTCCTCATGCTCTTTCACAGGGAGTTGCACTACCTGCTGTTTCACCTGCTGCTCCTCTGCTTGTTTCTGTTTAAGTTTTGGTTTCCTCACAACAACTTTACGAATTACCTTAACAATTCTCTTCTTCTTCGTTGTCGTTGTGGGTTTAACTGGTTGAGACTCAGTTGTATGACCATTCTCAGAAGTACCAACACTTGGAAGCTTTTCCATTATATTCAATAGAGGCATGCATGCGACACCCCCATCGCTCATGGAAACACCAACACAACCTTAATTCTCCCTTTTTCCAGGGAAATCAATACTCATACTTGACAAATCCCAAATTTCTTCTTCGTCTCTCGTACCAAACCTGTAATCAATAACGCAATTAGTAAATGTAGGGTTTCCACAAGCTTCAATTAGGGGAAAATCTCAAAACCCTACAAGAACAAAATTGATGAAATAGAGAGACGCGAAAACAATGAAAACCTAATGAAACGGATCAAGAACGGTTGAATAGAGCTGGGAAGAAGATGAATGAACGTAGAGAAGAATGGGAGAACGAAAAGAGAAAATAGATCCGAGGTCAAATCGGAGAAGAAAACCCTAGAAAGCTCTTTCACTAAATCTTGAATCTAATTTGTGTTTTTCTTTTCTTCTCGCCGGGAAATATCTATATCGCCGCCGTGAGTTTCTTCTCTCTACGACCTTCCTTGGCTTCTCTTCTTCTGTATCGTTGTCTTCTCTTTCTCTCTCTCTTTCTTTCTTTCTTTCTCCGTTATGTTTTTTTTTTTTTTTGTGAAAGAAGAAGCCGTCGTGTTTATTATTATTACATTTTTTCCTGTGTATTTATTTTACCTTGATGGGTTTTTTT
The DNA here is from genome assembly GCA_900128785.1 of Arabis alpina. NCBI lineage: Eukaryota > Viridiplantae > Streptophyta > Magnoliopsida > Brassicales > Brassicaceae > Arabis > Arabis alpina. The sequence continues at coordinate 11,248,801 of LT669791.1, forward strand.
GTCACTAACTTTATTATTTTTCTCAAATTCGTATATTATGAAATTGGTAATCTTGACAGAAATTAAGAAGTTGGTAAATAAAAAGGTAATGAAAGATTTTTGCAAGAGTATAAATAACGATTTTATCATTTAAATATTATAAGGTATATATAGTTTTTAAGAAAATATTTTTTTTATGTGGATATTTTTAACCTACTACTTGATTTTTATGATTTAACGTATTAATATTATGGATATAGTTATTTCAAATTTTCAATCTTCAAACGGTAAAGATTTGTAGGTTTTTATGAGAATACATGAACTGTATCTCCGTATTGAGATTGTATCATATTTGTATGTTTTTTATGCCACATAGGATTCGGTTGTGAGATTAGATCAGGAAGTTAGTCTATGACACGGCCGGTCTTTCATGTTAGCATGTTATGTTGGTTGAATTGAAAAAGTGTGTTCGTCAAAGTTTAGCAGATAACCACTATGTCAACTTTCATATTCTCTCAAAGGTAACATATGTCAGATTTACCCATATTAAAGTACGCATTTACGTAGAGTTCAGTCCAAATTTACTGATCATGCTTGAGTTAACATGACAATACGTAAGTGCTTCACAGAGCAGTGATCTCCGAAATTTGTTTGTTTACAAGTTAGTTCGCAAATACAGAGAATAAATAAGTATACGCTCAGTTCTTACCTTTTCACTATTATTGCTAGATGATACGATAATATTGAATGGTGGATCTTAACAGTTGTCATTTTCTGTTTTGTTTCCATATGGGGAGACAAAAAGTGAATTTTGTGTAGAAATGTTTTCATGTCTAAATTTCTTGAAAACAAAACATAAGATTAGTGTATATGATTAAACATCTTTGTTCCGCTCATCACATAAACACATATGATGTCTCTAGAAAAGAAGTTTTTGAACAGTTTTTTTAATCATTTAGATATTAAAAGGTATGAAAATAATGTTTTTATGTGAATATTTAACCTATCACGTGAATTTTTTTAATTTAACGTATTAATGTTAGGTATATAATTATCTAAAAAAGTAGCAAATAAGGAAAATTTTATATTTTGTTTGAAAGAAGAAATAAAAGGAAAATAAATTTTCTGAATAGCGAAAATATTATGCTTTCTCGAGATGTAGGAAAAGAAAGTAAAAATTGGATAAAATATTTAGTAAGCTTTCTTAGCTAGTTAGAATATCAAATTTTCAATTTCCAAACGGTAAAGATTTGTAGGTTTTTATGAGAATACATGAACCGTATCTCCATATTGATATTGTATCATATTTGTATGTTTTTAAGCCACATTGGATTCGGTTGTGAGTTTAGATCAGGAAGTTAGTCTATCACAAGGCATGTATTTCATGTTAGCATGTTATACTCGTTGAATTGAAAAAGTGTGTTCGTCAAAGTGTGGCAGATGTCCACTATGTCAACTTTCATATTCTCTCAAAGGTAACATATGTTAGATTTACTCATATTAAAGTACGCATTTACGTAGAGATAAGTCCAAATTTACTGATCATATTTGAGGTAACATGGCAATACTTAAGTGTTTCACAGAGCAGTGATCTCCGAAATTTATTTGTTCACAAGTTACTTCGCAAACACAGAGAATGAATAATTATACGCTCAGTTCTTCACTATTACTGCTAGATGATACGATAGTATTGAATGGTGGATCTTAACAGTTGTCATTCTCTTTTTTGTTTCCATATGGGGTGACAAATAGTGAATTTTGTGTAGAAATTTTTTCATGTCTAAAGTTCTTGAAAACAAAACATAAGATTAGTGTATATGATTAAACATCTTTGTTCCGCTCATCATATAAACACATACGATGTCTCTAGAAAAGAAATGTTTGAACAATTTTTTTAGATCATTTAGATAATAAAAGGTATGTACTTTTTAAAACATATTGTTTTTATGTGAATATTTAACCTATCACGTGAATTTTTTATAATTTAACGTATTAATGTTAGGTATATAGTTATCTATAAAAGTAGCAAATAAGGAAATTTTTATAGTTGGTTTGAAAGAAGAAATAAAAGGAAAATAAATTTCCTGAATAGCGAAATATGCTTTCTCGAAATGTTGGAAAAGAAAGTAAAAAAGTTGGATAAAATATTTAGTAAGTTTTCTTAGCTAGTTAGAATATTAAATTTTCAATCTCCAGGCGGTAAAGATTTGTAGGTTTTTATGAGATTATATGAACCTATCTCCATATTGAGATTATATCAGATTTGTAGGTTTTTATGCCATATTGGATTCGGTTGACCACGACGTTAGTCTATGACATGGCCAGTATTTCTTGTGAGCATGGTATGCTCGTTGGATAGAAAAATTGTGTTTGTCAAAGGTGTACCTGATGGCTAACTTTCATACTCTGTCAAATGCATGATTGGTCGGAGTTACCTATATCAAAGTACACATTTATTTAGGGTTTGGTCCAAATTTAATGACCATGCTTGAGTTAACATGGCAATAATTAAGTGCTTTGCATGGCATTGATTTTCAAATTTTATTGGTTCACATAATACGGATTGGAGAACGAATAATTATTCGCTGATTTCTTAGTTTTTTCACTATTACTACTAGATGTTGAGATATTATTAAACGGTAGATCATAACAGTTGTCATTCTTTTTTTCATATGGGGAGACAAGAAGTAATTTTGTGTAGAAATGTTTTCAAGTCTAAAGTTCTTAAAAACAAAACATAAAATTAGTGTATATGGTTAAACATCTTTGTTCTGCTCATCACATAAACACATACGATGTCTCTCTAACTGAATTTTTTTAACAACTTTATTTTTTTCATTTAGATATTATAAGGTATGTACTTTTTAAAAAATATTATTTTTATGTGAATTAGAATTGGATAAAATATTTAATAAGCTTTCTTAGGTAATTATAATATCAAAATTTCAGTCTCAAGACGGTAAAGATTTGTAGGTTTTTATGAGAATCCATGAACTGTATCTCCATATTGAGATTGTATCATATTTGTATGTTTTTATGCCACATTGAATTCGGTTGTGAGATTAGATCAGGAAGTTAGTCTATGCTCGTTGAAAAGTGTGTTCGTCAAAGTGTGGCAGATGGCCACTATGTCAACTTTCATATTCTCTCAAAGGTAAAATATATCAAATTTACCCATATTAAAGTACACATTTACGTAAAGTTAAGTCCAAATTTATTGATCATACTTGAGTTAACATGGCAATACTTAAGTGCTTCATAGAGCAGTGAATTTGTTTTTATCATTTAGATAATAAAAGGTATGTACTTTTTAAAACATATTGTTTTTATGTGAATATTTAACCTATCACGTGAATTTTTTATAATTTAACGTATTAATGTTAGGTATATAGATATCTATAAAAGTAGCAAATAAGGAAATTTTTATATTTTGTTTGAAAGAAGAAATTAAAGAAAAATAAATTTTCTGAATAACGAAATACTACGCTTTCTCGAGATGTACGAAAAGAAAGTAAAAAATTGGATAAAATATTTAGTAAGCTTTCTTAGCTAATTAGAATATCAAATTTTCAATATACAGACGGTAAAGATTTGTAGGTTTTTATGAGAAGACATGAACCATATCTCCATATTGAGATTATATTAGATTTGTAGGTTTTTATGCCACATTAGATTCAGTTGTGAGATTAGACCACGACGTTAGTCTATGACATGACCGGTATTTCTTGTTAGCATGTTATGCTCGTTGGATAGAAAAAGTGTGTTCGTCAAAGGTGTAGAAGATGACTAACTTTCATACTCTCTCAAATGCATCACTGGTTGGAGTTACCCATATCAAAGTACACATTTATTTAGAGTTTGGTTATGACCATACTTGAGTTAACATGGCAATACTTAAGTGCTTTACATGGCAGTGATTTTGAAAATTCTATCCGTTCACAGAATACGGAGAACGAATAATTATTCGCTCAGTTCTAATTAGTTTTTTTCACTATTACTACTATATGTTGCGATATTATTAAATGGTAGATCATAATAGTTGTCATTCTTTTTTCCATATGGGGAGACAAAGAGTGAATTTTGTGTCGAAATGTTTTCATGTCTAAAATTCTTGAAAACAAAACATAAAATTAAAGTATATGATTAAACATATTTGTTCCGCTCATCCCATAAACACATACAATGTCTCTCTAACATAATTTTTGGAACAAATTTATTTTTTTCATTTAGATATGATAAGGTATATACTTTTTTTTAAAAATATTATTTTTATGTGAATTACAATTGGATATAATATTTAGTAAGTTTTCTTAGGTAATTAGAATATCAAAATTTCAATCTCCAGACGGTAAAGATTAATAGGTTTTTATGAGAATACATGAACCGTATCCCCATATTGAGATTGTATCATATTTGTAGGTTTTTATGCCACATTGGATTCAGTTGTGAGATTAGATCACAACGTTAGTCTATGACATGGCCGGTATTTCTTGTTAGCATGTTATGCTCGTTGGATAGAAAAAGTGTGTTCGTCAAAGGTGTTGCAGATGGCCACTATGTTTACTTTCATACTCTCTCAAATGCATCACTGGTCGGAGTTACCCATATCAAAGTACACATTTATTTAGAGTTTGGTCCAAATTTAATGACCATGCTTGAGCTGACATGGCAATACTTAAGTGTTTTACATGGCAGTGATTTTCAAATTTTATTGGCTCACAGAATACAGAGAACGAATAATTATTCGTTTAGTTATTAGCCTTTTCACTATTACTGCTAGATGTTGATATTATTAAATGGTAGATCATAAGAGTTGTCATTCTTCTTCTTTTTCCATATGGGGAGACAAAGAGTAATTTTGTGTAGAAATGTTTTCATGTATAAAGTTCTTGAAAACAAAACATAAAATTAGTGTATATGATTAAACATCTTTGTTCTGCTCATCACATAAACACATACGATGTCTCTCTAACATAATATTTTGAACAACTTCTATTTTTTCATTTATACTTTTAAAAAAATATTATTTTATGTGAATTAGAATTGGATAAAATATTTAGTAAGCTTTCTTAGGTAATTAAAATATCAAAATTTCAGTCTCGAGACTGTAAAGATTTGTAGGTTTTTATGAGAATCCATGAACCGTATCTCCATATTGAGATTATATCATATTTGTAATTTTTATGTCACATTGGATTCGGTTATGAGATTAGATCACAACGTTAGTTTATGACATGGCCGATATTTCTTGTTAGCATGTTATGATCGTTAGATAGAAAAAGTGTGTTCGTCAAAGGTGTGGCAGATGGCCACTATGTTAACTTTCATTTTCTCTCAAATGCATCACCGGTTGGAGTTACCCATATCAAAGTACACATTTACGTAGAGTTTGTTCCAAATTTAATGACCATGCTTGAGTTAACATGGCAATACTTAAGTGATTTCCAAATTTTATTTGATCACATGTTACTTCGCAATACAAAGAACGAATAATTATACGCTCAGTTCTTAGTTTATCACTATTATTGCTAAATGTTGGGATATTATTGAATGGTGGATTCCAACAGTTGTCATTCTTTTACTCTTTGTCCATTCTTTTTCTCTTTGTTTCCATATGGGGAGACAAAAAGTAATTTTTTTATAAAAATGTTTTCGCGTTTAAGGTTCTTGAAACCCAAAAGTAATATTAGTGTATATGATTAACCAATTTTGTTCCGCTCATCACATAAACATATACGATCTCTTTCTAACATAAATTTTTGAGTTTGCCTAGTTCGTCACAAAAGCAAACCTAAGACATCTAAGCTTTGGGATAAATATAGGAATCCATTTTATGATCTTGAAAAATGAGTCATCTCTTGCTAGTCGACTTGACTTCCTACGTCATTTGTGTATGATAGCATCACACTTAACTTACACTAAATAGGCTAGTTAATGGGTGACATTGTTGAATGTGTATTAAATACATGATACCTCTTGACTCTTGAGATTATACATATGCTAGAATCCCTCTAGCTCGAATAACTCAATAAGCACATATGTCTTTGACATGCAATCTCTTGAGATCTTTACATATACTATCATCACTTTGATTTGCATAACTCGGTAAACACACATGTCTTTGTAACATGTTTTAGGATTCCTACTTATGACAAACCTACGAGTAACATGACCTGCTTAGAAAGTCGTAAAGTATCCTACCTAGGATCCGACAAAATTAGTATCCAATCCGAAAAAATTAAACTCAATAAAAAAACATATCTTATGTATCTATATCATTTAAAACAATAGATTCAAGTATTCACTACAAACAAACATTATATAAATATGATTATACAATCGGAAGATAGATACATAAGATATATTATTTACTCTTCACTAAACGCTTCTCTTCGAAATTTTAAAACCAATCGAAAGATGAAATTAACCAAAAATTCATCGAAATACTAACTAATTGAAAAATATAATTTTTCTGTTATTGTACAATGTAAATTTCAGTTGTATCATCAAATAGTTTTTCTATTATTTTGACTACTAGTTAAACAATGTAAGTTTTAAAAATACCACTAAAATGGTACCTCGTACTCGTAGTAAAAAGAGTAGCCCAAAGTAAAGCCAATTTTGACCTTTTACCGATGAAAATCATTTGGCGCTCAAGTAGACACTTTGAGCGGTAATATTTTCACCGTTATAATAAACAGACCGAAGACTCTAATCAACGTGACCGAAGCTTTAAAGAGATTCTGATTCTCTTTAATTAAAAGCCATTAACCACATTAAAAAACAAATCAACTTAAGAAACCCTTATTTCTTTAAATATTGTGGGCTTTCTAATGGGTCCGTCGGTGATTGCTTATTCTTTCATTGAAGAACTTCTTAACTTTATTCAAGAAGTTTTAGAAAAATCCAACTTCATCGTAGGAATTCTTACATGTATTAATTGAAGAGACAACGATAGAAAATTCAAGTAACTTTTTCTTTTGACAAATTAAGAGATCAACATGAATAATTACTTGTATTAATTAAAGAGAACGATAGGAAATTCAAAATAATTCCGTGGTGTGTTTTATATGAAGAAATTAAGAGAGCAGTATGAATACAATATCAAGGCGACAATTTAATGCATTTTTTATATTATGTCATATCCGACTCCATACATGTAAAAGAAATACAAACTCAACTCGACCGTATAATTGTTCATAGGGAAGTTGATTAAAACAACATTTTTAGATTTTGGGTTGACTCAAACAATTTTTTTAGATTTTAATTACTGAGATTATTTTTGAGTCTGTTTTACCCTTTTTCCTTTGATAATAAAAAACGTATTTACGAAAATATCATTAAATGAAACGGGACACGTAGACGGGAAAAGTTCTCGCCTAAAAATAATAAGTCTACCGCTCAGCGATGGTAGACTTATTATCGATCTGGTAGACTTATTTTTTAGTCCGCAGACTTATTTGATGAGCGGTAGACTTATTTTTGAATGGTAGACTTATTGTGTCACTTCGGTGGAAGATTTGTTTTCAAACGGTAGACTTATTTTTTGAGTGGTAGACTTAAATTCACCCAATGGTAGACTTATTTTGAGCGGTAGACTTATTAGTCGAATGGTAGATTTATTTTCGTAGACTTATTTTGAACGGTAGATTTATTTTTCTTCGATAGTAGATTTTATTTTAACTGGTAGATTTGACTTCTTTGGTGGTAGATTTTTAGTCATAACAGCGGTAGATTTATAATTGTGGATAGTGACGGTAGACTTATTTTAGTAACGGTAGAGTTATAACTAGCGGTAGACTTATTTATGGCGGTGGTATATTTATTTTGTGTGTATAGGTGTAGTAGACTTATTGTAGTAGTGGTAGAGTTATAATGAACGGTAGACGTATTCAGTATTTTCGGTCAACGAAACCTTGGTAGACTTATTTTTTTAGGATCAACAGTGGTAGACTTATGCGTTGGTAGCGATTGCAGTGGTAGATTTGTTTTAACCTAGGTCGAGTGATGGTAGACTTTTTATCCAACCTAGTTACGGTAGACTTTTTTCACATTAGACATTTGGTAGACTTATTGTGATAGCGGTAGACTTCTAGTCCTTGGTGGTAGACTTGTTTCATGTTTAGGAAATTATAGTGGTGGTAGACTTATTTGGTAGGTGGTAGAGTTATTTGCAGGGAACGCGAAATGTCGATTTTACCCTTAAAAATAGACAAATTTGCACGAAAAAACCTGCAATAATGGTGAAAAACTAGGGATGTCGCCGCATAGCTCAGTTCCGTGATTGATCTTTTTGTGTGTTCTCTAGTGATTTTTGAACAAAATGAGGTAAATTGGGAACATAACAAATCATTCTTGTTTGTGGTAGTTAGAGTTTTGAGAAGAATTGATGGGTGTTCTTGGTTGATAATTCAAAAGGTGGTACAGTTCTAGGGGCATATCATGCAAGTGATGGTAGATTTATATACAAGTGATAGTAGATTTAGTATGTACTATATATTTTCATATATTTTCTATCTTTTCGTATGAACTCGTACTCGTGTTTTAAGGATATTGTAATGGTTACAAAGACATTTCAGAAGCCATGTTTTAACCATACATAAATGTTGTCAATTCATTCATTACACTACAAAAAAATGTTCATAAAATTCTACATAATGTTTGAATCTCTTTGCAAAAAGTCTACCATAACAATTATATCTCATAGAAATAAATCTACCATAACGTATATTACAAATCAGAACGTCTGTGTCTCATAAAAATAAATCTACCATCAAACGAAAATACATCTCATCCGAATCACAAGGGATAACTGAACAATCACTGGATCCATCACGAGGTTTTGACTCTGATAACTGAACAATTTTATCACGTGGTAACTCATCCATGATATCAGCTGCACGAAGCTGATATATGCCAAAAAAATCTCATTCATTGGCAGCTTCAGAGTCAAAAATCTACCATTGAATAAAATAAATCTACCATTACACAAAAAATAATTATACCACTAAGGACTTACATGCCATATATATGGGTGAGGTTGAGGACTTGATGCTACATAACCATAAGGCCGTATAGGAGAATAAGCATGTTAAACAATACAAAGATCAACCAAATACTACCTAAATACAACAATAAACAATTGTGTATAGACCATTTTCAAGATCTTTTGGATGTTCTTTACAATCTTCATGCGGTTACGCATTGCACGTACAAAGAATATCTGTAAAGAAATTCATGGAAATTAGATCTTAGACTGAAACACAATCCTAACTAGCCAAAAAAAATTTCATTCATTAGTAGCTTCAGAGTCGAAAAGTCTACCATAATGTTTGTATCTCTCTGCAAAAAGTCTACCACAACGTCAAAAAAGATTTCATTCATTAGCAGATCAATAGTCGAAAGTCTACCATAATGTTTGTATCTCTTTGCAAAAAGTCTACTACAACGTCTGCATCTCATAGAAATAAGTCTACCACAACGTCTGCATCTCATAGAAATAAGTCTACCACAACGTCTGCATCTCATAGAAATAAGTCTACCACAACGTCTGCATCTCATAGAAATAAGTCTACCATAACGTCTATTATAAATCTACCGTAACGTATGTTTTTTCCCATAAAAATAAGTCTACCATAACGTCGGAATCTGGATCTGGAAAAAATCCAGATCTGGAAAAAATTCAGATCTGAAAAAAATCCAGATCTGAACCAGAAAATGATTTTACAAAACTTCAACACACTCAAACGAAACCGGTTAGAATCAAGAGATTACCCCAACACACGAAAACGAAACCCCAACACTCGCCGAAACTTTCCTTCACCGGAATTTCGAAACTTATGAACGAAGAACATATTGAAGTTGATCAATCCGAACCCAAAACACTCGTGAATGATAGAGAGGAAGAAAACTCATGATTCGTTTCAAATCTTACCGTCAAACGCAAAAAATCTCGTCGTCGGAGACGAAATCGCTCGGAGTCGCTGGAGGAGAAGAAGAAGAGGTTTCGTGAAATCTGATTTTTTTTTTTTATGTTATTTTTGTTCTTTATCAAAGGATAATGACATTTTCGTTAATAAACGAATTTGAGATATTTTTAATGTTTTTGTAACCTTTTTTAACTCAAAAATTTGAGCTAAAAAAAGAAAAGGTTATTTGAGTAAAACCTATATCTAAAAAAGTTATTTGAGTAATTATCTCTTGTTTATATGACCCTACTAAACTTCAGTCTTATTTTGTTAGATAACTCGTTGTTATTTCGTTACCAACAGTTTTATAAGCGGACCAAAATTCAAACTATGTAAAAGAAAGTATTGGAAAAATCGTTGTTAGCTATCAGATACTACATAGCTATATATTTGAACCATGTTTAGATACACCAACAAAAGTATAATAGAATACTTGTATATAACAATACATAAAATTAGGCCCGGTTCTTGGGTGGTGCATAAAGTGCATTTGCACCATGTCACTTTGATTTTTGCAATTTTTTATAGGGTTTTTAAGCAAATGTTTTTTTTGGTGGTCGAAAGCAAATGGTTTTTAAAAAGGGTATTTTAGTAATTTTTATTAGATTTTTAGAGATGTTTTTGCAAAACTGGCTGGCACTATGTCTCTTCTAATATTGGACCGGGCCTGCATAAAGTACACATGTAAACTAAAACAATGTATTTTTTACTTATATCAACAAAAGTACAATGCATAGTAACATACACATACAAAGACAAATTATGTTAAAAATCATATTTGTGTTAATTTGAAACCATTAGTCAGTGTAGCTAGCAAAAGTAGTCATGTACTGTTTTACAGTTCGTGTAGCTAACAAAGGTTTTTCCAAAAAAAGATTGTTTATATTTTTTTTTAACTATTTTATTTAAATTATATCAATCAATGCTATATATCCTTATAAATTATTTGATTTCTTAAGATGAAATTTAAGCTTGCGCATGGCAGCACCATAACATCATTTACAGCAATAACCAAAAGAAAGGCAACGTCCCATCAAAATGTCAAAATTACAAAAATGGTTCATTGTTATTAAAAAAAAAAACTAATCAGATGAAACAGAGAATATACTTTCGAAATAATAAACACAATATCCAAAGGATGTAGATGTGGAGACTACATCAAAAGATTTGGTATAGAGATCATGTAACACCATTGCTTGCTTGTCTCCACGATCATAAATCAATAACTCATTCTTCTCCAGAATTGCTAACGGTAAGAGCGCGGGAGAGAATTCATTGAACCAAGGAAGCGTTTTCGTGAGATCTATGGAACACATTTTCTTCCATGTCTTGTTGTTGCTTGAAGAATCAAAGGACCATATGACTTGAGTTGGCCAGTTTTTCTTTGAAACGCACAAGTGGTTATCAAGGATACACAAGATGACGTTGTTCGTGTCATTGTCAGGTACATGGGCAAAGGGAGCTTTAGAGATGACTTGGAAAGTTTCTGTATGAAGATCGAAAGACAATATTTTTGTTTCTACACACTCGGTGAACCAATAAAGTGACCCATCTAAATACACTGGCTTTTGGTAATGGAGAATCGGATAAGGAGAAGCAGGGACAACGAACCTCCAAGCGTTGGTGCTAAAATCGAAAACTTCACAAGTGGTAACATTGTCTAGGCCGAATTCAGATGAGTTGGATAACCAAACTGGCTTGTAAGGCCCCTGAATTTGTCTTTACCAAATCCAAGGTTAGAAGTTTGTGAGTAATATGGTGCTTTACCATACTTGTGGCTGATGAGCTGTTGAACGTTGGAAAAAGGAAAAATTCGATGCCATTGAGTGGCGGGATTCACCACGACATTCCGAGTGAACATAGAAAAGAGGCATACCAGACCGTCACAACTACCATAGCAAACCATGAGGAACGGATAAGAAAACATGACCGTACGGACTGTGGAAGACCCCAACACAATTTCAGCTTCATCAACATTAAAAAGGGACAAGAAAAGGACATCAGGACTTTGTGATTGCCTACGGATCAAGTGTCTTTACTGGAAACGTCGGGACTCGATTGTCGATCTCCACTTCTTACACACATACCTGAATCTCAGCACAGATTTCACCAGAAGTCTCTCCAGTATGAGCTCAACAACATCGTGTGGAAGCAATTCCACACTGTTGTAACTCGGTTCGAGTCGAATATAGTTATTAGGGTCGAACGATGTTCGTGGTTTAGAGAGGTCGAATAATCTCGTTTAAGAATCGAATCAGAGAGTTGTATTGATCTTTGACGGGTTACAAAAGAGGCTCGAGCCGATACAAGAATATTCGGGTCGAGCTCGAGCTTAAGCGAAGATTAATTAACTATTTAATGTATAAGTCCTTTGTCCTCTGATCCAAAAAACTTGCTTATCATGTGACTCTTCACCTCCTTTTATAGTGCTTCTTGTGTGTTTGGGAGGCTTAATCATGGTTAACTTTAACCCATGTACTTTTCCCTTTGGGCCTTTTGGTGGGCTTCTCTTCTCTTGGACCTTGACTAATGGTGTATTTGGGCTCTACACCAAATATACACCCAACACACACCCGGCTTTATAAATATAAGCATCCAAATCGAATTATAGGAATTGGAAAATAAGAAAAGGAAATTCCAAAAAACTTTTCTCTCCTAATCGAATTTTTCTTTGAATAATTCAATCGATAATCTCAACAACAAGAAAACTTAGAAACTACATAAAATAACTTTGACAAAAAAAAAACTCAAGAAACTATTACTTCATGGTCTTTCATCTCAACTAATAATTAGCAAAATATTGGATATTGATTTCTGGAGAAAAGATAAACAAGATTGCAGAATTAAAAAGTTCAGATTCGATTCATAGCAACAATGTAAATAAACCCTAAACATAAAAGATCTTCAATCACATCCATCATGGCATAACCAGAGTAGTACTTATTTTCCGATACAATCTCTTCAAGTCCAAAGGGAAAAGAAAGCAAATAGAGAACTACAACACAGAATATCGAATCCCGTACCAGGCGAGAACGGTTTTAAGCCTATGAAGCTTCTGCAGCTGGTTGTGTCACACCGTGCTTCACCAAAAGCTTAGTAAGCGACTCAGGAGAATGGACATGGTACTTCACATTCCCTGATGGAGACAGAAACACCTCAGCAAGCTCGAGCTTCTCCGAAGTCAAGCTCGTGCTGTCCATTGTCTTGGACAAAACCTTGAGAGCGAGTTCAACAACCTCTTCCCTCGATGCATCATCCTTGTAGTCTTGCTTAAGAATAGACTGAGCCGCTTGGTTATTAGCCCCAACAGCTGCAGCTTTCCATCCACCGTAGTTTCCACTCGGGTCACTCATATACAGCTGAAACCCATGGTTCTTGTCCCACCCTGCAAACAAAAAGGAAACTCCAAAAGGACGAAGACCGCCGAATTGTGTGTATCCTTGTTTGGTATCACATAGAGACTGAACAAGCTGCTCAACCGGCATTGGCTCTTGGTACATAAACGTGTAACGCTGAGCTTGAACTCGAGCTGTGTTGATGAGTATGTTGGCATCAGACATTATACCAGCAACAGCACAGGCTACATGGTCATCGATCTTGTACATCTTCTCAGTAGATGTAGAGGTTTGAAGAAGTTTCGATGTAACTTTCTTCTCACCAATCAACACAACTCCGTCTTTCGCCAAAATCCCAATCGCAGAACCAGCATTGCCAATAGCTTCCATAGCATACTCAACCTGGTAGAGACGACCTTCTGGTGAAAAGATAGTTGTACGACTATCATACCTCCGAGACATTCTGAAACACAAAAAAATCACCTCAACTGTATCAGCCAGAGTTTCGATCTTTATTCACTTTAAAGATTATGAGTCGCTTCTAAAGAAGATTGAAGAACATTATAACAGATTTAAGAGAAACCCTCTCTCTTCTTTCAAGTTCTAACAAGGTTGCTACTAATTCATTGTTCTGCATAATCAATCTTACTCTACATCATCTAAAAAGCTAGGGTCGAAGTGAATCTCTGCATACTAATAACACAGACTATACAATGGTCACAAAACAATCCACAAGACACAAGCAGGATACATAAACTCAGTGAACAAGATAGTTTCATTGTTTATATGAAAGTATCAGATGCTAAAAAGAAGACGAGAACTAAGAATCAAGATTTACAAATCAGTGAAGCTACGGCGATTTCTGAGTTTGCTAGGTTCAAACAAAGCAGAATCCAAAGAATCACGTACAATCTAGGGTTTATATACGCGACAAAACTACGATCGAATCAAAGAAATCTAACGAATTACCCAGATTCTACTACTCACCAAAGACGAACAGATCTCAGAAATTGAAAAAAGCTATCTACAAGAACGGAACTAAGTAATCAAATTTAGTGAGGAAGAAGAAAATACCTGAAGAGATTTAGGTATGGCTCTTGGGTTCTTGGTTTGATTTCGCTGAGGATTTCTGCTTTGATAAAACGAAACTTGAATTGTTGGACAAGACAAAACAAAGAGTAGAGAAAAAGAACACACTCATTTTCTCGATTTGGGCTTGTAGTTCATTGATATGGGCCTAATAGATTATAATTTAATTCTACAGTAAAGCCCATAGTCTTGGTAATGGTAAGACTAGGGCTGAGAATTAAAACCAAACCGAACCGAAATTTCCGGTTTTCGGTTCAGTTTCGGTTACATCAGCTAAACCGATCGGCAAGCATTTCAATTTGATTCGGTTAACCGATAATTTCGGTTCGGTTCGGACTGAACGATCGGTTTTTTGGTTAACCGAAGGTTTTTGTAAATAACCGATTTTAATCACATTTAGACCGATTTAACCAAAATTAGACCGGTTTTAACCAAAACTAGACCGGATTTATCTATATCCAAACCGAACCGAAACTCAATATTTAAATAGTATCAGTGTTCTAAAATATGGTCTATACGGCCGTATATACGTTATACAGTGAGGGACTGTATCTTTTTTTTGCAATACGGTTAAAAATACGGATTAAACTATACAACCGTTTATACAGAGATAATACGGCCGTATATACACCATATAAATGTTATGTATTTTTTTAATAAATATTTTGACAAAACTGATATTTTTAATTTCTTTTTTTGTTTAATTTCAACTACTTGAGATGATCAATAGTTATAATTTTCTTATAATATATTTATTTTTAATTATATATCTAATTTATTTACATGATTATAACTTTTAAAAATAAATTATAAAAGTGAGTTTTGTTTAATAAATTAATAATAAGTTATATTTTACCATATAAATTGTATATTTATTATATTTATACTATTATACATATATTTATTTTTTTAAAATATTCACCGTATATACGTCTATAGCTATACAGTGATCGACCGTACGTCTAGCGTATAGCGTGTTTTAGAACACTGTTAAATATAATCAAATTTTAATAAAAATTAATACATTTCGGTTATTAAACTCAAAACCAAAATTAACCGCTAACCAACCCAATCGAACCGAAATTAATTTCGGTAATTGTTCAAAAAAGTTCGGTTAACTGAATTCCAAAGGCTAGGTAAGACTATCTAGCGTTTAGAGGCACAAGTGGAGCGAAGTCTTATCTATCAAGTTGTCTAGGTCTCCAAATAGACCAAAATATTTTAGAGTCGATTCAAGATAGAAAGGTAGAACCCAGCGTTACATAATTCGCCTAAACTAATTTATTACATGATGATATATATACAATTCGTATAAGCTAAATACATATGATATGTTAAATGATTAGGCCAAAAACATTTACTATGAATTCAGTAGGCTAGTTTATTTGATGCTTTTGTTGAATAAGTATTACTATTCTAGCATTGATGAAGTTTTAGTGATTAGTATTACATTATGATGTCCATTATACACTCTTATATACATAAAAAACGTTTCCGATCTTTTCCTGAGAGACCCCTTGCGTACATCGGTGATTACCACATTCTGTGTGACACAAAGTCATAGTTACTATACGTCTGGAATCTAAAAACAAGGCAGGACCATAATCTTTTGTTGTTTTCTATATGTGACTGGTATGGGTCAAGGACACACCACATGTACACGTTATGTAATTACCATGTTGCGTTTTGGTTGTGCTTTAAAAATCAAACTTCAAATTAATAATATTATTCCAACGTAGATAATACAATTACATTAAAAAATTGCTTAAGATTAGAGCAATAACAATATTTAGATCCTTTTTAAATGACTGTTTCCGAAATGGCAAAACATAAAGAAAGAACTTAGATTTTGAGGTCTCAAGCCCTTTTTATTGTATCAAATGAAACTTAAAAGAGATCAATGCAAGGCAGGACTTCTTTTTTCTGGAGCAGGACACTTAAAGTCACGAGGTGGAGTCTTACCACAGTCGAGAAGAAGCTCAAGAGCAATGGGAATAAAGAGGTCAATGTTTAGAAGCTTAGCTCTAATACTGGTGCATAGACAAACCGCTGCGTCAATATCCACTAAACCGCCAAGAACCGGACAACAAGCCGCTTTAGCGTAGTTTTTTCCTAGTCCGATGTGAATCAAACCGCCAAGAACGTCCACACACGCACCTAGCTTCACCGTGTTGATCGGGCAAGTCTTTGGTTTAGGGGTCGGTACGGACGATGGAGGTGGAGGAGGACATGGGGTTGGTGGTGGTGGTGGTGGTGGGCACGGCGTCTCTGGGGTTGGCACTGGTGGTGGCTTAACGTATGGTGGTGGAGGTGGTGGGGTTGGCTTAACGTACGGTGGTGGAGGTGGTGGGCTTGGCTTGACGTATGGTGGTGGAGGTGGGGGGGTTGGCTTAACGTACGGTGGTGGAGGTGGTGAGCTTGGCTTGACGTATGGTGGTGGAGGTGGTGGGGTTGGCTTAACGTACGGTGGAGGAGGTGGTGGAGTTGGCTTGACGTATGGTGGAGGAGGAGGTGGAGTTGGCTTGACGTATGGAGGTGGAGGTGGTGGAGTTGGCTTGACGTACGGTGGTGGAGGTGGTGGGCTTGGTTTGACGTATGGTGGAGGAGGTGGTGGAGTTGGCTTCACGTACGGTGGTGGAGGTGGTTTGACGGTGGGCGGTGGTGGAGTGTACGGTGGAGGAGGACATGGACTGTTCGGTGGTGGAGAAGGTTTGGGAGGGTCAGAACAATCACAAGCGTAAGAGACGGAGAGGAAACCAAGGAGGAGGAGTATCACAAAGGAGAGCTTTTGTTTGTGAAGAAGACCCATTTCGAGAAAGATGGATTTAGGGTTTGGTTTGGTGAGCAAGTGTGTGGTACGTTTAAACTGTTGAATTTCTTCCTCTTTATATAGACACTCTAATCATAAGTATTTTTTTTGTTATATTATAATAATGGTGTCGCTATCATCATCCGTGATGTTATGAACGTGCCAAATTGCGGTGCTAAGATGATTGAAGTTGGAGTATAATAATTTTCAAAAAAAAAAAGTTGGAGTATAATATCACACAACATGTCACTTGGTCGTAAGTACTAAGAAATAATGGGTTTTGTCAAACTTTCCGTAATTGGCGTATGTGTGTAGTTGTCCAATTTTGGTTACATACTTACATATATTAAAATCCAAATAAATGAGGATTAATATTTGCTTCTATGAATTTAGGCACAGCTTTGATACCTTCTTGGTTAATGGTATTGGTAAGGTTGTTAATTTACAACACCGGCTTTGATTAGTGACATTGTATTGTCTCTTGTGTAAAACGGTAAAAAATGATGGTACAAATATAATATACAAATTGGTTTACAAACTTTGTAATCACTACAAGAAAACAGGGTAAGAGTGACTCCCAAATCAGTCACAGTTTAGTCGCAAAACCAGCATTAGTTACTATTTTGCGACTAAAAAAAGTAGTCGCAATTGTCTCGTCGCAAATTAAGTTAGTCGCAAAGTAGTCGCAAATTTGCGACTAAAATGTGATTAACTTTAGCAGTCATTAAACAACGACTATTTTGTCACTTGAGTCTTTGGTTGTATATTTGCGACTAATTCGTGACTAACTTAATGAATCGTAAAAGTGCGACTATCTTGCGACAAGCTTATGTGGTCGTATATTGTGACTAATGTGTTACTACGAATAACTGCTCCGGTTCGTCACAAATTGGTAACTTAACCGTCACAAAGTTTGTGTATGTATGTTGTATTTGGTCACAAATCAGTCATAAACCAATCACAAACCAGTCCCAAATTAGTTACAAGTTATGACTATTTTGCATCTAATACTAACAAAAATATGCATATATTGTTTCCAATTACAAATTCTAAAAACTTGAGATTAATGAATACATAAAACGTTTATATTACATACCAAAAGATTAACAATAAACGTTTTAACAAAAGATATTCAAACATGCAATGTTTTGCAAAATTAAAGTTCTACAAAAGAAGGTAATAAAACGGTTACATACTTAGGCGTTCTCGTTTTCTTGAGGATCTTCTGGTTCTTCCAACAAAACAGTCACGTCGGGATCCTACTATTTTAGAAAGTTGACAAGCTTGTCCAGGGTTGCGAGTCGAGCATCAAATCTACGTTGAGCCTCATCCCGTTTGGCATTGTCCTTGTCGTGCTCAGAAATCCTCTCAACAGCTTCTAGTTTTTGTTGCAAGCCTAAAAATACAGAAGAAGATGAGCTTCAATAATTTCTCTTCCTCTTGCATACCACGTAACAAAGTTGTCCCACTCCAAATTGATTGCCCTTGGAATGTATTGGAGTGCACTAAAACAATAAAATTAAAAACAAATCAACCAAAACTTGATTCACAATTGAAAAGCATAATGATTCACATAATAAGAATGATTCATAATTGAAAAGCAGAACCTAATCATTGAAGAATATGCATATGCATCAAAGCTGAGACCAAAATGATGAAATTCCTGTGTAAAGAAGATGATGAAAGAAACTACCTTAAGAAAAATGTCATTCTCTTCTTCAATGATGAGGGTACGAAGAGTTGAGTTTTTAGACCCATTATCTACACTTGCCTTGTCTAGAAGCAGAGCAGTAATAGGCATCCGGTAAACCTGCACATAAATTGAAAGACCATGTAAGAAACAAATACCATAGTAACACAGTATACATTGCAGCAAATTGTTCTAAATTGCTCAATGACAAAAAGCTTGTGGAAGTTCTCCTTTTCATAAATTGGATATATCAATGCCCCAAATGCGTTTGAAAATCTAAAGTAGAGAATCAAGGGGTTAAAATCTAAACTATACTGAGCATAACCAACAAGACTCGCATAATGTACAAGAGCCCAAAAGAAACAAACAATTATGAATTACCTGCCAATAGATGCAATGTATAGAGCCAATCAATCAATCCCCTCTTTGGCTTTGAGTAAATCTCTACAAGTTTCCGTGAATACGAATAAGAAAACCAAAAAACATCATTAGATAAACCTCAAGAACAAGTAGACTAGAACTACCCAAGAAGAAGTTTAACAGAGAACCATTGTTATGAGACAATGTATGTTTTATTTTTACCGTTCATCTCCACGGTGTTATCAACAAGAAGATTCATGAACTAGTTAGTCACTCACAAAAGTTCCAATAACAATTCGGTTAGCATTAAGCTTGGCTGCATTAAAAATACAAATTATCAAACTCAAGACACATACCAAGGTGATAGTCTAGTAAAAAATATATTTTTCATAGATATGTGAGGAAGTTGCAATCAAATTATACCCAAAGAATATTATAGATGAAACAGAAAATTCTCTAAATGGATAACCGTGGATGAAGCTATCGAACTTACTTTGGAGTTTCTTATCCATGTACCTGCATCAAACAAAACAAATATCAATTAACATATTAGAAAACTCACAAACGATGAATATATGTAAGCAGAACTTGAAAGTCAAAACATCCAGAGAACAAAGAGCTAACTAGAAAGGAAGACGTCCGCGATGATACCAAATGGTGGCTGAGATGTCGAGATCAACATTATAAGTCGGTAAGGGTCGAGACGGTTTCTGTCGGTAAAACCAAAAGGAGAAAACGAGAGATTCATCATCTCCAATGAAACATAATTCAATGAAAACGAGAACGAGAGATTCATTAACCAAAGAACAAGAAGCCCTAAAACTAAAATCGAATAGATCAAGTCTCCTCGGAAACCCATAATCCCTTTTCAAATATGTTCAAGAGAAACGCATAATTACTTTCCTAAAACCCC
Organism: Arabis alpina; assembly: GCA_900128785.1. NCBI lineage: Eukaryota > Viridiplantae > Streptophyta > Magnoliopsida > Brassicales > Brassicaceae > Arabis > Arabis alpina. Next base: position 11,268,944 of record LT669791.1, read on the forward strand.
TAATCCTTACAGATTCGTTCGTCCAAGTCCCACCTTTGGCTGCCGCTATAGATCGACCTTTCAAACCTTAACCCCCTTTCCCTGTCATTTGTCGAAGAGATTTCGTGAAGAAAAGAGATTAAAATCGAGATTTGGGGGTGAAGAGAGACAAGTCATAATAGGAAATCGAAGAGGAAGAGGAATTAGATTTCTCTTTGGGTCGAGAGAGAAATTAGGGTTTGATAAGAAAATATATTTGGGGATTTTGTTTTCTGGTGTATGTAATAACGTCGTAGTAACAAGTTAGTCACAAAGCAGTGTCAAACCAAAATTTGGGCGGTCCAAAAACCGCGCCCAAAAGCCCAATTGTTTTTGGTTTTGGCCCAAATATTTTAAAACCCGCGCCAAAATCTTTTTAGCTAGTAACAAATTCGTCACACTTTGTGACTGTTTTGCTACTAAATAAATGTGGACACAAGCCTATACCTCAAACCCTAAACATTTACAACTCCAAAACCTAACTTATAAATGAACTATCACTCATTTATAAGCTTTAGCGATATGTTTTAACATATAGAATAAATATGTGTCAAATGCAAAAAATATCAAGAATCAAACACTTTAACTAAATTTATAACATAAACACATTGTTTATGTTGTTATACATTTGAGGTTTAAAGAAAAAAGTTGTTTTCATCAAATTTAATCGTTCTTTTCTTTTACATATATTTATAATTGTATCAAGACTTACTCGAAATTATGTATAATTTTAAAACAAATCTTTGACCAATTCAAAATTTGTGATTTTATCAAATGCATTACAAATCAGTCACTAAGTGTGACTGTTTTGTCACTAACTACGAAAACTTTATACATTTAGAACTCCATCAACAAATATATGTGGTAAAGATCACCACGTACACAATTTTAGATGTATATGTTTCAGTCAAGAGTTAAAGTTAGTAACAAATGCGTCACACTTTGTGACTATTTTGCGACTATTTTGCGACTGAGTAAATGTAGACACAAACCTATACCCTAAACCCTAAACATTTACAACTTCAAAATCGAATTTTAGAGGTAAGTATCACTCATTTACAAGTTTAAGTCTATATTTTTCAGTATATATGGTAAACTAGTGTTAAGTGCTAAAAACTTTAAGAATCAAACACTTTAACTAAATTTATAAGATAAACATATTGTGCATGATGTAATACAATTGAGGTTTTGATTAAAAAAAGGTTTTGATTTAATTTACAATTGTTTTCGTTTACATTTAGTTACTAGTGTATCAAGAATAACTCGAATCTATGTAATAGTTTTAAAAACAATCTTTAAACAATTCAAAAATTATGATTTTTTCAAAAACATTCAGGAGAGTTGGTAAAGAGTTACAAGTGAGTTACAAAGTGCGACTGATTTGCCACTAATCTTCTTAAAACTACACGTTTAGAACTCCATCATCGAATATTTATAATAAAGATCACCATCTTCACATTTTGATATGTATATGTTTCAATTTAGGATTAAGAGTGGTCACACACTCGTCACAGATTGTGACTGATTTTCGACTCTCTTCATTTAGACACAAACCTATACCCTAAACCCTAAACATTTACAACTTCAAAATCGAATTTTAGAGGTAAGTATCACTCATTTACAAGTTCAAGTCTATATTTTTCAGTATATATGGTAAACTAGTGTTAAGTGCTAAAAACTTTAAGAATCAAACAATTTAACTAAATTTATAAGATAAACATATTGTTTATGATGTAATACAATTGAGGTTTTGATTAAAAAAAGGTTTTGATTTAATTTACAATTATTTTCGTTTACATTTAGTTACTAATGTATCAAGAATTACTCGAATCTATGTAATAGTTTTAAAAACAATCTTTAAACAATTCAAAAATTAGGATTTTTTCAAAAACATTCAGGAGAATTGGTAAAGGGTTACAAGTCAGTTACAAAATGCGACTGGTTTGCCACTAATCTTCTTAAAACTACACGTTTAGAACTCCATCATCGAATATTTATGATAAAGATCACCATCTTCACATTTTGATATGTATATGTTTCAATTTCGAATTAAGAGCGGTCACACATTCGTCACAGATTGTGACTGATTTCCGACTCTCTTCATTTAGACACAAACTTATACCCCAAACCATGATTTAATAGGTTAACAATATTTATCAAGTTTTCAATGGCTCAATCAGTTAATCGACATAATCAATAGGCCGCCATAAACAGTTGGCCAACACTTTTGTCATTTTTCCAATTTTTATCAGAGTGGCAAAGTAGTAGCAAAGTTGCGACTACTTGTTCGTAAAAGCAAACCAGTCGCAAATTTGCGACTACTTTGTGTCTTTATTTTCGTAGTCGAGGATCAATCTTAGATTAGTCGCAAATGTGAGATCACTATGCGACTATCTTTGTTAGTCGCAAAAGTGCGACTGTTTTGCGACTGCTCTTTGTGGTGTTGCAAATGCGTCGTAAATCAGTCACTAATACGTGGTTTGTTTTTGCGACTAATAAAAACAGTCACAAGCGGTAGTCACTCATGGACTGTTTTCTTGTAGTGAATGTTACGTCCATCATTTTGTGGCGGTAAGAAAGATTAAAAGTCATTTAAAATGTAAGTAAATAAATCACTAATCATATTATTCGACATTAGAAAAAAATGTCATTGTAATTTGGCGTTCGAATGTCTAATGGCTCAGCGTTTGAGTGGTGAAAAAAATGGTTCTAAACCAAGTTCGATTTTTTGGAGATTTTCGTACCTTTTTCGCTGAAGGAAACCTTTATGATCTTAGCCATGCGGGTCCTAGCCTGTCCTGGAGAAGCAAGAGAGGTACTGAAGATGATGACACTGTCTTTTGCCGTCTGGACAGAGCAGTATCTAACAGTGCATGGGCTGAATTGTTTCCATCTGGGAGATGTGAATATTTGCGATTTGAAGCCTCTGATCATAGACCAGTCCTATCCTTTTTTGACCCTAAAAAGAAAAGAAGAAAAGGGATGTTTAGATATGACAGATGGTTGAAAGATAATGAGGAGGTCAAAGAACTCATTGCTACTACCTGGTGTGAGGTCAAACACCTCTGTGTCACACAGAAGATAAGCAGATGCAGACATGCTATTATTAGCTGGAACAAAACACAACAGAGAAATAGTCAGAAAGCTATAGAAAAATTAAAGCTAGATCTAGATGAAGCTCTCACTAGTGTAGTGAGTAATGAATATAGAATTGGAGTTATCAAGACTGAGTTAAAATTAGCTTATCTGGCAGAGGAAAGCTTCTGGAAACAGAGAAGTCGCCAGCTTTGGCTGAACCTTGGAGACAAAAACACCAGCTTCTTCCATGCCTCTAGCAAATCAAGATTTGCAATAAATAAATTTTCGGTCCTTGAGAATGCTGAAGGAATTGCAGTATATGAAGATCAACAGATAACAAAGGTGATCTTAGATTATTTTGAGAAATTATTTACCTCAGAAGCACCTGCAAGGACCACCATTGAGGAGGTTTTGAACAAATCTGTGAAACCTGTGATAACCTCTGCAATGAACCAGCAACTTATCCGAGAACCTAATGGTGAGGAAATCAAAGAAGTTATGTTCTCAATCCATCCTAATAAGGCCCCTGGGCCAGACGGCTTTTCTGCCTGTTTCTTCCAGTCTAATTGGGAGGTGCTTGGAGCAGATTTAGTATCTGAGGTGCTGGAGTTCTTTAGAACTGGAAGTATGCCAAGAGAGATCAATGAAACATATATCAGATTAATACCAAAATCCAGAGGGCCAACACAGATGACAGACTATAGGCCTATTGCATTGTGTAGTGTTTACTACAAAGTAATTTCTAAGCTATTAGCTCGAAGGATGCAGCCTATTCTTCATGAGGTAATCTCGGAAAATCAATCTGCTTTTGTACCTAAGAGTGCTATATCAGACAACATTCTTATCACACATGAAGTTCTTCATCGCCTCAATACATCTAAGGCTACAAAAAGATGCTCTATGGCAGTCAAAACTGACATGAGCAAAGCTTATGACCGCTTGGAATGAGAATTTATCAAATGTGTCCTACAAAAGCTAGGATTTCATCAGACTTGGATTCAGTGGATACTACAATGTGTCTCCACAGTGACACTATCTTTTATAGTGAATGGATCACCTAGAGGAAGGGTACAACCTAAACGTGGTATTAGACAGGGGGACCCAATATCACCATACCTTTTTATACTGTGTGGGGAAGTCCTTTCTGGTCTTTGCAACAACTCTCAAGAAAAGGGCAAGCTCAGAGGAATAAAGCATGCTTCAGGCTGCCCCAGGATCAACCATTTACTGTTTGCTGATGACACGATGATCTTCTGTCAAGCAAACAGAAAAACTGTAATGAACTGAAGAGAGTCTTAACAACATATGCAGACATCTCAGGGCAATGTATAAACTACCAGAAATCAGCTATTTCCTTCTCAAGAAGAACTCCTCAGAGATTAAAGGATCAGATGAAAAGTCTACTACAAATTAACAAGGAAGGAGGTGCAGGAAAATATTTAGGGTTACTAGAGCATTTTGGAAGGAAAAAGAAGGATCTTTTTACCTATATTGTGAACAAAATCAAGCATAAGGCTGAAAGTTGGTCCACTAAAATGGTTTCTGGGGCTGGGAAGATGGTCATGTTGAAAGGAGTCTTAGCTGCTATGCCCACTTATGCGATGACTTGTTTCAAGCTACCTCAATCCCTTTGTAAAAGGATTCAATCGGCGCTAACTCGATTATGGTGGGACTCTTCACCTGAAAAACAAAAAATTAGTTGGGTGGCTTGGAAAAGAATGGCTAGACCAAAGAGTATGGGAGGGCTAGGATTTAAAGACATAAATAACTTCAATGACGCGTTACTTGCAAAACTTACATGGAGGCTGATGATGAAACCAAACAGTCTGTTGGCAAGGGTTCTTTTAGCTAAATACTGTAAGGAGGCTTCTCTCCTAGAATGCACACCATCGAAGAAGGCTTCTCATGGTTGGAAGAGTCTCCTGGCAGGAAGAGATCTTCTGGTGAAGCAACTAGGTTGGGCAGTAGGCGATGGCACTAAAATAAGCTTGTGGAACGATCCATGGCTATCAACTTCTGAAAAATTATCCCCTATGGGGCCAGCACCTGAAAATCAACAGCATATGAAGGTTAGTGACCTTATCGATTGATATGCTCAAATTTACCCTGAGCTACTCTCTCAAATTAAGAGGTCGTCGTAGTAGGGGTCGAATCACTGGAAGTCAAATCAAACGATATGATTTATGACTTCGAATTGAGCTAAGCAAATAAAGTTAAATAAAAAACAAGAAACAATTCAAAGCAAGAAAGATTGTTGGTTTTTAAGAATTCAATTAAACAAAAGCTAGGTTTTTGGGAAATTCTCAGGCAAAGATAAATTGTAGAATTAATAAACTGTCAGGATTTTAATGAAGAACCGTTCTCGAACTTGAAACTCTAATGTAAAATTAAACGACTTCCGTTGAATTAATTATCTATGCATAAACCTTAGAAATCCAAATTCCTTTGTAAAATCAATCAATTTATGCAAGCATTAAAGTTCAGGTTTCAATTGTTCACAAAATCCCTAAACCAAATTCCTTTGAGAATAGGTGATTTTGCTCATCTAAGATTATGGTCAGGTTATCAATTGATGCTTCCGCTTCTAATTAATCAACCTAAGATAGCTAATTCAGAGTGATCAATCCTAAATCAGGGTTATAACAATCTAGATGAAGAACCAATAGATAATCCTAACATGAATTCAATTCTAACAATCCATCTTAATTCCTTTGAAAAACCCTAAACCTAACAAGTAGATTACTCAGACATGGATGCAAAGCAAATCATAATAACTGAATAATACTGCATAAAAATAGAGTAAGAAAGAATTACAGAAGGGTTCGAAGAAATCTGAATTGTCTGAAAACTTGTCTCCCTAACTCTCAAAATCTCTCTAAAAACCCTAGGTATTTGATAAAAGAAAACTTAATGAAAACTAAAAGAAAACTAGGTATTTATAGGCTAGGATTCGGGCTGGGCTTTATTTGTTAACTTCTGGAACTTCTGAGGTAAAAAGGAAATCTTCAGAATTGGAAAAATCCTTTTACTTCGCCACTTAACATCTTCCGTCGATCGACGCACACGTGATTCCGTCGATCGACGCGCCAATCTGACGGCAATTGAAAATCCGTGCTCGCGACTTCAGCTGCTCTTTCCTTGATGCTCCAAAATGCTCCATAATCACCAATTAAGCTCCATTCATACACGAATCTGCCAAGACTCTAAAACACTAGAAGAACACTAAAAAGACTCGATAAAACCGGGTTAAATCATGTCCAAAAGATGGTAAAAACCATGATATATCATCGATCCTAACTCTGCAGCTTGGAATCTCACCAAAATTGATCAGATCCTACCAAACTATAAGAACATGATTTTAGGTCTAAAACCTAGCCTGTTTGGCGCTAAAGATAAGCGTATTTGGCTGCGTAATCCTACTGGAGAATATTCCACAAAATCAGGCTACTTCACTGCAGCTGAAGATCAAGATAGTTTGGTCCTAAGGGATCAGACAGTTTATACTGATTGGAATGCCAATGTGTGGAATGCTAACACTGCGCCAAAAGTAAAGATGTTTATGTGGAAGGCAATTCAAGGAGCTTTACCTGTTGGTGATCAACTCATCATCAGAAACGTTATCGATGACCCTAAATGTTGCCACTGTAGTGAGCCAGAGACAGCCATTCACATGATGTTCAAGTGTCAATTCGTGCAGGCAGTGTGGAGAGCAGCTCCTTTCAGCACTTCCTTCGACTCAGCCACTATCACCGGTTTGGCCTCGGGCTTAGATACAATCAAGGAACTGCTTCCTTTGCCTCCAATTGGATCTGGGAAAAACTCCTTAAGTCCATGGATCTTGTGGACCATCTGGATTGCTAGAAACCAAAAAGTGTTTAGCAACAGACTGTTCACGGCCGAAGATACAATTCTCAAAGCTCTTCATGATGCGAGGGAATGGAATTTGGCACAAATGATCCCATCAAAGTTAATAGTGCCAAAGCTTTCAACGACTCCACAAACCCCTGACTCAGAAAGGGATGAACTCACTACCTGCCACACTGATGCAGCTTGGATCGCATCAGAATCAAAGGCAGGAATTGGTTGGTCGATCAGACTAAGCCAGAATCTCAGATCGGAGAACTCCGCAGCGGTGTTGAATGTCACATCAGCGCTAGTCGCAGAAGCCTTAGCGGTCAGAGCCACAATCTTACAAGCGCTATCCATGGGTACTCGAAACAATTGATCGATGCAATCAATCACAGGAGAGAATTGTCGGAGATTCATGGAATTACTTCAGACATTGAATTGTGCTCTAGCTTGTTTGTTTCAATTGTGTTTAAGTTTATCCCTAGGAAGGATAATGATAGGGCTGATGCTCTAGCCAAACAAGAGCTAAATCTTGTACCAACTTCTCTTTATGATTAATGAAAATTAATGTTTTGCCCAAAAAAAAAAACCTAGTTCGATTTCGACCTATTAATTTATACTGTTAGTCTTTTTCTTGGTCACTATAAACAGCTTAAATAATACTAAAAATATAAAAATTCTTACAAATATTGGAAAATTGTTTTGACTTTGGGCAAAATGTACAAGAAAACTGTGAGATGCAAAATCCTTTTGTAATATAGTGGCTAGTGGCGAGACCATTGACGGAGGAAATTGTCATTATTATTTGACTAAAAAGACATCTCTCAATTTTCTAAACCCACAAAGCATAAAGAGATCCTTCCTCTTTTGTTGCTCCTTTGAGGAGGGACCATTTGTTTTATGAGGATTTTAGGCAACTTTTTGGAATTTAGTTTTCGTCTCTACCAATATATACACTGTAGGCTAGATATTGTCCCTAATAAACACACAAATAGAGAAAGAGAACCAATTCTAGCTAGTCCAAAGCTATGTGTTCCATCTATAATCAATCTCCAGAGCTATTATAATATGTTTTATGTATAATCAATGTCAAAATTGTGAAGGAGGTCGGTGTTTGTATTAGTTAACTACTAAATAAATTAGTGTCCATTTGCTCATAATATATTGATAAATTGAATCTTGGTTTAGAATTTTAAACCTTTTCTTTTTCTCTCACCTTTCAAGATCTGATCAGCTTCTTGTGCTTTCCACGAGAATGTGAATAAGTCCGTGATTGATGATTTTCCATGACATTATATTCAAATTTGTCCTTTCATGGCATAGATCTTGAAACTGTGCAAACTCACAACGATTAAAAAAAGAAGTTTTTGTTTTAAAATGGGAATATAAGAAAGAGATGTCTGGACGCTGGTACAACGTTGGAGGCAAAAATTTGGCGTATAGTAAAATTAGTGTAACCCGTGAATCTGCTCCTTTAAATTAAGAGTTTTTGGTTATTACGTTTTTCTATATAAAGAAAATGTATATAATGTCACGTAACTACGTACGTAAGAATGATCATACATGCGTATGCGTTGTAACTTGTAATATATATATTTGAAGAATGAATCACATTTCACATGTATATATATGGATCTCTGCATGTGAGTGTGACAATTTCATTATTAATTTGTGCTGAAACCTGGAGCCAGAGTATAAGTTTATTTATCGAATTAGAATCCCCAAATTGTCGGGATTAGCTTCATTTTCAAATCCAAGTCAATGTCAACTCTTCATTAATATGTCAATAGACAGAACATGCAAATCATTGAGTAATTGATATCCATTTTGTTTGAAGTAGAATTTGATCCTTCTCCGTTTAAGTTTTCTTCAAAATGTTTAAGTTTTCTTCTCCGTTTAAGTTTTGCTATAGTTTTGTGTGATTGAAGAAGATTGGTTTGTTACCAATGTGGCTTGCTGATTTTCTATCGCACTCGATATACAGTATAATGTCAAGTAAGATTTGAGAAATAATATTTTGGCGAGTGACCACATGATTTTTTTGGTGTTTTAGGTAGCACAGAAGCTTCGCCGGAGGTTTGTTTCCCGCTTCGGAATCGAAATCAAAATCAAAAGCTTTCAGAAGCTCGCTTCCATATCTCTTCCAAAAATCCTCTTTGAAAACACTTTGGAAACTTGTGTTTCTGTTTTGGAAACTTACGACGATTCCGTTTAAAACAAAATGTATTGTAAATAAATATGAAAATGTAACATCATTTTTTATACATCTGTCGTTGTAAAATAAAACAAAAACCAAAAACTAATTTTATATAATAGAATTTTTGCAAACTAATTTTTTCCCTTTATTTATAAAGTAATATCGCGTCTAACGAATGACATATCACATATTATAAGCACTACAAGAAAACACAGCATTTGCTACTCCCATAAGAGTCACTAATCCGTCGCAAAATCCCGATTTGTGACGATTGTGCGACGGAAATAGGTCGTCACTAAAGTGGCGTCGCAAATTAAAAACGTCGCAAAAACGTGACACTTTAGCGACGATTTTGTGACCATGGTTTTTGCGTCGCAAATTTATGACGAATATGTGACGTCTGTAATTGGTCGTAAATTTGTGACGAATTTGTAACAATGTGTGGTGGTCATAAATTAACGACGGAGTTGTGACTGTTTTAACGTGGTACTTATGCGACAGATTTGCGACTAGTGTTAGGCGTCATACATTTGTGACTGTTGAAGTAGTAACAAAGTAGTCTCAAATAGTGACGAATGTACGGCAAAAATGGGTTCTGCTTTTGTACTTACGTTACAAAAACGTTGTAAATCTGTAACAAATTAGTCACAATTTTGTGACGGAAATACTGTATTTAAGTATATGATAATTGTTCTTAAATAAGAGATTTGATTAATAATTATCAATTTCTTTTGCTTTCTACAATCTATAAAACATTAAAAGCAATCGTAAGAACATTAATGAACAGCAAGTTAATGTATTATACAAGCAGAAAGTTCAAAAAGCATACAAATATCATACACAAAATTAAGAGTCTTTTGCAAAAGCTAGTAGTAGAACCAAAAAATTAGAAAGTTCTTAGTTAAGAAGTACTTAAGGTTGTGTAGCAGAAGTGGTGGGAATTCATGCTGGTGTAAAGGCTGCTGTAATGGCTACTACAGTCTGGAGGCAGCGGCTTGTGAGGGAGTCCTATAAGCTGCTATTGGATCTCTAAAAGCGATGACAATCAAGAGCTTGCATAACTTTCTTTTCTTTTCCTTTTGTTGACTATCTCTTGAAGTTGCTCAAGTCCAAACGTGTTCCCGTTGTTATCTGTTTCACTACACTAAAAGAAAAAACCCATGATTAATGATTCAAATCCAAGAACAAAATAATGAATCAAAACCAAAAGCAGATGAATGATTCAAAACCAATAAACATAAAGATTCACAACATATAAACAAGTGTATATAGATCAGAATACGGAATTTCAAAATGCTTCTTAAGTCTTAACCAACAACAGAATGATTGACAAGAAAAAACTTAGAGTAGAGAATATAATCAGAAGACCTAAATAATGCATTTAGAGTCGATAGACACTGAATCATTCAAGCAACAACAAGGATTATTCAAGTCATATAATTAAACTTCACAATGGTAGATAAATGGGTTATTTTAGAACTAAGAGCAATCTGCTAAAAACTGAAGCAACAAGAAGTCAAAGGTGGAGACTTAAGGATTCATCGAAGGAAGTGGGTTTAACACAAAGCTATAGGTCTTTAAATGTCTATGAAACTTGGTTTTACCAAAGGAAGCTTGCCGCAACAACAATCAAAAGACAGATTGTTAAAATTTAAATGACACATACTCTCACTGCTTGTTGTCTTCCTGAATTTTTTAGCTCAACATCAAAATGGCTACACATAAACACAAACAACAAATCATCCACAACGGGTCCAAAATCTTCATTACCATCAAATTCATAAACAATGTATAATCTAATTTCATATTGCAAAAGAGTTTGCATCTCGCTCTCACTCAACAAACAACTTTTAAGCAACTTCTAAACCAATCTAATAAAGTAAACTTCTAATGATGATTAGAAAAGAGTTTCAAATCGTGTTCAACCCATTTCAAGCAACTTGTAAACCAATCTAATAAATCAAAAAACTTATAAGTCAAATTAAATCTCAGTTACAATGATATTTTTGTAACCCCTAGAACACAAATCAATCAAGGAAGCAACGAATCAAGCAAGCTTATATAACAAACATGAATCTAAACAAACATAAGGTAAAAGTTAGGAGAGAACACGAGAACTTACATCAATGCGGACCAAGACCACCATCGGAACAAAACGATTCTAAATCCTTAGGAGGAATGCCGCGCTTTCTCCTCTCGGAACCCACGACCTTTGGTCTTCTTCAAAGTCGATTCACAATTTGCTGAGGTGATAGCTGATCTAAGCCTCTGATCGACGGCTGAGGAATATCATTCACGTGTTGATCAACAAGATGCTCCTGCTGCTGAGCATTCTGAGAATTCAGAGGTTATGGCTGAGGAATATGTTAAAGAGGCGGATGTGAGTGAGGACTAAAATCGATTTGAGATAGATACAATGGTGGATACATATTAAAGGAGAAGCTTTCTTTCTCAGTACCCAAAATTAAAGGAGAATCAACTACAAATCAAAATCATGAGAGTTTAATAGTATTTTTTATCACAAATTAGGGAAAAAGTCATAAAGAGAACATAGAAGAAACTGAAATTAACGTCACCGGTTGAGACGATGATGGCGTCAATAGAGGTGTCCTCGACACAGACCCAGTAGCTTGAGACGACGAGTTAGAGGAGTAAGAAGAGCTCCTCGAACGGCGCTTGCCCTTTCTTTACGGTTGGATCTCACACCTCCGCCTGGTGATGAGAGATCTCCACCGTTACGTGGAACGACTCCGCAGGTGGCTCTCACACGGTTCGAGGAATTACACCGGTTGATCTACCAAGCACCACTATGTCGAGCACATCGACCTCTTGATTCCTTAATTTTTGCAGCCATCTCAATCAGAGAAGTTTAGGGATTCTTCGACAAAGACGAAGATATGAAGATGAAGGGATTTGGATTGAGCAAGTAATCGAGAGTGAGAGAAGAATAGATGAATCAGTGAAGATAAAACAATTCACGAAGAATTTCTCTGATGGGTCGAGAGAGAAAACGAGACTAGAGTCTAGGGTAAAATGATTTGGGATATCAGAAATCGAGTATTTGTTTAATTGCATATAAAAATTTAGGGGGGAATAACCGCGCCCAAAAGGCCAAATATTTTGGACCAAACCCAAACTTGATTTTTTAAGGAATATAGTAGTAAAGAATTGACTCAAATTAGTCGGAAATATACGCATATAGTGGCAAAATAGTGACTGTTTTAGGACAGAATGTAGTCACAAACCTATACCCAAATCTTAAATATTTAGATCTCAAAAATAATAGATTTGATTTTCAATCAGTTTTATTCAGATATCTTACTTATATTTTAATCTTAATATATAGAAAATAAGTGTTAAAATAAGAAAATTTGCAAAATTCAACACTTGCATTAACTTTATAATGAAAACACATTATATATCTCTTGAGAGATCTTGTCAAAGAATGAAACATGTTTTCATAAAATTGAAAGTTCAATTTTCTCACGATTATATATACTTAGTGTATCTAGTAATTCATTTTTATGTTGTACATAAAATTAAATTGTATATACCTCAAATATATTGTTTAATTTTCAAAATATGTTAGTAGTAGTTGGTACTGAGTCGCAAATCAGTTCACAATTTTTTTTTGGTGTCATAAAGTAGTCGCAAATGCGTTGGTATGTTGTGATTAATTTGTGACCCATTGTTGTTTGTCACAAAACAAAATCCTAAACCCTAAACATTTAGGACCAATAGATTTAGTTTTTCCCCTTCTATTAAGATTTTAATGGATTTCTTATCAATTTCATAGATAATATGTAATAAAGTATTACAAATTAAGTTGATTTTGAAAAAATCAACACTTACCCACAAGTTACATAATTTAAGATTACAATTTAGGGTTTGATTCAAAATTCAGATATTTTTGAACTTTCATAGATTTGAGTGTTAAATGTAATGTGAGTGGTAATTTTGAACTATGTACCTTCCAAATATATATTCTTCTACCTCGAATAGGTTTATAATTTTTCCAAAATCAAACTGGGAGTTGCACATTCGTCACAAATTTGGCTCTGCGTCACAAATTTGTGACTAAAGAGTCACAAAACTATGACCACTTTGTGACTAATTTAATAGTCACTACTCCAACCCTATACTCTAAATATTTTGAGGCTAAATTGTAAATGACATAGACCTTACCAAGCTAAACTTCATCTATTTCCAATCTTCTTGTTTTAAAAAAAATAGTTATATGTAACTTTTAAAGTCCACTTTGAAAAAAATGAATCATTATCGTATAGTTTATAATGTAATCACATACATTTCATGTTTAAAATTTAGGGTTTCATACAAAATTTAATAAATGTTGAATTTTCAAAGTTGTGAGTGCTAATTGTAATGTACATAGTAATTTATAGTAGTTTACATTCGGAAAATACATCTTTTAACTTTAATATGTTAATGATTTTGGAAAACTATTAGAAGAAGTTACAAATATGGCACATAATTTGTCATCTGGTCATAAATCCGTCACAACTTCGTCACAAACACTTAGTGAAAAATACATGTTTTTACAAGTCGAATTAAACACGTTGCACCTACTTTTTTGGTTCCCGACACTTTTAGTGACGCACCGCAAACATCACAAATCGGGTACCAATTAGTGACCACGTATATATGGTTGCAAAAGCGTCACAAATGTGTGACAGTAATATGACGATCTATTTCCGTCGCACATTTGCGACGCTTTTGCAACATCGTAAATATTCGTCGTAAATTTGTAACAATTTTGAAACAAAAGCGTCACAAATTTATGTGACGGAAAATTTCGTCATAACCGGGCGTCACAAATACTGCGTTTTCTTGTAGTGAAGTGACTAATTCAATTGAATGAGATTATTTTTGAAGATTTAAATGTGGTGAATCTACTATATGAAAGCTGAATACCTCTCTCCATAGAGTGCCACATCATCACACCATAAGAAGCCACGTGTATTGCAAAGGAGTAAAACCTCCGACGATTCCAGTTCTTCACTTCAGTTTAGGTTCTTTTCATCTTCTATGCATGCATTCTTACCAAAAATCAATGCACATAGTTAAACCTTTTACCTACACGTCTTCTCCTCTTCTATTAACAACAACTTTCTCAATCTTCCACATTTCATCAAATTTTGTAATCACTAAAAGGATGAAAAAACTAAAGGATCTTTCGGGCTGCTAAGTTTCTCCCTACTTATCAACAATCGCCGAATGGGTATGGTACATCCTTTTTCTATTTCTATGTCCTATATTTTTTATTTTGGATCTGAATTTGTTGAGTCCCAATTATCAGTTCCTCTCGAAGAGAAAATTGTTTCCCTTCGATGGTGGAGATTGGAAGGTTCGATAACAGATGAATTTACGAAGAACTTTCAAATTGTTCTCATTCCAATGGAATCAATTCTAACCTTTCAAGACACAAAAGCTTCACTATATTTTTGCTACTGTGGTCATGATCCAGAGTAATAGAGTTCGAAGAAGCTCGATCAAAATTGTATATTAGAATCTCTTGTAAAAGCCCTCTTTCTGTCCATGTATATGATATTTTCATATTCATTCAAATGCTTCCACATATTTTGGAGTAGATATATACAACATTCAAGAATATGCTAACATGTAATGATATTTAGTGTAAGGATCTAATCATATCCATGATTGAGATCAAATCATATTCATGATTGCTTCAATTACGAATCCATATATGTATAGCATATATTCTCATTTATGTCAATACGTGATACCCTAGTCATTTAGAATGTGTATAAAAGGAACCATTGTAAGAAGGAATAAGATCATCACTTCAATCATTCTCTATATGGTATCGAGCCACACCTATCCATAAGATCTCAAAAGCCTCTGTTTTATTTTATTTTATTTCAGCAATCTAGTTGGCTCTCTGTTTTTCTCTCATACAAACCATGACTTCATCAGGTACCTCCTCACCAACAAACATCACCGACACCATCTCCGTCAACTCTCAAACACTCTTCACCATCAACATGTCTCACGTCAACAAACTCACGGCCACAAACTATCTCATGTGGAAGATGCAAATCCACTCTTTACTCGATGGCTATGATCTTGCTAGTCATCTAGACGAATCCGCCGCCATCCCTCCGGCCACACTCACTGTTGGTACGGCGACCTCAGCTAATCCTGCCTACACGCTATGGAAGCGTCAAGATAAGCTTATTTTTAGCTCTCTCATAGGCACGATTTCACCGTCTGTGCAACCGATAGTCTCTAGGGCCACCGTCTCTTCTGAGATTTGGTCTACCTTGGCCCTCACCTATGCCAAACCAAGTCGAGGTCAAACCTCCGAACTCAACTCAAGAACTGGCGCAAAGAAACGAAAACAATCGACATTTACGTTCAGGGGATCACAACTCGCTTAGATCAACTGCCAGCCTTGGATCTACCACGGGTCATGAAGAACAAATCGACTTGATTCTCGATGGCCTTCCAGAAGATTACAAATCTGTTAAGGACCAAGTTGAAGGCCGTGACACTCCTCCGACCATACCTGAACTCCATGAGCGCCTCCTCAACCATGAGGCCAAACTCCTCTCCACCGCTGATTCAACCGTGGTCCATTTACCCGTCACGGCAAATGTAGTACAACATCGCAACAACTCCAACAACTACAAGAACCAATATCGGAACAAAAACAACAATTCACAGTGGCACCAATCATCTTCCTCCAATGGAACCGGTCCACACCAAACTGTCTCTACCGGTCCACGACCATATCTTGGTCGCTGCCAAATTTGTGGAGTACAAGGGCACAGTGCCAAAAGGTGCCCTCGTCTACAGAGTTTTCAAGAATCGATACCTCAACAACAAGCTCCTTTCACTCCATGGCAATCAAGAGCGAATCTCGCGGTGAATTCTTTTTACTCGGCTAACAATTGGCTTTTTGATAGTTGTGATACGCATCACATGACATCCGATTTGCACAACTTGTCCTTACATCAACCATATCATAGACTAGATGATGTCACCATTGCCGACGGGTCTACGATTCCGATAACACATACGGGTTCTACATATTTTCTCACCAACTCTCGTGCTTTACATTTAAACAAAGTCTTGTATGTACCAGATATTCATAAGAATCTTATATCGGTCTATCGTTTATGTAATGCTAATCGAGTTTCGGTGGAATTCTTTCCAACATCATTTCAGGTGAAGGATCTCAGCACGGGAACTCCGTTACTCCAAGGTCGAACTACCAATGAGTTGTATGAGTGGCCGTTGTCTCCGTCTTTGGTTCAAGTTATGTTTACATCCTCGGTTTCTACACCCACATTATCATCTTGGCATTCGCGCATAGGACATCCATCGTCATCAATTTTACAAACTGTTCTTTCTCGTTTTTCTCTTCCTATTTCCAAACAATCACCTCCATTTCTCTCTTGTTCCGATTGTTTGGTCAATAAAATTCACAAAATTCAATTTTCTCAATCAACAATTACTTCTTCACGACCACTTGAATACCTTTACTCTGATGTTTGGAGTTCCCCAATTATTTCCATAGATAATTTCAAATACTATCTCATTCTTGTTGATCACTATACTCGGTATTCATGGTTTTTCCCTCTAAAGCAGAAATCCAATGTCAAAGACACATTCATTGCTTTCAAACAGTTAGTAGAAAATCGTTTTCAAACTCGGATTGGTACCTTATATTCGGACAATGGGGGCGAGTTTGTGGCACTACGAGCGTTTCTCTCAAGCAATGGAATTGCACATCTAACCTCACCGCCTCATACTCCCGAGCATAATGGGATGTCGGAAAGAAAACATCGTCATGTTGTGGAGATGGGAATGACTTTGCTTTCCACGGCCTCAATTCCCAAGACGTATTGGCCTTACGCATTTGCTGCTGCGGTCTACCTCATCAACCGGTTACCTACACCTGTTCTTCAACTTCAATCACCATTCAAGAAGCTCTTTGGCACGGAGCCAAACTATAACAAGCTACGGGTCTTTGGATGTTCTTGCTATCCGTGGTTACGACCTTACAACCGCCACAAATTGGAAGATAAGTCTACTCAATGTGTGTTCTTGGGTTATTCAACAACTCAAAGTGCTTATTTCTGTCTTCATGTCAAGACCGGTCGTATCTACACTTCGAGACATGTGCAGTTTGAGGAACACTTAATCCCCTTTGTCACATTGAAATCTGCAACACAAAAGAAAACGGAAAGCACTCCCTCTGAAGCTGCTACTCAACCATCTCATACAACTCTCTCTTACAAACCGGTAGTTCCACCGCCGGAGTTCCCGCACTCAGACCTTCACTCCGTCTCTCCGACTTTGCCAACGAACTCTCAGGTATTGTCTTCTATCCCTAATACTTCTTCTTCTCTTAATCCCTCTGAGCCCACTGCTCCATATCAAAATGGGCCGCAACCCACGGCCCAGTCTCCTACACCACCAACAAACCCAGAAATTCTACCACCACAAACCAACAAACACATTCCTCCAAATAGCCCAACCCATAGAACTCATCAAGTTTCTCCTCCACAATCACCTCTTTCGTCACCAACCTTTTCCCCGACTCCGTCTGTTACCTCCACCTCTCCAAAATCACCTCATAATGACTCACCCGGATCACTTATTCCAAACACTAATACTAACTCTCCCATATCACCAATTCCCTCACCACAATCACAAAATCCACCACCACAACCTCCACCAAATTCTAGAACAACAACTCAACCTGCTTCACGACGAGTGGGAACTCGAGCTCAAGCAGGGATTACGAAACCAAATCCTAAATACTTCATGGCTTCTGTAGTCAACAAGTCGTCCGATGTTGAACCACGAACCGCAAATCAGGCATTGAAAGATGAAAGATGGAGAAAGGCCATGGGTTCTGAATACAATGCTCAAATCGTCAATCGTACATGGGATCTGGTTGCACCTCCACCTCCTACAGTGACTCGTGTGGGGTGTAAGTGGATATTCACAAAGAAATACAATCCAAATGGCTCGCTCAATCGCCACAAAGCTCGTCTAGTTGCTCAAGGTTATAATCAACGACCGGGTCTGGATTATGCGGAGACTTTTAGTCCAGTTATCAAGTCTACAACAATACGTCTAGTTCTCGGAGTCGCAGTGGATCGATCATGGCAAATTCGACAATTAGATGTCAATAATGCGTTTTTGCAGGGCACCTTGACGGATGAAGTGTACATGAATCAACCTCCGGGGTTCATTGACAAAGATCGCCCTGACTATGTGTGTCGTCTCAAGAAAGCAATCTATGGTTTGAAGCAAGCACCGAGGGCTTGGTATATGGAACTCCGAAATTATTTGGTCTCTTTTGGGTTTGTCAACTCCGTTTCAGACACGTCTCTATTCATATTGAAGAAAGGCAAGTCAATTGTTTACATGCTTGTTTATGTAGACGGTATCTTGGTTACGGGTAATGACAACCAACTTCTTCAACAAACTCTCGACGCCTTGGCACTCAGATTTTCGGTTAAAGATCCTGGAGACTTACATTATTTTTTGGGTATTGAGGCAAAGCGGACTCCATCTGGTCTTCACCTAAACCAGCGTAAGTACATTCATGACTTGTTAGTACGCACAAATATGCTTGTACTCGGTATCAAATTAGGTTATGCATTGGTAATGCAACAAGCCATGTTTTGTTAATTATATGCGTTTTAACGATTTGGTTGTGATTTGCTCTAAAAGTTGGGCAATTACTTGACCATATTAAGGTAGAGCAAATCATGAGAGTTGATTTCTTTACTTTCGTTTTTCATAATTTTCTTATTGCTCACATAGACTTTAGGTAGGGAGTTAATTTTTCCAAAATTTTCAGATTAGCCGAGGGGCAAAGGTTTATAGA
Organism: Arabis alpina; assembly: GCA_900128785.1. Taxonomy (NCBI): domain Eukaryota; kingdom Viridiplantae; phylum Streptophyta; class Magnoliopsida; order Brassicales; family Brassicaceae; genus Arabis; species Arabis alpina. The sequence continues at coordinate 11,287,975 of LT669791.1, forward strand.
TTGTTTGAGAGTAGTCTCGGTAATAAAGAGCCAAAAAATCTTAAAATTTGTTTTCTTTTGGCAAGATTCCCCAGCCTAGACGATGGAGAAAGCTTCAAGTTTGTGACATGAGAGAACTACATGAGCTTATCTCTAAGCTTAATCCTATGGCTGAAGAGTTTGTTCCTCGGTCGCTCGCTAAACAAGTACCGAGGTTTTAACGGTTTGTTGGTTCCTTCTTCCGTAACAATGGCTTTGGTGGTGTTGGAAATGGCTCCGTCAACTACTACGATAACGTAAATGGCGGTTTCTAACGGGTAAGCGAGTTTTTTTTTTCCATCTATTGTCTGGTCATGTGTTCTTCATTTCCATTGAATTCTCATAGAGTTTTTGTTGATTGATGATTTTCCTTAGGATAAGACACTCTTGGGAATGATTTTCTCTTCATTTTCGTTGTCGACCTTCAAATTTGATATATTTATCTATATCAAAACGTTGTACAATTTATATATCTTTATCCATACCATTCGTGTGATTGTGTGATGTAGCAGAAGAGCTTTGGTCAAGGGAAGCGATGGATGAATGCTCAGACAAGCATGGTTCAATGAGAATATGCCATTCGGAGAACCGTACACGTCTATGATCTCTCAATATGATTGTTCTCAAACTTAGTCTTCATTTTTTCTTTGCGTGTGTGTGTTTGGATGTTACAAGTCACCGAAGATTGAAGAGCACCTTGCTGGTTTGTTTGTGAGTTGTGGACAGGTTGAAAAAAACTTGTTGAGGCTCTCAAATGTTATATACTCCATGTTTGCATTTGGGTGTTCTTCTCTGTCTTGGTTACCAGGTTGTTAACTGGCGCATATGTGGTGACACCAACTCACTATTTCAGTTTGCATTCATCAAGTTCACTGATGAATGTATTTATTACATTACAATTGTTGGTTTTGGCGGCTTACTGAACTTATCCTATGGTTTTGCAATTTTGGATGTCTTTTGTAGGTGCGAATTCAAATCAACAAGAAGTCTAGAAGCACCATAAAAAGCGAGTAACAGCTTCAGGGGGTTGTGTGGGAGTTTCAAAGATGGATAAACAGAGAGGTAGTTCTTGACTTCTTCACTCTCTAAGGTAGGTCTTCATGTCGTACTTTTTCACTATCTGAAAGCCGGAATCATTATCTAACCCAATAGTGCCAAATTCTTTCCGTTTATATGTTGATTTCGATCACTTATACACACATGTTCTTAATCTTGTCACAGTGTGGTTTACAACACAATATAACTTCTGTTGGTTTACTCTCCATGTACATTTGATTTAAGTTTCTTTTTGATATTTACAATTTTAATTAATCATCGCATTTTCTAATTTGTGGGTACATCATAACACACAATATTAATAAGAGGTCAACTCTTCACGCGTTGCCATCTTTAATTTCTTATGGGTTTTTTTTTTCATCTTAAATTTTTTATTTGAAATATGTTCGACATACGTGGTAGAATACATCAGAGAATACATGATAAAATGCAGGGTAGAATACAGAACTGAGGCATAAAGACACCAACCCCATAAACTAACAGAAATACAAAGCGAATCCTAATAATGCGATGCCCATACTAGTACCATAAGACAAAATCAGCTCAAGTCCACAACTAAGAACACATCCATCACCTACAACATCCTATGCTTTGAGAGACCAAAGCCTTTGCTTCGAGAGACAAAGAGAAGCCAAGTCAGAGAACGTGGATCATTCTCATGGTTTAGTTCGTTAAATATTTGGAAATAATACGTTATTTTCTTAAATAAAAAAACTCTTTTTTTCTCCCTTTAAAATCCTCTATTACGGAGTTTGTCTACTTTGACTCTCCAACCTTTTGTTCAAGTTGCCGAGACCACTGCTCCTCCTTCTCAAAACATTTGTTTCCACTTGTATAGTCATTGAGATAGGTAAGCTTAGTAAATGAAAACATCTGCTTTGCTATCGAAAATTTCAAATTTAATGTCAAATGGATGACTAAATGGGAAGGTAATGATATCTTAATAAGTTTGTGGATTAGCTCACCAAAAGAAAATCCTCAATAAGTTTAAGTTCGAATTGGTCAGATGTGGTTTGAAACAATGCGATATGGTTATGGTTGGTTTAATCAGTGCCGTTACACACACAAAAGGATAGAATGTTGATGTATCATTGACATTAACGAATAATGATCATGCATACGCTACAAAGTTCATTCGAATGATTGTAGCCGCTATGTTAATTTTCATATTAAAAGACCACTCTACCATGCATGCAAATGAACAATCTCTAAACTCATGCTCTTCGGGGTTTAAACTTGATGAAGAAAAACACTTTCTAAATGTATTCCAATGAATCTTTACGCCTCATGGAATGTGTCGGAGAAATCTAAAATCATTACTTTTACCATTTATGGATAAATTTTATATTTTCAAACCATTCATCTATCACTTAAATGTGTGTGTTTAAAATACTTTGAGATATTATATTTCATAACCATAGTGCTTATGCCTATCAATTACACTTCTTAGTTCATGCTCTTTGGGTGGAATCGACTTTTGGATAGAGTTAACTGATGATAACTCAATTTATTATGCTGGTACGAGAAAACAAAAGAGCAAGAAGTTGTGTTCAAAGAAGAGCACACATGCGAAAATTGTACTCGAACTTATGTTTTAAGTAATAGAATATTTAGACAAACACATGCTAACTTTGTAAAACTCAAACAACGGTTGATGAACTACGTTTAGAAAATTCAATTGATTTTTACTTGATAAGTCATAACTAATCGTACATTTTTGTTAATATGTTATTTAGTTGCAACATAAACTTTGTAAACACAAACCCACGCGTAGCGTGGATATTCACCTAGTGTATCATAAAGTTTGAATCAAAATGATTTGATAATTGAAAAAGAGTGTTTTGATTTTAAATCATATTAATTCGAATTATTCATGTTGAGTTATATAAAAATGTATAAATTTTTCTTCTTCTTAACATTTTTAATATGGTATGATATATATATATATATATATATATGTATATATATCTATATACGCTTCCAAAACGTACCCGGTTTTTTTTAAAACATATTCGCTTATGCGCTTCCATACGCTTTCGTCAACCTGCTTCTGGTTCTATGCAATTTTTTATGACAAAAAGGTTTAGTGATATCGAATATTTTTGTTGTCAACAATATCTACGCCGGTTTTTTTCTTTTGGTCACGAACGCATTTATCCCTATTGATTACAAGAATACATGAGCATCATTGAACCAATGCGGAATACTAGTGCTAACATAGGAAAAAACCGAATTGCAGAGACGAGCATTCTTCACGAGAAGGTCTGATTTTTCATTCTTTCCCCTATGACAATACATAAGAGTAAAATCTGAGAAAGAAATATGTAACTCCTGAAGTTCCTCTAGTTCTAATCGAAAGCGGGGCCAACTCTCTGGATCGACTACCATACTCACTAACTCTTGCGAGTCAGTGAGAAACGTCGAACAATGGCGTCCATTTTGCTAAGACTTGACATAGCCCATATGAGGCTTTATAACTCTGCATGTAGTGGTGATGTAACTCTCCGCATAAGCCTTGTTCCCAGTAAATCTGATGTCCAATCCTGAAACTGTAAAATCCAACCCTCACCACTCCTGCTATCTTCCTCTTTCCACGAACCATCAACGAAACACCAGAACACCACATGTGTGTCCTCCTCTGAAATGCTTTGTCCATGGGGCTGGAAAGGTACCACCATAGAGTCATTAGACGAAAATCATTCCCTTGCCTCTTTTCTGGCCAACTCCACAATCGTTTGTGGTGATCTATCCATATTTTTAAATACTTTGTCATTTCGAACCTTTCAAAAGTACCAAATGATCTACGTCGGATTCAAATCCAAATAACATCATTTATCTAGTTTTGGTCAGAAAAAATCTTCCAAAATTCGATGTCAAGATTTGATTTTGACCTACATTCCTCCCTAAATCTACTATAAATTCAATGGTCCCCAAATGACCCAAACTCGTAAGATGAGAGAGTTACATATGGGTCCACAACGTAGCATCAACGTGTGGTGCGGGTGTGTTAGCCAGAGTGTTTTCCTGCAATCATCAGTTGGGTTTGGTAATACATATTTTTATGTTAAATAAAGAATATTCATACTGGGAAAATGTAAACGTGAGAATAGAAAAATAATCATACAACTCTAAGTCTAGGTCCAAGTCTGATACGACTAGTAATATTCTATAGTTTTAGCCCTATATCTTTACTTAAGCACTACCATTATAATTCAACCAATATTATTCATGCTCACTTGTATTATTTCGTTTGGTAGAACTGTAGAAGGACCACCTAAATAATTTGGGATTATATATCCCATGGCACTTATATTGAGCAACAATCATTGGTGCTTTTTTTTGACTTTTTTTAGTAAATAATATGGGATTATATATCGCATGGCACTTACATAGGGAAAAATGCTGATTTGGATCCGACTATAGCGATTGTGCCCTTTTGCACATGACCATTTGTGTATGGTTAATTTCAACCTGAACCCAAACTTAATTCAAATTTTGTACTCAAACTAACGAACATTGTGCCGAAATGGATTTTGACTAACTTTCCGTTAGTCAACATTAACGGAACAGTGGTTAAGTTGACCAAAACGGCACCGTTTTACTTTTATTAAAACTGTGCGTTTTGATTTAGGAGAAACTTAAAAAAATCAAATCCCTAAATTTATTTTGTTTCTCCTCTTCTTTCTCGACAAAAATCCAAAACCAAACTACAAATCTTCAAATTCAAGAGATGAATTCGATGAATTAGAGTATAAAGTATTAATTGAAAACGACAACACTCAAAACAAATCGAGATATCTATTTTTTTGCTTCTATCTTCTTCTCAGTTTTGTTGATAAAGCTTAATTGAAGCTTATTCTGCTACAATGGATGAATTTCGAAGAGGAATTCCGAAGACCTGTGATGTTTTTACTAGTGGATTTGTTGTTGTGTTCAAATTATGTATTGATTTGTTTTTGAAGGTAAGAGGAGAACAAAACAAGCTTTTAATTTCAGAATCTGTTTGTTATTAGTGCAAAACAAAATCTCGTGTTATTGAGTTTTTAGAATCATTTTTTGGGACCATTCAAAAAAAAAAAGTGTTTCATTTTCTTTCTCCTTTTTTGTCTGAATATTTTATGCATAATCAAACCAAGTTACAAAATCGAATATTTTGAAGTTGGATCTTAGAAATGATGAATTTGTTAATCTTCTCAAATAAGAAATAGAGGAAAATTGAAATTGAAGTTGGAATAAGCGAATAGAGAATACAAAATCTCAATCTTTACATACTTATCGATTACGTCTTATCTTTTGTCTTCTTCTACCTCATCAAACCAAACAAACCTCTTGATAAAATCATCATCCACCTTCCCTTGCTTCTTCTCCAATCTGACTCCTTGTGCAAAAATGGCGACTACACAGCTCAAATCCAACGCAATCATGGACATGATGAAGAAACATCTCTCCACCAATGCAGGCAAAGCGATGACTGAGAAGATCGGTCTTGTCTATCAAATCGACATTGCTCTTAGGGTCCTTTTCTCTTACAATTTCTATCTTCTTCCTCTCTTGTTTCTATTCATGATCTGTCTTGATTTTAAAGTTTGGTTCGAGATTTTTGTCGGGAAGGAAGAGGAGAAGCAAAATCGATTAGGGATTGATTTTTTTTTAATTTTCTCCGAAATCAAAACGCAAAGTAAAACGGTGCCGTTTTGGTCAATTTAACCGAACCGTCGTCCGAGTCACTGTTCCGTTAATGTTGACTAACGGAAGGTCTATTTCGGCACAATATTTGTTAGTTTGGATACAAAATTTGAATTAAGTTTGGATTCAGGTTAAAATTAACCATATACAAATGGTCAGGTGCAAAATGCCACAATCGCTATAATCCAGGTCCAAATGGGCTTTTTTTCCCACTTACACATCTATGTTCTGTCTTGGGTTAGTGTGTCTCCCTCTCTCTCTCTCATTTGGTTTAACATGGGAAAGTTTCTTGTATTGCTTAGTCAAGACCCTTCTATTACATACAAAGCCGGGAGCTATGCGGCCTGGCTCATCCCTGGACTGTTCTCATACGCCCTTTTATAGCCGCTCACTCGTCACTTCCAAAACCAGAGCTTGCTCTCAGACCTCTACTCATCACTGCCTGTTTTGTGTTCTGTCTCCATATTCCTCTCTCTTGGCTTTTGGTTTACAAGGCAGGGCTTGGTTATATCGGAGGAACGTTGGCTCTTAGTTTCTCATACGGGCTCTATGCTATTCTTCTTGGATCTTTCATGTGCTTCTCATCTGCCAGTTCTAAGACATGTGCGCCTCTCTCCATGGAGATGTTAGACGATGTTGGGGAGTTCTTTAGATACGGCCTTCCTTCTGTGGCTATGGTTTGGTACTTTCACTTTTCTCAGTGCCTTCTTTCACAACTCAATGCCTCTCTATCATCATAGTTTCGATTAGTTTTCAAACCCCTTTTTCTCATCTTAGGGTTCTATTGTCAATTTCTCTTACTCCTAATTTGTTTCTAATTAGGGTTTTCCGATTTTACAAATCAGAAGCCCTCTTTTGGATCAATGTTTTCATGGATCCTTGTTTGGTTTCTAATCTGGGACAACAACAAAATATTGAAATCTTTTTTTTTTATTGACTTTTGCATATCCAGATTAGAAACCTCTTTTTTTATCGATTAAATATTTTTGTTTATTTCTTGTTGCATCGACACAATTTTTTTTTATTCTGTTTTGATATTTCAAGTTTTTTCTTCTACTCTAACCCAAAAAAAATGGATGACACATGATATGGTTGTTGTCTATCCGGTTTTTAACTTGGGAAAATTGGTCCAGATGTTGCGTAAGATATGCTTCAAGTGGAGGTAATGTTTCTAACCATGGCTTGTCCCATATTACTACTATAACTTGCTGAGATAGGCAGCTTGATATATAAACTTCAATTTATGCTAAAGATATGCTTTTTGGGAAAATTCAATTCTCTGCTAAAATTCAAAATCTCTGCATATTGATGGAGGAATAACCTGCCTTTTAACATGTTTGTAACTAATGATTCAGTTCTCTACTTAAAACTCTAATTCTAGCTGTGCTAGGATTCAAAATTTCTGCATATTGATGGGGAACATAAGTCTTGTTAGTAAGGCTTGGATGTTCGGAATATTCATTTATCTTACTTGCTTAAGGAAGCATTAAGTGTTCTGAGATGAAGGGATTCAATTCAATTCTCTGCTTAAGGTTATCTTTGCTGCACTAGGACAGCATGATGTATTCAATACTCTGCATAGAATCGTTTCTGAGATTGGGAAACTCAGTTGTTTGCTCTAATCCTTGTTGAGCTGGAGAACCTGATAAAATTCAATATTCTGCTTATCAGTGGGGGAGCAAAATGTTCTTAAAGGTTTCTCTAATTATCTCCAATTGAAAAATTATACTCATTAAATTCAAAGATCTGCTTAACTTTATATTTTGCTAGGCAATGATATTTGTCAATAGTCTGTTAATCTATGGAGGAAAAATAATTCAATTGTCTGCTTAAAGATAACTTACTCGAGACACTAGATATGTTCAATATATTGCTAAAGGAAAAAGTCTGTATTAACGATTGTTCATTTGGGAAATTCAACTCTCTACATAAAACACAATGTAGAATTATGTCTGCATAGACTAAAAATTCAATTTTCTGCTTAGGCCTTTGAAAAGGCGTTTTGAATTATGTTCCAAGATTAGGAAATTCAACCTTCTGCATACAAGAATCTGGCGTCTCAAGCAGGTATGTATTTCATCTCTAACTAGATTGTTCTCTTCTTTTGTAGTTGCTTATTAATTCATGTAGGATTTAGATATGGTCTACAATACTAATGGTAATTTCGCCAGTTAAAGTAGTGGTATAGTCTCTAATCTTTTGTAGTACTCCTTTTGGTCAGTTAAAGTGTTCTTATTAGGCATTTTAGCCTTATCTCTTCTCTCTCTCTACCTTGGTTTCAAATATTTAGTGTTATTGGTTGCATTTGAATTGGTTGTAGTAGTAAGAGTTGTTATGGACCTTGTGGTAGAGTGTCTAATCCTTTATTGTGGTAGAGTCACTATTTTATCTGATGCATGATTAAGCTCTATGGAAGAAGCTAGCTTTTACGGTTTTTATTTTGTAATTTGGGGTTTGTCTCTAGGTAAGCAAGCAAAGCTCTAGTTTCTTTCTCATCATCGACGTCCTTTTTTTTCAGTTGTAGTACTTGTTGGTTGTGTTTGATACTTACTATAACCTCAATTAATCCAACACATCTTTAACACTAACACCAATACCAAAGTTAAACGCAGTTAAAAACATCAACATATGTGAATCTAGCCAAAGTTAAACGCAACACTAATGCAAATGCAAATAAGAATGTGAACTAAACATCACACAAATGCAGATTTTCAGATAGAAAAATTCCCAAGACAAATGCAAACATGGAATGCAAACACTAGACACAAATGCGAGTATTAGGAGGTCTAAGCACATATGAAAGCTATATTTACTTCTGTGTTTTTATAGTCAATGCTTCTTTACTTTGTGATGTAACTTGTAATTATAAGCATAAGCTTTATTTCTGCCTTTTTTATATTTGTCTGATTGTGTCAATACCTTTTCACTTTGTGATTCATCTTGTATTTTACAAGGAGATATTGTGTTTTCAAAATCAAATCTACTACGCGGGTTTTTGTATATATAATTGTGTTTTCTATATCTCATTTTAGTATTGGTTGCATATATTTTTATTAAATTGTTTTTGTGAAAATAATATTTGGCCTTATATTCTTGCTTTTAATCCGATTATTTTTGTGGTATTTTTGAAAATTACTCTATAATTAATCTGATTATTTTTGTATTGTAATTCTCGTTCAACTTGATTGAGAATGGATATAAATTCCCAAAAATAAGGAAATGAAAAGGTAACCAAAATAGCATTTCCTATAATTTAATTGATTTTTATTGTTGATTTGTTTATAATTACATATACTGTTTAATATTCTAAAAACTTTATAAAAATTGAAAACCAACACTTGTTTCAATTTTTTGAAAAATAACTTTATTGTTGAATAAATAAATAATAATATCTTGATAAATTTGACAAATTACAATAAAAAAAGATTTTCTTTAAATTGTCAAAATTAACGTGATCTTAACTAATATATATTAATTAAGATATTTGTTGTGATATATATTTTCAAGAAAAGAATTTTCTTTTAATACTAAGTAAATATATATAGATATATACATATTGAACATATATAAAAATAAAAGTACACGTATTTACCAAATCTATTTCTAATTCTATCGTCATTCAATCACCATTACCGTTGTTATATTAGAAAATACATGTAATTATATTTGGTTTTTCGTTTGGTTATATATTATATTCATGGCCAGTTCAACCAAGTTATATTTTACTATACATTTTTATTACAAAAGTTTAAAACTGAATATAACTTAAATATCTTTATACAACCACTTAAGTTTAATTATCAAATAAAAATTAAATAATTTTATACTACTATTTGTGTGATATCTTCAAAAAATCAAGATGATGTGATAAAGAGTACTTCTCAATTATATACTATAGAGTTGAATAATACAACTAATATTTTTTTACCAAGGTTAATAATAATACAATATCTAAGAGTCAAGATTATGTGATATTTTCGTTTTTTATTTATTTAAACTTTTATTATATTAATTATTTTTATTTCATATAAAAACATACATTACAATATAATGATGACCATTTTTCATTTTTTATTATTAAATAAAATCATAAGAATGATTTAGTTTGGGTGTTTTGGTATTAGTGTAAAAAAGTTATTTTTCGAAGAAATTAAAACATGAGTTACTTTTCAAATTATATAAAATTTTGAGAGTATTTTTACAAATTTCCTCTTTAATTTGTGTTTATCACTTTTTAAAAATGAAATTTTAATTAATTTCTGTTCATCGTAGAGTATACATAAATTAAACATTGCATGGGCAGTGTAAAACTAAAAATACATTGTCACAAGTCTTTTTTTTTTGTTGGTCAGGTAATTGTTACAAGTTAAAGGTGAAGTGTGTACTATTTGTTGTTCTCTTCTCACGAACTACTAAGTTAAACAAAAGAGCATCAACATATTGCATCGAATATAGAGTTCAAACTAATTTTGAGAAGACATTTTAAAATTTTCTTCTGTTATATCAATGGTGAAGCATACTTGCAGTTGCACCTTGCCGACCTTCACATAAAGTCTTCTTTTATCTTCTTGGTCAAATCGCCATCAAGATAACCCACCAAAATCGCAATTGGAAAGTTTTGTGTTACCAAAGTTAGACATGAACACACTGTTGGAACTCGTTTTTGACAAAAAGGTTTTAGACAATTATCCGGTAGATTTTTTGGTGAAGACGTTCATCGGAATGACCGGTCTTTGGGCACGTTGGAATCGTCACCATGAGCACTATAACATAGTGTATTTATTTGTTAAAATCGCAGTTGATTTGAATGAGAAATGAATGTTGAAAGTGGATGAATGGTGAATACACTCTGGTGTATTAAAGCGAAGAGATACTCGAACCAAATTCGGTTTTAAGATTTAATAAATCGGATGATGATCCACAAGATTAAATCTTTTGTTGATTAAAGTCAACTAATAAAATATCTCTTATAATTAATTATATGTTTATAATTAATATTAATGACTAAATCAAATTGGTTTTGAAGAAGTCAATCTCGTGAGATAAATTCTCATAAACTCCATTATCTCCACTAACCACCTTTGGAAGTTACATTGGTTTTGTTTTCTATAAAAGAGAAACAATTGTTCTTCTCATTCTAACCGATCGATCAGATTTGTTGATCACAAAAACAACAAGATGAAAATCTCCTTCATGTTTCTTCTCTTCTGTCTATGAGTCTTGAGAGTACAAATATTACTAGTGTTTGTTAGACTTCTGATTTGGGTGTTGCGAATCAGAAGATGATGCGGTGTATCCTGGGATTCTGAATTGCATCGAACCGTCACACTACAAGCAATTTAAAGAATTAAGGAAAGAATGTCTCGCCTCCGCATAAACGATTCTTCATGAATCAAAATTTGGTATCAATTGTTGGATCTCAATTCTATTTTGTTATCACAATCTATTGCAAATTATCAGTTTTGCCATATCGTAGAAATTATGGTCTTACACATACTACTTCAAAGAGAGAAATTTACGAATCTTAAGAACCATATTAGTAGGGATGTTAATTATGAGTTTTTACATATTGGATACCCTAAACCCAGCTTAAATTTAAAACCCATTATCCGCTTTCTTTATTTTAAAAATTTGTGGGTTTTATTTGGGTTGGTCCTATTTTATTAATTACCCAATTGGATTTACCCTAATAAGTTTAGGGTATCCAATGAGTTTTTTTAAAAACATATATTTAAGATAAAAAACATTATTTTTTAATAGTTTTACGGAATTTTACACGTTTAGCAAAAAAAACGTGATTTTATGGGTTTAACGAGAAAACGTAAATTTATGGTTTATGGCGAAAAAATGCTATTACGATACGGCGGAAAAATCAATTTTACCATTTTGGCATAAAAGTGCTGTTTTTCGGGGTTGACGGAAAACATGATTTTACGATTTTGACGGACAAACGTGATTTTACTGTTTTGCTTGGAAATGCTATTTCAAGATATTGACATAAAAAGTTATTTTACAGTTTTAGCGGAAAAACATAATTTTATGGTTTTGACGGGAAAATGCGATTTTACGATTTTGGAGGGAAACCGCTATTTTACGGTTTTAGCACGAAAACATGATTTTACGGTTTTGGCAGAAAACACGATTTTATGGCGGGAAAACACTATTTTACAGTTTAGGCAGGAAAACACGATTTTACGGTTTAGGCGGGAAAACGCGATTTTACTTTTTTGGCGGGAAATCGCTATTTTACGGTTTTGGCGAAAAAACTGATTTTATGTATTTGATGGGAAAACTCGATTTTACGGTTTTGACGGAAAACGCTATTTTACGGTTTTGGCAGGAAAACACGATTTTACGGTTTAGGCGGGAAAACACGATTCTACGGTTTAGGCGGGAAAACACGATTTTACGGTTTTGACGGGAAAACGCTATTTTACGGTTTGGCGGGAAAATGCTATTTTACGGTTTGGCGGGAAAACACTATTTTACGGTTTTGGCGGGAAAACGCTATTTTATGGTTTTGGTGGGAAAACGCTATTTTACGGTTTTGACGGGAAAACATGATTTTGCGGTTTTGGCGGAAAAACGCTATTTGCGATGTGACGCCCGTGAACCATTTTTGAGAAAAATAGAGGGGCTGTCGATCGACACACGTAGTGTCTGTCGATCGACAGGGCTCTTAAGGGCTGTCGTTCGACACACCTAGTGTCTGTCGATCGACAAGTCCTTAATTGGGTCGGTTTTCTGGTTCGATTTTAGTCGTTCAGTTGGACCGGGCCGGTTTGAGGAAACCCTAGGGCTTCGTATTTAAGGCTTTTTGGCCGCATTTGAGCGAACCAAAGTCCCAAAAATCAGCAGAAAAGAGTTTGTGAGGAGTTCTCTTGTTCCTCTGAGTCTTTGTGGATTAGGGTTCGAATCTTGAGCGATTTGGATTGGAATTCCGTGGTGATTGTCGTGGATTTCGTGTCTAGCCTCAATTCTATTAGTTTATATCCGATTGATTCAAGGTGAGTGCGTGACCATGGCTTATGGGCCGGTGGATTCATTAGGGTTGATTGGTGATAGGTTTGGAACTTGTGATTCGATCTTGTGATGTTTGATTGAGGCTGTGGATTGTGTTTGTTGCGTGTGGATTGTTGTTTTCGTGCAGGTTTCGTGTTGACGCAGAGGAGGAATCGATCCGAGAGGATTATGATCGATTTCCTATGAGTCTGCGCCGGCCTGTCGATCGACAACCTCTGGGTGTGTCGATCGACAGGTATGTTGAGGTGCTGTCGATTGACACCTAGAGGGTGTGTCGATCGACAGGCACATACAGGGGGTGTGGATCGACACCTAGTGGTAGTGTCGATCGACATGCCTGTCTGTTTGGCTGTGGTTGAGCCGTTTTCTTGTGTTTATGTGTTGTTTGTTGTATGTTTGCCTGAGCGGTTCCATCGTGCCTGAGTGCGCAGTCGTAGATGGGATGACCGTCTCACTGAGTATTTATGATAATACTCACGCATCTCTTTTTCCCATGTGATGCAGGTAAAGGCAAAATGTGATCGTGAAATCATGGCAACGAATAGGGAGATGATCTAGGGTCTTGTGTTTGGTGTTTTCTGTTGTTTTGCTTTTATCGTTTTAGAACGGCTGTTAGGTTGCTGGTTTGTGAAACCTGTTGTTTTGAAGTTTTGTAGTTGAACCGATTATTTTAGTGGAATTGTTTTATCTGGTTTAATTGGTTTAATTGGTTTAATTGGTTATCCGTTGTTGTATGATTTTCTGTGTGTTTACTTGGTTGTTGAGGATAGCATTTATGAGAATGCTAGTCCGGGACCGAGGGTTTCTTGTTAAAAAAAAAAAACGGGTCGGGTCGTTTCACCCAAGAATGGCGGAAAAGCGGATTAAACAATAAAAATAATTGTGATCTATTAAAAAAACAATTGGGTAACCCACGAGTTACCTTAAACTTACATGGGTTTTTTTTTGGGTTACCTTAGTAATACATGAATTTATTTTGGGTTTTTTATTTTAAGGTTCTTTTTGGACGGATTTGTTTTGGGTTTGGGTTGGGTAGAGTTTTTTTACCCGTGACAACATCCCTACATATTAGGCAGACATAAACTAATACTCCTTTGATTTTGTCATATAATTTTTAATTTCATAGTATGCGCGGGCTCTTCATATTTTATGTCGTATATTTGTAAATTTCATAGTTTATTCTTTTTGTGTATTATATTGTGTAATAAACAATGTTTCTTCGTCAGTAAAAACTTATTATGAATACTAAGTCTACATTAGACTCAATCAAGAGCAGCCTCCATTTTTTTCAACCATCGGATAAATTACATTAGACCCAACTAAGTGTACCAATAAAAAAATGGGCTTCTTACACCTATAGATACTTTTACAAACTTTCTTTTCAATATAAATACTTTAAAATGATGGTGTACTTTTTTATACTTATGGTGGTTTCAAATGGTTTTTTGGATAATTTTACCCCTGCAAGCAAACGAGATAAGAGTTGAAAAATATTAGTTACAGACAAAAAAAAAAATAGTTATGCTGCAAAAGATATAGACCACTGATATAATTTTAGTGGTTTAGATCTATGGTTATTAAATAAAGTTATGCTTCTTTTTTCTCTTCACCTTCCTCGTAACAAAATTTTGTTTTGTCAAAAAAACCATGAGATCTTTAAATCTGATTTTTTGTATCGTCACCTCTCACCATTTTCCACTCTCCTTCATCATCGTCACTTTCTGCCTGTAAAAGAGAATCAAATCTTTTCTGCACCAAGTAGAAGAGAGCGATTGAGATTCAAGTTTAACTCTCCACTTTTAACCCATCAAGAACATTCGCTTATGTCGTTGTCTTCTCCTCCTTAATCGTTGTCTTTTCCTCATTTTCTCTTAGATTTGTCTTTCAAATCTAACGAATTTAGTTTTCAAAGGCTTTGATTGCCATTCTTTTATCCATTTGGTAGAATCGTTAGAGCCAATTTCGTTTGGGATCCTTATTATATTAATCTTTGTAGTTATATTATCTGTATATACAATACTACTGACCTAGATGAAATTCCTAATTGAATGTTCATGTTCTGGGTTTAACTTATAAATTCGATGGTGATATCTTAGTTGGTCACAGATAGATGGTCACAAATGGTCACGTATGAATGGCCACATATAGATGGTCACGTATGAATGGTCACATATAGATGGTCACAAATGGTCACGTATGAATGGTCACATATAGATGGTCATGTATTGATAGTTGAATGATAATGTATACATAGTCATGGTCACTTATGGGTGGTCATGTATCAATGGTAGTATATTCAGTTTGGTTCTTCTTTCAAACTCGTTGGTGTGTTTTTTTGTGATGAAACTACTTTGATAATCTTTTTGATCTATGCATCCTAGCTACGTTCATAATATTCAATGCTTTGTGTAACAAATAAAAAACTAGAGATGATAAAGATGGAAGCAGTGGTGGTTGGCGGAGATGGTTGGAGAAATTTCCAAAGTGGAACAACAACAAAAACTTTCGTTTGTATATCATTTTTGTTGTAAGAGATAGTTTGTCTTGTCAAAGATTTGTAATGTATTGAGATATATAGATTAAAACTATAGAAAATTGGAGATTTCATAAAGGTTTATATTCCAAATTACGTGAAACAATTAAGAGAAACTCAATTCTTATTAACATGAACAAAAACTCAATTTTTCAAATTACAAACCTTTTTAGCTGTTTACATTGACATGATTACAAACTCGATTTTCAAACTAGAAACACGAAAACATCATTGTCCATCTACGGCATCCACAAGTGACCATCCACAAAAAAAAATTCATATATGCAAATCAATCTAGATATTTTCTAAATCCACAAGAACATATAATCATAGACAAAGATAACTCATACTCTTCTTTTATTATCATTTGAGTGCCATTACAAAACATACCAAACTTTCGATCAAAGAGCTTATATGTATTATAAACGAATTGTATACACAATCTAAGAGACCGAGTTCAAAAATCTAATCAAAGATTGATCAACATATTTTGTATCTACAATCTAAAAGTTATCTTTTTGAGTAATATCGACAACAATATGAAAAACAATTTGAGTTGGAGCAACAACTCTATCCATCAAATCCATGTTTTGTAATTATTTCCCTTAGAAGTTTACACATACGAGATGAATGGTGTTGCTATGAAATTAAGGGTAGGGTGTGTACATTATACGACAAATCGGAGATGAAGAAATCTTGTTTTGCTCATGTCGGAGCTGACGCCGTTTAGCCCATGTGCAGTCGTCGCCGGTATGCCAGGTTGGAGCCGTCGAATCTTAATCTCTCAATTCTCAATCGGTGCCACAACAATTACATCCATTATAATTACATAAATCTACAAAAGAAGAGGTGATCCGTAGTCCACATGATTTATGGAGAGAAGATAAATTCTTTTCTTGTGTCGTAGAGAAGAGAAAGATCTAACCAGAGAAAAAATAACATTTGTTTTGTTTTTTATTTATATTAATAAAGTAATTAGAGGTTAGTATTGTTGGAGGGTAGAGAAGATAATAACCATAGAAAAAGTATACCATCATACTAAAGTACCTCTATGTGTTAAAACTTTGTAAAAAAGTACCTCTAAAAGTAAATTTCTCTAAAAAAAATACAGAGACAGATCGGTTCTTGCAATATATATACTGAAGAAAACCAAATAACCAACTCTGCTACTTATTTGGATGCACCAAAATCAAGAAGTTCAATGCATCATGTGTTATCTTCACAAAGGATATTAGCCCCCAAAAAAAAAAAAAAAATGATATTAGCCCCCTCAGACAGAGGAACATAAAAATACCATGGGCAAGGATTATAAATAGTACGCGCTTTTTCAAATATAATAAATGTATGTATGGTATATAAAATGTCATACAAATATAATACAACAATCTTGAGATTTCATACAATCAATCAATTCTACTCTTAATTGTTGCTTTGAGAATCTTAGTTATCACTTATTAGACATTCAAGAATACTGCTCTTNGCTCTTC